>CM060919.1:414849959-416099959 GCA_030737875.1 Allium sativum
ATGTACTAGACCTCCATGCAACGAAAGCATAGTAGACTCTGCAACGAACGCATAACAATTCTTCAACGTTACGCCACGAAAGTGTACTAGGCTATGCAGTGAAAGCAAATAAGCCTCTATTGTTGCTCCATAAGGACAATCTAATAACTGAGTTCCCCCACGGAACTCAATTGGGGGCTTTACACAGACCTGTAAAGGACATCCTCATTAGGCCTATAATATAGATATCCAAAGATAGGTCTGTCTCTTCCGGTGGCTCTCGAAGTCCCCACCCATCCGGCTCCTACTTATGAAAGACTAGCTAAATGATCGCCCTTCCATTCAATCTAAACAAACATGTGGTCCATCATCCAATGACCTGATAGTAAAAGGTCACTGGCCTCTTGGCTTAGCTCCAATCCTTCCCGCGTATGCTTTGACTGTCGATAACAGCTATTTGACGACCTACTATCCTTTGTTGTGTCCCAGCCACGAAGCCTCCCCCTTGAGACAGCCATCAAATCATTCTAAGATCATCCCAATCGGTCTTTAGGTTGCTTACCACCAAAGATGCAGCCAAGGCATTCTCAGCAGATGGAATCCTACGGACCATGTCTCGTGGGTTCAGCATCATTACGCCTACCATAGAGGGTCATAACAGAGTATCCTCACACTCCATAGAAGTTCCGCACTTCGTTCTAGTCCCATCGAATAATATGCTAGATGTGCTTGTCTCGTGTCTCCAAACACCCTCGATGATATGCTTGGTTAAGCTCTTTATCCCAAATATGTACGGACTGGTCCAAGCACATCTCATCATTAGGTTATCAGTTCCTATATCTAATCTTCAACTATATGCTTGTTTTACTTGATAAACTTAAACATTAAATTGATTATTATGCATCCAAGTTATTTGTTTATTAGCTTTAGGTGGCCGCTTGCCGGAACAGACCATTTCTCATTCATTTTATTGACCACTTACTTTTTCTAATCAGCTTTCACTGTTGGAACGAACCACCGCTTATGATTATATTCATTGAACTTAATTCCTCTATTTCAAGTTTACTAATAATATGCATACCCCTACTCTTTTAAATTTTATTTATAACCTCATGTTATAATATCACCACAACTATAATTTCGAGTTTGCTTATTAAACATATTACCCATTGTGTTAGTTCATTTATAATAAGCCTCTTACTTCCCATTTCATCTATAAATTTTAACATGTGTGTCATTATCCTACTTGTCCCTATGACAAGTCTACATATTATTTAACATTCCCGTCCGATATAAATTTATTATAATATGTTACATTCCCCATTCATTACATACTTTAGATGTTTCCTGTTATTTAACATAATCCTTATAGTTATGACGTTAATATACTTACTGGCTTTGTGAGTTTACACAATAAACGTTTTATATCACCTTTTCTTTTCATAACCTCTTTTAGTTATGTTACCCTTCTTTCTCATCTTTACAGTTTATTCTTTTTAGGAATTAGGCCTATTCCTAATTGATTGGTTATCAAAACTGTAATAAAATTCATTTCAATAGTTTTAGGTAATTACTGTAATAGGAACCCATGATTGCAAAACACTTCTTTTCTTATTTTTAAGGTCATCAAATTAGTGCATAATATAGTTAACTCCTTGTTTCACACTAATCTCCATTTATTCATAATTTCAATTTGCAATCGTGTTTCCTATTTTTTTTACAAAACTATGCAAATACATTCCCCAATTTCCAAACTAATCAATCTAGGTTATTGCCAACCTTCAAGATTTATAAGTACATATGGGTTTCCGTCTTCTTTTTTTATTGTTCCCAAATCTGACATATTTTCCGTGTTTAAGTAAGATTTGGGTTTATACCATTTTCCTATCTCTGTAATTATTTCATTTTAAATCTGAAAGGTGATTCTTCACAATTGGTATGTAAATTCTTAGATTTTCCCTTTTATTGCAATATTGGCACAACATATTATTTTAGCTCCAAATCATCAGACTTTCCCCCTTTTATTACAATTCCCATTATCTTGCGTAGAACCATATTAACTTAATTATCACCAAACCACGATTCAATTACTTTGCACGTAACCACAATTCAATTAATTTGCACTTAATCACAATTTAATTATCATGCACATACCTACAATTTTATTTATTTCGTGCATAACTAAAATTTAACATAAACTGTATATTATGACGTAGAAGAGGGGAAAAGAAGAAGAAAATATTAAATTTCCACTGGAATTAATACCATTATCGTAAAATATAATTTAAATCCACTCACATGAGATTTGCGCTCTAATTTTTTGAATATGATTTAGATCTGTGATGCTTTCATCTTAATTCGGATTCATAGACTTGTCTAGACAGAGGATCCAAGCACCTATAGCTGAAATCTAAAATGTTTATCTCCAAATCTTGAATCATAAATCCTAAAACTAATATATATATATATATATATATTCTAAAGAATTTGGAGAAGAAAAGAAATGACAGAGCTTTGACGCCCTCTTAGAAAATATGTTTGAGGCTAGGTCCAACCGGTTTATTTATAGGTGCTCAAAAGAACCTCGTCCATTTTTTTGAGATAAACAGCTGTTGTTGGATCCAAATTAACCCTATAGGGGGGTGAATAGGGTTTATTGAAAATTAAGCAAAATGACACAAGATATACCCAACTTCAGCAAAATCCTGCATACTGCTGCATTGCTAAGGTTTCTACTAGGTAATAGACAGATCCCGCTTACAAGTCCATGTAAACACATGAACCCCTCACTCCTATTCTAATACTATGCTCAAAATCCTAGACTGATCTATATCCCTTAGATCAGATTTCCAATGATTACAACCCCGTAACCAGTAACCTTAGTTTTTACAGACTCTAGTAAACTGCCAGTTAACACTCTAACTGGTTCCCTACATTTTACAGAATCTAGAACTGATCAGACGGTTTCAATTCAAATTACAAAAGACAGTAAAAAATTAAAACAATAGAAACCCTGGTTTAAAACCAATTTAAACTCCCCTCAAAATAGGTCGGCCATTTTGTATTGAGTTGCACCCTTGCTTAATTTAGCCCGTTCACTTTGCTTTGTGGAAATCAAACATGGAGGCTCCCTAGGGTTTTCATATGAATTCTCAAATCGATGTGCTTAATTGATGAAAATTGATTCTCGAGTTGCTTCAATCTCTAGCACCTTTCCTCTTCGCGATTGTTCTATGATTTGAGAATTGTGGTGATCGAAACTCTGGTATGTAACTTCTGATTTGAAACAATTTTCTCCTGAGTTGATTTTGTGGTCTCTATGATTTTAACCAATGATGTATGGGTGTATATATAGGGTAATACAAACCCTTGATTCCTCTGATTTCAAAAGAATGATTCGATACTGATTTGCTTGGTTTCCCTTTTTGATCGGCTTTAAAAATCTCGACTTGTTTTTGGCTGAAATTCATAAAAGATATTGCCCCTTTTTAAAAGGTTTATTGCCTTGTATTAATTTCCTGATTGATTTAAAAAAAAGGAAACAATTAATACGATTTTCTGGATGAAAAATGTTTTGGATTTTTGCTGTAATTCCTCAAAACATTTATTTCCTCCTGTTGCCTTGAATTAGTTGAAATGCACCTTGAAACACTTGCCAAGTTTGTCACTATGTAATTCTGGAAATATGATTTGAGTAGCCATGTATTGTTTGCTTGATTGCCCCTTGCAATGCCCATTAACAACTTTACATGAGATTCTTGACTTGTTTTCTTTATCCATATGTGAATTGAGTTTTGCCATACATTGCTCCCTGATTTTCTTGGTTGATAGCTTTGCATGAATTCTTTCCTTGCACCCTGGCTTGTGCACATTAAAAACAGATTTTACGAAAAGAAACCTTTCCCAAAATTGCTTAAATCTGGAATGAAAAACCTGCCAAAAACATGACACTGATTTGCTGTTACCATCATATTTGCATGTAATATTCTTCTCCAGATATTGTGTATACATGAATATATGAGCTGCTTCATATATAAATATTGCTTTAATTCTCAAACTAAAATGTATACAAACTGGCTCGACTTGCATCACCATTTGCATATGCTCACCCATTCTTCCTTGCTGTTTGGATTGAATCAAACTTGTATTTGAATCATACATTACACTTGCTACCTTTCACCATTAATATGTGCTTGGAAATGATCACCATGTAGAACTGTTTTTTAATATAAATTAAGCCATTGTGTCATGCTATTTCTGTTTGTACAAAAAGTGCTGAGTTGTTATGTGTTCATCTCCTATGCTGATGCTTTATGTTGTGTTCACTTATGTATTTGCTGTGTACATTTTCATGGCAATGTATTTTTTGCAATTGAATTTTGCTCCCCTCCCAGTTTGTACCAGTTGCATGTATAATTTTTGAATCATTTGGAAAAGCCAATGTGGTGTCCATTGAGTTTGCTCCATGCATTTAAACCATTTTGCTTTGTTCATTTCTGATTAATTCATATTGGCTTGCACTTGTCCAATTCAGCTGCATGTATTTGAGTTGCTGAAGTCCTTATGCTGCTTTGACCATGACAGTTTGACCCTTGCACTTGAATGTTGCCATGTTTGCGCACTGTCTAGTTGAGCATATGTACATGCTATATTGATTTGCACCTATGCTGTTTTGATTCATGCAACATCATTGTATACTAGCTTTGATCAAACTGTAACACCCCACCTCCGCTAGGGTCACTCACAAAGGGAATGCACTAGGTTTGGTGAAGCATTATCGAGGTAAACATGCACAGAAATATTACAAGACAGAACATATATAAAACAGCGGAAGTAAAACAAATTTCATTACCTTATAAAATATGGTCTAAAGCCTTTTACATCAGAATACATCAAAACCTGTCTTGCAATAGTAAAGAAGCATAAAACCTTTTCCCAAATTATTCCCCAAAATAAAGCGGTGAAGCAGCCATAGCCAAGAGAAGACCAAGCTATACATGATGACCTTCAAGCATAAGAGGTCCGAACTAAACAACATTTCCTTCCTGAAAACCTGGGGGGGGACGGAAGACAAAGAGGCGAAGGAAAACGGGGTCAGTCATAAAGACTGGTAAGTCCTATCTACTTCCAGTATAAAAACAGGTAAAGGTAACATGACATGCATAAACTGAAAGTAAACATAAGGATGACTACAAGATAGATAAGCTAAACCAAGATAACAGGCTGAACTACTGTATCAATATAAACTAAGGTATCATGATAAACTACGGTGTCAAGATAAGTCAAGGTATCACATCGTCAGGTCTTTATCAAGTATACTATCCCAAGGTATCTATCATGTATAACATCCCGAGGTTACTATCAAGTATATTTCTCATGGTTCTAACATGTATATTTGCTCTGCACCTCTCGTACTAGTATCCCAACCCGCGTCATGTATTAACTATGAATGTCCCTTGCACAATGTCATGTAATGGTCCATGTCAACCTAATATATAGCATATGTAGGTTTTCCCAACTCGTATTTTTCTTTCCATGTATAAGTTCAGTCCTTTGCCGTAGGCCGTACGGGATTTCCCATGTAAATCCATACCACCTCAACGTAGTACCATTTTATCCTTGATGTTGTTTGGGACTGCTACCCTTGATCTTGTTATGTTTTCTTACCATGAACTATCGCGTACTCGCTTAGGATTTATGCCACCTAGGACCGCTGGGGATTATGCTACCTAATGAACGTTTCCGTAACTTGGTTTGGGTTTTAGCCACCTAGGACCACTAGGGATTATGCCGCACGTCAACCACGCCCTTTGTCCCACGTATAAATCGTGAATCGTTTTCCATGTCTAGACGCACATGTATCTCAATGTGCCATCTGAGTTCTGTGCCAGGGCAAATCAAGAAATACGGAACTCGGTCGGGAGCTTTAAGTCGTCTGCTGATGCAGATATCAAGGTCTGTTTTTGTATCCGTGGCTATGGTCCCACGTGACCCCTCCCTCAACTACTGAAAGGCAACCTAAGAAAAATCATGTATGAGAACTACATCCCGACCCCACTATGCCCCACTTTCCTATTGGCCAACCTCACCCATGACTCGATAGCAAGAACATGGTCTGTTGGGAGTTCTCTGCCTTTCCGTTCGTACACGATTGACTAAAGATGGTAGGTAGTTGACGACGCGCTATCCAGGGCAAAAACAAGAATCGTCGACTCCACGCTAATCCATCCCAGTCTTTAGGTCGCTCGCATAGCAACCAAGACATACTCTTGGTTCTTCTACCGCAGACCTTAAGCTCTTGTGAGCCCAGGCGGATCATCTGCAAACTCACAGAGGGATACCAAGAGTATCCTCACGTCCCCCGAAGCTTCCGCTTCGTTACCCAGTTCGTTGGAGCCTTTATCTAGATCAGATATTGCTCCGCCTCGTGTATTTGTTTAAGCGACGACTTACCGTATCAGGTTACTTATCCGTCTGTGAACTAGTCCAATTTCCTTGACTAAGAATTATCACTTAGTTATCCTTAACTAAGGTTTACCACTTAGCTTCTCTTCCCGCTATCCTTGTTAACTACGATTTTCAACCTAGTCCCTGAGCTAGGGTTTTGTCTAATGGGTTAAGTGTTGTCATTCAAGTTCATGACTTAACCCGCCTACGAATCATGTCAAGATTGGCTAAGTATTTAAGTTCAAGGCTTAGCCCTACAAGTTGGTTATGTATACCAAGAAGCTCATGACTTAACCCTATCAAGTCAAATTGGTTAAGTATTTGTTTGTCTTAACCCTATCAGATTGTCGTGTTAGATTGATTAAGCATAGATTATCTTAATCCCATCAGATTATCGAGTCGGATTGGTTAAGTATAGGTTAGCTTAACCCCATCCACTAATTGATTACAATGGTTAAGTATATTTAAATGGTCTTGTGACTTAACTCTATCAGGTCCACATATTAGATTGGTTAAGTATAGGTTACTCAACCTCATCAAATCATCATGTATAATTGGTTAAGTATAAGTTACTTAACCCCATTAAATTATCATGTTAAGTTGGTTAAGTATTGGTTACTTAACCTCATTGAATTACCAAGTTTAGATTGGTTAAGTGTTTAACTTAACCCCATCGAATTACCGTGTTTAGATTAGTTAAGTGTAGGTTACTTAACCCCATCTAATTACCGTGTTTAGATTAGTTAAGTCTAAGTTACTTAACCCCATCTAATTACCGTGTTTAGATTAGTTAAGTCTAAGTTACTTAACCCTATCTAATTACCAAGTCGGATTAGTTAAGTGTAAATTACTTAACCCCATCCCCTAATTGTCTTATATGGTTAAGTGTCATTAAGAAATCAAGTCCGGTTCCACTTAACCTACCCATTCGTGTCATATCGGTTAAGTGTCATTAGTCAAAATTACTTAACCTTTTCATGTGGCATTACTTAGATTAATGCACCCCAACCTCTCACATTAGACTTTGTTGTGGTTACTAGTTAAGTCGGGCGGGTCCGGGTAGCTTTACACCACAACCTAGTCTAACCTCGGGTTTTAAGTGCTATATGACCAACTACTCACATTGGGTCCTATTGTTTGTAGCCACTAGTTAAGCCGGGCGGGTCCGGGTAGATTTATGCTACAAACTCAACCCAACCTCGAGTTGGCCACTTTCATGTTTGGTCTAGTATCATATTACACTTACAACCTATACGTGTCTAGTTTCAAGTCCCATGTTTACCCCACATGTCATGTCCACATTTAGGTGTATCACGAGTGTCATATTTTCATGAATTCCCATGTCAAATTATCATGTCATAATCACGCTCGTCTAACCTACCCCAAATCGTGTTTCCAACCCAAGTAAAAGCGAGTCAACATAGTAAGGATACTATGCTACATATTGGCCTCAAAACATGCACGATGCCAAAAAGGGATTGGCCACAAACATGCATAGTATCATAAGGGAATTTGGCCACAAACATGCATAGTATCATAAGGGAATTTGGCCACAAACATGCATAGTATCATAAGGGAATTTGGCCACAAACATGCATGATAACATAAGGGGTTTGGGTTCATTTACATGCATAAGCCCCAAAGTCAAGTCTTTGCCAATGTTTCACAAGTCAAATGGTTCCCAAAGGTTCATGCTAACATTCCATAGATAAAGATTCAAACTTGCAAGATAAACTAGGTTAAACATAACATGAGTGGCATGATTAAGTCGCTAAAACTTAGCCCAAGGTCATAGATCATAGAAAAGGGGCAAAATTAGGTTCACATAAGCTAGCATACTTATGTTTCATCGCATTTTATTCCATGTCACATTAGAACCACCGTTAGAATCTACAAGTAGCTAGAACTTACATAGCGAGGCTTAGGGAAGGATCGTGCATCGTCTTGACGAAGAAAGGTGGCTCCTTTGTTGAAAAATCGTCATGAAATTTGCGTAGCAACGTTGATCCACTCCCTTGATTTGATGTAGCAAGCTAGCACCTTTGATTCGGATCTTGTTTGAGTGCATAGTCTCTTGGAGTTGGAGATGGAGGCCATGATCAATGGAGATTTGGGCAGCACTTCATTGCAAGAGTGATTTGTGAGGGTTTAAGCTAGGTCTAGGGGTCTTTTTATAGAGATTAGGAGTAGTTTAGGCCGTAGGATAAACCCTAGGATAGATCTGAACCCTCAAAATCCGTCACAGGCCATCAGAACAGAGCACAAGGCCAAGCAGGTGCACCCAGGCCAAAGTGGTCGGACCACCCAGGTCGACACCCCAGTCGACCTGGGGCTTGGGCGGGAATTTTTCCCGCCCAATCTGTTTGGCTCCAGATTTGAATTTCGAACTGTTTTTGAACTTGGATTTTTCTGAAAACTTTGACGGGCCATAACTGGGTCATACGGACTCCGATTCTCGAAAACTCGGACTCTATTTCGCGTATTTTTCCGAGACGAACGCAATGGCACAGCCCGTTACCCCTGATTCAGATTTTATAATTAAATTCTACCTTGATTCTTGTCTTAGCATGTTGTAAAAATCCGGGTTGTCACATTCTCCCCAACTTAAAGGATTTCGTCCCCGAAATCCAAGTTAGGAAGAACGTATCCTACTATCCATCATCCATCTACTCAAAACATCATCCACATGCAACCATTGTCCTTAGACGATTTCTAATGCCATATGAACATATGCATAACGTGTGTGTATATGCTCCTTAGCTAATGCTAATGATCAGGCCTGAATGATCTTTCTAATGCAAAATATGTTGAGTGTCATGAGTCCAACATGTATGCAAATAGTCCTAGTCATATAAACACTATATGTGTGCACAAACATTCATTCATATGCAACATCCGCATGACAACACATTTAATTTCATCCATAAACAAGTATAAATACTCGTGCATATGCAACATGAAACGTGACCGCGTCAATCTAGTATCTAATGTGTATTCGCGCATCCACGAGCAACCACTTGCAACCATTTGCAACCATATCAATCATAACATGTTTCAAATACATGTTTACATCCATGGAGTTCTATCTAAGGTTCCCAAGATAAGATCGAGGAGATAAACAAGACAAACTCCTTACGGGGTTTGCAACAGAAACAGGACCGAGAGGATATCCCCCAAGCGATTGCATGCAAGCAAGCTCTACAGGAGAACCAAGGATCAAAGATATACTCTTAAAAAGAGACATGATGCGTGCGTCTAAGCCGCATTTCCATGAGCTTAATTCCATTGTGCCCTGACTGCCTTTGACTTCATGATTTCGTAGCTCCTTGATTCCTATTTCCAAGGTATGAGTTGGAACTCATTTCACTATCGCCTCTCGTTCCACTTTCACTTATTCTTTCCCTAGTATACTTGGCTCAACCATATCTGCATACTCATGCAAGCTCTCCAAAATTCACTAGTGAATTCTGGATCTCGTTTACCGATGCCAATCCATGTTACCACGTGCACTTACTAGGGTGATTCCTATAACCCATGCTCAAGCGGAATGAACCATCCGTCTTATTGGCGAACGTTACTCGATTGGATCAGAGATTTCCGATAAATGCATCAAGAGATTCTAGGTAACTAACCATGACAGAACCCAAAAGGTTACACGAGACTTCGAGGGTATTACCAAGGCAAGTTAAGAGTTTAACTATCCTCCTTTCAAAACCGAGAATGGCATCCATTACTGAATCACCACTTCATCCCTAGAATCCATCCATCGCTCAACAATAGAAGCATTGCTTCTAATCTCAACACTTGGCATAGACGTTCTCAAATCCAACCAAGTCATGAATAAATGGACCGTCTCTCCAACCAAATTTTGGGACTAAAGTGGGATCATCTACCTTGCTAGTACTAAGGTGTAGAGACTTAACTATCGAGGCAGACTTAAATGATGCGATGATCAAAACAAAGTCTAGACGGGACGATAGAAAAGAAAGGCTAAGCCTTTAACAGAAACGGTACCATTCCTCTTAGGTACGCTAGAAATGAGAGCATACAATTGCCCTCTCGCTGATCTTGTCCTTATCTTCCTTTGTGGATCAAGCCATACCAACAAGTTGCTTATTCTTAAGCTCGTGTCCTTTATCCTTGCTCTTATTATCCCTTCTTATAACTTCGGTAACAGGTCTCTCGAGAACTTCCTCCATCGCACGGGAAAACACTTACGTAGCTAGACAAGGACTAGTCGCAGTTAAAACTACTGTGACTACAGATGGAGGAAAGAAAGGAAAAGAGGTTCAGTAAAGGAAACAAAGGATAGTGCTAATGGCTTTTGGGGAATAGCCTTTAAAAACTTTTCTTGAAAAATGCTTCTTTGTAAACGGTTTTTCAAATAGTTTTCAGAAGGTTTTAAAACTTTTGCCCAGTCTGGTAACCTTCTGCTCTGATACCAAATGTAACACCCCACCTCCGCTAGGGTCACTCACAAAGGGAATGCACTAGGTTTGGTGAAGCATTATCGAGGTAAACATGCACAGAAATATTACAAGACAGAACATATATAAAACAGCGGAAGTAAAACAAATTTCATTACCTTATAAAATAAGGTCTAAAGCCTTTTACATCAGAATACATCAAAACCTGTCTTGCAATAGTAAAGAAGCATAAAACCTTTTCCTAAATTATTCCCCAAAATAAAGCGGTGAAGCAGCCATAGCCAAGAGAAGACCAAGCTATACATGATGACCTTCAAGCATAAGAGGTCCGAACTAAACAACATCATTTCCTCCTTGAAAACCTGGGGGGGGGAAACAGAAGACAAAGAGGCGAAGGAAAACGGGGTCAGTCATAAAGACTGGTAAGTCCTATCTACTTCCAGTATAAAAACAGGTAAAGGTAACATGACATGCATAAACTGAAAGTAAACATAAGGATGACTACAAGATAGATAAGCTAAAACAAGATAACAGGTTGAACTACTGTATCAAGATAAACTAAGGTATCATGATAAACTACGGTGTCAAGATAAGTCAAGGTATCACATCGTCAGGTCTTTATCAAGTATACTATCCCAAGGTATCTATCATGTATGACACCCTGAGGTTACTATCAAGTATATTTCTCATGGTTCTAACATGTATATTTGCTCTGCACCTCTCGTACTAGTATCCCAACCCGCGTCATGTATTAACTATGAATGTCCCTTGCCCAATGTCATGTAATGGTCCATGTCAAACTAATATATAGCATATGTAGGTTTTCCCAACTCGTATGTTTCTTTCCATGTATAAGTTCAGTCCTTTGCCGTAGGCCGTACGGGCTTTCCCATGTAAATCCATACCACCTCCACGTAGTACCATTTTATCCTTGATGTTGTTTTGGACTGCTACCCTTGATCTGGTTATGTTTTCTTACCATGAACTATCACGTGCTCGCTTAGGATTTATGCCACCTAGGACCGCTAGGGATTATGCTACCTAATGAACGTTTCCGTAACTTGGTTTGGGTTTTAGCCACCTAGGACCACCAGGGATTATGCCACACGTCAACCACGCCCTTTGTCCCACGTATAAATCGTGAATCGTTTTCCATGTCTAGACGCACATGTATCTCAATGTGCCATCCGAGTTCCGTGCCAGGGCAAATCGAGAAATACGGAACTCGGTCGGGAGCTTTAAGTCGTCTGCTGATGCAGATATCAAGGTCTGTTTTTGTATCCGTGGCTATGGTCCCACGTGACCCCTCCCTTAACTACTGAAAGGCAACCCAAGAAAAATCATGTATGAGAACTACATCCCGACCCCACTATGCCCCACTTTACTATTGGCCAACCTCACCCATGACTCGATAGCAAGAACATGGTCTGTTGGGAGTTCTTTGCCTTTTCGTTCGTACACGATTGACTAAAGATGGAAGGTAGTCGACGACGCACTATCCAGGGCAAAAACAAGAATTGTCGACTCCACGCTAATCCGTCCCAGTCTTTAGGTCGCTCGCATAGCAACCAAGGCATACTCTTGGTTCTTCTACCGCAGACCTTAAGCTCTTGTGAGCCCAGGCGGATCATCTGCAACCTCACAGAGGGATACCAAGAGTATCCTCACGTCCCCCGAAGCTTCCGCTTCGTTACCCAGTTTGTTGGAGCCTTTATCTAGATCAGATATTGCTCCGCCTCGTGTATTTGTTTAAGCGATGACTTACCGTATCAGGTTAATTATACGTCTGTGAACTGGTCCAATTTCCTTGACTAAGAATTATCACTTAGTTATCCTTAACTAAGGTTTACCACTTAGCTTCTCTTCCCGCTATCCTTGTTAACTACGATTTTCAACCTAGTCCCCTGAGCTAGGGTTTTGTCTAATGGGTTAAGTGTTGTCATTCAAGTTCATGACTTAACCCGCCTACGAATCATGTCAAGATTGGCTAAGTATTTAAGTTCGAGGCTTAGCCCTACAAGTTGGTTAAGTATACCAAGAAGCTCATGACTTAATCCTATCAAGTCAAATTGGTTAAGTATTTGTTTGTCTTAACCCTATCAGATTGTCGTGTTAGATTGATTAAACATAGATTATCTTAATCCCATCAGATTATCGAGTCGGATTGGTTAAGTATGGGTTAGCTTAACCCCATCCACTAATTGTATTACAATGGTTAAGTATATTTAAAAGGTCTTGTGACTTAACTCTATCAGGTCTGCATATTAGATTGGTTAAGTATAGGTTACTTAACCTCATCAAATCATCATGTATAATTGGTTAAGTATAAGTTACTTAACCCCATTAAATTATCATGTTAAGTTGGTTAAGTATTGGTTACTTAACCTCATTGAATTACCAAGTTTAGATTGGTTAAGTGTTTAACTTAACCCCATCGAATTACCGTGTTTGAATTAGTTAAGTGTAGGTTACTTAACCCCATCTAATTACCGTGTTTAGATTAGTTAAGTCTAAGTTACTTAACCCCATCTAATTACCGTGTTTAGATTAGTTAAGTCTAAGTTACTTAACCCTATCTAATTACCAAGTCGGATTAGTTAAGCGTAAATTACTTAACCCCATCCCCTAATTGTCTTATATGGTTAAGTGTCATTAAGAAATCAAGTCCGGTTCCACTTAACCTACCCATTCGTGTCATATCGGTTAAGTGTCATTAGTCAAAATTACTTAACCTTTTCATGTGGCATTACTTAGATTAATGCACCCCAACCTCTCACATTAGACTTTGTTGTGGTTACTAGTTAAGCCGGGCGGGTCCGGGTAGCTTTACACCACAACCTAGTCTAACCTCGGGTTTTAAGTGCTATATGACCAACTACTCACATTGGGTCCTATTGTTTGTAGCCACTAGTTAAGCCGGGCGGGTCCAGGTAGATTTATGCTACAAACTCAACCCAACCTCGAGTTGGCCACTTTCATGTTTGGTCTAGTGTCATATTACACTTACAACCCATACGTGTCTAGTTTCAAGTCCCATGTTTACCCCACATGTCATGTCCACATTTAGGTGTATCATGTGTGTCATATTTTCATGAAATCCCATGTCAAATTATCATGTCATAATCACGCTCGTCTAACCTACCCCAAATCGTGTTTCCAACCCAAGTAAAAGCGAGTTAACATAGTAAGGATACTATGCTACATATTGGCCTCAAAACATGCACGATGCCAAAAAGGGATTGGCCACAAACATGCATAGTATCATAAGGGAATTTGGCCACAAACATGCATAGTATCATAAGGGAATTTGGCCACAAACATGCATGATAACATAAGGGGTTTGGGTTCATTTACATGCATAAGCCCCAAAGTCAAGTCTTTGCTAATGTTTCACAAGTCAAATGGTTCCCAAAGGTTCATGCTAACATTCCATAGATAAAGATTCAAACTTGCAAGATAAACTAGGTTAAACATAACATGAGTGGCATGATTAAGTCGCTAAAACTTAGCCCAAGGTCATAGATCATAGAAAAGGGGCAAAATTAGGTTCACATAAGCTAGCATACTTATGTTTCATCGCATTTTATTCCATGTCACATTAGAACCACCGTTAGAATCTACAAGTAGCTAGAACTTACATAGCGAGGCTTAGGGAAGGATCATGCATCGTCTTGACGAAGAAAGGTGGCTCCTTTGTTGAAGAATCGTCATGAAATTTGCGTAGCAACGTTGATCCACTCCCTTGATTTGATGTAGCAAGCTAGCACCTTTGATTCAGATCTTGTTTGAGTGCATAGTCTCTTGGAGTTGGAGATGGAGGCCATGATCAATGGAGATTTGGGCAGCACTTCGTTGCAAGAGTGATTTGTGAGGGTTTAAGCTAGGTCTAGGGGTCTTTTTATAGAGATTAGGAGTAGTTTAGGCCGTAGGATAAACCCTAGGATAGATCTGAACCCTCAAAATCCGTCACAGGCCATCAGAACAGAGCACAAAGCCAAGCAGGTGCACCCAGGCCAAAGTGGTCGGACCACCCAGGTCGACACCCGTGTCGATTGGGCAGTCGACCTGCCCCCTGGGTGTGTCGACTCCCCAGTCGACACCCCAGTCGACCTGGGGCTTCGGCGGGAATTTTTCCCGCCCAATCTGTTTGGCTCCAGATTTGAATTTCGAACTGTTTTTGAACTTGGATTTTTCTGAAAACTTTGACGGGCCATAACTGGGTCATACGTACTCCGATTCTCGAAAACTCGGACTCTATTTCGCGTATTTTTCCGAGACGAACGCAATAGCACAGCCCGTTTCCCCTGATTTAGATTTTATAATTAAATTATGCCTTGATTCTTGTCTTAGCATGTTGTAAAAATCCGGGTTGTCACACAAACTGACTCATGCTTGCGCATCAACTAGACTTGTTTCACTGTCGATTTGGCTTGAGCCATCCATGCTTCTTATAATTGTTGTGTATATTTGACATTTCCAAAAATTGTTGAAATGATGTACATCCTCTATTGACTATGCATGCTGCTTGCAATTTCTTGACCATTTCGGTTTGAGTTGAACCAAATTTGAGTATTTGTTGTTTTGAACTTTTGCACTTGTGTGTTTGTATGTCGAGATGTTCTTTGATCATGCACCGAGTCGAGTTGGTCCACGTGACTGCTCCTCAGTTGCACTTTGATTGGCGAAGGAGTGCACGCGTGTATATTTATACACATGTGTATATGCAACCATCAGAACAGTTTTATTGTCCCTGCACTGAAATATATATGCACACACTGTCTTCCTTGTGGTATTTACAGTGTATCACTGTGAATATCACAAACTGTCTAAACATAGTCGGATGGATTAATAAATCAGATCGAGTCATGAAAAATGATGAGAAAACACACCAAAAAACTGAGGCAAATAAAAATTTAAAAATAAATTCATATTTGCATGCATTCATATTTATTTCTATTGCAGTGTATTGTGTGTGTGTTTCATGTGATAGGTAACCAGATGATGAATAGACTGACAGTGAGGTTGTGAAGACAGAAGATGGAAGATGAAGCAGTGTCAGTGAATTAGTGTATCAGCGAAAGAATGTATATATGAAAATTGTATAGACTGAGTGATAGAGTGTTGTAGTGAGGAACTGAGGTGTATATAATGAAATCAATTGAAAATTACTGTATTATATTTCAGTGATGTACAAATAGTGGAGTTGTAAATCTGTACTGCTGAATGGTGAAATAAAATATTGTATTTAAATAAAATATTATGTGAATATTTGAATTTTTGTACAGTCGTATTCTATTTAAATATCAATATTATATTTCTATGTGTGATGTGGTATGCCAGTACACTAACAAACACATTTATAATAATATATATATTTGGTTGTTATCATCAAACAAAAATCATATAATCGTGTATAGAACAACGTTATATACAACAATCTCCCCCTTTTAATGATGACAAACAAACATTAAGATTTTGAATATAATAAATGTGTTTGACGGTGAAATTGAACTCCCTCTATTTGTTTGCTCCCGTTATAACAGAAACTTCCCCTATAACTGTGGATGAGTGACAAAGAATAAAAAATGAAATTATCAATATTGAAATATTTGTAAAATATTCACTCATAAATCAAAATCAAAATCTCAACCCATTCCCCCCTTTTGTTATCATAAAAAGTATTCAGAACTTAAAATATAGATAAAAGATGACTAAAAATATAATTTCAGCTTAAGAGGAAGAATGGTCATCATAAATCTCAATCAGTCAAACAAAAATAATAATAGACTAAGAACTAGTGTCATATTTCACATTTGAGAATGACGAATTTATGATGAAATTTATATATAATGGAGAGAGTTTAAAAAATGATTTCTAATAATTTTCCAACAATTTTTTTATAAATTGAGCACAAAAACAATGATGGATTTGGAATATAATTATAAATTCAACTTAAGTGAAGCAATCATATAATCTCAAATCCCAGTAGCTATCAATCAACAAATCATAATACATCATAAGATTTCAACATATTTCACAGATTAGAATGATGGATTGATAGGATGATTTTTATACACAAGGGAGAAATTCATATTAATTTCTATTTATAGCAAATTATTTTCTTTTATTTTTATTTAAGAGTATACTGACCACGCATAATCAGAGCTTGTATTTTTAAACGAGATCAGTCGCAGCTTAAATTATAAGTTGTCTCATAACCATGCATGACCAGAGCTTGGATTTTTAAATGAGGTAAGAGACACACTTGTGTATTAATTATATTTATCATTTCATTTTCAGCTCCAAAAGAAAAACTCCTCAGTATATAAAATCAAAATGGATGATAGAAATGTGGTAGGTAAAATGGTTTGTGACATAAATTTCTAAATTAATCATATTATGAAATATGCTCAACTGTACCAGGATCATTGAAAATTTTCAATTGTCACTGGTTCTGAAAAATAACAAAATCCCATTTCTATCACAAATATTTCCATCGTTTATTCAAAAATATTTTAAAACATATTAACTCTCCACATTTATATAAAATTATCATGGATGGCAGAACGATGATAGATAAAGGAGATGGTCGTGAAATAATTGCTAATTCAAAGATATTATAATAAATGTTCAACCATCATGAAAAATCTAAATAAAATCTCCTCTTGTTGTGAAATATACTGCAGTCACAATTCATCACAATTTCAAAATCTGATAATAATTTTGATGAATTATAAATACTGTTCTGTTTGGTTATTTATTTCAATTTCTGAATGAATAATATTTAAAATTGAAATCAATTACACGAGGGAATAAAAAGATTTATACAAGACAAAGAGATCTAAAAAATATGTACAAAATGAGAATCAAAATCTATACCACTTGCTGTCTCTATTAATGAAAATTTTAACATGACAGTGGAGACAAAAAAGGATATCTCAAATAATAGAATTTTTTAATCATGTTTTCAAACAATTTTCAACAGGTCTAAGAGACAAATCATGATTAAGTTTCATACCTTTTTCTCAAAGTAGCAGATGATACCAAAACAAATAAACATCAAAATTTTTAAAAATGATTCCTTTTATCAGAGCAGCACAACAGACAAATTCAAAGCAGACTTTTAAGAGGATTTTTCACAAATATTTTTAGTAGTCACAAAAGGTGTCTCATGACCCAAGATTGAAAATATAGTTTATTTTAAATCATTTGAAGGAATATGAAAATATCAGGATTCAATGAATCAATCACACCAGATTATAAATTTCAGATTCCAGATGTGTGTGTGATTCAAGAAATCGATAATTTCAAATGATTTTAAACAAACAAATATTTAAATCAAATAATCATGAAATATAAGTAAGTTTCAAGGACTAGATTTTTTCAAAGAATTTTTCATAAATTTTTCTAACAATCGCACAAGAAATTTATCAGAATAATTACATCAAGATTGAGTAATAATTCATGATCCAAAAATAATGGTTTATTCGAAATCACTTGAACAAATGTAAATCATGAGATACAATGAATCAATCACACAAGATTAATAATTTCAGTTTTAAGAGGTGTGTAAGATTCAATATATCAGAAATTTCAAATTATCTTAAACAAACAAAAGTCTAAACCAGATGATCATGAATAACAGTGAATTTCAAGATCTAAGCAATGATTCAAGACAAATCAAAATTTCAAGCCAATCTGAAAATCAATGAAATTATCACAACTGAGAAGTAGCAGTGTGCTGTAGTGAGTATAATATTTCAAGCTTTTCTAAAATGAATTAGAAGAAAACTCAAAACAACAGAGGTGTGTGAAATCCCATCAAATTTTCAAATCTTCAAAAAATTTAGAATTCAAATTAACAGTGTTCAGGATATGACAAGAATACATCAACACTGTTAGGAATTCAGAAAACAGAAAATTAACCTCAAAACAATTGCAGATATTTACAAGTTTAAATTCAAGATCTGGAAATAATTAAAACATTAGAGTTTTATACTGTGACGATGTAACACCCTGTAATTTTATAACATTAAAATTCACAAATTAAAGTATACTTAATTTTTAGGAGAAGAATTAAGTGAAATGGGTTGCGCTATTATGTTCGTCTCAAAATTTTGGGTCAAGATAGACATTTGGTTTGCATAAAACGGATAACTTATGAAGAAGTTATTAAGCCTTGAAGTTTGTAAGCATATGAGAGAAATATATATAGATATATAAAAAAATATTCAAAAAAGTTCAAAACAGTGAATCGGGAGGGGGAATAGCCGAACCGCACCATATTTGGAGTCGACCCAAGCCCTGCTGGGTCGACTAGGGGTCGATCCAGGGTGTTTGGCTGTCAACCTGTGGCCCGATTCGCCCTAAGGGCTGATGTGGCATCTTAGTGGTCCTGATGTTTTGGTTATCCCTAGGTTAATCCGACATCTCTTATTAAACTAAACTTCTATAAAACACTCCTAAACCCTAACCCTAATCACATTAATTCATAACAAGAGCCGCCATGCCATCAATGGAGAACCTAGAGTAGCCGCCATACACTTTCAACCCTAAAGCAAGATAGAAGCTTGAATCAAAATCAAATCAAATCTAAATAACGATTAGTTTAGATTAAAGGCAAGCAATTAAGTTTCATAATACAGATCCCAAAAAGACAAGACTATTCTTTTTAATTGTGAGTATGATAGCTTTCACAAATTAATTAATTAATTTAATTATGATAAGATATAATTGGGATTATGAGAATATGATTTCGAATCATGTGATGTAAATTATATGTATGTTTGTGGTGTTGAATCATATGTTAGTCTTATGCAAGTTGGATCATATGTTAGTTCTTATGTGAATCTTAGGCAAGTTGAATCATATATCTTATGCAAGTTTGTGATGATTGGATCATATATTCATGTATGAATCTTATGCAAGTTTGGGTTGTTAAAATATATGTGAGACATGTATATGCATAAGCTAGTTTATGTGACATTAACCTTTATGTCTAGATCCATATGCAAGTTTACATCTTTATGTTTAGACCCATATGCAAGTTTACATCTTTATGTTTAGATCTATATGCAAGTTTACATCTTTATGTTTAGATCTATATGCAAGTTTACATCTTTATGTTTAGATCCGTATGCAAGTTCACACCTTTATGTTTGGATCTATAGAATACATAAGTTGTGCAAGTTTATGCCCATTACCTATGCTAGTTTTGTATCATATGCTAGTTTGAATGAAATTCATATGCAAGTTATTGGCTATGTAATCTTATGTCATGATCCTTAGATCTATTTTATGTGTTATGTGATGTTGTTTTTCTCTTTATAAGTTAGACTATTTGCGAGTCTAACATATGTCATATGAAAACGTACGAATAGCATGGGGATGATGGGATAATATTGAATATACATAAATTGTGAATTGGCATAAAATGGCCTTAAAAGGCATATAATTAATTTGAGACATTAATTGGCATAATTAGTATTTATGGACATAATTTTAAGAGACAGTTATGGACATAAATAAATTTGGGATTTATTGACATATTTGAATAGGGATATTAATCCAATTTGGGGTTAAATAAAGATGTGTAATAATTAACCGCCTAAGACACGAGATTACTCTTTTGTGGTGTAAGATTGCCCGGACCCGCCCGGCAAATCCAGCAGCCACAAATGTCAGTCTAATGTGAGAGGTCAAAGGCACGAATTAAATGCATAACAATTGTAAAGACACGAGGTTAGGCTTGTTTGCAGTATAAGACTGCCCGGACCCGCCCAGCAAATACAACAACCGCAAATGTCCGTGTAATGTGTTAGGTCTTTACAAGGTTACGGTTCTAATGAATTAAGTAACACTTAACCAGATAAACATGTGGTGGGACATGGGGGGTTAAGTGGGTGCCTTGGGTGGCATGTGAAATTAAGTGGGTGCGTTGGGTGGTATGTGAAATACGATTAGATGCACTTAACCGAGATTGAAACATGTAAGAAGACATGAATAAGAATGAGATTAAGTGGGGAAACCTTAGTAGGGACCAAGCATAGGTGGAAGGTTTGTGTCAAGCATGGGGGCCCTTTTCAAACTAGTAACCCATTAAGTATCTTTGTGAGCTCGACCCAAGTCGAGGACGGGACACGCTTACTGGATTTGATTGTAAGAGGTCAAAACGGGTTAGCGGTGGCAATGCAAGTCCAACGGTGTCACGTGCATGCGTGGACCTGGGCTGGTAGGTAAGACATTGTCGCATCGTGTAGATATAAGTCGTGCATCTTTGGTGGTATCGGGTTGCCACTTTGGGGAGTGATACACCCCACTGTGGGAGCAGCGCGGGTATCTACGAGTTAGGGAGCCGAGCAAATGGGGTAGTGGGTACAATTAGTGGAGATAGGGGCAGACGACACCTATGAAGGCATCTATGGGTACACGAAACTGCCATTATCATTATTAAGTTCTGTAGGCAGGATCAACTTTTAGGGTGACTAGTGGTGGTGCAGTATAGTAATTATCCTATAGTGATTAGGAACGAGATTAACGCCAGAATATTCCTCTTATTTGCTTTGTCATGCCCACTTGTTTCATGGTCATATCTTATCTTACCAGTTTATGCCTTATCCTAGTTACTTTAATAATTATATTGCTAAAGTTATTATACTCGCCAGACTTTATATCTGACCCCCTTGTTTTCGCTTCTTTTCTTCCTCCCCCCCCAGGTTCTCAGGGTGGGACTAGTACTAGTGGAGCTTGATCTCGGATCTCTTTCTCTCTCTTTTGGAAGTGCTTGGATTGCTGAAAGTAAAGTTCAACTCATCTATTTTATGGCTACTTGTGTTGGGTTTTATGCTTTTTATTTTATGTACTCTGAAACAATTTATCAAGATGGATATTAAGTGTACTTGGTTTATGAAATTGTTGTAATCAAACTTATTCTCCGCTGCAATAAAAGTTGTTTTAAAATTTTCAAGTACCATTATTTATATCTGTCTTGTTATATTTTGTTCTATACACTAAATACGCTCCATGGAAGTTAATGCATTCCCTTTGTGAGTGACATTAATGGACGTAGGGTGTTACACGTGGTATCAGAGCTGAAGGTTACCAGACCAGATATGAATTTTGAAAAAACTATTTTTCAAAAAGCATTTTATAAAAAAATACTTTCAAAAGTATGTTTTAAGGAAAGTATTTTCAATAGAAAAGTTTGTTTTAAAAACATAACCCCCAAGAGCCATATATCTTTCTATCGAATTCTCCATTTTGAATCTCTTCGTTTTCTTTTCAGCATGTCTGGAATTCCCAAGATACTCGAGGGGATACCGATACCAGGTTTGTTTAGAAGGTATCTGGAAGTTAGGGCCAATGTCGCAGGCCCAGCAAATGCTCCTCCTCCTCCCCTACTCCTCCTCCTCCTCTCTGTGTTGATAATTTTGCAAAGATATGCAAAGATTTTAGGGCAATGGGCGGGAAACCTTTTCACGGATCAGAGACGTTTGTTGAAGCTCGAAATTGGCTTAAGGAGGTGGAAGATCTATTTGGTATTTTTGAAGTAGAAGATGGAAGGAAGGTCCAATTGGCTGCTTGGTTAATGAAAGACGAAGCCTTATTTTGGTGGGAGGTCACGAACGGAGAGCATCCGGTGGAGATATGGATGGATTTCAAGCGTAGGTTCAAAATGAAGTTTCTCTCACGAGCAGAAGAGAATTTATGTATGGAAAGATTCTTGGTGTTGAAGCAAGGGGATTTATCAGTAAAGGAGTACATCAACAAGTTCAATCAGTTGGCGAGATTTGGCTTGGAATTGGTAAACACACCTGAGAAGAAGGCCCTGAGGTTCGTTAAAGGTTTGAATGAGCCACTACATGGGTTGGCGATGGCCAACATTCCAGTGGGGGCTACCTTTGAGAAACTGGTTGACATGGCGCTTATGCATGAGGAAGAGAAAGGTGCAAATGCTAATAAGGCCCCAGAGAATAAAGGAGACCATAAGAAGCCACAACAACAAAACAAGAAAGGCGGGAAGAACAATAATGGCAAAGGAAAGAAGAAGTGCTTTAATTGTGGGACACCAGGCCATCTGAGCAAAGACTGTAGGAAAAAGAAGAAGATTGGAAATTTCCACTGTGGAGAGGCAGGTCATCTAGTTAAGGACTGCCCAAGAAACAGGGGCAAGGGCAAAGAACTTATGGAGGGCAGCTTCAGGCTGTAATGGCACCAGGGCAGGCGAGAGGGCAGATTCAGGCTCTCATGGCACCAGGACAGGAGAGGGGTAGAAACATTTCCGTTGAAAGTTTAGTTTTTCTGGTTGATCACCCTGTTCGTACTTTGTTTCACTCTGGTGCTTCACACTCGTTTGTATCTGCTTCGTTAGTTGAAACACTGCACCTAAATACTAGTCTAGTTATGGATCCCATAGTAGTCTCAAATCCTATTGGTGGTTCGGCTCATCTTTCTATGATTTGTCGAAATTTGAGAGTGTCTATCTTGGGTATTGGGTTTGAATGCAACGCCTTTGTTCTTGGCTTCATGGGCTACTGCTTGATTCTAGGTATGGATTGGCTACCTAGATACGGTACCATCCTAGATTGTGAAAGAAGGGTAGTTAGAATGTTGACTCGCTGTGGAAAAACCCTTGATATTTCTTGTGACCCTAGAGTTCCGGCAATGCTTAGCTACCTAGAATTCCTAGACGCATCCAATGATGATTTAAAATCTGTTCGTGTGGTCCGTGAATATAGTGATGTCTTCGATGAAGTTCGAGGTTTACCCCCGAGGCGCGAGATAAACTTTCGAATATATCTAGTAGATAATGCAAAGCCAGTTTCATTACCAGTGCGCCACATGGCTCTGAGAGAGAGAAGAGAACTCAGTAATCAAGTGAAAGAATTGCTTGAGAAGGGGTTCATAAGAAGAAGTATTTCGGAGTGGGGTGCTCCAATCATTTTTGCTACAAAAGCTGATGGTTCACTTAGATTGTGCGTGGACTACAGAGAGCTGAATAAGCCAACAAAGAAGAACAGACACCCATTGCCGAGGATAGACTATTTATTCGATCAGTTGGTGGGTGCTTCAGTTTTCTCGCAATTGGATTTAGCTACAGGGTTCCATCAGCTAAGGGTGGATGAAGATAGCATCGATAATACTGCCTTTAGAACTCCTGACGGTTTCTTTGAGTGGCTCGTCATGCCTTTTGGTTTGACGAATGCACCCGCATACTTTGTTGACTTAATGAATAGGGTGTTTAGGGAGTTTCTAAACAAGTTTGTGGTAGTCTTTGTAGACGATATTTTGGTTTTCTCTAAAAATGAAGAAGAGCATGCCCTACATCTTAGGGAAATCTTAGAGACCCTACGAGCGCATCAGCTAAAAGCTAATTTCTCCAAGTTCCATTTTTGGAGAAAAGAAGTGAGATTCTTAGGTCACATGGTCTCTAAGGAAGGGATAACTGTGGATCCTGCCAAGGTGGTGGCAATCTAAGATTGGAAAACTCCTAAGAACGCAACAGAAGTAAGAAGCTTTTTAGGGATAGCTGGCTATTATAGGAAGTTCATTAAGGACTTCGTGAAGATATCAGCCCCTCTCACTCGATTAACGAAGAAGAATTTGACTTTTACTTGGGACGTTGACTGTGACGATGCTTTCCAACGTCTGAAGAGGGCTTTGACGACAGCTCTAGTTTTAGTTTTTCCAGACGGGAGTAAGACATTCACTATATATACCGATGCTTGCGGGACAGGGCTTGGAGCAGTTTTAATGCAAGAGGGAAAGGTGATATGCTATGGTGGAAGACAGTTGAAAGCCCACGAGAAAAATTACCCTACCCACGACTTAGAGTTAGCGGCCATAGTTTTTGCGCTTAATTCAAGGCGTCATTATTTGCTTTGTGAGAGGTTTGAGTTGTATACAGATCATAAGTCGCTAAAGTACTTATTCTCTCAGAAGGACCTAAACTTGAGGCAACAGAGATGGATGGAGTTTTTGGCATCCTACGATTTTGAGATCGCAAATACCCCTGGCAAGGGTAACGTTGTAGCCGACACCTTAAGTAGAAAGAAGTTAACTTTAAGTCCTTTGTTCGTAAGAGCGACAAAGTTTGGAGTATATATCTTCCTTTGACTTCAGACCCTCTGTCGATTATGTACCCAGATTATTGGCGTCGTTAGAGGTGCAACCTACACTTTTGGGTCGAGTTGGAGAGGCACAGCGAAATGACCCACAGTTGGTTGAGATAGTAGGCAAGCTTATAGGAGGGGAGTCCTCGAGTCATCTTGATAGATATGCTATAGATAAGAGAGGTTGGCTACGTAGAGATGGAAGACATTGCGTACCACAAGACGAGAGTTTGAAGAAGGCAATTCTTGAAGACTCACATTGCTCTAAGATGACCATACATACCGGTGGTGATAAGATGTATAGTTATATGAAGCGAGTTTTCTTTTGGGCCGGAATGAAGAAGGACGTGGCCGAGTTCGTTTCTAGATGCTTAGTGTGCCAACAAGTCAAGGCGGAGCAAAAGAAGCCTAAAGGTTTGCTCCATCCCTTAGAGATCCCGCTTTGGAAATGGGAAAGCGTTTCCATGGATTTTATAGATGGGTTACCAAGATCAAGGAAGGGTAATATGAGGATTTGGGTAATTGTAGACAGACTTACCAAAAGTGCCCATTTTATTCCCGTTAAAAGTAGAAGGACCATCGCATGGTTAGCATTTGTTTACCTTCGAGAGATAGTTCGTTTGCACGGCATACCCTCTAGCATTGTGAGCGATAGAGATCCCATTTTCACAAGAGAATTTTGGAAAAGTTTACAAGAGGCGGTTGGAACGCAATTATGCTTAAGTACCGCTTATCACCCTCAGACGGACGGCCAGACCGAGAGAGTAAATCGGGTTCTAGAAGACCTTCTGAGACTATGCATCCTATACTTTGGATGAACATGGGAAGAACACCTTCCACTAGTGGAGTTCGCCTATAATAATAGTTTTCAGGCTAGCATTGGCATGGCACCTTTTGAGGCTCTTTATGGACGACCGTGCCGATCACCAACATATTGGTGGGAATCCACTGATAAGGTTTTGCTTGGACCCGACATGATTAGGGAGACTTCAGAGATGATAGACCTGATTCGACGGCGAATGAAGACAGCGCAGGACCGACAGAAGTCATATGCTGATAGGAAATGAACCGATCTTGAATTCAACATTAGGGACATGGTTTTTGTTAAGGTGTCACCATTAAGAAACGTAATCCATTTTGGATCAGTAAAGAAGTTGGCATCGAGGTTCGTAGGACCCTTTCCAATTACGGAGAGGATTGGACAAATGGCGTATAGAGTAAAGTTACCAGAGAAGCTCAGTGGAGTTCATGACGTGTTTCACGTTTCGCATTTGCGTAAGTGTTTACATGATACGGTGGAAGTGGTAGAGCCGAGCACACTCGAAGAAGTGGAAGTAGAGCGCAATGCCACGATCAGACGAGCTCCTACACGCATTCTCAGATCGGAGGTCAAAAAGCTTCGCAACAAAGAGGTCAAGTTGGTCAAAGAGCAATAGGGAGATGATCAAAGAGACGCGACTTGGGAGACGGAAGACAAAATGCGTACGTTGTACCCTTTCCTTTTTGAGGGTATGTTTTAATTTCTCCTTTTCTACCGCTTTGTTGACACTTTTCCTATCTTTTAGTATTATCTTTGCGATGACATCTTCGATCTTTAGTTAGGAAGAACCCTATGGTTGCAAACATGTGTTTGAGACATGTTATGTTTGGTGGATGCAAGTGGTTGCTAGCGGTTGCTCGTGGATGCATGTACACACACATAAGGCACTAGATCGGCTCAATCACCTTCATGTTGCATATAAATGTGTGTGCATATCCAAATTAATGGATGTATAATGGTTGTGTTATCATATGGATGCTGCATTTTGATGAATGATTGTGCACACATGTAGAAATAATATGTATCGATAGGATTCTTTCGCATACATAATGGACGCATGGCACTATCATGAATTGCATTAAGGAGGTCAACTAAATCAGTGGACCACCTGATCTTTGCATTACATAAGGAACATATACACACATTTTTGCTTAAGTTCATATACCAATAGAAATTTCTTTAAGGACAATGGATGCTTGTGGATGATGGTTGAGTAGATGGATGATTGGTTGGTAGGATACATTCTTCTTAACTTAGAGATTTCTGGGACGAAATCCTTTAAGGAGGGGAGAATGTAACACCCCATAATTTTATAACGTTAAAATTCATAAATTAAAGTATACTTAATTTTTAGAAGAAGAATTAAGTGAAACTGGTTACGCTATTATGTTCGTCTCAAAATTTTGGGTCAAGATAGACATTTGGTTTGTATAAAACGGATAACTTAAGAAGAAGTTATTAAGCCTTGAAGTTTGTATGCATATGAGAGAAATATATATATAGATATATAAAAATAAAAAAATTTAAAAAAAGTTCAAAATCGGAGGGGAATCGCTGGGTCGACTAGGGGTCGATCCAGGGTGTTTGGCTGTCAACCCGTGGCCCGATTCGCCCTAAGGACTGATGTGGCATCTGAGTGGTCCTGATGGTTCTGGTTATCCCTAGGTTAATCCAACGGCCCTTATTAAATTAAACTTCTATAAAAACACTCCTAAACCCCTAACCCTAATCACATTAATTCATAACAAGAGCCGCCATGCCATCAATGGAGAACCTAGAGTAGGCGCCATACACTTTCAACCCTAAAGCAAGATAGAAGCTTGAATCAAAATCAAATCAAATCTAAATAACGATTAGTCTACATCAAAGGCGAACAATTCAGTTTCAGAATACAGATCCCAGAAAGACAAGACTATTCTTTTTTAATTGTGAGTATGATAGCTTTCACAAAATAATTAATTAATTTAATTATGATAAGATATAATTGGGATTATGAGAATATGATTTTGAATCATGTGATGTAAATTATATGTATGTTTGTGGTGTTGAATCATATGTTAGTCTTATGCAAGTTGGATCATATGTTAGTTCTTATGTGAATCTTATGCAAGTTGAATCATATATCTTATGCAAGTTTGTGATGATTGGATCATATATTCATGTATGAATATTATGCAAGTTTAGGTTGTTGAAATATATGTGAGACATGTATATGCATATGCTAGTTTAAGTGACATTAACCTTTATGTCTAGATCCATATGCAAGTTTACATCTTTATGTTTAGACCCATATGCAAGTTTACATCTTTATGTTTAGATCCATATGCAAGTTCACACCTTTATGTTTGGATCTATAGCAGTACATAAGTTATGCAAGTTTATGCCCATTACCTATGCTAGTTTTGTATCATATGCTAGTTTGAATGAAATTCATATGCAAGTTATTGGCTATGTAATCTTACGTCATGATCCTTAGATCTATTTTACGTGTTATGTGCTGTTGTTTTTCTTTTTATAAGTTAGACTATTTGCGAGTCTAACATATGTCATATGATAACGTACAAATAGCGCGGGGATGATGGGATAATATTGAATATACATAAATTGTGAATTGGCATAAAATGGCCTTAAAAGGCATATAATTAATTTGAGACATTAATTGGCATAATTGATATTTATGGACATAATTTTGAGAGACAGTTATGGACATAAATAAATTTGGAATTTATTGACAAATTTGAATAGGGATATTAATCCAATTTGGGGATAAATAAAGATGTGTAATAATTAACCGCCTAAGACACAAGGTTAGACTCTTTTGTGGTGTAAGACTGCCCGGATCCGCCTGGAAAATCCAGCAGCCACAAATGCCAATCTAATGTGAGAGGTCAAAGGCACGAATTAAATGCGTAACAATTGTAAAGACATGAGGTTAGGCTCGTTTGCGGTATAAGACTGCCTGGACCCGCCCGGCAAATCCAGCAACCACAAATATCAGCCTAATGTGAGAGGTCTTTACAAGGTTACGGTTCTAATGAATTAAGTAACACTTAACCAGATAAACACGTGGTGGGACATGGGGGTTTAAGTGGGTGCCTTGGGTGGGATGTAAAATTAAGTGGGTGCCTTGGGTGGCATGTGAAATACGAGTTGATGCACTTAACCAAGATTAAAACATGTAAGAAGACATGAATAAGAATGGGGTTAAGTGGGGAAACCTTAGTGGGGACCAAGCATAGGTGGAAGGCTTGTGTCAAGCATGGGGGCCCTTTTCAAACCAGTAACCCATTAAGTATCTTTGTGAGCTCGACCCAAGTCGAGGACGGGATACGCTTACTGGATTTGATTGTAAGAGGTCAAAACGGGTTAGCGGTGGCAACGCAAGTCCAGCGAGGTCATGTGCGTGCGTGGGCCCGGGCTAGAAGGTAAGACATTCTTACATCGTGTAGATATAAGCCGTGCATCTTTGGTGGTATCGGGTTGCCACTTTGGGGAGTGATACACCCCCTGTGGGACCAGCACGGGTATCTACGAGTTAGGGAGCCGATCAAATGGGGGTGTTGGGTACAACTAGTAGATATAGGGGCAGACAACACCTATAAAGGCAGCTAGGGGTATACGAAACTACCATTATCATTATTAAGTTCTGTAGGCGGGATCAACTTTTAGGGCGACTAGTGGTGGTGTAGTATAGTAATTATCCTATAGTGATTAGGAACGAGAATAACGCCAGAATATTCCACTTATTTGATTTGTCATGCCCACTTGTTTTATGGTCATATCTTATCTTACCAGTTTATGTCTTATCCTAGTTACTTTAATAATTATATTGTTAAAGTTATTATACTCGCCAGACTTTATGTCTGACCCCCTTGTTTTCGCTTCTTTTCTTCCTTTCTCCCCCCCCCCAGGTTCTCAGGGTAGGACTAGTACTAGTGGAGCTTGATCTCGGATCTCGATCTCTCTCTTTTGGAAGTGCTTGGATTGCTGAAAGTAAAGTTCAGCTCATCTCTTTTATGGCTACTTGTGTTGGGGTTTATGATTTTTACTTTATGTACTCTGAAATAATTTATCAAGATGGATATTAAGTGTACTTGGTTTATGAAGTTGTTGTAATCAAACTAATTCTCCGCTGCAATAAAAGTTGTTTTAAAATTTTCAAGTACCATTATTTATATCTGTCTTGTTATATTCTGTTCTATACACTAAATACGCTCCATGGAAGTTAATGCATTCCCTTTGTGAGTGACATTAATGAACGTGGGGTGTTACAGACGACCGATCATAACCCCCACACTATACAAAAAAATAATGCGCTGAAAGGTGTGCAAGGCAGTCATGGACGATCATCAGAACTGGTAAACACAAGCAGAACCTGTCGTAAACTCACAGCGCAAGGATAAAATATAATAGGACATATACAACAGGTAGTAATAGTGAAGTTGAAACACAAGACTTTCATACAACCAGAAAGTAATATCCACAATCATGGAAATAGTGTTTATACAAAGTTGCATCACTACATTATTCAGAAAAGCAAACAGCGGAAACCCAATTATTAGATAGTAGTAAAACTGGTACGCGAGCCTCCTGCTCGCCACCGATCAACACCATCGTCCTCACTAAAGCATCACCAGCACTTGCCACTTAGTCTGCCCATCCACAACCTGATGAACAGCCCAAGGTAATAAGAGGAAACATGAAACCTTGAGTCAGACAACAGTATTAGTGAGCGATAAAACAATTAACAACTTCAACAATAAAGTGTATGAGAAAGGATAGATAAACATACTAATCTACCCACGACACCAGAGAAGGACTCAACCTTATCTTCCCCACATCGGATAGTGATAGCCTTTACAATAAACAATTCAACCATTCATCAATGGAAACCAGAACACCCATCCAATCATGGAAAACAAACATGACATCCTGATTATATAAGTCTCACACAGACAACCCTAATCGAGTTCAACATTCTCCAAGTTCTCTCCCCAGAGGCCTAGACCAATATCAGTTAAGCACTCAAAGAACATCTCCCTCGACTTTCGATAATCTATGTGAGATAGTACAAATAGAACAACCAATCATCCTTGACTGACTTTGGCTATAACCACCAATCCTGCTTTGAAATCATCGTTAACCATACGACGGCCAACCTTGGCATATGTCAAGGGCTAATGGTTACTCGAGTTCTAGCATAAACCCCATATGTCCAACCTTGACAATGTCCAACCTTGACAACTAGGCCTTTCCCTAAGACCTAGGGTACTAGAACTTACGACAACAATAATCTCTCGGCCTTCAATATCTCTAGTCATCCAACCTTGACGGCTATTTACTGCTCAAGCAACCTTCTCAAGCAACCATTATCCACCAACTCACAACCTTTGAGTTGCTACCTCGTTCGTTGTTCCACCTTGATCAATGAACACATTCAACACTTCGAACCTTCCTACTCGAATTTACTTCGAAGTCACACCATCACCGAGCTAATTTGACTCCACCCGATCCACATTTGACCGATCCAAATTTGACTCCACCCGGTCCACATTTGACCGGTCCAAATTTGACTCCACCACCCGATCCAAATTTGACTCCACCCGGTCCACATCTGACCGATCCAAATTTGACTCCACCCGGTCCACATCTGACCGATCCAAATTTGACTCCACGACCCGATCCAAATATGACTCCACTCGATCCATATCTGACCGATCCAAATTTGACTCCACCCGGTCCACATCTGACCGATCCAAATTTGACTCCACCACCCGATCCAAATTTGACTCCACCCGATCCAAATTTGACTAAACCCGGTCCACATCTGACCGATCCAAATTTGACTCCACCACCCGATCCAAATTTGACTCCACCACCCGATCCAAATTTCTGCATATTGCAATTCAACTCCTATTTCGACCTAAACTTCGCCAAATGACGAATCCGACGAAACCAACTCAACTAAAATCACCAAACACAATCATAAACATATCATAACATTACTAGCCACATGAATATGAATATTACCACAAAAATGATGTAAATCTCAACCAAAAACCATTAAATGAATATATGATCAAAATGAGAGATCTAACTAACATAAACATGTAAAATGACATGAAATTAACGAGTAAAACTTGTTAGATTAGATCATAGGGTGATGCATATGAAAATGAACTTTTAATGGTGTAAATTTATGGTAAAACATCCCAATTTGATGAGAAATATGCACAAACACTCATATACCTCATTGCATTCATGTGAGAGATGTAAATCACTCACCGATTTTTCGAAACAATCTAAAACGATAAAAATAAGAATCCGAACAGCAAGCACTCCAAATCAAACCCCTCGATCCGAGAATTCGCCTTTGAAATGATGTAGATCTTGCCTTGGATGGTGTAGATCTTCGATTTCCTCCCTTAGATTGGATTTTTAATGGTGGAAAGGTGTAGGAGGAAGAAGGAGATCAAATGCCTTCAAACGAGAGAATAGGAAAGTAAACCTTTTCCCTCCACTCTCACCCCCTATTTATAGGATTCTACCAAGGCTCCAAAACCCAAACAACCAACCGAAAAACCTTAAAACAACGATTTCTCCCAAACCGCTGAGCCAAATCCTTAATGTAACCACTCTACGGAAAGGCAATCATCAATTCCTTTCCAACGGCATAGGTCTTACCAATGATTCGACCTGAGTCAAAAGTTATGCCCTGTACAAGGTTGACAGGGCAAAAATGGTCACACAAAAAATCGGTAAAAATTATGGACAAGTCTCACATCCCCATAAACAACATATTAAAAGATGAGAATGATCTAACCCTCAGAGAATGAAATAAAAATATTTTACGATCTTTCGATACGTAAAATGTGGGCTGTTACATATACAAATGAAGTGAATTTCCAGAAAATACGAATTCTACAATTGGAAGTTTAAGGAAGCTAAGAGAAGAAAAAATATAGTAGTGACAAATCAAAAACAAAACAAAAGAAATAGAATGAGTAGAAGGAGGAATAAACAAAAAAACAGAGTATTAACATAGATGAGTTTAGAGATCATACCAAATTTCAGCGTAAGCAAATGAATTTCTAACTCAACATACTTTGCTAAGGAATTGTGAATGATACAGAAATATAATCCAACTTGATTTCAAATCTCTTTTTGCACAGCAATTCCTCAGCCTCCTCAAGTACCTAATAGTTTAGAGAATTGAGTGGTCTAATAAAATTAGTAACACCACTCATAGTTTTGTTCACACCTTTCGGTACCCAAACCTGTTTGTATAACAACCCATTGGAATTTACCTTTGCGCCCTTAGGAACCCAAATCTGTTTGACTTTAGAAGAATTCACTTTATTTCTTTTTGGGGTCCAAAATGGATTAAACAGATTGTTATCAAATAAAATCTTATTTCGTTCATGATTTAAAAATCATTTGAAATTATCAGAGTTCAAATTTTCAGATCGATTCTTTCCAAAGAAGTTTGAAGGATTTTTCAAATCATTTGAATTTCATTTTTCAAGAACATTATTTTTCCCAAAACCAAGACCACATCTATTTCCAATAATTTTTTTGTTTTGCAACAACATATTCAACGATTTTTCCCCACTAGAAAATTTATCAAAAGTTGATTGTAATCGTTGAATTTTGGATTTAAGATCACCATTTTTTTAATCAAAATAGAACAACGATTTATAGCGATCTTACTCTTTTCAGCATCAATTTGTTTCAAAACCAAGAGTTCATTTTCAAGCTTTCCAATTTTGGCCTTGGACTCAGAAATTTCATTTTCAAAACGTTTTTGTTTCTCAGTAGTTTCACTTTTGGAATTTGAAATCTTAAAAGCTTCCAATTCTTTTCGTAAGGAGTTGTTTATACATATTAGCTCGCCTTCCTTTTCTTTTGAACTCACAATTTGTTTTTCAAGCTTTTGGATATTTTCATTGAGATGAGCTAATTTTTTTTTCGAGTTGAAACAATCCTTGCAATCAGAGTTTGAAATTTTCATGATATTTTCAAGTTTTAATTCCAAAATATTATTTTTAGTGATCAACTCAAGTTTTTTAGATTTTAGAATTTTATTTTTCGATTTGAGACTATCAACAGAATTTGTTAATTCAATACAAAAATAAACCAAATCTTCATATGAAAGATCTTTAGTTTCATCATTTGTTGTGTCTCCATCAATAGATCCACCTGGATTATCATTTGTAAAACCAATTAAGCATAGATCTGAACTTGAGTTGACATTCTGGGGTTTTGAGCAGTTGTTGTCAATTTGTCCATACTTCGTATTGAGAATTTTCCATATTTCCCGTGCAGTCAAACAATGGGAGATAAGAACAAGTTGATCGTTACTAAGATGAGAATAGAGAATATGCATAGCACAAGCATTAATATTCCTATCAATTATATCACTTCCATTGTTAACAACATCCCAATATTTAATATTAACAGATTTCAAATATAATTTCATTTCTGATTTCCAATTCAAAAAATCTGTACCATAAAAAATGTTTGGAATGTGACTGGACTGACTATCAGAGGACTGACAACTAGGATTCACCATTTCTCTAGAGTTAAAAAATACCTGCTCTGTTACCACTTGTTGGATCTAGATTAACCTCTGAGGGGGGTTTATTGAATATTAAGCGAGATATTAAAAATATCAGATCACAGAATGCAGCGGAAAATAAATGCAGAAAGGTAAATGACACAAGATATACCTAGCTTCAGCAAAATCCTGCCTACTGCTGCATTCTTAAGGTTTCTACTAGGTAATAGAACAGATCCCGCTTACAAGACCATGTAAACCCGCGAACCCCTCGTTCCTATTCTAATCCTACGCTCAAAACCCTAGACTGATCTATATATAGATCAGATTTCCTTTGATTACGACCCTGTAACCAGTAACTCTAGTTTTTACAGACTCTAGTAAACTGCCAGTTAACACTCTAACTGGTCCCCTACATTTAACAGACTCTAGAATTGATCAGACAGTTAAAATTCAAATTACAAAAGACAATACAAAGATAAAACAATAGAAACCCTAGTTTAAAACCAATTTAAGCTCCCCTCAAAAATAGGCCGGCCATTTTGTATTGAGTTGCACCCTTGCTTAATTTAGCCCATTCACTTTGCTTTGTGGAAATCAAACATGGCGGCTCCCTAGGGTTTTCATATGAATTCCCAAATCGATGTGCTTAATTGATGAAAATTGATTCTCGAGTTGCTTCAATCTCTGGCGCCTTTCTTCTTCAATCGATTGTTCTTTGATTTGAGAATTGTGGCGGTCGAAACTCTGGTATGTAACTTCTAACTTGAAATAATTTTCTCTTGATTTGATTTTGTGATTTCGACGATTTTAGCCAATGATGTATGGGTGTATATATAGGGTAATACAAACCCTAAATTCCTCTGATTTCAAAAGAATGATTCGATACTGATTTGCTTGGTTTCCCTTTTTGATTGGCTTTAAGAATCTCGACTTTGAATGAATGAATCTCGACTTGTTCTTGGTTGAAATTCATGAAAGAAATTCCCCCTTTTAAAAGGTTTATTGCCTTGAATTAATCTCCTGATTGGTTCAAAAAATAGGAAATAATTAATACGCTTTTCTGGATGAAAAGTGGTTTTGAATTTTTGCTGTAATTCGTCAAAACATTTATTTCCTTCTGTTGCCTTGAATTAGTCAAAATGCACCTTGAAACATTTGCCAAGTTTGTCACTGTGTAATTTTGGAAATATGATTTGTGTAGCCATACATTGTTTGCTTGATTGCCCTTGCAATGCCCATTTAACAACTTTACATGAGATTCTTGACTTGTTTTCTTTTGCCATGTGTGAATTGAGTTTTGCCATATATTGCTCCCCGATTGTCTTGATTGATAGTTTTGCATGAATTCTTGCCTTGCACCCTGGCTTGTGCACATTAAAAACAGATTTACGAAAAGAAACATTTCCCAAAATTGCTTAAATCTGGAATGAAAAACTTGCCAAAAACATGACATTGATTTGCTGTTACCATCATATTTCCATGTAATATTCTTCTTCAGATTTTGTGTATACATGAATATATGAGCTGCTTCATATATATATTTTGCTTTAATTCTCAAACTAAAATGTATACAAACTGGCTCAACTAGCATCACCATTTTCATATGCTCACCCATTCTTCTTTGCTGTTTGGATTGAATCAAACTTGTATTTGAATCATTCACTACACTTGCTACCTTTCACCATGAATATGTGCTTGGACATGATCACCATGCAGAACTGTTTTTCCTATAACTTGAGCCAATGTGTCATGTTATTTCTATTTGTATGAAAAGTGCTGAGTTGCTTATGTGTTCATCTCCTATGCCGATGCTTTTTGTATTGTTCATATATGTCTTTGATGTATACATTTTCATGCCAATGTAATCTTTGCAACTGAATTTTGCTCCACCCGGTTTGTACCAGTTACATGTATTATTTTTGAATCATTTGGAAAAGCCAGTGTGTTGTCCATTGAGTTTGCTCCATGCATTTAAATCATTTTGCTTTGTTCATTTCTGAGCAGTTCATATTGGAGTGCACTTGTCCAATTCAGCTGCATGTATTTGAGTTGCCGATAGTCCTCATGCTGCTTTGACCATGATAGTTTGACCCTTGCACTTGAATGTTGTCATGTTTGTGCATTGTCTAGTTGAGCATATGTACATGCTATATTGATTTGCACCTATGCTGTTTTGATTCATGCAACATCATTGTATACTAGCTTTGATCAAACTGACTCATGCTTGTGCATAAACTAGACTTGTTCACAGCCCATTTGACTTGAGCCATCCATGCTTCTTGTAATTACTGTGGATGTTTGACATTTCCAAAACTTGTTGAAATGATGTACATCCTCCATTGACCGTGCATGCTGCTTACAATTTCTTAACCATTTTGGTTTGAGTTGAACCAAATTTGAGTATTTTTTGTTTTGAACTTTTGCACATATGTGCTTGTATGTCGAGATGTTCTTTGATCATGCACTGAGTCGAGTTGGTCCACATGGTTGTTCCTCAGTTGCACTTTGATTGGCGAGACAGTGCACGCGTGTATATTTATGCACGTATGTATATGCAACCATTAGAACAGTTTTCCTGTCCCTGCACTGATATATATATGTACACATTGTCTTCCTTGTGGTATTTACAGTGTATCACTGTGAATATCACAAGCTGTCTAGACATAGTCGGATGGATTAATAAATCAGATCGAGTCATGAAAAATGATGAGAAAACACACCAGAAAACTGAGGCAAATAAAATTTTAAAAATAAATTTATATTTGCATGTATTCAGTTTTATTTCTATTGTAGTGTATTGTGAGTGTGTTTCATGTGACAGTAAGCAGATGATGACAGGACTGGCAGTGAGGTTGTGAAGACAGAAGACAGAAGATGAAGCAGTGCTAGTGAATTAGTGAATCAGTGAAATAATGTATATATGAAAATTGTATAGACTGAGTGATAGAGTGTTGTAGTGAGGAACTGAGGTGTATATAATGAAATCAATTGAAAATTATTGTATTGTATTTCGGTGATGTACAAATAGTGGAGTTGTGAATCTGTACTATTGTATGGTGAAATAAAATATTATATTTAAATAAAATACTGTGTGAATATTTGAATTTCTGCACAGTCATATTCTATTGAAGTGTCAATATTATATTTCCGTATGTGATGTGGTATGACAGTACACTAACAAACACATTTATAATATATATATATATATATTTGGTTGTTATCATCAAACAAAAATCATATAATTGTGTATACAACAACGTTATATACAACAGTTGTGTAGCGTGGAACTACACATCCGCTCTATATATAATATATATGTATATATATATAGTACTTAACCCAGTTGATAGGCCCAATTGGTAGCAACAACTATATGATTTACATAACAACCAAAACAGCAAGAAAAATACCAACGTACTTAACATACATCAGCATACAAGCATATATAATAGTGGCAACATGAAATACATAACAGTGCAGAAGGCAAAAGCATACTATATAGAAGAGAAGCATGTCAGTGCAAATCCGGGCTTGAGCTACCGGCTGATTCAACAGAGTCGCTATGATGAGGAAGAGCCAACCTAAAGCGTGCTGCAGAAGAAGAACCTTTCCAAGATTGAAAGTAATGAGAGATAAGTCTGCATATCCCATCAAAACACTTCAATGGTTTATCAAAAACTGCCGTGTTTCTTTATTTCCAAATGCACCAACAATAAATACATAGGAATGAGTCCAATGAAGAGTTAACCAGGCCATATTGCCAAAGGTCAAGCATAGATGAAAGGACAAGAATTAACCCTAGAATATTAGTACAAAGGCAACCCAAATATGGTAAGCAACGTCACAGTCAAAGAAAAAATAGTGGATCGTTTCTTCATGACTGGACCATAATGCACATTAGGGTTTGTGATTAAATTACCATGATATGATCTAGCTCTAGTATTGATTCTTTCATGAATGAGGCACCATTGGAAGAAGAAGATCATGGGTAGCAAGCGACAATTCCAAAGTCTGGCAAAAGAAAAGGGTCGACCGGAATTATGCAGAAAATGATTCAATAATGCAACAAAAAAGCCACGGTTGGTAGATAATGCCCAAGTATAGCGACTAGGGATGGAGAAAGACGGACATGGAGGAGGAGATTAGAGATTGCAAGGATGCCTGTAACAACCCGTATTTTAACAACACATTATAACTTAAAACAGGGCAGAATTAAATGTTAAAATCTGAGTCAGGGAAAACGGGTTGCGCAATTGCGTTCGTCTCGGAAAAATACACGAAATAGAGTCCAAAATTTCGTAAATTGGAGTACGTATGATCAAGATATCGCCTCGCAAAGTTTCACGAAAAATTCAAATTCAAAAACAGATTCAAATTTTCAGAATTCAGGGTAGGCGGGAAAAATCCCGCCCAAACAGGTCGACAGGGGGGGTCGACACTAGGGTCGACCCCCCCCCAGCCAGGTCGACACTAGGGTCGACCTGGGGGTCGACCTATGTGTCGACCTCCCCCCAGGTCGACTGGGGAGTCGACCTAGGTGTCGACCTGGGGGTCGACCTCCCTGGTCGGCCAGGTCGGCCAGGTCGGCCTGGTGCACCTGTTTTGGCTCCTGGGTCTTGTTTTAGGGGCTTGTGACGATTTTGGATGGCTCAGACCTATTCTAGGGTTAATCTAAAGGCTGAAATCAATTTCCTACAACTATAAAAAGACCCTAAGACCTAGCCTAAATCATACTATTTCATTTTAGCACTCATGCAGCCGCCATTAAACCTAGAACTCTAAATTAAAAATACAAAGAACAAAATTAAAGAAGACGAAGGATGATTCTTGAAGGCTACAACTAGAAGCTACAACAACTACGACGCTTTAGACAACGGATTTGTGGCTATTTGATTTAAAGTTTTGATTTGGATTGCTTGCTTCATATTGTAAGTTCTATGTCACTTTTTAGGCAAAAACGCTGAAATAACATGGACATGCTATGAATTGAAACCGGATTTAGGAACTATTATTAATCCATGTTTATATTGTTTAACTTTGAATCATAATTTGGGAATATTGCTATGTTAATGCTGCAAGTTAAACTTATCATGATTTTGATGTTGTTATGAATCACTTGGGCTTAACTGTATGGCAAGTTGGACTAATACATGTCCATGGAATCACTATGTTTATTGAAATCTTTATGTTGATTAAACCATGCCTATGATGCTAATTAAACCATGTCTATGATGTTAATGAAACTATGCCTGTGATGTTAATATACCTATCATGTTAACGACAAATTGGGAATCGCTAGGTTATGATGAAAAGTTGGAATCATTATGTTTATAATGCTAGATGAGAATCATTATGTTAGAAATGCTAAATTGAAATTCACTATGCCTATTAGAATTACCATGCCTTTAATGTTTCATGTTTGTAATAAAATTATTATTATGCCCGCAATGATTATTATGCCTATGATGTAAAGTTGAAATCAACATGTTAAACTAAGTTGGAAACATTACTTTGCCAAGTTATCATCATGCTAGTATTGAAACCATGTGATATGTTATAACCTGTTTATTATGCAAGTGATGTTGGAATTGTCACGTATGCCTGTCACATGTTTGGTGTTATTCCCCTTTATCTCTTGAATTGTTTATGCTTGCGAACGAAGTACGTTTATATGCGTTGGGGATACGATTGGGTAGAATAGGCAAAACTTGAATTGGTTATAATCATAAACCGTGAAATTTGGCATAAGTAGAACATGAAATATGACATGAAAACTTGACTTGAATATGCCATAACTTGACTTGAAACATGCCTTAGTTGGGCACGAAATTGACATATGAACATGCTATGAAAATAGCACGAATCTGGTAAGAACATGGGCATGACTTTAGAAAACAAGATAGTGGCCAACTCGAGGTTGGGTTGAGTTTGTAGTGTAAATCTGCCCGGAACCGCCCGGCAAATCCAGTTGCTACAAACAATAGGACCCAATGTGGGTAGTTGGTCACATCGCGCTTGAAACCCGAGGTTGGGTTGAGTTCGTAGCATAAACCTTCCCGGAACCGCCCGACAAATCCAGTGGCTACGAACAATAGGATCCAATGTGAGTGGTTCAGTGCATTGACAAATCAATTAATGCCAATTAGGGTTAAGTCATGAACATGAAAAGATAACTTAACCAACTTGAACATGATTTGTAGGGCTAAGTCATGAACTTGAAACGACAACACTTGGCCAACTTGACATGACACGTAGGCGGGTTAAGTCACGAATTTAAATGACATACTTAACCATCTTGACATGACTAGACTGGAAAAGGATTAAGTCACGAATTACATGACTTAATCGGTTAGGCAGGATTAGGTCACGAATTACATGACCTAATCTGTTAGGCGAAACCCTAGACACGACCCTTTTCAGCAGTAACCCTCTAGATGTATCAAGGTACCCTGGGGCTAGGCCGGGTGGGGCACGATTACTGGGCTGATTGTAAGAGGTGAACGACGGTAGTAGGGTATGCCAGTGTAGGTTCGGTGGGCTACGGTCGTGCACGTATTCCGGGGCAGACATTGGATATCCGTAGATTTATCTGTGCATCTTGAATCGTGTCAGGGGTTGACACCCTAGGGCTGATATACCCGAAGGTGGACCCAGCACAGGTGACTACATTCGTGATTAGCCGTATGACACGGACACTTGACGAGCTAGAACTTGTAGGGAGCCGATCGACTAGATAATCGCTCCGTAGGACCCCGTACTTGGGTCAGACCCCATTTCAGGGTCATTTCATGATATTGGGCCGTGGGATTTATTTCGTGATTAACTAATGACATGGGCTTAGTATACTAGTACGGTCGATGCAAAGAATCTTGAACATGTGATGTTTTATTTGACTTGTCTTGACTTATCATAATCACCTTAGTCTATCTTATCCACCTTGACACCATTCCCAAGTTTAGTTCCAGTTCATACATGACATGATGTTTTAACCGTCTTTACACTGAAAGTCACTAGAACTTACTCAGTCTTTATGACTGACCCTTTTCCTTTCGCCTCTTTTTCTTTCGTTTCCCGCCAAGGTTCTCAGGGAGGAAACACTAGCTCTTAGCCTAGATATCACTTGCTTTGGCTCAGCATGTACGGTTTGCTATGGCTGCTTTTTTTTACTACACTTGGGGAATAAGCTATTTTTCTGTTTTAATTTATTGCTTCTTTGGCTATTATTACAAGACAGTTGTAATGAAGTTGTTATTTGAAATGTTTGTAAGAGACATGGTTTACTTTGGAATAAAATGAAGTTCTGTTTTACTCAAAAATTCTTCCGCTGTTTACTTATTTATTTATTTATGTACCGTCTTGTGATAATTCTGTGATGTTATCTCGATAATACCCCTCCAAAACTAGTGCATTCCCTTGGTGAGTGACCCTAGCGGAGGTGGGGTGTTACATTTGGTATCAGAGCAGAAGATTACCAAGACTGGGCAAAAGTTTTGAAAACCTTTTGAATTTTTTTTCAAAACCCTTTACAAAGAAGCAAATTTTCAAGAAAATTTTGTTTTGATTAAAAGGCATATTCCCCAAAGCCATTAGCATTATTTTTGTTTTCTCGTTTGAATCTTTTCCTTTTTCGTTTTCATCTTATCATGGCCGACGACCTTAATCTTCCCGAGGGGGTCAATATACCCACTTGGTTCCGTCGTTTCCTCGAGGCTCGGGCTAATGTGGCAGGCCCAGCCAATCCTCCTCCTCATCCTCCTCAACCTCCACGAGAAACCGCTTTTTCAAAGATATGCAAGGACTTTAAGGCCATGGGCGGAAAGGATTTCCTAGGAACTGAGACTTTTGTTGAGGCACGAAATTGGTTGAAGGAAACTGAAGACTTGTTTGTTATCTTTGAGGTAGAGGACAATAGGAAAGTACAGTTGGCGGCGTGGCTCATGAAAGAGGAAGCTTCTTATTGCTGGGAAGTCACCAACGCTACTAGGCCCATTGAGACTTGGGCGGACTTTAGAGGGAGATTTGGGCTTAAGTTCTTGTCATCGGCAGAGGAGAGTCTCCAAATGGAACGGTTTCTGGCCCTTAAACAAGGAAATATGACAGTTAAAGAATACGTGAACTGTTTCAATCAGCTTGCTCGCTTCGGATTGGAGTTAGTCAACACTCCTCAGAAAAAGGCGCTACGTTTTGCACGAGGCTTGAACGAGCCACTACATGGTTTGGCCATGTCTCATGTGCCCATGGGGGCGACCTTTGAAAGCTTGGTGGATATGGCCCTACTGTATGAGGAAGAAAAGAAGGGCAAGAAAGAGGTCAAGCCCAACGATTCTCAGAATAAGAAGGTAGACCCCGAGAAAGGAGGCAAGAACGACATCTCACGTGATAAAAGGAAATGCAATTTCTGTGGTACGGAAGGGCACATAGCCAAGGATTGTAGAAAGAGGAAGAGAAAGCAAGGTGAATGTTTTCTTTGTGGAGAGACTGGACACATCAGCAAGGACTGCCCTAAAAAGCAGACCGGACCTTCTGGGGGTACATCATTAACTTCTTTTTCTAAATGTTTTGTTTTATCTTGTTATCTCCTCGATCCTATCTTAAGAACCATAGGTAGAATCTTTTTGGATGTAAACATGTAATTGAAACATGTTATGATTGTGAAATGGTTGCAAGTGGTCGCAAGTGGTTGCTCGTGGATGCATGAATACACATTAGGCACTAGATCGGCTCAGTCACAGTTTCATACTTGCATATGCATGAGTGTTTATTTTGGAAACTTGGTTGTGCTATCATTTGGTTGTAGCATATGATTGAATGTTTGTGCACTCATGTAGAAATTATGAATCATAATAGGAAAATTTTGCATACATATTGGATTCATTTCACTAAACATATTTTGCATTTAGAAAATCAATCAGGCCTGATCATTAGCATTAGCTAAGGAACATATACACACACTCTTTGCATGTGTTCATAAAACATTAGAAGTCTTTTAAGGACAATGACTGCCTGTGGATGATGCTTTGAGTAGATGGATGATGGATGGTAGGATACGTTCTTCCTAACTTGAAGATTTCGGGGACGAAATCCTTTAAGGAGGGGAGAATGTAACAACCCGTATTTTAACAACACATTATAACTTAAAACAGGGCAGAATTAAATGTTAAAATCTGAATTACGGAAAACGGGTTGCGCCATTGCGTTCATCTCGGAAAAATACACGAAATAGAGTCCGAAATTTCGTAAATCGGAGTCCGTATGATCAAGATATGGCCTCGCAAAGTTTCACAAAAAATTCAAATTCAAAAACAGATTCAAATTTTCAGAATTCAGGGTAGGCGGGAAAAATCCCGCCCAGACAGGTCGACAGGGGGGTCAACCTCCCCCCCAACCAGGTCGACACTAGAGTCGACCTGGGGGTCGACCTGTGTGTCGACCTCCCCCCAGGTCGACTGGGAAGTCGACCTGGGTGTCGACCTGGGGGTCGACCTCCCTGGTCGGCCAGGTCGGCCTGGTGCACCTGTTTTGGCTCCTGGGTCTTGTTTTAGGGGCTTGTGACGATTTTGGATGGCTCAGACCTATTCTAGGGTTAATCTAAAGGCTGAAATCAATTTCCTACAACTATAAAAAGACCCTAAGACCTAGCCTAAATCATACTATTTCATTTTAGCACTCATGCAGCCGCCATTAAACCTAGAACTCTAAATTAAAAATACAAAGAACAAAATTAAAGTAGACGAAGGATGATTCTTGAAGGCTACAACTAGAAGCTACAACAACTACGACGCTTTAGACAATGGATTTGGGGCTATTTGATTTAAAGTTTTGATTTGGATTGCTTGCTTCATATTGTAAGTTCTATGTCACTTTTTAGGCAAAAACGCTGAAATAACATGGACATGTTATGAATTGAAACCGGATTTAGGAACTATTATTAATCCATGTTTATATTGTTTAACTTTGAATCATAATTTGGGAATATTGCTATGTTAATGCTGCAAGTTAAACTTATCATGATTTTGATGTTGTTATGAATCACTTGGGCTTAACTGTATGGCAAGTTGGACTAATACATGTCCATGGAATCACTATGTTTATTGAAATCTTTATGTTGATTAAACCATGCCTATGATGCTAATTAAACCATGTCTATGATGTTAATGAAACTATGCCTGTGATGTTAATATACCTATCATGTTAATGACAAATTGGGAATCGCTAGGTTATGATGAAAAGTTGGAATCATTATGTTTATAATGCTAGATGAGAATCATTATGTTAGAAATGCTAAATTGGAATTCACTATGCCTATTAGAATTACCATGCCTTTAATGTTTCATGTTTGTAATAAAATTATTATTATGCCCGCAATGATTATTATGCCTATGATGTAAAGTTGAAATCAACATGTTAAACTAAGTTGGAAACATTACTATGCCAAGTTATCATCATGCTAGTATTGAAACCATGTGATATGTTATAACCTGTTTATTATGCAAGTGATGTTGGAATTGTCACGTATGCCTGTCACATGTTTGGTGTTATTCCCCTTTATCTCTTGAATTGTTTATGCTTGCGAACGAAGTACGTTTATATGCGTTGGGGATACGATTGGGTAGAATAGGCAAAACTTGAATTGGTTATAATCATAAACCGCGAAATTTGGCATAAGTAGAACATGAAATATGGCATGAAAACTTGACTTGAACATGCCATAACTTGACTTGAAACATGCCTTAGTTGGGCACGAAATTGACATATGAACATGCTATGAAAATAGCACGAATCTGATAAGAACATGGGCATGACTTTAGAAAACAAGATAGTGGCCAACTCGAGGTTGGGTTGAGTTTGTAGTGTAAATCTGCCCGGAACCGCCCGGCAAATCCAGTTGCTACAAACAATAGGACCCAATGTGGGTAGTTGGTCACATCGCGCTTGAAACCCGAGGTTGGGTTGAGTTCGTAGCATAAACCTGCCCGGAACCGCCCGGCAAATCCAGTGGCTACGAACAATAGGATCCAATGTGAGTGGTTCAGTGCATTGACAAATCAATTAATGCCAATTAGGGTTAAGTCATGAACATGAAAAGATAACTTAACCAACTTGAACATGATTTGTAGGGCTAAGTCATGAACTTGAAACGACAACACTTGGCCAACTTGACATGACACGTAGGCGGGTTAAGTCACGAATTTAAATGACATACTTAACCATCTTGACATGACTAGACTGGAAAAGGATTAAGTCACGAATTACATGACTTAATCGGTTAGGCAGGATTAGGTCACGAATTACATGACCTAATCTGTTAGGCGAAACCCTAGACACGACCCTTTTCAGCAGTAACCCTCTAGATGTATCAAGATACCCTGGGGCTAGGCCGGGTGGGGCACGATTACTGGGCTGATTGTAAGAGGTGAACGACGGCAGTGGGGTATGCCAGTGTAGGTTCGGTGGGCTACGGTCGTGCACGTATTCCGGGGCAGACACTGGATATCCGTAGATTTATCTGTGCATCTTGAATCGTGTCAGGGGTTGACACCCTAGGGCTGATACACCCGAAGGTGGACCCAGCACAGGTGACTACATTCGTGATTAGCCGTATGACACAGACACTTGACGAGCTAGAACTTGTAGGGAGCCGATCGACTAGATAATCGCTCCGTAGGACCCCGTACTTGGGTCAGACCCCGTTTCAGGGTCATTTCATGATATTGGGCCGTGGGATTTATTTCGTGATTAACTAATGACATGGGCTTAGTATACTAGTACGGTCGATGCAAAGAATCTTGAACATGTGATGCTTTATTTGACTTGTCTTGACTTATCATGATCACCTTAGTCTATCTTATCCACCTTGACACCATTCCCAAGTTTAGTTCCAGTTCATACATGACATGATGTTTTAACCGTCTTTACACTGAAAGTCACTAGAACTTACTCAGTCTTTATGACTGACCCTTTTCCTTTCGCCTCTTTTTCTTTCGTTTCCCCCCAGGTTCTCAGGGAGGAAACACTAGCTCTTAGCCTGGATAGCACTTGCTTTGGCTCAGCATGTACGGTTTTCTATGGCTGCTTTTTTTTACTGCACTTGGGGAATAAGCTGTTTTTCTGTTTTAAGTTATTGCTTCTTTGGCTATTATTACAAGACAGTTGTAATGAAGTTGTTATTTGAAATGTTTGTAAGAGACATGGTTTACTTTGGAATAAAATGAAGTTCTGTTTTGCTCAAAAAATCTTCCGCTGTTTACTTAATTATTTATTTATGTACTGTCTTGTGATAATTCTGTGATGTTATCTCGATAATACCCCTCCAAAACTAGTGCATTCCCTTGGTGAGTGACCCTAGCGGAGGTGGGGTGTTACATTGCCAAGAAAACTGGAATATCAAAGATGGAAGAAGGGGAAAGACCATAAGGTCCAAGAAGCAAAGCAGCTTCAACAGAAATGTTCAAAGGAGAAGATAAAGAGGAAAGTGCAGGGCAACAACGACATAGAGGAAATTGGTCTTGCCATGTATCAAGCTAGAAAAGACACGAAGCACCATTACCAATTTTGACATGAAACAAATTCTTTATACGTGGGATGGCAGAGATAACACCAGCCCAAAAAGTAAATGGTTTTGCAGCTGCCTGAAAGTGCAAAACAGCGGGTTCTCAGCATAATGCATTGTTAGAATCCAGTCTTTCCAAATGAAATTACTTGACGAAATAATACGCCAAAGCCATTTTAAGAGAAATGCAGTGCTGAAAGTCCAAAGATTAACAATCCCAAGACCATCCTGATCACGATGCAAACATATGATTTGTCAGTTAATCAGTCTCTTGTTATTACTACCATTCCAAAGAAAAAAACTCCTAATCGAGTCAATCTTATTAATTACCCATATAGGCAGCTTGTGAAACGACATCCAATACCTGGGAATAACAGAAAGAGCAGATTTAACAAGCACTAAACGACCAGCAGAAGATAATGCATTAACTTTCCATAATGCTAATCTCAATTCAATCTTATTAATAAGTGGCTACCAGTCAGCTTTTAAAAGCTGGACGGTCTAAGAGGAATACCAAGGTAAACAATCGGAAAATGCTCAATGGAACAATTAAGAATGGATGAGATAGAATTTAAAGAACCTCATCCGTTGTATCGAAATAAATACAAGCGGAGTCGTTTATACCATTTAAACATTGTTGCCTCGCCCAGATTTGGGTCGATCCAAACACCAGGTGGGTCGACCTTTGGGTCCAGTCTCAAGGTCGTTTGACCCCAGGGTTGGCCCACTCGGTGCATGGGTCGACCCATTTACTGGGCCGTGTACGTGATTTATGCTCCTATTAAAATGGTGTCCCAGCATTATTTTCTTGTATAATTCATTTCCAATCTATTCATTATTTTCCATTTCTATTTTAAATTTCAAACGATGTTATTCTCTTGCATATTTTCGTTCATTCTACATTTATTACCTTCCATTTTAAGTTTAAGCTTTAAATTTCAATTTCGAATCTATGCTTACAAATTTATGCACAACTTCATAAAATTTTTACCATTAATAACTGCTTGATTTTTGTCTCTTAAACCTTATAAGTAACATTATTAATTAATTGATTCTTTTCATTTATAAAGTACGTTTGAATTTCAAATGTAGTTATTCTTGGAATTCCTTTTTTTGCAAGGCTTACAGGGTTGAATGGTCCCCTGCCACTTTATTGAAGCACCAGAGAAAAAATAGAAAAATCTAACATATGCAAGAGTACGTAGAAACACGGTACTTCACACGTAAGAGAAAACAAACAAAACATACAAAAACACTAGCTATTACATCAAGGCGTTCAAAATACCCAGATCGAATGTGAAGCTTAAAAATTTGATGCCTTCCCTAATCTCCAGTCTGATGCTTCTTTCCAGTCGGTTAAAACTCATAACTTTACTGGAGTTAAAAATGTGCGTGTTTCTCTCCTTCCATACATCATTGACATACTTCTTCAATACATAATCAAGCATCCTACCTTTGACTCTCCTCTATCCCATTTGATTCTTCAAGTTATTCCATTCCACTGCCATGTTGTTCGAAGCATTCATTCTTCCTATGCTTGTCATAAGCTCCTTCCATATATGAAATAATGCAATACAACCAAAGAAAAGATGATCCGTGTCTCATTTTCATGTCTACAGAAGACGCAAGCAAGGTCAGTTTTCATCTCTCTCAAATGCATTTGTCTTTTGTTAGAAGAGCTCCATGCACCACCTTCCACACCATGAAATTTTCTCTTGCACAATTATCAGCTGCCCATATCTTTTTTCTCAATTTACATTTTTGCATTTCTTCAATTTCTGCTAAACTGTTGTAAATATGCTTGATTCAAAAATCTTGACCCTTTTCCCCCATGAAGTCATTTCAGTTTGTAGGTTAACCACTTTAATAAGGCTGGCACATCTCAACATTTGGTTAACTTTGAGAACATGAGTTGCTATAAGACGTATCTCGTCACCATGAATAAAATCACTTACTTTAGATTGTCTATTAATTCCAGTACTTATCATTTCTAGGTGGGTTAGCTCTCTACTCATAATAAAACCATTTTCAAGCCAAGGGTCAACTCATAAAAGAACTTTCGAATCATGAGTGATATTAAATTTATAGAAAGGTAGGAAAGAAAGCCTTAACTTGAAAATGCTTCTCCACGTAACTGATATTCTGTGGTTGGTCACTGTCCAGAAAGTTTTTTTCTTTATACCATTTTGCTTAGACCATTTGACCCATATACTGTCTTTATTATTCATGAAGTCATTTGCATGTTTTATTATAGCTTCTTTATTCCAATGCATTAAGTTAAGGACTCAAAGTCCACCTTTACTTATTGGTTTTTCAATTTTCTTGAAAGCTATTTTAGCATGGTATCTACCTTCATTCTTACCTTTCCACAGAAATCTCATCGTTGCAGATCTTATCATAACAACCAGCTTAGTTGAGAGAATGAACAGTCTAGACCAATAAAATTGCATGGAGAATACTACAGATTTGATCAAAGTTAACCTCCCCGCTTGACTCAAAAGCCTAGCCGTCCAGTTATTCAGTTTAGCAGTAATTTTACTATAAAGCGGCATACATTGACATACAGTGATCTTAGAAGTAGTTAAAGGAACGCCGAGATATGAAATAGTATCATTGTTATTGGTTAAACCAGTCCTAATATGAAGTGCATTAGCTTGTTCAGCAGAAATACTTGAAGTCTTCATATTAGATTTCTCAAAATTGACTTTGAGGCCTGTCGTTTGATAGAAGCAAGCAAGCATCTCAAAAATATTATCAACTGTTTGTAAACTTGGCTTAACAAAGATGACGAGATCATCGGCAAACATCAACGAAGAAATCTTGGGTTCACGACACATAGGGTGTAATTGGAACAGACCTAAATCAATTTTCTGTTTAAGCATTTGCGTGAGAACCTCCATTACAATGATGAATATATATGCAAAAATGGGGTCTCCCTGATGAATTCCTTGCTTGCTAGCAAAAAAACCAGAAGCTAATCCGTTTATAATAATCGAGAAGTGAGCCGTTGAAATGCAGGAGTAAATCCTAGCTACAAAGTGTGCAGGAAATTTCATATATCCCAGAGTTCTGACTATTGAATCCTATTGTAGCATGTCAAACGCTTCCATGATGTCCATTTTAAACATAGCCCTAGGAGTTGCATTTATACTGGCGTATCCATTTAAGAGTTCATGTGACATTAGAACATTATCAAGAATGTCAATTCCTGGTAGAAATGCAGCTTGATTTGGAGAAACTGTGGAAGACAGAACTCTCTTAAGTCTAGTTGCGATGATTTTGGAAATGCACTTGTAAATAGAATTACAACATGAGATTAGTCTGTAGTCAGAGACTTTTGAAGCATTCTTTGTTTAGGAATCAGTGCTAAGTTAGTTGTATTAAAGGACTTAAACATACTAGCTTTTTTGATAAAGTGTTTTGCACAAACATCAGTTTGAATGAAACTCCAGTAAGATGTGTAGAAGAATGCATTTAGACCATCGGGACCCCCCGTAGAGTTTTTATTAAGAGAGAATATCACTTGCTTTACCTCTTCATCATTAACATCTTGACACAACATATTGAAGTCATTGCTTGAAAGCTTAGGGAGTATATAAGGATCAATCAATTCAATATTATGGATAAAGCTATCTTTATTTCCAATAAGATCAGTAAAGTGCACTAAGAAGGCTTCTGCAACCTCACTTTGAGTGCTAGCCACCTTACCATATCTATCAATAATACTCACAATGTTCTCCCTGCACTGCTTATTCTTGAGAGAAGCATGAAAGTAAGCGTTGTTCTTGTCACCATCAATCCTCCACTTTATTATTGCCTTCTGTTTAATCATTGAAGCTTCAGTCAAAAGTTCATCTTGATACTGTTTGGTTATATAGGTTTCCATACTCACATGCACAACATTTGTAGGATCGTTCATCATAGTTATCTGAATTTCCTGCAGCTTACTTCTCCAGTACGTGCTTTGTTTGTGTCCATTACCATATTTCAGTTTTGCCCAGTCTCTTTGCTTGTGCTTTATGCTCCTGATTTTTGCCTGCAAAATTTCCATAGGGTTTCCAAAAGAGGGTCTCTCCCAAACTCCTTTCACAAGTTCGAGGAAGTCATGGCAAGCTCAGTGAGGTGCACTTTTGAATTCTTGTGCGTATGTGTGTGTGTGTGTGTATATATATATAGACACACACACACACACACACAAAGACATATATACACACACACACTCATCTGCATATAATCTTTCCTTATATATACGTACACGTATACTTTTCTCTTAGAAAAATGAAGCTGGTGCAATTCAATATCTCGTGCTACAACTTGGAAGACAAGTGCTCTACCACTGAACCACACTGCTTTTTGTTCACAAAATTGGAATATTGAAAACTATTGTTCGCAAAATTGGACACAACAAATCTTGACCATTAGATTCTCTTCTGAGTTTCACTTTCCACATAAAGACAAACAAACTTAATGGCTCATAATTTGTGTTTTTAATTTTGTGTCCTAATAGCCACTACCTACACACACATATTCTCAACCATTAGATCTCCACTGAATTTCACTTATCACAAATAAACAAATGAATCCAATTGAGACACAAATTTTGCACCGTTGGATTCGTTTGTCTTTACGTGGAAGGTGGAATTCAAGGGAAATTAGTGGTTGAGATTTTTGTGTTTGTATTTGTGTCACTATTCTATGTCTATGGATGTGTTTTTTACGAAAGCGAACGAGATATTTGAACGTAGCACGTTAGTGGACGTGGAACGCGTTTCTTGCTGTGAAAAGGATATTTAAGCGTCATATTTGTATAATGAGATTTATAATTTTTTCTTATTTTAAATGTGGTATTGTTGTGAATGTTAGAAATTGTGCCGTTGTGTCCGACGCGTCGGACGCAATCGGTCCAATTTCTAATGTCCATTTTAACTATTGTTGAACGTGGTAACCACGACGAGTTGAACGCAAGCACTACGGTAATACTGTTAATTTTGACTACAAAGGGTATAAGTAGGCTTTTCCATGTAAATTCGTTCTGATCAAGGGAAAAATCAAATTTTGCTGACGTAAAATTCCATCATTTAATTTTTCCTTCGCTGCTGATACAGTCCTGCTTTCGTGTAGAGCTCCTCTTGCCCTGTTCTCATATTTTTCTTCCCCTTCTCTCTCCAACAATAAAGCTGCCATTAATAAAGCACATATACAAAAACTATTGTGCTAATCAAACACAATTACCGAAAATATTATTAATTCATCTAAATAAATAAATAACGAGAGAGAGAGAGAAAAAGAAAAGTTGCAAACTTTCCCAATTCGAAGTAGAAAGCAAAAAAGGATACAAGGCTCAAGTTCATCATGAATTCTTTCACTGAAAGGTCTTTGTCTTTGCGAAGAGAATAAAGGAGAGCAACAGAGTGAAGACAATAAGAAGATTGAAAATCATACCACTCATTGCAAACTTCACTATTTACAAGCATGCTTCTTCTTACTTTGATTATTCTAGCATGTGGGGCTAGGCTTACTTGAATAAAGTTGGAATTTTGGCTCCTGGGTTTCCTGAACATGTTTTGCATTGAAGGTTTTCTAAATAAAGATTGGATTTAAATGCATTTATTGAATTATCTCCACTATTAAATTGGTGCATTTGAAGATGTCATCCGTTCAAAGTCAAGTTAAAGCTATCAGTTCTTTCTCAATATTGGATGAAATGAGACTGTTAGGAGAAGCTGAGGCTAATCCAGGTTTATGTTTTATGTTGTTGGCTGGTCAAATGCTTGAATTTTTAATTTACCTGTTTATGATTTTGTTTGTTTTAAGGTTCAAGAAAAGATATAAACTCTGAATTATGGCATGCTTGTGCTGGTCCTTTAGTTTCTCTGCCTCAAATTGGAAGCCTTGTGTATTATTTTCCTCAAGGACACAGTGAGCAGGTTCTATTTTTTTTTACTCTTGTTGCGCTAAATTTGTATTTTGTCTTCATTAATTGTTAACAAACCCAAGTTAACTATGATCATTTTTTCATGGAAATTGTTGTGAGGATTTACCGTTTACTTGACATATACAAGCGTCTAATACAGCATCCAGTAAAGTTGATGCATGATTCATCGTTGGAATGTTAATGCAATTTCACAAATAGATTTACGCAATTAAATGACTGCATTTTCTCAAAGGTGACAGCGTCAACAAGGAAAATATCAAATGCTCACATTCCAAACTACCCATCTCTGCCATCTCAACTATTGTGTCAGGTTCACAATGTAACACTGCATGTAAGTACCATTTGATGGGGTAATATTGTATTTAACCATTTATCTATGCCATAAACTCAAAAATTTGTCTGTTCAACTGGTAGACTGACGGCGAAACTGATGAAATCTATGCTCAAATGACTCTCCAGCCAGTGAAATCTGTGAGCAAAAATTTACTTGTCATAGTACATCCCCTAAGTATCGTGATCAGAATAAATTAACAAAACCAGATATATATTTGCATTGTGCAAACTCTCTACATGTAATATAGTTCAATAATATTTCCTTATCCAGGATGCAGATGTACTTCCTCTTCCAAAATTTGGGCAAACAACGATAAGCAAGCAACCAAGCGATTTTTTCTGTAAAATTTTGACTGCTAGTGATACAAGTACTCATGGCGGATTTTCGGTGCCTCGTAGAGCTGCTGAAAAGCTATTCCCCCAATTGGTAAGCATATATATCATACAAATCCATAACTTGCATATTGAGGCAATCAAAGCTCAAAATAGCTTGATTTACATGGTATCCATACGTTTCAGGATTATTCTATGCAACCTCCAAATCAAGAGCTAATTGTCAAAGACATACATGATAACATATGGACATTTCGGCACATTTACAGAGGTTTCTACATACACATTGACTTTTTTCCCAACTTTTTCTCATGTTTGAACTCATTTCCTTTGTTTTTCAGGGCAGCCAAAGAGACATCTTTTGACAACTGGTTGGAGTTCATTTGTGAGCATGAAACGACTTAAACTTGGTGATTCTGTATTGTTCATCCGGTAATGCATATGTACCGATTTGTTTTTAATTTTGATTATCAACTATCGATAATTGAACATAATAGTCAAAGTCGAGTTGAAAGGTAGTTCTATATGGTATAGTCAAGAAGATAGAAAGCTATACACGTTTATATATGTTTTTACAGTGACACCCTTGATCAACTTGAAGAGCAAGTATGCTTTTGCTACCTAGTTATTTTATTTATTTTTATTTGTGATTTCTGTAGCGATGAGAAGTCCCAATTGTTGCTGGGAGTGAGAAGAGCAAAGAAAGGTCAGCAGACCTCGTTGCCTTCATCAGTGCTTTCTACCGACAGTATGCATATTGGAGTACTTGCAGCCGCAGCCCATGCTGCGGCTAGTAGAAGTCCTTTTACTATTTACTATAATCCAAGGTAAATATACTTCTTAAATTTATGCATAAGTTATTCTTCCATATAATATGCTGATATAATTTATTTATTTTTCAGAGCATGTCCTTCAGACTTCATTGTTCCTTTGGCTAAATATCATAGAGCAGTATATGCTCAAGTAACAGTTGGGATGAGATTTGGAATGATGTTTGAAACAGAAGAATCAATTAAACGCAGGCACTAGAACGTTGTTTCATTTTTATTTCTTCTTCTTCTTGCTGCAGTACCACGAATTCTTAACCGACACTAGTCCAGGATTATTGATATCCATAAACTATAAAATATTTTTGTATAAAACTTTAGAGCTTATAAATATCTCTCTTAGGGAACCACTTATCTATCACCCAATGTAGAAAAAATATAAAAGTTCATACTGTATGACATGGAATATGCATGTCAATCGAGTTTAACGCATACTATGTTCATAGATCATAAATTTATAACTAAACCTGTAGTTATTTTAAAGAATAGTGACTTCATACGTTGTTGTAATAAGATATGTTTGGTCACTGAATTATTAATGTTGGACAAGTATCAAAATTATCTTGGTTCTCTTTGTGCCCTCTACTCGTTGTCGTCATACTTGACCATAATTGTTATCTACTCCGTTTCACATATTATTTGCAGTTTAGCACTATGAATCATGTCATTGTAAATATGACTCTGAACTATTGCTTATTAGAAGTTTTCAAACGTTTATCTCAGGTTGATGGGAACGATCGTAGGAATTAGTGATTTTGATCCATTAAGATGGCCGAATTCAAAGTGGAGAAATTTGCAGGTAATCACCTCATTTGAAGTTCTTTGCACTAGTTGAAATTATGATTAAAACATACAACTTAAAATAAATGATGAGTGGTAAAAATAATTAATTATTAGGTGGAATGGGATGAACAAAGCTGTGCTGAAAGGCCAGATAGAGTTAGCATATGGGAAATCGAAACTCCTGAAAGTCTATTTGTTTTCTCTGCCCCATCTTCTAAACGACAATGTCTTCCTGGATTCGTTGGTGAGTCTCGCCATTACATTTTGCATATGTATACAAGTTGGGTTATTGCATTAATCTCACAGATTTGATGGTACAGCTCCTTATACATAATTATATATACGAATGAATGTGCACGAATAACGTTGGAAAATGTATTTTCAAAAGAAGCAATAGTTAAGGATTTGTACAAATGATTTTTTATACTGAGGGGGAAAAAAGTTTAACTGATCAAATACACAAAATTCACAGGCTAGGTTGGTATAAAATGCACAATCTTTTTTAGCTGAAGATCATGTTTGTTGCATCGAGTCTTGCTTTTGGGATTCAGTATTACTTGATGCTGTGTATAATTGAATGGTACTAATAATAATGTTAGAGAATTCCAAATTATCACAAAATCAAGTGGCAATGTGAATGGTGGACTCTTAATATTTATACTGATTTTTTTTTTAAAATTCTCCAATGTGGGACTTGTCTCAACAAATAAAAATGTTACTTAAATGTTTCCTAGATTATATTATTTACATGATGTTTGTACTTCATGCAAATACTTAATTATTCAATCTTCTAAGGTAATTTACCTTTGCAACAGTTCCGAGTATGGAAATGGGATATGGGAACCCAAGACCATTTTCGCAGCTCCAAGAGAACACGTCTGATATCATGCATCCATCAGTATCCAATGTTGGTTCAGACCAGCTGCTAAAAATGTTGCTTACACCACAGAATCCGTTCTATAATAATCAGTTCAACTGTCATCAGTCAGTGTATGCAAGCACACTTCAAACAAATCCATTACCACAACCAAATCATTTTGGCCCATCACAAAATCTTACCCTGCAATCTCAAAAAGGGAAGTGTAGCAAGGAGAAAACTGAGACACATGTTGCTAATCAAGAACAAATTAAAGTAGTTCATAGTTGTGATTCTTCTTTGTTGCAAGAAATGATTAAAAATCCGAACCTGGGACATGATGAAGCGGAGCATGCGGAAAAGAACAACACCATAAGCAGCACAAACCTTTCTAAGCAAGACCAGTCGGCTTGTTTCCATTCTCCTATGGATATTTTAAAAGAACCTGTATTTTCATTTAGCTCCAATTTCCAAGATTACCCTTTACTGTATTCTTCTGATAACGTTTCTAGTCCCTCAGCTGATATTTCTTCTATAGTGAATCGAGACATGTTTAACAATTTCGATTCATTTCAGCTGTCTAGCTACTCACCTTCGTACATTCAAGAGTTTATTGGTTGTCATGATCACGAATCAGATTTGCATAAAATAACAAATTCTTGTGCAGTGAAGAAAGAATCTTCTGATAAAAGTATTAGCAATCATGAAACATCCAACAATTTACAAGTTGAAGCCAATAGTTCTTTTGTGTCAAGTGCAATATTAGAAGAAATTAGTGATACGAAGAATACTAGTTTTTGTGCTCCTTCAGATGATTTATTCAGTACTTTTTCCGATACCCAATTGCAACCACTGCTTGATATTCCCGAATGTTCTGCTGGTACGTCATCGGGAAGCATGGACATAAGTGAAAGCAGTTTGGTAAGAAGGCGCTCCATAAAGAACATGGCACAACAGCGTCTACGCACATATACAAAGGTGAAAAATATAATATGTTCATTTTATACTGTCTAAGAGTTATATGCGCTGAAATGGTTCACATTATAAAGGTGCAAAAAGCGGGATCTGTTGGCAGATCGATTGATGTGTCACGCTTCAAAGACTATACCGAACTAAAATATGCAATTGCATGCATGTTTGGGCTTGAAGGCAAGATTGATGATCCCGGAAATTCCGAATGGAAACTTGTTTATGTTGATTATGAAAATGATGTGCTTCTAGTGGGAGATGATCCATGGGAGTAAGTTGCTTCTAACCTTTTGTTCATGGAAATTTGCTTATATGCATACGCAAAGTTTTCCAGGCAAATTTTGAATCATAAATTGTAAAATTCATATTTTGAATCAGAACTGGGTTTAAGTCATAAATTATGTGTCCGAAAGATTAACCTAAATCAAAACACACACACACACATAAGGATCTACAATGGGGCGAAGAGTGGAAAAAAAAAAGGCTGAAAGGTTTCTCAGCATTAAGGTAAATTCATTTTTAGGATATCACTTCAAAATAATTAGTCTTAAGTTCAAAACATAAAAGAAATTATTATTTTCCAGATGGAAATTATGAATGATTATATCATTTTTCCAAAGGAAAATTATAGGTATTGTTTGTTGGAATTTATTAATCCCTTTATTATCACAAAACCAATTGGCAATGTGATGAGGAACATCTTAGTTTATATCCAGGATCATAGTTGCATATTTTCCGATATGGGACTATTATTTTCATCACTTCCCCTTCATGTGTGGCGTATTTGAGCCATCTACGTGAACATAGTATTTTGGATGGAGTGGGGAACGTATGACGGTTAAGCACATACGTATTTTTTGCATTGGCTCTAATCCTGAGCTCTGATAGGAATTTATTAATCCCCTTATTATCACAAAACCAATTGGCAATGTGATGAGGAACATCTTAGTTTATATTCAGGATCATAGTTGCATATTTTCCGATATGGGACTATTATTTTCATCATTGTTGAAGCTAATTATTTTGAAGTACTCTCCTAGAAATTTATTTTCCTAACCCACAAAAAAAAAAAAAAAAAAAAAAAAAAAAAAAAAAAAAAAAAACTTATGCATGTTTCTCTGTGTAAAGCCTTTTTGTTTGATTACTTCAGTTTTTTGATACCACATGTTATTTTTTATTATGCTGTTCTTGATATCATTTTTAATGCATAATATGTGCAATAGTGTCAAAGATTATTTTGAAGGATTACAATAAAAAAGTTATTAATATGGAATAAATTACCAACAGTCGAAGATCTTTTACTTTTAAATATAGTTCGTGTTTTCCAAGAATATTCGAATAACCATTATATTTCAAGCATATCTCTCAATAAATAAAAATAAAAAAAATATTAAGAGCAGCAGTTTACTGAGTTTGATTAGATCATAAACATTCACTCTCAATTTTCTTTTCTTTTCTTTATTGTCTGACTCAACATTAACACCCTTGTGTTCTACTTGTTGCCACTCAAGTTATTAGTACATAATTTTGTTTAGATGTTCCGTAATATTCTTGCTGATGTACGTATCCAGTCCTCAAAAAGTTGGATTGTATTAACATGATTAGAAGGGCTTGCCATCAAATCGAAATGCGTTTGAGAGATAATCAACTAAATTAGTAGATACAGTAGTAGTAATCTAGTTTACTTGTCATAAATCATAAGGAAATAATGAACGTAAGATAGGATAATGATACACACAATATGACATCTAAAAATATACGATCTGAAGTATTTAATGTTGATCGTTTTTCCTCATTCCATAAGCTTCAGTTTCCCTACTTATTTGTTTATTCTTTGTTAATTCAGTGATTTTGTAAAATGTGTGCGATGCATAAGAATATTATCGCCTTCGGAGGTGGAGCAAATGAGCGAGGAAGGATTACAGCTTATGAACAACTATCTTGCATCACGTTCAACTTAAAACAGCAAAGAGCTTTCATACCTAGCTAAAGATGTCTATCTGACTTAGAACCACAGATTTTGCAGTGTAAACCCTAGTATGAGAACATAATCAGTCAGTTTTAGGTGTAAAACTTTGTATTGTAAGCTAGATGTTGATGAATTGACGTATAGTTTGCTTAATTGCGGACTAAAATGGTCATAGTGGCATATGCAGATGAATTTAAGCTTAAAATGCTATTGTATTTTAGCAATGAAAATGAAGTGGGGAAGCTGCTTGAGATATAATGCTCGAGATTGTAGGCCGACTATCTGTGATTTTCTTCTTAATTGCATGTATACTGAGTTGGATGCACATGGTAAAATTCATTATGATAGCGAGGTAAAACTCGCAGATGGTATTTTTCAAAGGAAATTTTGGCATTATTTTTGCAAAAATAGATGTAATTTGGGTATGATTGGATAATTTTATTAATGCTAACAATATTATGTTGGTATTATCATTATTTATAACTTGTGACCATATGCCATGCATGCACTGGCAGAGCTGGCCATACAGTTCAGATAGGGTCTAAACTGAATTTGGGCTATGATTATCTATTGCATTTTACCTCTTTTAGCCAGTTTTTTATTTTTTTCTCTTAAGTGCATCTCCAACAAAACATTAGATATCCAAATATCTGAAGTCCAACCCCATAATCAGCTCCAACAGTGTACGGAAACACCACACAGTTCGGATTTCTGGGCTGAAAGTTTCGGAATATGCAAACTCTTTACGCGGTTGTTCAACATGCGCGTGAATACACGCGGTTGTTCAACAGGCGCGTGTATCACGCGTTTGTTGAACAACCGCGTACGTTTCAATGTATGACGCACATGTTGAACAAACGTTTGGAGTGTCCTATAATAAATTGTTTGACCTATTTAGAAATTTAGATTACTGATTTCTGATGAAATAGTGTGACAAAAATAGAGATGCAAACACGAAAATGTACTTAAATAAAAACGATGAACGGTTATAAAAGCTTAAGATACATGATTTTACTAACAATAAACGGATACATAGGTTCAAATACTAAATAAAGGTTACAAAACAATATTACAATTACCAAAGCAACGAAAACACAACAACTAACGGTAAATAGTTTTACTGACTTCCAACAAAGTTCCATAGATGATCCGTTAAATCTTTCTGGAGTCTTCGATGAATTTGAGCGTTACGGTAGGACATCTGGCTTTCGACGTGAAACTCAAGCTCTAGCTCGCTTCCAATCATATTTTCGCGCCAAATCTCAGGTGGAGGAGCAGGGCAGTCGTAATTGAAGTCATCCTCCATGTCTCTTTCGTCCTCTATAATCATGTTATGTAAAATAACACAAGTATACATTATTCTAGTCATTTTATTTGGAGACCAAAGTCTGCATGGATGACTGACTATGGCAAATCTGGATTGTAGAACGCAAATGCTCTTTCTACATCTTTTCTTTGTCCTTCTTGCATTGCTGCAAACCTTGCTTGTTTATTGTTTTGTGAGTTCGGTATTGTCTTGACAATGGCACTCCATTGTGGGTATATACCATCGCCTAGATAATAACCATGGTCATAGTCGTGACCCCATAAAGTAAAATGATATGGAACTGATCCACCGTTCGTCAAATCGTTAAACAACGTTGAGCGCTCAACTACGTTCAAATCATTGTTGCAACCCGGCATTCCAAAAAAAGCATGCCATATCCACAAGTCGTACGATGCTACAGCTTCAAGTATAATAGTTGACGTATGAGACTTACCTGTTAAGCTCCAGCGTATGCTTTTGGACAATTCTTCCGCTCCCAATGCATGCAGTCTAAAGATCCTAACATCCCAGGCCATCCTCTACTACCGTGCATATCCATTAACATTGCAATGTCGGCTTCGTTTGGTCTGCGCAAGTATTGATTACCGTAAACGTCTACGATAGCTTGGCAGAAATGGTCCACGCATTCTAGTACTGTGCTTTCTGCAATTTTCAAATTTTCGTCTTGAGCGTTAGCAGGACCTCCACAGGCTAACATACACAGTGCAGCTGTCATCTTTTGAATTCCGGTTAGTCCCATTGTCATAGACGCATTGCGTTTGTAGATGAAGTAGGAATCGTGTTGTTTAATACAGTCTAAGATTCGAAGAAACAAAGGACGCCTCATTCGGAATCTCCTTCTAAACTCTGTAGCTGTATACCTTGGATTTGACACAAAATAATCTTCCATTAGTCTGTCGTTGTGCCATGCATGATGACGATTTTTATATCGACGGCCAACACCAGAACCTCCAGGTTTTTTGCTAGATTCACCATCTCCTAACGCAGCAATTAGCTGTCTTTGTCGATGAAAATGATCATCCACCATAATATCAAAGTCTTCGTCAGAATCATCGAACAACATACACTCTTCGGTGGACATTGTGGCCTTTCGAGTTTTTTTGAGTGTATATACTAAAAATATTGGACTGTGTTTGAGTACTGAATGCTGAAAGGTTTCCTCCTTATATAACATAGTTTTCTGCATTCTGGTCTTCATTGGATACCAAAAAGGGACATAAAGCAAAACTTGCTATAGTTCTGATATAAAGCATTAATGGCTTTCTTGCTGACATAAAGCAATAATGGTTGTATTGTATTGTATTATTATCTTTCTGTCTCTTTCTGATATAAAACAGTACATCGAGGACGACCCAACAGTACAAATTCCCAAGGACTCCACTAAAATCCGAAAACTCTCGAAACAGAGTGACATGACTCCACTCTGCCATAAAACGTGAAATGTGCAAGACTTGACCAGTCCAAACAGTACAGATTCATTAAATGTTTCTGGCTTTGCTTTATTAAAGAAGCGGTAAAGTCATCTTTAATCAGTACGAGTTGTCAAATCAACTGCAAAATGCAGAGCCATAGCAACTCAACTGTTTGGGACAGAAGGTTGTCTTGTCATATGTTTGTATCCTACAGCTCACTTAATGATGACAGAGCTTTACCAAATAGCAAACCCCTTTGTTAAATAGTTTACAATTGAGTGTTCTACATCAACCACGACGATAATGGACTGTGACCTTTGTTAAGTTTAATTACCACCCGCATTATTCAATGCAATTCAATACAATTCATTTAACACGCGTCAATGCAATTCGTTCGATGCAATAAAAATCCTTCAAAGTTAAGTGCACTAAACACACACGTACAAACTAGTGGTTACGGTCGAAACACATATGTTCAATAACATTTTGGAGTCGTCTAATCTCGCGTTCTAGTTCGTTTGCATAAGCTACTGCCCTCGGGCAGAAAGTTTCGTTTACCCATTCGGTGTAGTTGCAACCATTTGGATAGGCTCGACATATATGACTGCGGCGACCTATATCGTTGCCATCAGCTCGAACAACAACGTCAAGCTCATAACCGTAATAGTATCGTATGTGATAAGATTCAACCATGTGTTCATGCGGTGGTTGACCTTGTTGACGTGCTTGAGTATGTTGACGTGCTTGAACTTGACGACGTTCTTGACCTTGTTGACGTTCTTGACCTTGTTGACGTGCTTGAACTTGTTGACGTACTAGAACTTGTTGACGCGCTTGAACTTGTTGAGCTGATTGAACTTGTTGAGGTTCTACATCCTGAAGTCCCAACAGGTTTAGCTCCGGGAATTCGTCTGCATACTGTTGAAGTCACATTTGTTCATACGCTTCTTCTTTAGAGTCTGATGAGGATGGCCAAGATGGTATTTTGTCTTAGTATTAGAAGGAGGAGGTATTCTAAGAAGGTGAACAAGTATTGCTATATAAGAAGGTGTGATTTGTGTAGGAGGAATAAATTATGGTATTTGCCCTTGTGTTTGATCAAAAAAGAAACAATATGTAGCTGGTGCCTACTACCTACTTGTTATTTGACAATTCAATGCAAAGTAAATGGAACAAAAGTGAAATTAAAATCCTCATTTGTCTTTTCTTCCTGCCACTTTACCAAAATCCATGTTCACTTCTAGCTTTTAGTTATTTGAAGAATAAAGGTGTGTGCTTCCTTCTCTTTATCAAAATAGTGCTCTAACCAAGGTACTTACATGAACTTCTCTTCACTTCTAGCTTTTAGCAATGAATTTTAAATTGTTGATTTGAAAATAAAATTTTAACCCATGCCTGTGTAGGATGAATCAATGGGAAACAGACGACGACACTTTGGCAAAAAATTGGGAAAGTTTGGAGTCCGACGCTTATGACCGCCTGACGGTTATTGATGATTCCCAACAAGTGTCCCCAAATCACCGTCGACCGAGTAAAGAAGTTTACCCCGACCCTAAAACATTTGACATGGTAGAACTCCCAGATCATCTCGGCGGTGCACCCCAAACTCATTTCGTTGCGGTGCATGAGGGTAAGTATGCTAATCGATACCGAGCTCTAGCAATCGGCGAGGCAGTACCAAGAAAGATTTGTTACTGCGGGTCGGCCTGCTGCGTGGTTGTGAACAAAAATAGAAGCATTAGTACAGGACGTAGGCTATACAAATGTGCTAGATACGATATGAGCCTACTTTATCCGAACACCTTCAGAGTTTGTAAGTATACCGAGTGGGTTGATCCTCCGATGTGCCGAAGAGGACATGAGTATGCATTAGAAATGCAAGATGAGAACGACAGCTTGAAAAAGAAGATTTTCCGTCTGAAACAACTTAACTCGGATTTAGAATCCCAGTTACCACGATATCCCAATGAGTAGGCAATACTTGTATCATTGTACCAGTGTATTAACGTATCCGAATGCTTATGTAGTATGCAACAGTGTATTAGTCATCGTACCCAAATGCTATTGTACCAGTGTATTAATGTATCCAAATGCTATCGTATCAGTGTATTAGGCAATATTTGTATCGTTGAATGCTTTTTTAAATTTTAAACGTTATAAAATATACTAATTACAATTTTTAAAATTTTAAACGTTATAAAATATACTAATAACAAATTGGTAAACAAGAAGTTCCACGTGCTTGTTTAACAAACACGTGAATCCATGCGGTTGTTAAACAAGCGTGTGGTCCACGCGTTTGTTAAACAAGCACGTGGATAGAAAACTGTTGTGTTTCCCCGCTTTCCGGAGTGTGGATAATCGCAAAATGAAAATCCACACTCCGAAACAGTTGGAGATGCTCTAAGGTCATATCCCTAGCTGAGCCACCGCCCTTGCATGCATGTTTCGGTTTATCGTTTTTTAATTTCAAAATAGGGGATGCAGAAGAGACATTTATGAAAAAGGATGTATAAAATAATTTTCATAAATGAAGACAGACAAGTTTTAAAAAGTGAGATATGCTTGCTTGATTCAACCAAACTATGAAAGCTATGCTACCTAGGAATGGCAATGGGGCGGGTTTCTCGTGCCTCAAACCCGACCCAGACTATTTATACCCGGCCCCAGACCCGCCCCGTAGACTCGGTGCGGATCTAGAATTTCGCCCCGTATCCGAGACCCGCGGATCAGGATAGACACGCCCCGCCCCATGACCCGGAGATATTGTGTTCTAATGCACACAAATTTACATACTTATATTTTTTATCACTAAATGATAAATTTTATACATATTGAAATGTGTTCATAATGGTAAATGAATATAATAAAATGATTGTAAGATAATAGTTCAAAATGTATGCAATTTTATCTTTGATGCAACTTAATATTATGAAAAAATTATAGTTGTTGATTGAAATTATATAATATTCAAGTTATATCTATGTATATCTAAGAAGATTAATATGTAATCATTATAATTATAAAGTTTTTTAATGATATCGTGCGGGTCGGATTTGGGCGGGTTAGCTATGCCCCAGACCCGACCCTAGACCCGGACCTCCAAAAGCAGGTCGTGGGTCTACCCGCCCTGAAGACCTTATGGGGCGGGCCTGAATGGGTAAAAACAGGGGCAGGTCAAATGGGTTTGGACCCTAGACCCGCCCCATTGTCATTCCCAATGCTACCAGTTTCAAAAATAATTTATCCAAGTACTTTCCAAGATTAAAATTGATATTACTTAAGTTATTGAGGGCATGTTAGGGAAAATGAAAAGAAAAAAAATGACCTAAGCACAATAAACTTTAATAATTAGAAGATTAGGTATGGATAACTGTTGAAATATGTAAACTTCAAACTAGTTTTAATTACTCATCTTCACTATATTAATAAAAATTGAAGCGTGACACTGAAGAAATTATAAGAGACCATTTTAGAAAAATTTAAATCAATTGTTGTTAGCATAAAAATATAGAAATAATTCGGAAAGATAAGTGATTATAGCTTTTTACAGCTTAAAAAAATAACGTTATGTTATATCCCTTAAATTATAGTTAATTTGGAAAGCTATAGCATTTGAAAATGTTAGTGTTTTTCCCAATGTTCTTTTTTCTCACATTCATAACGCTTTCTATTGTTATCCGACTTTTTGATATTCCTATATCGAGTTGACATGACAAGGTAGACCCGACAATAACCATGACGAGTGGCCAAAAGTGAGGAATTGAAGGTTCATATAGCAAGTACTCACGAAACTAAGAGACAATGGTTGAACGAACACAACACAATAACATCCTCTGTTGTTCTAAGTATGAATTGATATCATCCCTAAGCAAGGGAATCGTTACGTCTCTAATCCTACAAGCAACCTACACCAACAAGTTCAATTCAATGAAGATCCCTTAATATCTCCAAAAAAACACCTAGGCGACCATGTAAATAAATCACAGAATCAAGACAAAAAAAACCAAATGAGCAATCATTAGGGATCACAACATCTAATTCTTTAATCCTAAGGGATCCGCACATGAATTAGTACCGATCTATAATAGCTCGCATTTTACATATCGGAGGATCTTAAAATATTTTTAATTTATTCCCTAATGGTTGGATTATTCTCGTATATTAATATGTTGTTTATGGGGATGTGGGACATGTCCATAATTTTTACCAATTTTGTTTGTGACCATTTTTCCCTTATTAGTCTTGTACATGGCATAACTTTTGACTCAAATCGATTTAGGTGCTGAGATCGGTCTCATTGGAAAGAAAACGATGATTCCCATTCCGTAGAGTGGTCACATTAAAGATTTGGCTCAGCAGTTTGGGAGGAATCACTGTTTTAAGGTATAACAGTTGGCTGTTCAGGTTTTTAGACCATTGTTGGGTTGATTTGGAAAGGCCCAATAGTGGGCTGGTGGAAGGCTATAAATAGGGGGTAAGAGGCATGGATAATAGTTTACTTTCTCCATTCTCTCATTTGGAAGAGCTAGAGGTCCTCCATTACTCCATCTTCTACACCTTTCCACCATTACAGCTTAGAGAATCGAAGATCTACATCGCTTGAAGCTAGACCTACACCATTACAAGAGAGAGTTCATCGAATCGAAGAGTTTAGAGCAAATTCTTCGCTTTTCGAAACCGAGATTTCATCATTTTGTGTTGTTTTGGAAGATTGGTGAGTGATATGCACCTCTCACACAGATTCAATCACGTATATGAGTAGTATGATCTTAATTTCATCCTTTTGAAATGTTTTCTCCTAGATCTACATCATGGTAAATATATTTTCATTTGAATCACCATAGGATCTAATCTAGCAACTTATAAATGGTAATTTCATGTGTTAGTTCTATGTTTAGATCCATATATAATGATTTAATCATTTATTGAATCATTGTTCTGATGTCGATGATCTGTTGATGGAATTGATTGATTTTGAGTCGAGATGGATTGGAGAGTTTGGGAGTGTTTGGCAACATGTTTGGCAAGTTGAAAAATCATGGTTTGTCAAGAAAAATCAAGCGGATCGGGTGAATTTTCAAGAATCAGGCAAAATTCAAATTCTGGAAATTTACAGCATTTGACAGCATTGGAAAAACGCCGTGAAAAGTCTCGAATCGAACATGATGTAAGGGCTTAGGTTGCATATGGTTTAGGTCGCATATGGCTTAGGTCATAAGTCGTGTGAGATTTGACAACATTGGATAAACGTTGTTAAAAGTTGTGGATCAGGCACGACCTAAGGGCTTAGGTCGCACATGGCTTAGGTCGTGTGGGATACGACAACATTTCTGAAATGTTGTTAAAAGCTGTGGATCAAGCATGACCTAAGGTAGGTCGCACATGGATTTCTTTAGGTCGTAGGTCGCACCTGAGCTACGACATCATTTCTGAAATGCTGTTAAAAGCTATGGATCATGCATGATCTAAGGTAGGCCGCACATGGGTTTCTTTTGGTCGTACGTCGCATTTTGAGCTACGACCGCACTTTTGAAATGCTGTAAAAAGGCAGAAACGTGATGAAAGCTAGTTTTTTAGTTTTTTCACACTAGATCGATGCAGAATTGAACCAGGGGAAATAACAGCATTTCAGAAACGCTGTAAAAGGATGTTTTGATATTTTGGCCAGTTTTTCATAGCGAAAAGGTTGGAGATGCTATAAAATGTAGTATCGACCAAATGAAGCTTGTTTTTGAGTCGACAATGGTTCTAGCTTCGACACTAGTTCAAGGGGAATGTTCGAAGTGGTATGAGACGTTCGTTGATCGTTGAAAAGCAACGAATGTGAAGATAACTCAAAAGTGTTTTGAGTTGATGGATAATGGTTGCTCAGGCGTGTTTTGAGCTTGTGAATAGTCACAGATGTTGACGACTAGAGGTGTTGAAGGTTGAGAGATTATCGGTGTCGTAGGTTTTAGCGGGCTCAGAGCAGGGGTCCAATAGAGACGTCAAAAAGACCGGTTGTATGGTCGAGTACCCTAGTCATCGTTGAAAGGCCTAGATACGTATCGTTGAAAGGCGTATGGAGTTTTTACTAGAACCGAGGTTACCATTAGCCCTTGACGGATGGCATGATGATATGGCCAGTCATACGATTAGCGATGGTTTCAAAGAAGGATTGGGGTTAATAGCCAGAGTCTGTCATGTATGATTGGTTGTTTAGTTTGTACCGTCTCACGTGGATTGTCTGACGTCAAGGGAGATGTTTCTTGGGTGCTTGTTTGATATTGGTTTAGGCCTCTAGAGCTTGTGCTTGAGAGATGTTGAGCTAGGTTAGGATGGTTTACGTGAGATATATAATTGATTGTTATGATTGATATTGTCGGTTACTTCTGATTGCCATGAATGAATGGTTGTCGGATTGCTATGGATGTATGGTTGAAATGCTCGTTTTGTAAAGGTTATCATTATCCGATGTGGGGAAGACGAGGTTGAGTTTCTTCTCTGGTGAAGTAGGTATATTAGTTTGTTTAACTGTCTATTCTCATATGCTTTATTGATGATGTAAGTTAGATGTTTTATCGCTCACTAAGACTATTGTCTGACTCAAGGTTTAATGTTTCTCTTTTATTACCTTGGGTTGTTCATCCGATTTTTGTATGGGCAGACTAGGTGGCATGTGATATCTTGGTGAGCACGATGTTGAAGTTCGGTGGCGAGCAGGAGGTTGGCGTATTATCTTTTACTACTACATGTATCTTTTATTTTCGTTGTTTGATGTTTGACTCTGAGTGCTGTAGTGAGGCAAATTTGTACAGACATATATGTTGTAATCCTGGTGTTTGGATATACTTTCTGGTTGTTATGAAAGTTTGGAGTTTTTCTGCTCAAATGTGCTTCACTATTATTGCATGTTGTATATGTTCTATAATATTTTATCCTTACGGTGCGAGTTATACGACAGGTTCCGATTGAGTTTCATACCTAGATGATCGTCCATAGCTGCCTGGCACACCTTTCAATGCATTATTCCTCTTGTTTAGTGCAGGTGTTACGGGAGGTCTTCACACGATCCGACAAACATTTGAATTTAAGGCCATATTCTGGGGGCTTCATCTCTAGCACGAACTTCTCCTACATAATTTCCAAGAAGATATGGGTCATTTCTTTCTACAAACATTAGTTCTAATGTTCATTTGTAGGATCATTTTGGACTCTTGTATTATATTAAATATTTTTCGCTCTCGTGTCTTCGATGATTTGATTCCCTGTAATCACAAAAGTGCAATAAAATCATAAATTTGTCCAAGTGAGCATAGGCAACCAAACGCCAAACCGTCATAAATACATGTGTGACGTTTCTCTGTTATTTCTATCAATTTCTTTTTGTTTACTTATTACGTCTCATTTCTTTCTCTACATATATACTCGTAAGTGTTTGCGCTAAATTTTGGTGCTTTCACTGAAAGAGAATTCTTATTATGATTGGATATCATTTATCAAGACCCGAAATCCTTGCCCGGCCTAGACCGAACGAGAACGTGGATTGCGTGAGAGCATGACGCATCGGAACGCAGAACAACAAAACTTTTCAAAGCTTTTCAACAATTTTACATCATAGTACAAGAATATCAGAGTATGAATAAATATTACACAGTGGAAAAATAATACAAGAGAATAAATTACATAGCAACAGAAATATAATTTATAAATACAATGCACAACGGAAATACATCAATTACCACAACTGAAAGAAATATACGAATACAAAGCTTTTCGAATATAGCTCCAGCTATAAAAAGGATCCTGTTAAATAGAAATCTGCAAAACCAAAACTATTAGCTGCCCATGTGGAAAATATGGGCATCCAGAGTCTAGATAGGAAACAATAAACTCCGAGTCAGTCATGGGACTGGTGTGAGAACTTAAAACAGTTATTAAAACTTACTTTAAAAGTGGAAAAATCATGAGACCACGTCGTATGACACGGAACAGGTTTACTCCACTTGAATACTAGTTTAAACATATAACAACACAATGCATTTTAAAGAATGAAGCTATTATAAGACTCCGGTCCCATCACACAACGCAACGCAAGCCGCAAGATATAATTTTACCTTATAATAGCCAAACATGCTTGATACACTTTAAGACAAATAATTTGATATTACTAAAAGAGCATAGTGTATAAACCAACTTCGAATATAAATGTACCAATCATAGACAATATAGTACCCCATCCTATTATGTCGTCATATAGGCTTACAACTAAAACCGAAAAGTCATGTATTGGAAATTGGATTCCACCTATGAGTCGAGGCAAGAGATGTCTCCTTACCGGTTCGAGACACTCTAGCAAATGCATCGGGATCACACCTATGGGTAAACCTTGGATCCTCAGGGCCGGTCCACATCTAATGTTTGTGGATTGGTTATTCCTGAACAATACGTTTCCCGGTCCTATTAGACCTATCACTTGAGCCTTTTAGTCGGCTCTATATCTTGGGCGCCTCACAATCCATCATCCACATAAGTAAAAATGTATGGGCTCCATACCATAACACCACTCTAGCTTGAAAGAAACGTTTGCCCTTCCTGCAGTCGCTAACCCATTTTTGACTCATACCGGGTGTGAGGCTCGCGAATTAACGCTATACACAAAGCTATGCTAATTAAAGTTGTGCTTTGATCATCATCCACAAGGATTTGCTTTTCAATAAAAAGCTTTGATCATTGCAACTTAGCATGCCACATTGTCAATGCATACCATACCATTGATTTCCACCAATATATAACCTCTAAGCTCATACGTCTCAGAGAAGGGTGTTAAGCAAGAGAATATATTCTCCACCACCAAACAGATATATATTAAGCAGAGATCAACGAATATAGCCTACAGTACAATGGCAGACATACAATCCATATACAAGTCCGTTCTGGGTATTGAACGAAAACGAAGGCATCTTATTCCTCGTCCCATATGTCCAATACAGGAGAGAGGTCCTCATATATCCGATCAATCTCTAAGTACGTTTAGACGACCACCACTTATTTCCTCATCTGGGATGATCTGCCCCATTCAAGACATCAATAGTAGCCTAAACGATGTAAAGATCTTTGGTCTTCAACCACCATCTTCATATATTTGACTTTTAGTCATCATAACTGTTATTCAGAATGAGTTAAACCCGGTCTTTCCGAATAACTCTCGCATCTTATAACCATGTGATATATAAAAATAACACACATATCATTCCAATCTAGAATATTTTTTATTCAAATATGCATTATCTTTGGGAAAGGTTCCCATTAATTTTATCAAAAATAAATTCTTTTGAACTTATTGTTTAAATCTACCTTTGGATATCATTTCAAAAGATTTTATCATATCCTTTCACAATGTAAACCAAGTTAAGGTTTATCAACCTAGTTAGGATTATCGAGCCTTAATGAAGTAATCTTTAATTTAGTTATTCCCAATACCAACCTATTTATCCCATGGAGCAAAACAAGTGGTACTTCATATTTAATACCCATCGTGTTATTGTTAAATTTAATTACCATTTAACGTTTCAAATCTAATTAAATATTTAACTATTCACATGGGGTAAAACTGGTGATACTCCATATTGATCATTTCTTAAATTTGGTAAATTTAATTACCTCTTTTTTATGTTTCAATCAAATTAAAGATTCATTAAAACTCTAGTTTAGTTTTAATCCTAAAAATCATTACTTAATGATTATTCAACCTTTGGAAATTAATATTGTCTTTACATGGGTTAAATAACAAATGTCATGTAAAAACACCGCTCACAATAAAACCAAAATCATCTTCCATTTAATAAAGAATCTTAATGGCAATTTGAACAATTTATAGTCGATATAAATTTCCATATCCGACCATTACTATAAGTGGAATAACAGCAAGGCCTTTTAAATTCCATAAATAGTAAATGCCTTGCTTCACAGAAGCTCATCTCGTTTATAATTAATCGAATTCCAATCTAATTAAATAAACTGGAAAACTTCTCTAAACCTGAATTAAAATATTTTGTTCCACTCATAAATGGGTTTAAGAACAATGTTAGTTAAGATACCATTCACAACAAACCCAAATCCAATTTGAAATTAAATACAAAGCTTTAAATGAAAATCACATCGACTTATATTCAATACCAGATTCTGAAACTAACATACATTGTTTTGGAATAACGATATCAAAAGCTACCAAATTCTTTAAGGATATCCGTATAATCACGGAACCCAATATCGAAAATATCCGAAAATAATTTCCATTCAAATCCATTCCAATATATATGTATGTATATATATATATGTTGGAAACTTCTGGTTATTTTAAAACCCATTACTATACAATTTATTATTTCTAAAAATCATTGGATTATTATTTTAGTTATTAACTAGTTCATTCGAATAAAAATATCTTTTATCTTTTCAAATGTGAAATATTTCATCCAAAATCTTCCCAAATCCTTTATTATGTTTTTACATAATTTATTCATATTTTTAATAATTTATTAAGGCCCTTACAGTCGGTTTCCATTATCGGCCACCGAACTGCATCCATAGCGACCTTTTCCAAATTGATTTGGACATATTTTAAAATCTAACTATTCAAATTTAAATATCATATATTCATTGGAAAGATCTTTTTGATACGAACCTAATGGTTTCAATTTTAGGAGGATCCAACGGTCGGATCTCCCGTTACGTCCATTCAAAGTTAATGGTCGAAATTTGCAAATGGTCGTTGCGCGACACGTTCTATTCAAGTCATTTAAATATATATAATATATTCCGTAGATTTCCATTTAAAATGTATTTTGTAAAACGTTTATAATTTCGTTTAAAAGCGATTCCGACTTCCATTTCAATTTTAAATTGAAATTGAACAATGCATTTTATTATGTTCTCAAATGATAATATTTTCAAAATGTCAGATTTTGAAATTCAGTCTTCTCGATATTCATTTTTAAAACGAATAAAATCGATATAAAAATCCGTTCCAGTTAAAATAGTGTTTATAAACTTAACTCGACTTCGTATTTTTTTTCCATGTCCTTCCAAAATTGGACATCAAAATCGCACTTTTAATTTTCATTGAATATTAGATTATAAAATATTCTTATTTATTCCGGATTGTAATAAAAATTCAACCAATACCCATATAAATAAATTTATATGGATTTCATTCAATATATATATATATATCCAACAATAGGTGTAAACAACTATCAACATCCAAAATGACATCCAGTGTGCATTTTATTTTCATATAAGCTTCAATCAAATAATTGATGCTTACATAAATCTATCAATCAACCGATTAACCGTAATTTCACATAAGGGAGATGTGTGAGTCAAATATCATCCGAAGACCCGTGTGGGGATTTCAACCAACAACAATCAATTTAAATGAACCACTGGTTAATAAATTTAACTAATTCCAATTTGAATTATTTTTCAAACTAACTAATTTTCACTGTTCAAATTATAAATGGATATTTATATATAATTTCAACTACCACATATTATTTAACATGTTAAACATTTCCAAATCACATTCACAAAATCAACACATCATCCATGGTTTGCAAACAACTGTGATGTGATCTACTAAGCATTTTATACATTTTTATGATATAATAACATAATAAAATAATTTAGTGAGCGAGTTCTCACCCAAGCTAAACCAATCCACGTCACTTCTTATGTAGATTTTCTCGTCGCGCACTCGCCGTTATCTCTCTCCGCAACTCGAATTTACCATTCTGGCTCTACAGTTTTCATACGACATCCAATCTTCACCAAACTTGTTCTCCTATATGGAAACGTCATTCCGAACAACTTTCCCTAATGCACTTTCTTCCAAAAATGCCCGGATTCGCGAGAAATCGCTGAAAACAGCTCCAGGCCAGCGAACTTCAGTCGCATTTTTAGAGCAGCTCTGAATTCCAAAATTCGATTTTGATATGTGTCTTTCATGGAGAAAAACGAGATTTATGACTTTTGTTTATAGGGCATTGGTCAGAAATGCACGGATCGGCGCTTATTAAGCAAAGAAAAAGAGGGGCTTTTTTGCAAATGAGAATTTTTGTAAAAAGTTTTTTTTTGCCAAGGTAAGACCCACGGCTGGAGGAAGGTGGCTGCAGGCTGAGTTCAGGTGGCGTGGGGTGGCGAGGAGGTGGCTACGGTGGTGGTAGGGTCCAGGGGAGGTGGCTTTGGTGGAGGAATGGTTTTTAAGGTTTAGAGAAAAGGAGAGAGAGAGGAGGAGGAGGAAGGAGGAGGTGGCGCTGGAGGGGAGGAGACGGTGCATGGCCGGCGGAAGCGGGGAAGAGGAGTGGTAGCGGCGGCAAGGGCTTGGGGGAGGAGCCATTTATGAAGAAAAGAGAAAAAAGGAAGGAAGAAGTAGAACGAAGGAGGAAAAAGAAGGAAAACGATTTAAGTAAGCAATATCGTCTGTCTTTCTATCCAATTTCCCGACTGCAAATGATTTCCTTTGCTATGAAATTTCGGCATAAGATAATATATGGAATTACGAATCCAACGAATCAAATTTCATCGAATTCCGAGTTCGTTTGACCTTCCGTTTAATTTCTCAACTGTGCTGAAATTAGCTTCAAAAATGCGATTTTAGTGTGCATTTTCTTCTTGTACATCCACACACTAACCCCAAAAATTATGAAATTTTGGATTATACGATAGAATCCCTAAAAAAAGTGAAATCAAATTCTGAGATCGTCTCAATAATGTTCTTTTGTAAGCTGACTGCCAGTTTTGGCCCAAACGGGTTTGCCTCTCACGACCACATACTAACTCCGTTTTACGTGAAATATGAAATCTTGCCATGACTTATTATTCTGAATCCAACAAAATTGGTCTCGTCGAATTTTGAAATTGCTAGCAAAATTTCACTTTTTAAGGGCTACGCAATGATTTTAAAAACCAAATTTTCAAAATTCTCAAATACAAGGCTTATAATTTTACTGAGTTTTTTTAAGTCAAATAAAATATAAAAACTAATTTTAAAATTATTCTCAATGTTTATTTAGCAAAAATAACCAATTTATATTCACATATTCCTTAAAATAGCTTAAATAAATTTTTTAAATTGGTTCTAAAAATACGGGTTGTTACAATCTCCCCCACTTAAAACTTTTTCGTCCACAAAAAAGAACAGAGCTGATAGTTGCTTAAGTAACCAACTCAACTTTCATTCTGGCTTTCGTTCTTCAAAATTTCATATTCTAAGAACTTTCAAATTTCTCTGAAATTAAGCTAACACCCAAAGTTTCTGAAAAATTTCGCCATAACCTCATTTGTATGGGTTGATCTGAAAAACTTATTGGGCCGTATTAGGCACCCAATAAATCAATATATCGCATACAAATCAATTGTGCGCTCCCATTATGATTTAAATACCTTTCTCCCCTATGACCACGCGTCGTAACAAAAACAATAGAGACAGGTGTATTTTTGTCATCTCAAGACCTCTGTAGGGTTTGTTATTAAATCCTGCAATATACCGTAATTGGTTATTAAGTCCATAATCAGTCATTGGTTCAACCTGTAATTCAGTCATCGCTATACAAGCATCTCGCTCATATGGTAATCCAAACCTCATCATATAAGCACCAAATACTTATATGGAATATGATATGTTTTGTTATCTTCAGTAGTATGCTACGCAATGTGATCCATAATTTATTGGTTACTATCCTATGGCGTATGTTTAATTTCACATAGAACAACCATCACAGCGCATCCAAATCATTCATAATAGCTTAATAATAATAAAATTTCATAAATAACTTATAAAGGTGCACCTATTTGTCGGGGACACAATTATTTTTCTCTACTGAGCATCAAATCAATAACCTGCTTAATAAATATGTGTGTGTGTATATATATATATACACATATACATATATATAGTTCTAACTAAATTTTCAATTCATTTTAACTTAACTCAATTAAATTAAATAACAAGTGTTTTCATATATTAAATGTCCAAAATCGCCAAAGGTTTCGTATAATTTATTTAAATCAGACGTTATAAGTAATCAAACCGAAAATCTAACAATCACATAAACAATCAATTGATTATTTAACTTTCTAAACATATAAATTTTATATACTCAAAAATATATTTTCTAAGATCGGATTATATACATAATCACAAATACGTTCTTATAAACGTGTCAATTTCAACTCATTCTAGGCATTACTAACCTCATCTCTAACAAGTTTCTCATTATAGGATATTACTGATCCTATCTCTAATGAGTATTCTTGAATAGAATTTTACTGATTCTATCTCTGATGAATTTTTCGTTCGGTTCTAATGTGTCTTGTTCTCGAGATTCGTAAACCAAACCCCTGATACCAAACTATAGCGACTCGAAATCCCCGCCCGACCTAGACCAAACGAGAACACATATTGCCTGAGAACAGGACGCATCGGAATGCATAACAACAGAACTATTCATTGCTTTTGCAACAATTTTACATTAGAGTTCAAGAATAACATAGTACAAATACGCAGCGGAAAATTAATATCAGAGAATAAATTATATAGCAGCGGAAATAAAATGTATAAATACAACGCACAACGGAAATACATCAACTACCACAACTGAAAGAAATACACGGATATGAAGCTTTCCAAATATAGCTCCAGCTGTAAACCAGGATCACGTCAAATAGAAATCTACAAAACCAAAACTACTAGCTGCCCGTGGGAAAAATACGGGCACCCAGAGTTTATGTGGGAAAGAATAAACTCCGAGTAAGTCATGGGACTGGTGTGAGAACTTAAAACGGTTATTAAAACTTACTTTAAAAGTGGAAAAATCATGGGACCACGCCGTATGACACGGAACGGGTTTACTCCACATAAATACTAGTTTAAACAAAAAATAAAGCAATGCTTTTAAAAGAATGAAGCTATTATAAGACTCAGGTCCTATCATACAATGCAGCACAAGCGGTAGAATAGAATTTTACCTTATAATAGCCAAACATGCTGATACGCTTTAAAATAAATAATTTGATATTACAATAAGTGAATAACGTATAAACCAACTTCGAATATAAATGTATCAATCATAGACGACATAGTACCCCATCCTGCTATGTCGCCATATAGGTTTACAACTAAAACCGAAAAGTCACGTATTGGAAATTGGATTCAATCTATGAGTCGAGGCAAGGGATGTCCCCTCACCGGTTCGAGACACTCTAGTAAATGCCTCAGGATCACACTTATGGGCAACCCTTGGATCTTCAGGGCCGGTCCACACCTAACGTTTGTGGATTAGTTATTTCCGAAGAATACCTTTCCCGGTCCTATCTGACCTATCACTTGAGCTTTTTGGTCGGGTCTATATCTGAGGCGCCTCGCAATCCATTATCTACATAAGTAAAAATGTTTGGGATCCATACCATGACACCACTTCATGGTAGAAAGAAACGCATGCACTCCCTGCAGTCACTATCCCGTTTTTGACTCATACTGTGTGTAAAGCTCACGAATTAACGCTATACACAAAGCTGTGCTAATTAAAGCCGTGCTAATTAAAGCCGTGCTTTAATCATCATCCACAAGGCCCTTTTTTTCAACAAAAGCCTTGATCATTGCATCTTAACATGCCACATTGTCAATCCCTACCATACCATTGATTTCCACCAATATATTACCTCTAAGCTCGTACGTCTCAAAGAAGGGTGTTAAGCAAGAGAATAAATTCTCCGCCACCAAACAGATATATATTTAGTAGAGATCAACGGATATAGCTCACAAAACAATGTCAGACATACAATCCATTTACAAATATGTTCTAGGTTGATCTCCAAGTACGTTTGAACGACCACCACTTATTTCCTTGTCTGGGGTGATCTGCCCCATTCAAGACATCAGTAATAGCCCAAATGATGTCAAGATCTCCGGACTTAAACCATCGTCTTCATATTTTTGACTTTTAGTCATCGTAATAGTTATTCAGAATGGGTTAAACCCGGTCTTTTTGAATAACTCGCACATCTTATAACCATGTGATATACAAAAATAACACACATCTCATTCCAATCCAGAATATTATTTTATTCAAATATTCATTATCTTTGAGAAAGGTTCCCATTAATTTTATCAGATATAAATTCTTTTGAACTTATTGTTTAAATCTTCCTTTGGATATCATTTCAAAAGATTTTATCATATCCTTTCATAATGTAAACCAAGTTAAGGTTTATCAACCTAGTTGGGGTTATCGAGCCATAACGAAGTAATCTTTTATTTAATTATTCCCAATCCTAATCTGTTTCTCCCATGGAGGAAAACTTGTGGTACTCCATATTTAACACCCATCGTGTTATTGGTAAATTTAATTACCATTTAACGTTTCAAATCTAATAAAATATTTAACTATTTGCATGGAGAAAACTGGTGATACTCCATCTCGATCATTTCTCAAATTCGGTAAATTTAATTACCTATTTTTATGTTTCATTCTAATTAAAGATTCATTAAAACCCTAGTTCAGTTTTAATCACAAAAATCATTACTTAATGATTATTCAATCTTTGAAAATTAATCTTGTCTTTACTTGCGTTAAGGAACAAATGTCATGTAAAAACATCGCTCACAATAAACCTAAAATCATCTTCCGTTTAATATAGAATCTTGGAAATCTGAACAATTTATAATCGATATAAATTTCCATATCTGACCAATACTACAAGTGGAATAAACACAAGGCCTTTTAAATCCCATAAATAGTAAATGCCGTCCTTCACAGAAGCTCATCTCGATTATAATTAATCGAATTCCATTCAATTCCAATCTAATTAAACAAACTGGAAAACTTCTCTAAACTTAAATTAAAATATTTTATCCCACTCATAAATGGGTTTAAGAACAGTATTATTTAAGATACCATTCACAACAAACCCAAATCCAGTTTGATATTAAATACAAAGCTTTAAATGAAAATCACATCGACTTATATTCAATACCAAATTCTGAAACTAACGTATATCATTTGGGAATAACGATATCAAAAGCTACCAAATTCTTCAATGATATCCATATAATCACGGGACCCAATATCGAAAATATCCGAAAATAATTTCCATTCAAGTCCGTTCCAATATATATATATATATATTGGAAACTTCTGGTTACGTTAAAACCCATTTACTATCCAATTTATTATTTCTAAAAATCATTGGATTATTATTTTAGTTATTAACTAGTTCATTTGAATAAAAATATCTTTTATCTTTTCAAATGTGTAATATTTCATACAAAATCTTCCTAAATTCTTTATTATGTTTTTACATAATTTATTCGTATTTTTAATAATTTATTAACACCCTTACCGTCGGTTTCCAATATCGGCCACCGAACTGCATCCATAGCGACCTTTTCCAAATTGATTTGGACATATTTTAAAATCTAACTATTCAAATTTAAGTCTCATATATTCATTGGAAAGATCTTTTCGATACGAACCCAACGATTTTGATTTTAGGAGGATCCAACGGTCCGATCTCCAGTTACGCCCATTCAAATTTAATAGTCGAAATTTGCAAATGGTCGCTGCGCGACGCGTTCTATTCAAGTCATTTAAATATATATAATATATTCCGTAGATTTCCATTTAAAACGTATTTTATAAAATGTTTATAATTTCGTTTAAAAGCGATTCCGACTTCTATTTCAATTTTAAATTAAAATTGAACATTGCATTTTATTATGATCTCAAATGATAATATTTTCAAAATGTCATATTTTGAAATTCAATCTTCTCGATATTCATTTTTTAAAACGAATAAAATCAATATAACAATCCATTCGAGTTAAAATAGCATTTATATACTCAACTCGACTTCATGTTTTTTTATGTCCATCCAAAATTGGACATCAAAATCAAACTTTTAATCTTCATTGAATATTACATTACAAAAATATTCATATTTATTACGGATTGGAATAAAAATTCAACCAATATCCATATAAATAATTTTTCATAGATTTCATTCATCATATATATCCAACAATAGTTGTAAACAACTACCAACATACAAAATGACATCCAGTGTGCATTTTATTTTCATATAAGATTCAATCAAATAATAGACGCTTACATAAATCTGCCAATCAACCGATTAACCGCAATTTCATACAAGGGGATGTGTGAGCCAAATATTGTCCCAAGACCCGTGTGCGGTTTTTAACCAACAACAATTGATTTAAATCAATCACTGGTTAATAAATTTAACCAATTCTAATTCAATTCGAATTATTTTTCAAACTTTATAATTTTCACTGTTCAAATTATAAATGGATATTTATGTCTAATTTCAACTACCACATATTATTCTAACATGTTCAACAATTTCAAATCACATTCACAACATAATACAAGAAATCAACACACCATCCATTGGTTTGCTGTGATGTGATCTACTAGGAACCATATACATTTTTATAATATAATAACATAACAAAATAATCTAGTGAGCGAGTTCTCACCCAAGCTAAACCAATCGTCACGTCACTTCTTATGTAGATTTCCTCGTCGCACACTCGCCGTTATCGCTCTCCGCAACTTGAATTCACCATTCTGGCTTTACAATCTTCATACGACCTCCAGTATTCACCAAACATGGTCACCAACACGGAAACACCATTCCAGACAACTTTTCCCTAGTGCAATTTCTTCAGGAAACCCTCGGATTCGCGAGAAATCGCTGAAAACAGCTCCAGGCCAGCGAACTTCGTTCGCATTTTTAGAGCATCTCCGAATTCCAAAATTCGATTTTGATGTGTTTTCATAGAGAAAAAAAAAATCTATGACTTTCGTTTATAGGGCCCTGGCCAGAAATGCACGGATCGACGGTTATTAAGCAAAGAAGGAGAGGAACATTTTTGAAAATGGGAATTTTTGCATAAAGGTTTTTTTTGGGCCAAGGTAGGGCCCACGACCGGAGGAGGGTGCACTACACCATAAATTGCATATGACGAACCTATAGAAGTGATGCAAGAAGTGCAAAAAAATGTTGCTATACGCCAAAAATGATATGTGGCAACACTTTCTTGGGGTTGTCTTTTGCTACGTTGCCTTAGTGTCAAAAGCAACAGCTTTGCTATCCTAAGGTAACATCGCTACAGGTACTAAATTTACAAAAATGTGGGGTCCACTAAAATCTGAATCCCATGCTCACAGAATCATGTCGTGCCACTAAAATATGTAGCCGGGTTCACGAAATCCTGTTGTGGGGCCCACATGCATAAATTTATGACAACACTATATCATAGCTATGACAACATTTAATGTTACATACTGCAACATTATATCATAGCTATTGCAACATTATATAACATACTACAACATAACAGCAATTAACATCACATACTGAAATTATTAAAGAACTTTTCAATTCAAATTAACCAGTAACACAAGTACTAGTTAGTCAACTGCAGAATAACAAAACATAGCCAATAAATTTAGTTTTACAGAGTACTTACAAACACAGCCAGTACTAAATTCATGTTTACATCAAACTAAAACAATTTCAAAGTAATATAGCGCGAGCCTCCGGTACATTCAGTGCCTCTACTACCTCCAGTACCTCTAGTGCCTTCATAACAAGTTCTCGAACAATTTCATCACTGCCTCCCTCACCTGCAAAATAAAGCAGTTTCAAAAGTCATGCATTTCAGCAAAAGCCTTTAGTACAACTAATGCATTTCAGCACAACCAAAGTCATGCATGGCGCGGTTACAAACTAATGGAATGTCTTGTTTACATTGCAACACAAAATGAAAGACATGCATGCCTCAGTTGCATTTCAGCACATACTATGGCCATAGTATAACTGACTTGCATTTCAGCACAATCTATGGCCTGCATACCTCAGTTGCATAACTGAGTTGCATTTCAGCATAGAGCTGCTTTTTAGCACAGAGTTGCATTTCAGCACAATCTATGACTGAGTTGCAAATTGATGCAATGACTCAGTTTGTTCAAAGCACGAACGATATCAAGGAATGCAATAGTATATTTTAGGCACTGCTTCAGTGTGATACAATTTGAAGAAATGCCTCTTTTTGCTTCAGTAAAAATTTGGACATGCCACAACTCGTTCAAGTACAAACTCAACTATTGCATCAATTACGAACTGACACGATCATTACTGATTGAATAGAAAATAAAACTCTTAAAATTCTATAGTTCGTTACTGATTGAAGAGAAAATAAAATTCTTAAAATTCTGTAGTTCATTACTAAAACATCAGTCTTGTACATGATCAGTTACATACCAGCATTGAACCATATAATTGTAAGAATTAGACTAATGCTTCAGCAAGCGGAAATTGTAAGAATTCTATAGTTCATTGCTGAAGCATACCTCCAACCAACCATAAAAATAAGCAAAAATACATACCAGCAGTGTGTGTCTGTATACGATCTCCGATTTGCATAATTTGTAAGGACCTTGGACTACAAAAACTTGAAATTAAGAAGCTTTGTTTTTCACTTTGCTAGTTGGAATGCGGTTTCATCTTAGTGGGACATCATTTATACACCAACAAACATCAAAATCTTGATTTCCCATTTCATAAGCAGGCTGGATATCATTCAAATCTTCATTTTTATATTCTCTTTCGAGTTCACACCAGTCTTTCGGCAATTTCTTAATAACATTGTAGCACATCTTATCAGTTGGATCTTCTATATAAAACAACTATTTTACTTGTAAAGCCATAACATAAGGATCAAATTTCTGGCACAATCGATTAAAATTGGCACAAGGCAGCCCGTATAAATCTTTCTCTTCTTGGTACCAACAACACTTAAATAAAACCACACTAAATTCCCCCTTATAATCTAGTTCTAATATTTCTTCAATTGATCCATAGTAATTAATTTCACCAACCAATGGATTTTGATCTTTCGAACTTGCAAAGCTAGTAGTCAAGGCTATCAAAAATACACCACTGTTTTGTGTTGCATATTTGGCATCTCTGAACCTTGTATAAAATCTATATCCATTGATAACATATCCAGTAAACTGCTTAGCTATAGGAAGAGGCACTATTGCAAGCAGTTGTACTTCTTTTGAAATTTCCTCCTTTTTCCTGACCTCTTCCATTAACCACTTCCAAAATTCTTCATTGTGTTCTCTCTCTCTCTCTCTCTTTTATATTTTTTTTAATGATGCATGACCATCAATTAAAGCTCGGTGTTCCCTAGAATAAAGACCTGGTTAATAAAAGATAGAAACAAATTTGGCTAGATCTATTAGTAAAGTTGAAACTGACCATACAAAAAACAATTCTGTATGAATGAGAACATAGCTTAAGTACAAATCATGCTTGAAATCCCTTAAAGTGCTGAAACTTGGAATTTACAACTATCACTACGTGAGGCTAGAATCAATAACATGTTTGTAGATTGTTTAAAAGAACTAATTTTGCTGGCAAAAGGATGACATCAAAAAAAGTTTTTTTTTTTTTAATCTAGTTGACATCATTTCACAAGCTACGCGAAGAATATTACTACTAATGTTAACCAAACTTGTCCACTTTTCTAATTAAATAAACAATTGTAAACTTTAACTACATAAAATTCCATCTGCCAGGTTCAAAAGGAAAACATTATTTATTATGAAAAAGGTAAAGCAATGAAAAAACAGCAAGGATCAAAATAACTAATAAATGATTCATAAAGATAGGGATAATACTAGCACAAAATAGGGTGGAAAAAGAAACTCATGGGGTATCGATTTTTTTCTAAAATTACTAGGGTGAGGAAAGAAATTTGTGGGGTGGTAATAGAATTAGCCATCAAATTTCTAATTCTTCGATACTTACTAAAATAAAAATAAAACTTAAAAACTTACCCAAGTAAACTCTCTATTTCCTTGTTACCACAATTGAATAGAATGTACTAGTGACATTCCTTCCATTGAGAATTTTTAAGATGAATAGCTTTTCCATCTTTGATTCTTCTTGTGCCAATAGGATATTCCAGATTCTATGGACATGTTTCAAATTGCATTTAACCTGCTCCATCGCCACCTACGAACCTTGAATAGAATATCAAACATTCCTCTGCAAGATAACGTTCAACAATGGACGCCTCGGGTTTACTTTTTTTGCGAACATATGATTTCAGTGATTTCAGTCTACAAAGATAACACTCAATAGGAAACATACAATGAGCATGTGTAGGTCCACCATATTCATGTTCCTTGCATAAATGAACTAGCAAGTGCACCATTGTATCGAAGAAAGCATTTGGGAATATCTTCTCAAATTGACAAAGAATTTCCACAATTTCCTTTTGTAGCCTCTTGAGATCAGCCAAATCGATACTTTTACTCCAAGGACTTCTTAGAAATGCACCTAATCATATCATAGGTATTGCAACTTCAGGTTTTACAGATTTCTTCATGGCAAACTACAGCAAGTAATGGAGAAGAAAATGAGCATTGTGGCTCTTATACCCTGCAGTTTTCCTCTCTTTCTTGTTTACATACCGGCTGATATTAGCTGCACAACCATAAAGCAGTTTAGCATTCTTCAACATCGAGCAAAATATTTCTTTCTCCTTGTTCGTCATTTCAAATATGACAGCCCTCATCTCAAGGTAATTCCCATCAGTTGATAGAACCAGATGAAGGACCTCCCCGATGCCTATCTCTTGTAAACCATACCGAGCATTTAAATGGTCTTTCGACTTCCCAATAATATTTAGTAAAGTACCAAGTAGGTTATCAAAATGTTTTTCTATATGTGCATAACATCAAGGTTATATCGACATACATTTTGACTCCAATATGGTAAATTAAAAAATATTGACTTTTTTTAAAAGGAGATTCACATTAATGCTTCTTGATCTCTGTCATCCTAAAGCTATTTTCATAACTAGCCAACAATTCTTTAATATCAGTCCTAGATAAAATACTAGGAGGTGTTCCCATTTCAATTTCGCCATTGAACCTTTTCTTATCAAACCTCCACTTGTGTTCCGGGTCTAAAAATTTCCTATGATTCATATAGCACATTTTTTAACTATGTTTCAAGTAAGTTGAAGAAGTTTCGAAATGACATACGGGACAAGCTAAATAACCCTTCGTGCTCCAGCCGGATAACATTGCATAGCCCAGAAAGTCGCTGATCATCCATAACACGCTTGCACGTAATGTGAAATTATCACCAGTGAAGTCATCAAAAGTTTGTATGCCAAGATCCCATAATTCTTTTAATTCTACGATAAGAGACTGCATGTAGGCATCAATGTAATTGTTAGGATACTCTAGACCAGGGATAAGGGTTAAAAGTATCAAATTTTCTGTCTTTATGCATAACTAAGGTGGAAGGTTATAATTTACCAATACGTTCGGCTATGTGTTGTGTAGTCATTGTACGAAAAGGACTGAATCTATCAGATTCTACTTCTAACTTGATATTTATGTTTTCTGATGAAAAACGAGGGTAATTGGCATCCATCGTCTTCCGTACCTCTCCATCAGCTGGATGTCAAAGTCTGCCATGATTTTTTCGTCTCACTGCATGCCATAACATAAGTTCTGCGTACTCCTTGGACATGAACATCCTTTGTAACCTTGGTTTTAGTGGAAAATAATGCATCACTTTTGCTGGTACTTTGTGAATCCGCTTCTTCGAATCTTTGTCAATAGCCACTTTCTTTTCAGGTATAACACTTTGAAAACCACAACTTTTGCTGTAATTTTCCTTTTCATTTTCTGCCCAATATAGCATGCAGTCATTTGGACATGCATGTATTCTTTGGTAATCGAGGCCTAAATCTTTAACGATATTTTTGGTAGCATTGAAAGATAAAGGGATGTGGGCTTATTTAATAGCTTCTTTCATCAATTCTAATAAATCGCTGAATGCAGACTCAGTGATTCTATGTAGACATTTTAAAGAATAAAGCTTGACAATGAAACTTAATCGCGAAAATTTTGTACACCCGGGATATAATGGTTGTTTTCCCTCTTCAACACGTTGATGAAATTTTCTAGCATTGACTTCTATTCCATTTGATCCATCAGAAAATCCATCTTCATTGTTCTGCATATTTCCACAAGTCCGTTGCAACATCTCATCGAGATTATCTCCAAAATTTATTCCTACTTCACAATCCATATCGTTATCACTCCTTTCAGGATCTAAATAGGAAACCTCACAAATCCATTTCATGTACAATTCAGATGGACCATTCCAAATCAGATGGTTGTAGACTACTTCTTGACAATGCCACTTGTGATTATGACACTTTTTGCAAAGGCATGTAATTTCATTACCTACCGCAAATCGAGAAAAAGTACTTCGAATAAAAAGTTTCACTCCACTGATGTATGCTTCACTGAACTTAGGAAGAACTGCCCATAGTTTTTCCTCGTCATTCATTAAGTGACACCTTAAAGCAGTAAATTAGGCACAAGTAAAGCAGTAAATTAGGCAATACAACAATCAAATCAGAAAAAATTGAAATGTACATTGAGTGATACCTTAAGCAGCAGATTAAATCGAAGCCCTAACTGAAATCTGAAACCCAAACAAACCCCAATTGAAGACCTAATTGAAACATCAAAGACCCAATTGAACTTGAACTTGCCCTAATCGAACCCTAATTAAGCTTGTAAACTTGAAATTTTAGTCGTAATTGAACCTGAGAGTGAGTGTTTGAGAGGTTGAGCGGCGGAGTATTTTGTTAGATTTCGATTGAAACTTTCAATATTTTGTTAGTTTTTCCCCTTTGTTTTTGTTTCCCGCCGTAAACATTATTTCACGCGTTGATTGCTAATCTGGACTGAACATTATTTCACGCGGATCGTTAACTTGGACCATTGGATCGTGTTGACGCGGATAGATAATTTTGTTCAGGCGGTTACTGCAACACATGTTGATATCTATGCTAATATATTGAACCGTGCGTTGCAATAGACAAAAAATAGCATAGCAATGGCAACATTGTAGCCAGCAATCCCATGGATTTTTGTTGCGATAGGCCAACTATGGCGTAGTGGTGGCTGCAGATGGAGTGGAGGTGGCGGAGAGGAGGCTGCGGCGGTGGTGGCATCCAGGGGAGGCAACTTTGGTGGAGGAACGAGTTTCTAGGGTTTAGAGAAAAGGAGAGAGAGAGGAGGAAGGACGAGAGGAGGAGGTGGCGCTGGAAGGGAGGAGGAGTCAGTGGGTTGTTGGCGGCAACGGGGAGGAGGAGTGGCAGCGGCGGCAAGGGCTTGGGGGAGGAGCCATTTATGAAGAAAAGAGAAAAAAGGAAGGAAGGAGGAAAAAGAGGGAAAACAATTTATGTAAGCAATTTTGTCTCTCTTTCTATCCAATCGCCCGACTGCAAATGGTCTCCGTTTTCTATGAAATTTCGGCATAAGATAACATACAGAATTATGAATCCAACGAATCAAGTTCATCGAATCTCGAGTTCGTTTGACCTTCCGGCAATTCCTTAATTATGCTCAAATTAGCTTCAAAATGCGATTTTAGCATACATTTTCTTCTTGTACGTCCATGTGCTAACTCTAAAAATTATGAAATTTTGGATTCTATGATACGAATCCCAAAAAAAGTGAAATCGAATTCGGAGATCGTCTCAATAATGTTCCTTTGTAAACTGGCTGTCAGTTTTGGCCCAAACGTGTTTGCCTCTCACGACCACATACAAACTTCGTTTCACGTGAAATTTGAAATCTATCCATGACTTATTATTCTGAATCCAACAAAACGGGTCTCATCGAATTTTGAACTTGGTAGTAAAATTTCACTTTTTAAGGGCTATGCGATGATTTTAAAAACCAAATTCTCAAAATTCTCAAATACAAGGCTTATAAATCAAGTTAATAATTTTATCAGAGTTTGTTTTAAGTCAAATAAAATATAAAAACTAATTTTAAAATTATTCACAAATTTTATTTAGAAAAATATCCAATTTATATTCACATTATTCCTCAAATAGCTTAAATCAAAATTTTAATCTAGTTCTGAAAATACGGGTTGTTACATCATTACTTGTGGATTTCAACATCAAAGAGATATGTCCATTATTTCTACCTTTAAGTTTTAAATTTCTAGTTTGATGTCAAAGAATCTACTAGGATGCTTACAACCATAGCTTTTAGACTTAGATTTACATTTTTCATGTGCGACCATTGAAGAACAAGAGAACGCTAGTGTTCAATAAACCAATGAGAATTCCTAGAATGTTGCAACTGCCAATGCTAATGCTCGTAGTTCGAATAATCCCATCACCAGAGATGGTCTGGAAAATTTGAGGAGGAATTAACCAATACCCACCAATAATTGATTAAGTAGACACAAGCTAATATCAGATTGATGAATCAAGTCAATAAAATGAATGCTCAACACCATGAGAGAAAGGAGGAAAGCAACTCCTTTGGACTATGAATTTGAAATATCATCATTAGGCCTCTACCATAGGAATCGAACGCAAAGAAGTTGCTACTATGAAACTAGAAGATATTGACACGAGCTCTGGGCCATCTCCGCTCAAGGCAATCAGATCGACAACCGAATTGACCACACTTTTGATTTATTATTTAATTTTATTGTATTGTACTACTTTAAGTAATTTGTTTATTGATAAAATACAAAGATAAGAAAAGTTATTTTTGTAATGCTAATAATTAACACGTTATTTTGAAGTGTATTGTTTATTTCAGTTATCTGTTATTTTAGTTTTAATTGTTTTGTTTCATGGTAGGTAGCGATTTGCCATGGGCAAAAAAATCTTGCCCTCTAATTTTTCGTTTTCCTAAATGTGACCTAGCAATATCCTTTTACCATTTTCACTTTTTTTCAGTCCTAGATCAAAAGTCTCCTCCCCCTTAATTTTTCTTCTCCGACTAATAGATAGATTCAAAATCCAAAAAGAAACCCAAATCGATACCCTAAACTCTTTATCTTCGGTTATCTATAAAAAATGCTAAAAGACGACTTTGACTGTGCAAAGGGGAAGACACAAGGACAGTAATTCAAAGAATGACATTAGCAAGCATGGAGGACGATAGTCGTTTCATTTTAGGAATTTGACGTGATCTTCTCATACTTACCCACGCCCATGATTCACACACTTTTGGAATCAGGATTTGAGGGAAGCATAAATTGTTAAGTATTGATGACGGTAATGCTCTTCCAAGGCTGTCACTGGCATGCCTCCTTGGGGTGATGCTTACACTGAGGATAGCAGGATTGATGAGGTCGATAAATCATTCCTTTCTTTTACTTTTGCCATTCATTTTCTTTTTCTAGTTTAGTTGGTTTTATATTGGAAAGATGAAAATTTTTGTAATGTATTGATATAAGTTGTAAAGATGTAAGAAGCACATATATAGAGTTACATAACTAACGGCTATAATAAAACTATCCTAAAATAAAAGAAGGCTGAGCCCAGCCCAATATGCTTGGCGCATTCATCAATATATGTGGATAAAACAACTTATACGAACTGTGTGATGTTTATTAGCCTCCCTCAAATCGACCTAGGGTTTTCTCCATTCCTCCATTTCTTCCGCCATCACTGATTCTTACTTCCTCTCTCAATCTGATAAAAAAATTCGCTAACAGTGCTTTCGTAAGTTTGCCTGTTCATTGATAGTAGGCGGGGATGTGAGAAACGATCTACTTTCCTGCTTGTGTTTTCTCTCGAACGAAATGGAGGTCAACCTCCGGATGCTTTGTTCGAGAGTGTTGTATTGGGTTAAGAGACAGAGAGACGGTGCTTCTATTGTCACACCAGACCACTGGTGTTCTATTTGAAGCAAAACCTAGCTCTTTCAATAGAGATTCGATCCACAAAATTTTGTAGTTGTGCTTGCAAGATCTCAATACTCCTTCTATGCTTGATCTCAATATGGTGGTTTGCTTTTTCGAGCACCATGAGACTATGTTGTTTCCGAGATATACAGTACCCTGAAACCGACCTTCTGTCATCCACATCATTTTCCCAGTCTGCATTGTTGAATCCTTGTAAGTGTAGCTCCTTTTCTGACTTTAGAGTGATTCCAAAATGCTTTGTTCTTTGCAAGTATCACAGTTCCCTTTTAATCGCTTTCCAATATTCAAATAATGGGTTTTGCATGTATTGACTAGGTTTGTTAACACAATAGCATATTTTTGGTCTCGTAACGATAGCGTATTGTAAAGCTCCGATTATGCTTCTGTATTGTTTTTTATTTTCTATAGCTTCCCCTTTAAGTCTCAAAAGTTGAATATTGCTAATCATAGGAGTTGGTAACTTTTTTACTTGATGCATGTTTTCTCGATGTAGTATTTTAGAAATGTAGCTCTGCCGTGATAGAAACATTTCATTCTTTCCCCTTCTTGTGACTTGTATACCTTAAGAAGTAGTTTACTTCACCCAAGTTCTTTGTAGCAAAGCTTGGATCTAGCATTTGTATCTCTATCTTGATTTCCTGGTTGTTGTCTTCGATTATTAGCATGTCATCTGCACATAAAAGTATGAACACAATCCCTTCATTGCTTTTCTTCACACACAGTGAATTATCAGACTTGACTTGTGTGAACCTAATGTCAGATAGGGTTATTTAGTTTCTCGTACCATGCCCTGGAGGCTTGCTTCAGTCCATATATTGCCTTTTTTAGTTTGCGCACTTGTTTTTTATTGCCCTTTGACTCATATCCCTCTGGCAGATACATGTATACTTCTTCAGCTAGTTCCCCATTTAAAACTGCATTATTAACATCTAATTGCTTTATGTTCCAACCTCTGCATAAAGCAATAGATAAAATATTTCTGATTGTTGTGGGCTTGATAACTGATGAGAACGTTTCATTGAAGTCAAAGCCAAACTTCTGTGCATAGCCTTTTGCCACCAGTCTAGCTCTATACTTGTTAATGGATTCATCAGCTTTCCTTTTTATCTTGTATGTCCATCTACATTCGATGATGTTTTTATGGCTGGGTGGTGTGACAAGTGTCCATGTTCTATTTTTCACCAATGCTTCATATTTTGTGTCCATTGCCTTCTTCCATTTGTCTGACTTGCTTGCCTGAGAGTAGCTTGTTGGCTCACTTTCATTGATTGTTACATCATATAATTTGGGTTTGAAAATTCCACTCTTCGATCTAGTGGTCATGTGATGTCCAATATTTGACTACACTTGGATCGCTATGTTCCCATATTTGTTGCCTTCTCCCTCATGTCCTTCACTGTTTGCATTTGCCTATGTGCTTTGTATAGTTTCATCATTGGCTCCGTTTTCTGAATTGTTGTTGGTCTCATTTGTGGATGCATTAGTTTCATTGCCTGATACAAAATGTGTGTTTGCATTGTTTCTCCTTTTTACCCCAGTGTTGTTGTGGAGTTCGATTTGTTCAATGTTCATTGGTGTGATAAATGTGTTTGTGGTGGACCTTTGTTTCTTTTCTTCTCTGGCCATTTGCTTTCATGTAAGTGGAAAAACATTTTCATCAAAAGTAACATGTCTAGAGATAAAAAATTTGCCATTTTTGACTAAGCATTTGTTTCCTTTTGGGTCTTGTGCATAACCAATGAATGTTCAAGCACTTGATCTCATGCTTAGCTTGTGTTTATTATAATCTATTAAACTTGGGAAACATAGGCAACCAAATGATTTTAAGAATTTATAATATGGCCTTTCATTATATAGCATTTCATGTGGTGTTTTTTTATTCAAAACTTTTGTGGGTCACTTATTTATAAGAACTACTGAAGTGTGGAAAGCCTCATTCCAGTATTTTAATAACAAAAACCCTTGAGACAATCATGTTAGGCCAGTGTCAACAATGTGTCTATGTTTCCTCTTCATCAAACTATTCTGCTCAGATGTGTGTGGGAAGGTCAATCTGTGTTTTATGCCTCTTTTAATGAAATAGTAGAGCAATGGTTTGAACTTGGCCCCACCATCTGGCTGTAGAATTTTGACATTATAATTGATTTGCTTATCTATATATGTTATGAACTATATGACAACACTACATGCTTCAGATTTTTCCTTTAGCATATATATCCAAGTGTATCTTGAATAAGCATCAACAAAAGAAAGATAATGCATGTGTCCCTAATATGAATGCACTGGTGCTGGTCCCCACAAATCTGCTGCTACGTACTCCAAAGGCTTGTGGTAAGTTGTCTCAGAGTTGTTAAAAGGGAGTTTGTGATTTTTGCCTAGTTGGCAGTGTGTGCAATTGTGTTTGATAGGTATGTTTTTAAAAGAAATACCATTAATATTCAAAAAAGTTTCAATAGTGTAAAAATTGGATGCCCTAGTCTTACATGTCATGATTCAAGCTCATTGTTATAGCTGCTATTATTACTATCATAACTATTATTGTCATTACATCTATCATTACTATTACTATTAGCTGACATGTTATTGATGCCTCTGCTATTACTATTAGCATCTAGATTGTTGCACCAGAATTCTTTATTCAGAGAATTTCCAGTCTTCATGTTGCCAATTTTGTAAAGGGCATCATGTAGATTACCCTATAGTAATATTTCTTGATTAAGTAAGTCTTTAACTAAATGAAATTAGGGGTGAAACTCAAAGTACACATTGTTATCATTGGCAAGTTTTGAGACACTTAGCAAAATTTTGTTAATAGCAGGAACTCTTAATAAATTGTTAAGTTTAAACTGTCTTTTTCCACTTATAGTTCCCTTACCAATGTTATTTATACTTGCAGTTTCATCATTACACATAAATAGAGATTTTGTACCTGTGTAGCTTTTGTTCCCCACATTTAAGTTCTGAAGGTTATTAGTAATGTGATGTGTTGCACCTAAATCTGGGTACCAATCCTCTGTGTTTGGGTCTTCAGATCTGTCTGTATCCCCATTGCCTGTACTCTGATTTCTGCTATTGTCAAAGTTACATCTGTTTTGATTGTTGAAAGTGGCTAAGTTAACTTGTACTCCTCTCTGTCCATTGTTGTTTTGCCTGTTTTGTGGTCCATCAGTGTTATATCTAAAGTAGCATTGTTTGGCCATGTGGCCTTACTTTTCATATATCTGACATTTGACTCAATTATTGTTGTTCCACCTGCCTCTTCCTCGTCCTCTTTGGGATTGACCACCCCTTTGAGGCTGATAACCTCTCTGATACTGGGTTTCTGGCTGTTTGAGTCGTTAGTGTTCCCTTGTGGTTGTTTGTTTTTTGCAGCAGCAAAATTTGCAGAAATTTCCCATTGTATGGTTCTCCTTTGATCAATTCTTCCTTCGTGGGCAAGGAGGGTAGATCGAACGAATTACAAGTCAGGTAAGGCTTGCGTGTTGCTATGACTGTTACAAGAGACTCATATTCTTCACTTAAGTCGTTGGTTATGAATAGAATTTGCTCACTGTTGCTGATCTTGTGTCCAACAACATTTAGTCAATCACATGAGTTCTTTATTTTACTTAAGTACTCATTCATGCTGATATCTTCTTTTCTGCAATTTTGTAGTTCCCTTCCGTACTGCATAATGCGTGCAGCGATTGTGAGCAGAAAATTTGGTCATACGTTGAGTTTGTATATATGAAATTGGATCATATATATGCATATACACGTGCATATATATATATATATAAACATGTATTTGGTCATACGTTGAGTTTGTATATTTAGTTTATGATATTGACTTTTTGAATTTTACGGGTTTGGGTAATCACAAACATGAGTTCCACATAATCACTAACATGCGCAGCAGGACTTGAGGTGCATAGCTGCATAAATGAATATAGCTAACTACATAAATAAATTGCCCTCTCCAAGATGTTATTTATTTGAAATGCTATGTCACATTCAAAAACTAATCACTAAGTTAAACCTGCATGCCTTATACGACTCTGTGGTGCTAGAGTATTTTCCATAAACCAGTATGTTAGAATGACCAAAGTTTGTTCGCTTGCATTTCATAATTTGTACTGCGGTATTGACTTTATAGGTTGGAATATATATACATTATTTTTGTATACAGTCAGGATTAAGTTCAACCACAAAAAGCATGGGTTAATATTGGTTAATCATTTATTAGATATACACTATACATATACGTATATTTATGTAATTAGTGAGACCTTAAACCAGGTTCATATATGTATATGCTGTTAAGACGGGGTAATATATATATATATATGTGTGTGTGTGTATATATATATATATATTTCATATATATATATGTATGCATCTGTATTGGGCATGCTTATATATTTTTGCATTTGGTCTACATTGAGATTCCTACAACTGCATTGTTGTTAAATTAACATGGATTGTCCCTTGTGGTCATCTTGATAAATTTTGTTCGCCTTGCTAAAGCCATTATCTAAACCGTTTCATCACGTAAATTCTTGATTTGTAAAGATGAAACACCCATATTGTTTGGTTAAAACTGAAAACACACACTTGATTTTAGCTATACATAATTATTGCTGCACTAGTTTGTCTCCGTGGATCTAGTTGAAAACTGAATATACGTCACACTATATATTCGGTAGAAACTTGTAGGCATGTTAGTTTAGCATGTACCTGGTTGCCCTGTCATGTATTGTCCAACATAAGCATAGCGTATTTAAAGGAATTTTATAAAAATATTTCCAATGTAGTTTTACGAAATGAGTAAACATGTTTGGCCCTGGAACTTCTGATTAAATTCCTTCCCACAACCTTCCTGCTAACTTCTAAAGTATGGTACATCGGTGGTTTGCTGTCTTGCCCATATTGACATCCTACCTATATTAATAAGTACACTTTGACATTTGCTGAGTTATATATATATATATATGTATATGTATATAGGTTGATATATTGGCATTTATAAATATTAGTATAACATGAAAAGAAAAAAAAATTGAGCATTTGTTACCTTGTGTATTTAGAAACCAGAAGTCATGTATGTACTTAGTTTTGTCCTCTACATATCAGGCCTGGACCACAACAATGCTGCTGATGGGCATGCTTGATGAATTAAACTGGAAGTATACTTGTTACTTGTATTTCATGTCTTATTTGATAAATATTCTTGCTAAGTGTACTTGTACGTTATATATATACCCTTGTTTGTTATAAATACACCTGTAGCATAAGCATGCTTGTTAATTGTATATCCTTGTTGCCCATGAATAATTGATATATAAGTACCTACCTCGTTATGAGGCAAAACATATGTTTTGGGATCTTCTCTGAATTAAAAAGATCAGCAATGCTTTGGGATCTTCTCTGAATTATCGTATTTTGATTGCCTAATTTAACAACTTCATCATCACACTTTTTATTTGTTTGATACTGGCTCTAGTTCCTGCTCATATATAAAAAGTTAAAATTGATAAACAAAAATAAATAATAAATATATTAGATAGGCAGTGTATTGGTTTGTATGCTGATCTGGCGGAGCAGTTTTGGTTTAGTTCCCTTGGAGCTGGTCATCTAGGTGGAGATAGAGTGATCAATGGGTTGGTTGCTATGGAGTTATCTCTTGTATGTGATGTACGTTGCGTACACTTTCCAGTTATGTTAGTTATGGTCTACTGATAGGAGCTAGAATGATAATGAGAGAAATATAAATAAACGTAAACCATGGAGAAAAACAACAGAGCAGTAAATAAGAAACTATCAACTTCATTACTAAGTTTGGAAACAACTGTTATTAAATTTGGAAATGAGATATGAAAGAAAGAGAGTGAATAAGGATATAGATGTATAAAACTATCAACTTCATTACTAAGTTTAACAAATTCATTAATGAACTGTTGAACCATATATGATCATTTGAGATATAAAATTCTAACAAATATATAAGTTAATATTTGTTACATAAGAGGGGTAATCTACCAAGATGGCTGCAGATAACCAAGCTGTACAATAATGTTAAGTATAATTCTTTCCAGCAGGTCCGAAAATTAAAGCAATGTTTTACCAAGATGGACAAAGCATGGGCCAATCTACCATGATTTCATCATTTTGGCTGTTACTTCCATAGTTATAAGTAGTGTGATGCTAAGAGCACATCATTTTCCTCTTACTAATACCACGAATAAAAATAATAGAATAATAAATTTTATGTACTTCCTAATACAATTATAAATAAATATAAGTATTTATGAATGAGTTTGGTGTCAGGGAGCATGTAGTATAGAATTTTGGTATTAGCAAGAAGAAAACGAGGTGCCTTAGCATCACACTATAAGTATTTAAGAATGAGTATTAATACATTTTTTGTTTCGTTGAATGCAAGCAAGTATAGGCAAGCTATGGAAAATTTTGTATATGGGAATGCTGCGAGTGAAGGGAATCCCGAAAAAATTAGATGCCCATGTCGTAATTGTAGGAATCTAATTTGACAAACATCAAGGGAAGTTGTGTCACACTTGATTTGTTTTGGAATGGACCTAACCTATGATATATGGATTTTTCATGGAGAAAAATGACCATCACAAAATAAAAGTGAGACTGATACTTATAGAATGTATGTTGATGTGCAAATCTATGATGAGGAGGTAGAAGCCAATGTTGAAGAAAGACATGGGGAAGGTATTAAGGAAATGATGGAGAATGCCAAAATTCCTTTGTATCCCGGTTGTGCAAGCCACAAAAAGTTGTTTGCTACTGTACTTCTTTTCAAGCACAAAGCGCGAAATAATATATCGGACACGGCTTTTACAGAGCTTCTTAAACTTCTAAAGGGATATGTTGCCTAAAGAAAACATGCTTCACGATTCGACATATGCAACAAAGAAGTTGCTTAAGTCATTTGGTTTAGGCTATAAGCAGATACATACATGTGTAAATGATTGTTGTTTATTTAGAAAAGTGCTTGCAAATAGTGATTTATGTCCTAAGTGTGGTAAGTCTCGCTGGAAAAGAAACAAGACTACTAAAGATGGGAAGCAAACCAGAATATCTATGAAGGTTTTGAGATACTTCCCACTGATACCAAGACTAAAATGAATGTTTGCATCACCAGAAACATGTCAACAACTAAGATGGCATAGCAGTCATAAGAGTGAAGATGGTAAATTGCGTCATCCAGTGGATTCTACTCAATGGGCCACGATTGATAAAATGTATCATTCTTTTGCTTCCGATCCTCGAAATTTAAGGCTTGGCTTTGCATCTGATGGCTTTAATCCTTTTGGTGATTGGAATTATGGATATAGTTATTGGCCAGTGTTTCTTATTGCTTACAACTTTCCTCCGTGGCTTTGTATGCACAAAGATAATATGATGCTATCTTTATTAATTCCTGGGCCACGACAACCGGGAAATGATATTGATGTACACTTGCAACCATATATTGAAGATTTGAAAAAATTATGGGATAAAGGGGTGAAAGTATATGACACTTACAGTCGTAGTGAATTTAGATTACATGCTATTCTTATGTGGACAATCAAAAGATCGCCTCAAATCATGCCAAGATCTAGAAGCAATCGACATTAGAAAAAAATTGCATCCTATAGACATTGGAAATAAAGTATTGCTCCCAGCCGCACCGTGCACTTTATCCAATCAAGAAAAAGAGATCTTTTATAGTAGAACGAAGAACTTGAAAGTGCCTGATGGATATAGCTCAAATATTAGAAAATGTTTTGCACAAGGAGACAAGATATCAAACCTTAAGTCTCATGATTATCATGTTTTGATACAACAACTATTGTCCATTGCATTAAAATGACTTCTACCTACAGGGATAAGGAATGCACTACTACGACTATGTTCATTTTATAATGACATATGCCAAAGAGTGCTTGATAGGGATAAACTAGAATTAATGGAGTATCAAGTTGCATTAACACTATGTGATCTAGAGAGGTTCTTTCCCCCTTCCTTTTTCGATATTATGATTCACTTGACAATACGTTTAGGGAGAGAAGCAAGAATTTGTGGGTCGGTCTAATATCGATGGATGTATCCATTTGAGAAGTAATATTTATTATAAATAACTGACGGTTAAAAGTATGTATAGTTATGAAAGTAACTTGTTTATTCATTTTGGTTATAGATATATGAAAATATTAAAAGGATATGTTAAAAATCAAGCAAGGCCTAAAGGATGCATAGCTGAGCGCTATGTTGCCGAAGAATGTATGAAATATTGCTCTGGATATATTAAAGATGCATTACAAATTAGACAGAGGAAAAAACGAAATGAAGTGGAACAAAATGATTTTATACTTGAGAGGCGTCCTATTTCCAAAGGAAAACCTACTACAGTCGATGAGGAGGTGATTAATGCTGCTCATCGATAAGTTTTGTTTAATACGGACGAAGTAGAGTCGTATTTAGAGTAAGTATAAGTCCAACTTAACTATGACATACAAAATAAATTAGATCCTTAATTACATTTATGTATGCAGAATGCACAAAGAGGAGCTAAAATGTTTGCATCCTCATCTTGCACAAGACGATTTGGAACTGTCAAAATTGCAATGGGAGACATTTAGCTTTTGGTTTGGAAAAAAAGGTTGATAGTTATATCTCAAAAAAGTTACTAATGATGAAAGTAGTAGATCAACATAAATCTTTATTTAATATATTGTATTTGTCTAGATTAGAGATGATATACGTATATCCAATGTCAGCAACATAATAAAATGGCTTTCATACGGACCTCGCTCGCAAATAATTTCTTTTTCTTGCTATATTGTTAACGGTCGACATTTTCATATGAAAGACTATGAAAAGGCTACACAAAATAGTGGTGTTTCCATTAAGGTAAGTAATGTTTGCGTAGATGGTCTATTGAAAAAGCAATATATTATGGGGACTTGCGTGAGATTTTCTTGTTGGATTATCGTCAATTCGAGTTGCCTTGTTTAAATGTGATTGGGCAAATATGTATCGTAGAGTCAAAGTTGAAGATGGATTTACATTGGTCAATTTGCATCAATTTCAAAATAAGTTTGAAAGCGACCCATTTATCTCAGCAACACGAGCAGTTCAAGTTTTCTTCTCTAGAGAAGGTAGTTCTTCAAACTGGTATGTTGTGTTGAAAGCGCCCTATAGAGGGTTTCATGAATTGGAAAAATATAATGAGGATGAAGAATCAACTAGTAAACCATTGGATGAGTCACAACTTGATGATAGAGACGTAGATAATGAGGATGAAATTTACATAAGGGAGGGTTGTAACGGTATTTTGATATGTTATAAGCATATTTTCGTGATTTTTTATTTTATGCATGTTCATATATACCATAAAATGTGTTGTTAGATGGCTAAAAAAAACTGATATAAGATTGACATCTTAGCGTGTATCAAAATAATTTTATTTTCTATTGTACGTATTATTTGCATGTGTATTTTATTTTGTACATGGTTGTTACAAAGTAGTGCTATATTTAGTGTGATGTTCTAATCCTTTGTAAGTCGTTATGTTTTTTTATAGGTCGACGAGGAAGATTGATCTTATATTATCGACGAGGAAGATGGAGCTACACGATGCAGAGGTATTCAAGTTACATATACATTTTTACCACATGTTTTTTTTACTTCAGCCTTATTTTGTTTCTTTTGGTACGTTGTGTTGAGGTATTCGACCATCGATGCACATATGATATTATAAAAAAAACATTCACGGTATTAATTAAAAACGAAAGGACTTCCACTTTTTATTTCTCACGTTCCACTTGAATTGATTTTGGGTGTGAGAAAACAAGAAAAGCGAGAGTTTTCCCTATGTTTAACGTGGTTTTCAGAAATCATTTATTTATGTTCTAAGTGGTTTTCAGAAAGTCATTTAAAAAGAAAATATGGCTTCTGGAACTCATAAACTTTGGTAAACAATATTCATATCATCCTCCTGAAACCTGATGTCTGCTGGTAGATGCTCTCACAATTTTCTTTTATTTATTTTAAAATCAAAATATTGTTTTAAGAACATATAATCTGACTGCTCACTGTCAAAGCTTTCATTATAAAATTCCCAATGCAAGTTAACGAGCAAAGCACCACGATGCATTCCCAATGGTTATACTTAACAAATAAGAAGATATACCTCCAAATTGAACACTAACTTGGCAAAAACCACTATTTTTTTGATTCAAATTACAGTATTTTTTTCGTACTACCTCTGAATCAAGAGATATTTAGATCGATAAACTCTAAAATAAGTTACGGACAGTATTAGGAGTTGTACTTAAAAAATGTTTAAACTCTGCCTAGAAAGAATCGCTATTTCTTTTTGTAAAATGCAATAAAATTTTTCATATGAAATCAAAATCAGTGTCGATCCAAATTAGTCACAGCACTTTCCAATCTGCATATAGAAACAAAAATTAAATCAGCGTTGATCCAAATCAACAACATTTAAATCAAATTTCTTATTTTTGTTTATTAATTTATTATAATTAGCGGGCATCCATTTGTATCTATTAATGTAGATTTTTGATATCTAAAAATAACTTTTGATGTTGCCTATTTTCATACTTCGAATTGCCTATTTCAAACTTCGAGTTAGATCAGCTTCTTTTATCGCTGCTTGTCTGTTTTTAAACACCACGGTTACAAAGACTTAACTACTGAAAACTGACTTAAGATTTTTATTTTTTAGAGCTTAAAAGTTGCAAACAAAAGAGCAAAAATGCAAAGTTTAGCTGCACTTGCAGTTGCTAATGCTGATGATGAGAGGATGTTTGGGATTAGAATCAGCGAACATCCATGTGGACCAATTCTGTTGCTTCGTGATTTAAATATTGCTATAAGAAGATCTCCTCGAAAGCATGTTGAATACCCAATACGCACTCCTTGCAAAGCTGGAAGCAACCTAGGCCACACTACAAAACGGATGCATCCCCCTCCTCCTTCCAATAGCATCCCCGTCGTTACTACAAACCAGAATCAGGCCCCTCCTTCCAGTAATAGCCCCGTCGACACTACAAACTAGATTCAGCCCCCTCCTTCCAGTAACAGCCCCTTCGATAATACAAACCCAGTTCAGCCCCCTGTCTATCAACTACACTTCCAGCAGACTACAGCCACCTCAGATTCCGGTCCAAACGAACTTCAACCGGATTCTAGTGAAGGTCATAGATTGACATAACCTAGAAAAAAGAGAGGCAGAACGATTTTGAAATCATTAGCTATGATACCGGATGAGAAGCCGGAAGTTGAATTTAATGAACGCAGACAAGCAATATGTGCTAATTCCAAACATTTGTCGTCATATATTGGTACTCTAGCAAGAGAGATGGTGCCTTTTACCATTAGCTCATGGAGAAAGTCGATGATGATTTGAGGGATGATCTGTGGACTTGTATACAGGTACTGATATTTGACTTGTATACCAGCTATTGGCGATAACATGAGCAAGTGAATAATAAAATCTGGGTTTCAATTGTATTTAATTTTACTGATTCTATGTTATTTATGTCAGACTACCTATATGTCTCAATATTCAAAGCAACATATTATATACCTGCTGTAGTTCTCTCTATATGCATTATGCACATGCCTATGGTACAATATTGCATTTTGCAATATTGTTAGAGACTAATCTGCATTTTTTTTCCGGTTGTAGTAAAAATTCAAGGTAGATATAGTGTATAAGGATTACTTGTTAATGATAATAGGACCGCGATGCAAGGAGTCGAAATCAAAGTTAGTTGCAACTATAAAAAAAAGTCTCAAAATCCCGACTCTACCAATACTTTAGCAGGCCTAAAACCGTTAAATATAAAGAGCACTAAAGAGTGGAATGCTTTTGTAAATGAAAAATTGTCAGAAAAGTTTGAAGTGGTTATTTTTGTATGATTGATTTTAACTATTAAATATATTACATTTTCCTATATCATATTTATTGAATTGATCTTATAGGCAACAAGCTATAGATTCAAAAGTATTAGAGAAAAGAATAAACTTCCACACACCATAAGCAGAAAAGGTTATGCAAGATTGGAAGAAGAAATGGTTAAAAAAATATTGTTAAAGCAATTTTTATTTGCTATCACTTGTACATTCTTAAGCTGTTAATTAAGCTATTTTTGCAGAAAAAGGAAAAGGCAACATCTAGTATCACTAGAGATGAATTGTGGTACAAAGGCCACACTATAAAAATAGATGGAAAACCTCCGAATTCAGTTATTGCCAAATGCATAGTAAGAATAAGTTAAAATATACAATATAAGAAACTTTTGCTATTGATAATGTAGTTTTAATTTTAATTTCTAAATATTGGTTGTTTTTGAATTTGTAGTCTAAGATAACAGAACATCATAATGCTGCAAGTCAGGATTCTCAGGGAGGAACGTCAGTTACTCAAGATGGCATGTCGAAGCTTTTTGGTCGATCATGGAGGATGTGTAAGAGGGCTTGGTTTTGGGGTTGTACCATCTCAGCTTCGTATTCGGGGTAACTCATCAGGTGAAGTATATGCATTGCAAAACCAAGTTAGTGGCTTGGAGATCAAAGTACATGAGCTTACTTCGATGTTGATGGTAAGTGGTAATTAGAAATTTATTTTAACGACGATTTTTCCTGTTTTTCTGTTAATTAGAAACCAAGTTATTATCGGCAGCAAGTGTGGCTATTGCCCTCAGATTGCTGCCAAATTCATTAGTTTTAAGATTGTACTCTAATTTATGTGGTTGTATTGTTGTTTTTAGCTGGCAGTCTGACTTTCCCATTAGTTTCATGTGAGCAATATACAATGAACCATACCTTTAGTAAACCATCATCTGAAAGGGAAATGAACAGTTCTCAATTTGCGTCTTCCCACTTGTGCTAGTTTTATATGACCATAATCATATTTATTTTTTGCTAATTTTATATGACCTATGTATATATAATGTACCATACCCTGTATATAGCCTATATATTTTGGATCCTCCTTGTTCATTCAATCATTTTAAAATCCCTCATGAACTTTTTCATATTTATATACCTCATAGAGGCAATATGTTTAAAATCAAAGGAGTGATAAGAAATTTTCGGCCCTTTCAGAGCCAATGGTCAAAACGAATATTTTCGATGATTTGCATTAACCTGTGATTTTGAAGGATTCAAACTTTCGAAATAAACTAAACCATTTAGAAAAATTCCAAAGAACTGGTAAACTGTTTAAAAATATGCGTTGATGCCAGGACACACACGAAGTCAATTATGAGGTGATGTAGCGGGTATGTATTCATTATGAGTTCATTTGAATTTATCTAACATGATAAATTTGATATTTTAAGTTTACAATGATTAATATTTGATTTGAAGGTAGAATCCAATGCTATGATGCTTGTTGTGAACCAACGGCAAACCATCCATTTCATAAGCGTCATTGTTAGTAGATGACGCTTATGTGATGGGAACAGAATGTATAGAATGAAGTAATTTATTGTTAAGGGTGACTTTTTTATAATTGAACTAATATATGTATTTATAGCTGAGTATAGTTTTTAGTCCATGCAATCTTTATAGGAGCTAAAAGAAAAGCAAGCAACTAATGCGAGAAATCCAGCAACCCCTGATCCTAATACGCCTCAGGTGCCCTTTTTTATTGGTATAATTGATAGAAAGATGTAACATTTCATGATATAGGGGATTGGAATATTGCTGTTAAAACGCGTCAACTTTTTTGATAATGCAAGTTTGATTCTTTGGTGACATGTTTGGTGAACATTGAAATGCCTTTAACCGGAGCTGTGAAATTTTAAGGTGATTTTAAGGACAGTAAATAGAGGGGGGTTGTGTACTGTTAAAAAGGTATTTCGAGGGGGGTTGGGTAAATTGAGAAATGGGTAAAATGAGCCCCTAATGTGGCACTATTTTGTGTGGATACCAGATCTCCCTTAAATTTGCAATGTTTGGAAAGAATTTCGAAACACTTTATTTTGACAGATTTAGAAACGCCAAGAAAGCACAACAAATTCAAATTTTTTCATCCTCTTCTCCTTGCTTATGTCTTTCAACACTATTTCGTTTTGGGATTACAAATTCAATGCTCTTATCTTTGCGGTCAATTCAAGAGATTGTTTGAATCAGTCTCCACAGTATTACCATAATTAATTAAGAAGAGTAATTCTCTTGACTTCATAGTAATTTGAAAATCGATTTTCTTTAACTCGCAGCACCATTCGGTTGTTTAAATGATTGGTGAAAGTAAATAATGTGTTAAGCAAAACATTGTCGCTTTGCCACTTCATCATATACCTAGAGTCCACACCAACATATATGTGTTATATAATGATCCAGAATTGGACTGGCTTAGATAGATTTTTTAAAAAAAAAAAGGGAAATAGAGTAATTACACTACAAGCAGGTTTTTATTTTTATTTTTATGGAAAAAAAGGGGAGAGAGGGATACAACACGCTACATGTACAAAATGAAAAAAAATGTCATTGAGGTTTCTCCCAGACTTGATTATATAATGATAATAACCATGATCATACATCGATAATGGTGCCCAAGTATTCCAAAAATGAAGGAATTAGCTGACCAGAACTGTACATGCACACAGTGTGTTCCCCGTTTTCTTAAGCATGTATATCTTGACCTTCTGTTGATCATTTAAACGATCTCTTGTGGTTTTTAGGTGAATATATAAGACCTGAATCGTTCCTGTCTGCTTCTCCTCCTACTGAATTCACTTGTCTTCAGTGATTTTGTTAGTGAGTTACATCGTTGAGTGGCAGCACTGGTTAAATAATGAAATGCAAATACATTTCATTTACCTATGAAGTAAATACATTATAACCAAATCTGTTAATTATTGTTAACTGTTTCATTCCGCGCTTTGTAGTACAAGTCTTGTTCTCTTCAGTTCCCGAAAATAAGTCAAGAGTTGGATCCAAATCTGTTAATTTAACCAGTAACCATTAATATACTGCTTGTGTTCAAATTTTTATATGCTAAAATAGAAGAGAAAATGAATTAAGAGGGGATTAAAAAGTCTTATAAATTATAGTATTAGTATGAAGTTGTGGCCAAAGGTAGAACAACATTATGTGTTAATAATTTAGTGGCTTTCGTTTAACTTTGACCGTAAGAGGCAATATGAAATATTTCGGCTGTTGAGATCTGGTACCCATATGGTCCTTGTATCTACGCTGGACTATTGTGTTTGATTCTTCTTATTTTACTTGCCACATTATTCAATTAGTTTTGCACTGCGTAAAGAAAGGAGTCATTTTTCAGTTCATTCACAATCTTGTTATACTGAACTTATTGAAATTACTTTTTTTTTGCAGTCACACCGTGGAAGGAATAACTTGACAGTTCAGCAGTCTAAACAAATTGGACAGCAAGCAGCTGAAAATGAAGAGCACGCAGTTGAAAATGAGGCCAGAAAAATAGCTCAACAGTCTAAACAAATTGGAAAGAAAACTGAAAATGGTCAGGGTAGAAGACCAGTTCAGCAGTCTAAACAAATTGGAAAGAATGCTGAAAACGATCAGGGCAGAAAAACAATGCACGCTGAAGAAAATGAGGGCCAAAAATGTAAAATATTGAATTGGGACAGACAAGTAGTCACAGAAGGAACATTGGTATTCACTGATCCAGAAGCTTTGGTGCACTTTAAAAAACTTGGATCGCAAGGTTGGAAAGTTTGGATCGATGTGGCGGTGAATGCATAAGCTTTCTTTTGGAAGACGAATTCCGAAATGACTACTATTGGAGAAGCTGTTGGATCGACTGTGGCTTGGAATAAAAATTACGTTGCCTTCAGCTAGAGTGCTTTCGTACGTTATGCAACCTTTTTTAGACAAAAATTTCATCTTTCTTTTGTATATTTTGGGTTAGATCATGTATGTATTTTGAAATGGTTATGTTTTTGGTGACGGGTTAAGTTGATGATGTACTACGTACGTGTGTTTTATGTTGATTGAATATTATGTTAAGTAATATATATGAATGATTCCGTGTAGTAATATTTGTTGCATTGAAATGTGAATCATATTATTATTATTATTAATATATATATATATATATATATGAATTTGTTTTACTAGTCAGGTCTATGTAAATTACAACATAAAAAAAGTTGAAATAAGCCATATTACAATGGTGAAAAATGTTGTAATATCAAGGAAGTCACAATGGTGTAAAAATGTTGTAATATTAAGAACTCACAATGGTGTAAAAATGTTGTTATATCTATGATCTCACGATATTACAATATCTACAACAACGGGGATAAAAGTTGTAATACAGTTTATTACAACAGTGACAAAAGTTGTTATACGTATGCTCTTACTTTATTATAGTATATACAACAACGGAGAACTTGAGTTGTAATAAAATTTATTACAATGGTATATAACCGTCGTTAAATACAATTACAGCGGTGTTGCAACGGTGCAGAAAAGTTGTAAAAGATTTTAATATATTACAACTTCTGCATACACGACGGTGGAGGCATCATTGTAAAATGATATTACAACGGTTTTACATCGTTGTTATAGGGTCAATTTGTTGTAGTGAAACAAGGGCATATCATTTGAGGACACTAATATAGCTTTATGGTAAGTGTAACTTTGCTTTTAAAATTTATTGTGTCTTTGTTCACACAAGTTTTCAATTATACTTCATTCACCGACCATGTTATATTATCTTAAAATTCTGGTCTAGTTCTGCACTTAGATTTCGGATACAACGATGGAAGGAGTCGAAATCAAGGTTAGTTGCAGCTATCAAAAAACCGTCTCAAAATCCTGACTCTACCAATACTTTAGCAGGCCTAAAACCGTTAAATATAAAGAGCACCGAGGAGTGAAATGCTTTTGTAAATGAAAAATTGTCAGAAAAGTTTGAGGTGGTTATTTTTGTTTGATTTATTTTAACTATTAAATATATTACATTTTCCTATATCATATTTATTGAATTGATCTTATAAGCAACAAGCCAAAGATTCAAAAGTATTAGAGGAAAGAATAAACTTCCACACACCATAAGCAGAAAAGGTTGTGCAAGATTGGAAGAAGAAATGGTAAAAAAAATATTGTTAAAGCAATTTTTATTTGTTATCACTTGTACATTCTTAAGCTGTTAATTAAGCTATTTTTGCAGAAAAAGGAAAAGGCAAGATCTAGTATCACTATAGACGAATTGTGGTGCAAAGGCCACACTAAAAAAATAGATGAAAAACCTCTGAATTTAGTTATTGCCAAATGCATAGTAAGAATAAGTTCAAATATACAATATAAGAAACTGTTGCTATTGTTAATGTACTTTTAATTTTAATTTCTAAATATTGGTTGTATTTGAATTTGTAGTCTAAGATAACAGCCACAAGTCAGGATTCTCAGGGAGGAACTTCAATTACTCAAGATGGCGTGTCAAAGCTTTTTGGTCATGAGCATGGAGGATGTGTAAGAGGGCTTGGTTTTGGGGTTGTACCATCTTAGCTTCGTATTCGGGGTAACTCATCAGGTGAAGTACATGCATTGCGAAACCAAGTTAGTGGCTTGGAGACCAAAGTACAGGAGCTTACTTCGATGTTGATGGTAAGTGTTAATTAGAAATGTATTTTAACGACGATTTTTCCTGTTTTCCTGTTAATTAGAAACTAAGTTATTGTCGGCAATAGGTGTAGCTATTGCCCTCAGTTTTCTGCTAAATTCATTAGTTTTAAGATTGTACTATAATTTATGTGGTTATATACCTGTTTTTAGCTGGCAGTCTGACTTTCCCATTTGTTTCATGCGAGTAATATACAATGAACCATACCCGTAGTAAACCATCATCTGAAAGGGAAATGAACTGTTCTCAAATTTACGGCTTCCCACTTATGCTAGTTTTATATGACCATAATCATATTTATTTTGTGCTAATTTTATATGACCTATGTACATACAATGAACCATACCCTGTATATGGCCTATATATTTTGGATCCTCCTTGCTCATTCAATCATTTTAAAATCCCTCATGAACTTTTCCATATTTATATACCTCATAAAGGCAATATGTTTAAAATCAAAGGAGTGATAAGAAATTTCTGGCCCTTTCAGAGCCAATGGTTAAAACGAGTATTTTCGATGATTTGCATTAACTTGTGATTTTGAAGGATTCAAACTTTCGAAATGAACTAAACCATTTAGAAATATTCCAAAGAACTGGTAAACTGTTTAAAAATATGCGTTGATGCCAGGACACACACGAAGTCAATTATGAGGTGACGTAGCAGATGTGCATTCATTATGGGTTCATTTGAATTTATCTAACATGATAAATTTGATATTTTAAGTTTACAATGATTAATATTTGATTTGAAGGTAGAATCCAATGCTATGATGCTTGTTGTGAACCAGCGGCAAAGCATCCATTTCATAAGCGTCATTGTCAGTAGATGACGCTTATGTGATGGGAACAGAATGTATAGAATGAAGTAATCTAAAGTTAAGGGAGACTTTTTTTTAATAATTGAACTGATACATGTTTTTATAGCTGAGTTAGTTTTTAGTCCATACAATCTTTACAGGAGCTAAAAGAAAAGCAATCAAGTAATGCGGGAAATCAAGCAACCCCTGATCCTAATATGTTGGGAAACAATGGCTGAGTCACGTACTTCGTCGCTTTCTTGAAGACGATTCGGCGATCTGGTCGGTGGTGCAAAACCAGTTCGTACTTCCGCCGCCGCCTCTAGGATAAAACAGGCTCTCTAAAATGGATAACCGATTTGCTTTGCACAAACAAATCAGTGCAGATTTGCACTTTCGAATTTAACTGCTCGAAAATTTCTGAAAGAATATTTTTTTTTAATTGCGGAGGAAGAGAAAACAGTTTTTTTTCCTGTGTACCAATCTCGTCTACAACTGATGATATTATATAGACGGGATTAGGGATGAACGAAAATACTGGTCAGTGGAGGAAAATAGGATCTGCGAAATACTTGGTCAAAAGTTTACCGCTTCATAATAAAAGACGGCTCAGAAATATTTTCGTATTTAAAAATCTGGTTCGAAAAATGAAGTGTTTTCTGGACCAAAAATATTAGTGTCTACACCACATAGCCAAGGCCCAAGCCCAAGCCCAATCCCGAACCGAACCGAGCCAAGTCGGGCCGGGCTGGGTCGGGTCGAGTCGAGTCGGTCGGTCGCGCGCGTGTGTGGTGGTCATGATGCATGGTCTCCCTCCTCACAACAAAGCATGCATTGGGAGCCCAAGGCCCCAACATGACTTCTTAGAAACAAGTATAAATACTTGCTTCTTTCTTATAATCCCATGATGTGAGACTATTCACAAATAGGAGGCATCATAAACTTATTTCATATTTTAAATAATTCATAAAATTTCCAAAAATCCCCCACTTGAATTTTTTTAAAATATTATCGAGCAGTTTCTAAAAACGTAAGATTGTGCATAAACAAAGGTGTCATCCGACTTGAACCTTTGCGTAGTGAATAAGATTCAGTTTTTACTAGAGTGACACGTAGTCTTGAACTCTATTCCTGACATCAAACCACACACAGTCTTTTCTATAGTGCAATCAAATAAGCCCGTGCGTTTATGGCCATGCACGTCTAAACCAGTTTAGTGAACACTCTAGAAGTTTTGCCCAAAAAACTCCATAGGAAACGACCACATTTCCACATTCACTTAGGTGAGCCTATCAAGAGTACTCCTGAAGGTAGGTACTCCACTCCAAATAGAGTATAGATCTCATTAAGAGTTTCTATTAACTCATCCTCTATCACTTCAGGAATACATGCTTCTTAGTTTTTTCATATAGCATGTTCAACTTCTATCACTACACAAATTGTTTTTACCCATTGAACCTATTTCTTTGGATCTCCAGTCATTTAGGTCGGGTTACCATTGTGCCTGACTCAACAATCTAAGGGCAATAGTCCCATTCTTTTAGAAGAATTGTGGACTTTCTCTCTTGACAGTCCTTTCGTCAAAGGATCAGCCAAATTTTCTTTACTACATACGTAATCCACTCTAATGGTACCTGTGGAAAGCAGTTCTCTAACTGTGTTGTGCTTTCGACGTATTTATCGTCTCTTACCGTTATAATAACGGTTCTGAACTTTTGCAATAGCCGCGGTACTATCGCAATGTATCAACACAGCTGGTATCGGTTTTTCCCATAAGGGAATCTCAACTAGCAGGTTTCTCAAATACTCTGCCTCTTCACTAGCTGTGGCTAGTGCTATCATCTCAGACTCCATAGTAGAATGAGCCAAAATAGTCCGTTTCTTGGATTTCCAAGAAATAGCTCCTCCAGTGATGCTAAATATATAGCCACTGGTCGCTTTAGAATCATCAGATAAGGTATTCCAGTCTGCATCAGAATATCCTTCAAGTACAGCTGGAAACCTCTCATAATGTAATCCAAGGTTCATGGTTCGTTTAAGGTATCTCATGACCCTTTCAATAACATGCCAATGCTCTATACTAGGTCTACTGGTAAACCTGCACAATAATCCCACGACATAGGCAATGTCGGGTCTAGTACAATCAGTGGCCTACTGAAGGCTGCCAATGATGCTCGCATAATCAGACTGTCTTACACCTTCACCAGTGTTCTTAAATAACTTTACACTTGGATCGTATGGTGTACATGCAGGTTTACAGTCAAAGTAATTATATTTCTTTAGTATCTTCTCAATGTAATGAGACTGATCCAAAGAAATTCCCTTTTCTGACCTAGTAATTTTAATACCAAGGATTACACTCGCCTCACCCATATCTTTCATGTCAAAATTGGCACTTAATAAGGATTTGACTGAATTTATGGCATGAATGTTTGACCCAAAGATGAGTAGGTCATCTACATAAAGGCATATAATAGTGAAAATGTCATTCTCAAATTTGTAATAAATGCATTTGTCACTTTCATTAACTTTAAAATCATTTGAAATGATTAAGTTATCAAATTTTTCATGCCATTGTTTAGGTGCTTGTTTTAAACCATATAATGATTTATCTAATTTGCATACTTTATGTTCTTGACCATGTACTACAAATCCTTCAGGCTGGTCCATGTAAATTTCTTCGTCTAATTCACCGTTCAAAAAAGCGGTTTTAACATCCATTTGGTGTATTAGTAAATTATGAATGGAAGCAAGTGATATTAATACTCGAATGGATGTTATTCTAGTTACAGGTGAAAAAGTATCGAAGAAATCTATATTTTCTTTTTGTCTAAAACCTTTAGCTACTAGTCGTGCTTTGTATTTATCTATAGTACCATCAGGTTTTAGTTTCTTTTTAAGTACCCATTTATAGCCTATAGATTTACAACCAGGGGGTAAATCTGCCAAATGCCAAGTCTTATTGGATTCAAGAGAATCCATCACATCATTTATAGCCTCTCGCCAAAAATCGGCATCTAATGAAGATAAGGCCTCTTGGAGGTTTAAGGGATCCTCCTCTATAGTAAAAGCGCTAAAATCCGAACCAAAATCTTTTACGGTTCTTGCTCTTTTACTTCTTCTAGGTTCAGCTTCAGAACTTTTATTAAGTTCTGTTCTAATAGGCGTACTTAATGTGCCCCCACTATTCCTTAATTTAAAAGGAAATTTAGTTTCATAAAAATCGACATCATTTGATTCAATTATGTTATGTGCATTTATATCATAAAATCGATATGCTTTGCTATTAATAGCATAGCCTACAAATATACATTCATATGCTCTACTTGCCAATTTTATTCTCTTAGGGTCTGGAATGCGAACATATGCTAGACAAACCCAAGTTCTAAAGTATGAGACATTGGGTTTATGATTATTTAAAATTTCATAAGGTGAAATTTTATTCTTAGATTTAGGGATTCTATTTAGGACATAACATACAGCCAATAAAATATCCCCCCACCAATGTTTTGCTGCACCAGAATTTAGTAGGATGGCAACTACTAATTCGGTAAAAGTCCTATTTTTTCTTTCAGCTTTACCATTCATTTCAGGTGAATAGGGTGCAGTTCTCTCATGTACAATACCATGTAATTTATAGAAGTCCAGAGTTGAACTAGATTCATATTCTGTTCCTCTATCACTACGAAATCTCTTGATTTTCCTATTTGTTTGATTCTCAATCTCAGTTTTGAATGTTTTAAACATGTCAAAAGCATCACTTTTATTTTTCATAAGATAAACATTTGTGAAATCAGAACAATCATCAATAAAAGTGATAAAATAACGATGTCCATGTCTAGTCAATGTGCCATCAAGTTCACATATGTCGGAATGAAACAAATCTAAGGGTTCAGATTCTCTATCAATAGATTTATGAGGTTTCTTTGTGATTTTTGCTTGTGTACAGAATTCACATTTATCAGATTCAGATTCTGCTATCTTAGGTATCATATCTAGAGTGCTCATGTTATAAATTATCCGTTTATTAACATGACATAATCTAGAGTGCCAAATATTAAAATCACACAACATATAAGCAGAATTATTCACTTTATTAGATTCAAAATTTAATTTAAACATTCCCTCACAAGCATAACCCTTTCCTACAAAGTTTCCCTTATACACTATGGTATACAAATCAACCCCAATAAATTGAGTAAACCCTGCCTTTTTAAGGAGGTAGCCAGACACCAGATTCTTCCTCATCTCTGGAGTATGCAAAACATCTTTGAGGATCACAGTCTTTCCAAAGGTAAACTTGATCTCCACGTTTCCAATCCCTGCAACTTTAGTGGTGTGAGAATCTCCCAGCAACACTTTCTGATCATCAGCAGCCGTGTATGTGGAAAACATAGCACGATCGTAGCAGACATGGCGAGAAGCTCCAGTGTCTACCCACCAACCCTCTGATCCACCAACAAGGTGAATCTCAGTAATCATAGCCATAAGAGGCTCCTCCTCAGTCAAGTTAGCCTGTGGTACAGAGCTAGGCTTGTTCTGACACTTTCGTGCCATATGACCTGGTTTTCCACAGTTGTAACATAGAAACAACTGTCTAGAGTCATTCTTTTGGGCTGATTTTTGCTGTCCTTTTGGGTTTCCTTGCGGATTCCCATTCTGTTTGTTGCGTCTGTTCTGATTCTTAAAAGACTTCTGGTTTGGTTTCAGAACTACGGGTTTGGTCTTTTTAGTGTTGTTGTTTGAAACAAACAACACTTCCTCTTTCTGGTCCTGTTTGCGTGCCGCCTCCTCAATGCGAAGGAGAGTGATCAAACTCTCTAAGGAAAATTCCTTAGTCTTATGCCGTAAGAAAATTTTAAAGTCTTTCCAACTTGGGGGCAGTTTGTCAATAATAACAGCAATTTGAAACTGTTCATCCAAAACCATACCTTCGGAGATGATCTCATGAGCTATTTTCTGCAGCTCATGAGACTGCATCTCTACTGATCTATCGTCTGTCATCTGGTACTTGAGATAGCGGCTTACAGTATACTTCTTTGCCCCTGCCTCCTCTGTATCGTATTTCTTCTACAGTGCTTCCCAGATCTGCTTTGCTGTCTTGTCCTCCGAGTTATAGTAATCATACAGATCATCGCTCAATCCGTTCAGAATAAAATTCTTGCACAGATAATCATGTTCAGTCCAGGTCTGCAACTGCTTTGATTGTTCAGTCCAGGATGTCATCTGCGCTTCATCAGCTCCATCAGGCTTGTCTGGCAGCTGCAGTTTGTCGGAAGTCAGAGAAGTGGCCACCTTCCTCATCGTCAGGTAGAACTCCATTTTCTGACGCTATCGTTTGAAGTGCAGACCTTCGAAACGAAACGGGGCAGCAGTCACCAATGGGATCTGGAATGCAGAGGAAGGAGCAGCATCATCTATGGTTGTTGTCGTAGCTATTGTTTCGAATCGTCTTCAAATTGTTGGGAAACAATGGCTGAGTCACGTACTTCGTCGCTTTCTTGAAGACGATTCGGCGATCTGGTCGGTGGTGCAAAACCAGTTCGTACTTCTGTCGCCGCCTCTAGGATAAAGCAGCCTCTCTAAAATGGATAACCGATTTGCTTTGCACAAACAAATCAGTGCAGATTTGCACTTTCGAATTTAACTGCTCGAAAATTTCTGAAAGAATTTTTTTTTAATAGCGGAGGAAGAGAAAATAGTTTTTTTCCTGTGTACCAATCTCGTCTACAACTGATGATATTATATAGACGGGATTAGGGCTGAACGAAAATACTGGTCAGTGGAGGAAAATAGGATCTGCGAAATACTTGGTCAAAAGTTTACCGCTTCATAATAAAAGACGGCTCAGAAATATTTTCGTATTTAAAAAACTGGTTCGAAAAATGAAGTGTTTTCTGGACCAAAAATATAAGTGTGTACACCACATAGCCAAGGCCCAAGCCCAATCCCGAACCGAACCAAGCCGGGCCGGGCCAGGTCGGGTCGGGTCGAGTCGAGTCGGTCGGTCGGTCGCGCGCGTGTGTGGTGGTCATGATGCATGGTCTCCCTCCTCACAACAAAGCATGCATTGGGAGCCCAAGGCCCCAACATGACTTCTTAGAAACAAGTATAAATACTTGCATCTTTCTTATAATCCCATGATGTGGGACTATTCACAAATAGGAGGCATCATAAACTTATTTCATATTTTAAACAATTCATAAAATTTCCAACATAATACGCCTCAGGTCCCTTTTTTATTGGTATAATTGATAGAAAGCTGTAACATTTCATGATCTAGGGGATTGGAATATTGCTGTTAAAATGCGTCAACTTTTTTTTGATTATGCAAGTTTAATTCTTTGGTGACATGTTTGGTGAACATTGAATGCTTTTAACCGGAGCTGTGAAATTTTAGGGTGATTTTAAGGAAAGTAAATGGAGGGAGGTTGAGTATTGTTAAAAAGGTATTTCGAGGGGGGTTGGTTAAATTGAGAAATGGGTAAAATGAGCTCCTAATGTGGCACTGTCTTGTATGGATACCAGATCTCCCTTAAATCTGCAATGTTTGGAAAGAATTCCGAAACACTTTATTTTGACAGATTTAGAAACGCCAAGAAAGCACAACAAATTCAAGTTTTTTCATCCTCTTCTCCTTGCTTATGTCTTTCAACACTGTTTCGTTTTGAGATTACAAATTCAATGCTCTTATCTTTGCGGTCAATTCAAGAGATTGTTTGAATCGATCTCCATAGTATTACCACAATTAATTAAGATGAGTAATCCTCTTGACTTCATAGTAATTTGAAAATCAATTTTCGTTAACTCGCAGCACCAATTTGTTTATTTAAATGATTGGTGAAAGTAAATAACGTGTTAAGCAAAACATGGCCGCTTTGCCACTTCATCATATATATAGAGAGTCCACACCAACATATATGTGTTATATAATGATCCAGAATTGGACTGGCTTAGATAGATTTTTTTTTTATAAAAGAAATGGAAATAGAGTAATTACACTACAAGAAAGTTTTTATTTTTATTTTTACGGAAAAAAAAGGGGAGAGAGGGATACAGCACGCTACATGCACAAAAATAAAAAAAGGTCATTAAGGTTTCTCCCAGACTTGATTATACAATGATCATACATCAGTAATTACTTTTTGATCATTTAAATGCAGGAATTAGCTGACCAGAACTGTACATGCACATAGTGCGTTCCCAATTTTCTTAAGCCTGTATATCTTGACCTTCTGTTGATCATTTAAATGACCTCTTGTGGTTTTTAGTAGAATATGTAAGACCTGAATCGTTCCTGTCTGCTTCTCCTCCTTCTGAATTCACTTGTCTTCAGTGATTTTGTTAGTAAGGTACATCGCTGAGTGGCAGCACTGGGTAAATAATGGAATGCAAATACATTTTCATTTACTTGTGAAGTAAATACATTTTAACCAAATCTATTAATTATTGTTAACTGTTTCATTTCCGGCTTTGTAGTACAAGTCTTGTTCTCTTCAATTCCCGAAAATAAGTCAAGAATTGGATCCAAATCTGTTAATTTAACCAGTAACCATTAATATACAGCTTGTGTTCAAATTTTTATATGCTAAAATAGAAGAGAAAACGAATTAAGGGGGGATTACAAAGTCTTATAAATTATAGTATTAGTATGAAGTTGTGGCCAAACGTAGAACAACATTATGTGTTAATAATTTAGTGGCTTTCGTTTAACTTTGACCGTAAAAGGCAATCTGAAATATTTCGGTTGCTGAGATCTGGTATCCATATGGTCCCTGTATCTACGCTGTACTATATTGTTTGATTCTTCTTATTTTACTTACCACATTATTCAATTAGTTTTTCCCTGAGTTTTGCACTGGGTAAAGAGAGGAGTCGTTTTTCAGTTCATTCACAATCTTGTTATACTGAACTTATTAAAATTACTTTTTTTTGCAGTCACACCGTGGAAGCAATAACTTGATAGTTCAACAGTCTAAACAAATTGGACAACAAGCAGCTGAAAATGAAAAGCAAGCAGTTGAAAATGAGGGCAGAAAAACAGCTCAACAGTCTAAATAAATTGGAAAGAAAGCTGAAAATGATCAGCGTAGAAGACTAGTTCAACAGTCTAAAAAAAATGGAAAGAACGCTGAAAATGATCAGGGCAGAAAAACAATGCACGCTGAAGAAAATGAGGGCAGAAAATATAAAATATTCGATTGGGACAAACAAGTAGTTGCAGAAGGAACATTGGTATCCAATGATCCAAAAGCTATGGTGCACTTTAAAAAACTTGGATCGCAATGTTGGAATGTTTGGATTGATGTGGCGGTGGATGCATAAGCTTTGTTATGGAAGCCGAATTCCGAAATGACTATTATTGGAGAAACTGTTGGATCGACTGTGGCTTGGAATAAAAATCACGTTGCCTTCAGCTAGAGTGCTTTCGTACGGTATGCAACCTTTTGTAGACAAAACTTTCATTTTTTTTTTAATATTTTGGGTTAGATCATGTATGTATTTTGAAACGATTATGTTTTTGGTGACGGATTAAGTTGGTGATGTACTACATATGTGTGTTTTATGTTGATCGAATATTATGTTAAGTAATATATATGAATGATTCCGTGTAGTAATATTTGTTGCATTGAAATGTTAATCATATTATTATTATTAATATATATATGAATTTGTTTTACTAGTCACAACAGAAAAAAGTTATAATAAGCCATATTACAACGGAGAAAAATGTTGTAACATCAAGGAAGTCACAATGGTGTAAAAATGTTGTAATATTAAGGACTCACAACGGTGTAAAATTTTTGTTATATCTATGATCTCACGGTATTACAATATCTACAACAACGGATATAAAAGTTGTAATACAGTTTATTACAACGGTGACAAAAGTTGTTATACGTATGCTCTTACTTTACTATAGTATATACAACAACGGAGAACTTGAGTTGTAATAAAATTTATTACAATGGTATATAACTGTTGTTAAATAACCCAATTACAGCGGTGTTGCATCGGTGCAGAAAATTTGTAAAAGATTTTAATATATTACAACTTCTGCATACACGACGGTGGAGGCATCATTGTAAAATGATATTACAACGGTTTTACATCGTTGTTATAGGGTCAATTTGTTGTAGTGAAACAAGGGTATATCATTTGAGGACACTAATATAGCTTTATGGTAAGTTTAACTTTGATTATAAAATTTATTGTGTCTTTGTTCACACAAGTTTTCAATTATACTTCATTCACCGGCCACATTATATTATCTTAAAATTCTGGTCTAGTTCTGCATTTAGATTTCATATACAATTTAATATATACTGCATTTCTCAAACTTCTGTTTCTCTAAGCTAAACTTCAATTTTGACGCAAACGCTAAACGGTTTTGAGTCACAACTGCTTATGACTGACATGACATCCAAACACAAAAATAGATTAGGGTTTCGAGCGTGACAAGCAAACAAACATAAAAAAATCTGAACTATCGAACAAATTCATGATGAATCAAAAAAATACAAAAAAAATGAAATGATTGAGAGTAGTGAGAATACATCGAAAGCATTGGTAACAAATAAAAGAAGAAGAAAAATACCTTGTGAAGGATCTGAAGGAGGAAATCGAGTGCGGCTGAAAATAAAATTTCGCCCGAACCCTTACTGTATATTCACGGCCGAGAAGTCGATGGGTTTAGAAAGTCGAAAGCAATTTGTGTGTTGCCAAAAGCACCCAAATTTCCTCTTCTTAATATCATGTGGTATTAGGAAGTGTAAAACTGATGGGTGATTTTAGCACAAAAGCACCATGTGATGCTAAAAGCACCTAGGTTTATGCTTTCTAATACCACGCATGGTATTAAGAAGAAGAAATTTGGGTGCTTTTAGCTGCACTCAATTTTTTTTTTTGGCTTCTGCGAGAAGCTGGATTGCAACTTCCAAAAGCCCATATAATTCGTGAAGCCATGTGGGCTTTTGTATTTTGATTTTAAAAAGCTGAAAAGTAACTTATTTCAGCCCATCCAAACGGGCCTTAAGGACAAATTGAAAGTAGTAGTGCCGACGGTTGCATGGCTTGAATGAGATGGTTCAACGGCGACTGCAGATGGCGCATGGCTACTAAAATCTTAAGTGCAACTACAATGAGATGAAGTGCAAGTGAAGTGGATAGAAACGATGAGGTGAGCCAGCGACAGAACTGAAGTGTGGATGAAGAGAACTTCCGGAATTAAATGACACAATGCTACTGAGGTGGTGTGCATGGAAGCAGGATTGCATGTGAAGCTGACTGCAGTAGATGAAGTAAATGAAAAATTTCACAGAGTAAGTACGATTTGTTATTCCACAACCATTTTACCCCTTATACAAGTTTACAAAATTGTGCAACTAATTCGATTTTCTATCATAATAGGTTTTTGAATTAAATTATTATTATTTCTTGACTAGATTTATTTACTTTTATGTTTTATATTAATGCAGATGATATCAGATTATGCATAATATAATCTGATATTTCATAATAATATTTTTTTGAGTCCTACTGCAAACATGTAAATGGCTACATAAAATAAGTTTAGCAAAACTGGGAGTTGTATTAACTTTTTGATTTACAAAAAATGATGTCATGGCTGCGGCTTTTTAAATAAAGAACACACCATTTTTCCATAAACGAACCCAACGCCTAGTAGAAATGAAAAACTCCAAATTCCCTTTCAAATTTCAAAACCATTTTTTCATGTCAATTTACCCAATGAACAATGTGTGTTTTAACTTTTAAATGTATAGTTCTACACTGCAAATAGGTAGCTCTTTCTCACCTTCGCTTTTTTATATAATTTTTTTTCTGGTCAACACAAATACAGATTCTTCACTTTAGATATCTGCAATCAACACAGTGAATATTTGCATTTTAAATATCACATATTTGAACTTTAAACTGCAAATGTCCGCAGTTCTAATTGCAAACATGTGCAGTTTATAATGTTGAACGTGTTTTCCGTAAAACTTGTTTTTAGAAACGGTTTTTGAAGTATTAAGTTTGAAAAATAAGGATACATCCTAATTTTCCCAATATCATATTGGTGTGCCATAAGCCATTAAAAGATGATTTTCTGGTATGTAACTGCAATGTATTCATTGTTGTTTTCTGGTATAGACTTAATAATAGTAGAAGCACCATCACCTAGACTACTACCAAGGGTGAAAATCTAATTGTTATAACTTATAAGGAGCATACGAAAGTAACAAGGCAAACATTACGAGTAACTGAAATGGACTAGAGTAATGATATCACCATCGTAGGCTGAAAAGTAGAAGATAACGTGATGTAAGGCTATATGTTGAATGTAATTGTACAATAAGAATTAAATATCAACAAATAAACTCACACAAATGGCATAAATTCCAATTGTGAAGTATTAAAAAAAACAATTAGAATATTTTTTGTATCTATTAATATGTTCAACCATATTTCATTTTTTGCTGGATAATGAAATGTTTCATGAGAGAAGACCATCTGAAAAAGGATCACGCATTGCTCGTCTTGACTCTAACCAGGTATGATCTTACTTTTACATTACAAGAAACGGCTCAAATAGTGACGGCAAGAAACCGTCGATGGTCGTCACTAGCCTTCGCTAAATGCCGTCACAAATTATATGGACGCTAAGCAAATAGCGTTGAGCATGGCGACGGCAGTGGACACCATTTTAGCAACGGCTGGTGACGGCAAAGTTGCCACGTGTACAAACGTTTATATTTCCTACAAACAGTTAAATGCCATCACTAACCATCACCATAATGCTCTCGCTAGCCGTCGTCGCAACTCTTTGCAAAAGAGTCGTCGCCAACCGTCGCAATTCGTAGCAAAACTGGGTAAAAAACCCTTGCGGGCCGTCGCTAGCCGTCGCCCAACATGACCAGAAAACCGTCACTTACCATCGCTAGCCGTCGCCAAACTGTAAATTTTTTTTATATTTCAGCAGTTAACAAGTCATCAAACCACACCAACTCAAACCTAATAGATCTGCAGCTCATATACAATCAGTTTCACATTCCACCACCTCAGATTCACATTCAATCACTTCATAAATGCTATAAATCAACTCATACCATCGACACGTCCAAAAACCATAAATATAAACGATAAACAATCCAAAAACCATAAATACATTCACATCAAACAAACCAAGTCCAAAATACCATCATCGTCTCCACAAAACACCATAAACATATCAAGTTCATCACCAACAAGTAGTTTGTATTTACAAAACAAGTCCAAAAAAAAATACAAGTACCTACCTACTCATCCTCGTCATCCACATTCTCTTCCTCCTCCACGGTAGATGGCTCACTCAGCGGCATAACACCATACTCCTAAAGATATGCAGCAATCCGCGCATCCAGCACGGTCTCGAGCTTGTTCTTCTGAAAATCCTATAAAGCTACAACCTGTTGTCGAAGCATGATGACCTCCTCCTCATCCTGACGCCTTGTATAAGAGGCCTGAGTCCCCGTTATCTGTAGTTATCATATTATAAGCGTGTATGAGATAAGTTAATATTCCAATGGTATTGCAATGTACATTATATTAAAATAGTTAGAAACCATTGTCAAAAGTTTTTTTTATATATTATACATAGTTTATACAATTATTGTAATAGAGTTGTCGATATAAAATGCATACGAATTAATGAAACCAATTTGTAGTAATTATTCATGTCAGTAATTAATATGTGATAAATTAATATTTCAATGATATTAATATGACATAAATTTAAAGTAATTATTCATGCCAGTAAGAGATAAATTAATATGTGATATTTGTTTACGTGTACCTAAGTGATATTAATTAATATCACTTAGATATGTTTAGATCCTTTAATAAAACGCTTTACCTCTATGTTTCCAAAGCCGTAGCATCTACCCTTGGTAGACGAGTCGATGATTCTTTTCCAAATGCGATTGCACTCCTCCACGTCCGGCTCTTGACCTAACTGCGTCGCTCGAGCATCTAAGGCCGCCCTGTATTTGTCCTGCAATAGCGGACAATTATGGAATACATTAAATATTCAATTTCAAAATAACAATGTGAAATACAAATTATTACAAATGCTAAACATCGTTTCACATGACTTAGGGTCTGTCCAGGTATATGTGGTGTCACCCTCCTCATCTGTCCACTCGACGACATGAGTCTGTGTAAACACCTCAGCAAGTGTAGGCTCCCGTTGGAGAGTCAACATCTGACCAGTAGGGAACATTGACCGTGCTGCATCTTCCACCATATCTTCTATTGGATTCATCATAACTAATTCGACCTCCGATGCTACAGGATTTACTGCAGGCGCAACTAGTTCTCCGTGACTATCCCATAAATAATAATTTGGCACAAAACCTGATTTATACAAATGTACTTTAACGATGTCCGGTTTATGAAACCTCATCAGTTTACACTTACTACACGGACAACGAAACTCCTCGTAATTTCGATTATTAGATACTGCAAATTTAACAAATTCATTTACACCATTATAGAAATGTTCTTTCACTGAGCCTTTCATTCCAATTCTAACTTCATACATCCAACTATGGTTAACATAATAATCGAACATTTTTCCTGATTCAAAAATGTATGTTAGTGATTTCGATAACACATACATATATTGTTCAAAGAATTTATTCAATGCATGAATATTTTTAATAGTTCATACATACAATAAAAATATTATTTATATTGTTCAAAGAGTTTATTCAACACTGAATATTTTTAGTGGTTCATACATATAATAAAAATGTGATTTTTATTGTTCAAAGAATTTATTCAACACATGAATATTTTTAGTGGTTCATACATACAATAAAAATGTCATTTTTATTGTTCAAAGAATTTATTCAACACATGAATATTTTTAGTGGTTCATACATAATAAAAATGTGATTTTTATTATCTAAGCAATTCATTTCTATCATGAATAAATTATCAACACATGGATATACTTCAACATATGAAAATAATTCAAACACATGAACATTTCTGAAAATTTCGGCTGCATAACGGCAAGGTAATTAAAACCGGCACTGTCCCGATGTATGGCTCCTCGCGTTACGTTAAAGCCTCGCGGCTTTTGACAAGGGGGATTTCAATAATCTATTTCGTATGTAGACGATTTTTTTTCATAAACTAATCTTATTTGGTTTCAACCAAAATCAATCATAATCAACAATCAACCATTCGTAATATTCACCAAATTTCACATTACAACTCAAACAAGTTGTCCATGGTTTGTGGACGACGGGTGCCGGGCGTTTCTAAACTTCGTCTACAACCTAATATATGATATTTCTAAATTCTTGTGATCCATACATACTAACCTAAGCCTTGGCTTGTGCCATACATAGTCATTCCATTCCAATAATTTCCATAATACAATTCATTAACACATACATACGCACAAAATCAACTAAATCCACATTTTCATTGATAAACACCTAAATCGACATTTTAGGGTTTTCAATCATTACTAAATCAACAATAATAATCTAATCACATAACATATACATTTAAACAAAAATTATTTAATTAAATTAAGAAACAAGGGTATAAATTATACCTCTAGAAGAGAGAAAGCAAGGGGAGAGGGCTGGAGAAGGAGGGAGGGTGAGCTTGGGCGGCGTTGGTCGGCGACGACAGGGCAGCGGAAGGAGGGCGGACCAATGGCGACGTAGGTTTTTTTTTTAATTTTGCTGGAAAGAAATTTGGGCGAGAGAGATAAATGTTATTTTTCCTGTAGGCTCGCGGGTTATATGTTTTTTGGCGACGGCCGCTTTTTTACCCGTCGCTAGGGTCCGTAACGAATTGAAACGATTCTAGTAGTGTTATGGTACAATTGTTATCATACTCGTAATGGCTGATTTCTCCATATAGGATGTTAATGAAAGAGCCTTGTGCTATGACTATGACAAGCTTTTACAGTACAATGTACCAGAGGGTCGAAGTGTACCAAACTCTCCTAAACAAGCAGTTTTGGTATTTTGTTGACACTTAAACCAGTGAAATCAAAGATCACATTTTCGACGAATTCAACAAGTTGTTAGCTGTATATCACTAGGTATAAATAATTATTTATTTTATCCCGTATTAGTACCCTGAAATATTTTTTTTAAGATTTGTGAATATGTCTTTAGTTTGATTTACGTGGTACAAAGATCAGAATATACACTTGAAACTATCCACTTAAAATAATATTTATTAAATCCTAATTATATCATGATGCCTCCACTTTATATATATAACTGTGTGTTGTACATTTTGGCCGGTTGAATATTTGGTTTGAGAATTACTACTTAGTTATGTTTGGTTTAAACATCTAACTATTACCTTCTTAAAGATGAGTCTTCTAAACGGCCCATTGCCCCCGACGGTTATTATACAATTTTTTTGGCTAACTGTTATATCTCAGCCTTACTTGTCTACCTGATTCAAGGCATGTAAAACATAGATTATGATTTACTAGTTCTGGACAATTATTATAGTAAGAAAGTATCATTCATATGGCTGGTTGTGTAAGTCATATATACTATCACCGTGAATAAAGTAAATTCGTGGAAAAAAGCATGTAGATTTAAATGAAGTCCAAGCATGGATTTGTCACAAATGTATGTGTCTCCCACACATTTGAAATTTATTCTAGATTTTCATCAATCAAAGGTTAGGTTAGATCGTAACATATACTTCAGATGAAATATTTGTTGGAAAAAAGAAAGGCTTTGAGCAGTTGAAGTTCTTAGTGATGCATTTGGTACTTGTAGACTTGAAATACGAATTATGTTTTGCCTTTTGTGTACTCAAATTGACCTCAACATGGAATTAAAAACATATGTATTGAATTTGGTAACTCATGGAATGAAATTATTATTTGTTAGTTGATACTTTATTTTTTTATCACGAATATGCGTTATATTTGCTTATTATTATATTATTTTTCGTTCACACGTTGCTCTTTAAATTGTTATGACGATTCATTTTGATTGCTATTGTTAAAATAAAATATATAGGCATAGCTCTTGAGTAGCGTTATAAATATATGACACAAGCGCTATAACAAGGTAATGTAATGTAGGCTTAATGTAAAAAAATAGCAGCAAATAGGTGTTATTGTATCTACGAATTTTATAGTGGCATATATGAGCTATAAAAAGATTTAGCAATAGTATAACATGTTGATTTAATAACGTCATATAGCTGTTATCATATAAATATGTTATAGCGGCTATATTGTGTTGAGATTTAAATGTTTAATAGCGGCGAGGATGATTTTTTGTCTTTAATTAACATAGCAACAAATTTGTGCTATAAAACTATGCTCTTTTTGTTGATGCGTTTTTTTGTCGAAGCTGTCACATGTCAAGTATTTGGCTAGCAACGTGCTCAAGCATGGAAAACGACATCGGAAACACAATGCGAGTTGATCAAAGTCGCGTTGCGAGCACAAGAAGGCCCAAAACTTATATCAGATTACCTCTTCTGGGCATGACAAACTCTTAGGCAAGCTGTCAGCCGAACCGAAGGCGAGCTGTCAAGCGGGTCCGGGCGCAGAGCCGGTGGGGTCTGGGGCCCCACAGTCCCAGTGGGCACCACCCGATCCCGATTTTCTCCGTGCCGGGTCCAGATCCCTTCACTTCGAACCAACAAAACCACAGATTCCTTCACTTCACGTTCAGGAACTTCAACTCCCTCGACAACATGACTTCGGTACCCTCCTCCATTAAATTCGTATCCCTTGGAGAGGTACAAATTTCGTACCCCTCCCGGGGGTGCGAAATTCCGCACACCCCTGGTAGGGTGCGAATTTCATACCCCTCTAAGGGATGCGAGGTTTTTGGAGGAGGCCCTTGAATGGGTGCGAAATTAAAGGTTGTGGTCCCCATTTCCTACCTACTCCCACCTAACATTCTTCCTATAAATACCCCAACGCTTGGCCTTCATTTGGAGCCCTTTTCCTTGGAATTTTTGGACTTTGAGAGCTCCAAACACTCATTAATGGCTTCCAACACCTTCACCATGGCCATTGGAGATGGCATGGATAATTAAAACATTGCATGCATGTATTCCATCAACACTTGAACATTAACAAAGATTGTTATGCTACTTTTGAAATTCATGGGCATGAGTACTAAACTTGGATATTGTTGACCGAGTCAACGCTTCTCAACGAAGAGGAAGAAGGGCAATTTAGTCAAAGTGTAGAACAAACATATATTTTGTTATTCTATTGTAATGCTTTGCACTTAGTTATCATCCGAACTTGTACAACTTTGTAATCGACAAAAGATATGATGAATGATGATTATTGTAGGAAAATAATTCTTCTTATTCAAAACTGTGCAGATGATACAAATTTATAGAAAAATGATTTATGTTTCCCAGTAAACACATCTTAGACAAATGGAAACAAATATAATCTTCTATACTGGGAAACATATAATAAACTAATGGAAACAAATATAATCTTCTATACTGGGAAACATATAATAAACTAATGGAAATAAATATATACAAATATATTCCTTACACCCTCCCTCAAGTTGGAGCAAGCAAATCACAAATGCCCAACTTGCGCAACAAAGAAACAAATTGATGCTTCCCGAGTGGCTTGGTGAAGATATCAGCAAGCTGCGAAGAAGCAGGTACATATGACGTAATGATCGTCCTATCCTGAATAGAATCACGAATGAAGTGCATATCTACCTCAATGCGTTTGGAGCGTTCATGAAACATGGGATTCTGTGCTAGATGCAACGCGGACTGACTATCACAGTAAACCGGAAATAGAAGAAATATGTCGAACACCCAAACATGTTAGCAATTCTTTCAGCCACTTCAACTCACATGTCAAGGCTGTCAGTGAATGATACTTAGCCTCAGTGGAAGATAATGATACTGTCTTCTGTTTCTTGGTTTTCCAAGAGATAGGGGAACCACCCAGAAACACCAACCATCCTGTAATAGAACGCCGTGTAAGGGGGCAACTTGCCCAATCAGAATCACATCATCCAGATAGAGTCAATTCTGAATCAGCTCTCAGGAGAATTCCTTAGCCCGGGAATTCTTGAGATAGCGTACAACCTATAGTGCTGCATCCCAATGATCTTGTCTTGGCTTCTACAAGAACTGGGACACAACATGTACTGCATATGCTAGATCAGGACGAGCAAAAGAGAGATCGATTAATCTACCAACTGGACGTCGATACTGCTTCCCCTCCTCAAGAGGTGGGCTGGTAGAGGACCCCAGCATGTCGTTTGGCTCCATAGGAAAAGTCGTCGGTCTACTACCTAAAAGTCTACACTCTGCAATAATATCCAATGCATACTTCTTCTGGCATAAGGAAATACCAGCTGCACTGCGAGCTACCTCAATACCTAGAAAATATTATAAGACTCCCAAGTCCTTCATATGAAAACAAGAACTAAGATATTTCTTAAATTTGTCAACTTCCTTTGAATCATTACCAGAAATGATCAAATCATAACATAAACAAGAACATGAATATGTATATCTCCACTCTGGTAGGAAAACAAAGAATAATCAGAAAAAGACTAGGGGAAACCATAAACAGTCAAATAAGTAGCAAGTTTAGCAAACCAACAACGTGGTGCTTGTTTCATACCATAGAGATATCTGGGGGAAGCTTCATATACACCTTCTCGTGCAAATCACCATGAAGGAAAGCATTATAAACATCCATCTGGCGCAAGATCCAAACTTTGACTGCTGCTATAGCCAGAAATGTGTGAACCGTAGATATCTTGGCCACTGGTGCAAATGTATCTGAATAGTCAATTCCCTCCACCTGGTGATTTCTAAAAACAACTAGTCTGGCCTTCAACCGATGAATAGACCCATCAGAATTGTACTTAATCCTGTACACCCAGCGACTTCCCGACGCCTTCTTACCAGAAGGCAAATCCACCAAACTCCATGTCCCATTATTTTCTAACGCTTGTATCTCATTTTGCATAGCAGATCTCCATCCAACGTCTGTAACACCCCGTAATTTTAACAACACATTAAAATGATAAATTAAGGAAAACTTAATTTAATATTCACATTTAAGTAAAAAGACTGCGCCATTGCGTTCATCTCGAAATTATGGTCAAAATAGACACCTAGTTTGCGTAAAACGGACACCGTATGAAGAAGATATTAAGGTTTAAATTTTGTATATGCACAAGAGAATTATATATACAAACAAATTAAATAATTAAAAAATAATTCAAACCAGTGAAGCCGGAGCCCCAGAAGTGGAACCGACCATTTCTAGGGGTCGACCCGAGACCCCGATGGGTCGACCTCGCTGGGCCGACCCAGGCTCTTTGGGGTCGAGCCACGGGTCAACCCCGGGGTCGACACCCAAAGGGGAGGGTCAACCCCCTATAGATCTGGGCAGATTCATATCTTCGAACGTGGACTTGTTTTGTGACTTGATACATTGATCCTATGCTATAAATAAGCCCCTATTTCTCATGTTTTTTCACACCAAAAATAGTGGAGGCCAAATGTTATTGGTGCTTGGACTGAATCACATCTTCTTCCCTTCTTCTGCAATCAAATAAATCAAGTTTAGAGATTCAAGTGTTTCAATTGTAGATCTGCGATTCAACCTCTGCTTTTCTCCTTCTATTTTCCTAGATCCAATCATTATGAGCTTAAGTTACCTTTAAATTTAAATAAATAAAAGTAAAACATGATATGACTGTAATTTGGGTCTAGCCTTGTGATTGAATCATACCAGATCCATTGTAACTTGTGAATCTATGATATTCTGACATGGCTATGATTTGGATCTTAACCTTTATTATGTCGGATCTACTTTGATTATAGATCTAAAATCACTGTTTAGATCATCTTGTATCTATTATGTTTGTGGTTAATTTGGGTCTTCGCCTTTCTCATGTCAGGTCCACTTTTTAATTATAGATCTAATTCACTATTTAGATCATATTGTACCTATCATGTTTATGGATAATTTGGATCTGTCATTAGTTAGACATCTAAATTCTTATTTAGATCTAATCATGCCCATTATGACATCCCAATTATGTCACATTCAGTCCATTATCATGTGTTGTTAGATCTATCTCAATAATGCCTGACTTGTCACTATATGTTTATGCCTAAATTCTATCATTTTATGTCATCTATGTTAGTATTATCTTTTCTATTATCCTCTCTTCATCTTTCCCTTTTATTTTTATATAGCCGGACTACTTTTGAGCCTAGGCATGTCGCTGAAATATGCGAATACGTTAAAACAAGGAACGAGGGGAAAACGGTGAAAATTGGGCATAACTTGTAATTAAAAGTTTGGGCATAACTTGAATGGAACATGTAAATATGAAATTGGGGCAATAATCAAATTATGATTCGAACACTGAATTGGGGCATATAGTTCGATATGAATAACTCAGGGAAATTGGCATGTAAAACCTATAATGGCATAGGTATAATTGATTAAGTAGAAAGATGCCTAGAATTATAATAATTAATGGTAAACTGCACTTAGACACGATGTTCGATTACACTTATGGTGGAAGTCTGCCTGGACTCGCCCGACATATCCAGCAACCACAAGTGGTGAATCTAATGTGAGAGGTCTAAGTGCACAAATACGAGACATGCTAAGATACGAGGTTAAGCCCGATTTGTGGAATAACTATGCCCGGACCCGCCCGACATATCCAGCATCTACAAGTTGTAGGCTTAATGTGGGAGGTCTAGCGCATTATAACCATAAATGGTAATGAATTGGAGTAAACAAGGAACGATAGTAACATATTATGATTAATTACTAATGAAATGTTGTATATAATAGATAGGCTTGTCCTAGGGACAAGTGGAAATTACAACATAAGTTATAATAAAAAGGATAGAAAGCTTATTAGTAAACCTTAGTTAAGAAAACTAAGTTAATAGGTAAATTACGTCAAGTTGTAGTGATATGTTAAATAGGAAACAAGTGAACTAAGAAGAAGTATACTTAATTAAATATTAATTAAAACATGTTATTATAACTATGGAATCAGACAATGAATAACACAAAGGGATTGTAAGATTTCTCCCATTAATTACAATCCAGGTGTGAGAGATTGTAAGATTACTTCTGTTAATTACAATTTAAAGAGTAACATGTAATAGGGCTTATTAATAAACTTAAATGGATTAAGTTATACTTATATGAAATTAATAATCAAGTGTAACTTTGGCAAGTGAAAAGAAGTCAATGTGAATAGGGATAACATGTTAGTCTGTAATTCTTAACCTAGTTGAATCCATAGGGATAGTATGAACATGTTAACTTGAGAATGGGTTAAGTAAACTTGGTTGAAACAGTGGAAGGGTTAAGTATATATGGGTTGGGTGTGTAATATTTATATAAGCCCACAAAACTTAACAGGTTGGGGTAATGTAATTAAAGACACCGTTAGGCAAGCATAACCTATGAAAACCCTAATGGGGATACAAGACAAGGGGAAGAGCTTGTATCATCTTGTGTGGGGGACCCGTTTCAGTCAATAACCCATATTATAGTATCAAAACGAGTACTCCGTCCTAGGTCGAAGTTGGAGCATGCTTACTGGGCTGATTGTAAGAGATCCAAACGTGGAGGACGGTGTGGGCGTTGCAAACCGGTTGGGTCATGTGCGTGCATGAGCCAGGCAGATGGGGATAAGACGACTGTGAAACCTGTAGATATGTTTGTGCACATTATAAAGACGAGGGGTTGCCACTTTAGGAAGTGATATCTCCTACTGTGGGGTCGGCACAAGGTATCTACGTGGATTAGGGAGACGATCTATTGGGGTAGTTGTTAGGGTACATATAGACTCTAGTAAAAAGTTCAAGAGTCCGTTTGGTTGGGTTGCTTGTTGGGTTATATGGGGTTAAAACCTCTCATCAGAAGTACGCCTAAGTCTACCATCTTATACATGTTAGGTATCATCTCATTTACGGATTATACAAGTATTAGTGCAGAGTAATCATTAGAGAAGCGCATACACTCTAAAATGCTTACCTTGTCATACCTGCCTTTTTGCGATGTTATCCTTCCTATCCATTTTATATGTAAGTCATGCTACTTTTACTTATTTACTTGCTAAAAGTAACTGGATTTGCCAGAATTTATGTCTGACCCTTTTTCTTTTTTCTTCCGTTTTACCCTAGGTTCTCAGGGTGGGAATACTCAAGCTTGACCAGGATTCTGCTATCATTTTACTAGAGCTGCTTAGACGTATTGCTTAAGCTCCTTTCCTTGCTACGGCTATGTTTTATTTGGGGATTATGCTTCTTTTATTTTGTACTCTGATGTTTAAGTACAAGACAGAAGTTTTTATGATGTACTAGTTTTTACGTAATTCAGGCCTATGATGTTTTGAACCACAATGCTTTATGATTAATAAAGTATTCCGCTGCAAAATTTTATATCTGCCTTGTAATGTTTCTGTTTCTGCTTACCTATAACGCTTCAGGAAACTTAATGCATTCTCTTAATGAGTGTCATTAACGGAGGTGGGGTGTCAGACTTGGTATCAAAGCTGAAGGTTACCAGATTAGATAAAAGTTTTGAAAACTATTTTCAATTTTTTTTTTTAAAGAAAGCATTTTCAAAAGAAAGGTTTGTTTTGAAAAACATATTCCCCAAATCCATATGTAATGTCTTTCGATACTTTGTCTGAATCCCTTTTTTCCCCTTTTCTTTTCAGCATGTCTGGGAACCTTATATTCCCGATGGCGTTGAAGTACCGGATTGTTTCCGTAGGTACCTTAAAGCCACGGCACCAACCGGGAGCTAAGGATACGTTCCTCCCCCAGCTGCAATCATTGTTCCTCCACCATCGCAAGTAGATTATTTCTCTAAAAAGAAAGAAGCTAGGGTTGAGGAAACACAAAACAAGAAAGTATGGCCCAAGAAAGAACAACAACAACGACAAAAAGGCGGAAAAAATAACAAAGCTAGGGATAAGAGTAAGTGTCGTAGTTGTGGACTTGAGGGTCACTTGATAAAAGACTGCACAAGAAGGAAGAATACTTGCTTCAGTTGTGGAGAAGTCGGACAATTTGCTAAAGAGTTCCTGAAGAGGCAAGGACAAGGCCAAAGGGCATGATCCCTTGACGGGCTGGTGTATGCTCTCGTGGTCATCTTTCCGGATAGAGGTAAGAAAGTTTTTGTTGCAGGTTTGATCTCTCTTTCCAATCAACATGTTAGAACTCTTTTCGATTCTGGCGCTTCGCATTCGTTTATATCTGATTTTGTGGTCAAGTCTCCGCACTTAAATACTAGTACGGTAGTGGATCCCTCAAACCCCATTGGTGGTTCGGCTCATTTGTCTATGATTTGTCGGGGTTTGAGAATATCAGTGTTGGGCGTCGAGTTTGAGTGTGACGCGTATGTGCTCGGTTTTATGGGCCATGGATTGATTCTAGGGATGGATTGGCTATGGTGCCATTTTCGATTATGAGAGGACGGTCGTTATACTTTTGACTTTCCAAGGAGGACCCTCGAGATTTCTTATGACCCTAAGGGGTCTGTTATGCTTAGTTTTCTAGAATCAATTGATGCATCTATCGATGATCTACGATCTGTAGTGGTAGTCCGTGAGTATCCAGATGTTTTTGAGGAGGTTCGGGGTTTACCTCCAAGGCGCAAGATCGATTTTCGTATATATTTGGTGGAAAATGCAAAGACAGTTGCGTTGCATGTGCGCCACATGGCTCCAAGAGAAAGAAGGGAGCTCAGTGAGCAAGTAGTGGAGCTACTTGAGAAAGGATTTACTAGGAGAAGCATATCTAAATGGGGTGCTCCGATGGGATTCGCAACTACGGCGGATGGTTCGCTTCGCCTATGATTGGACTATAGGGAGTTAAATAAACTCACTAAGAAAAATAGGCACCCACTTCCGAGGATAGATAATCTGTTCGACCAGTTTGTTGATGACATCTTGATTTTATCAAAAATCGAGGAAAAACATTCCTTACATTTAAGGGAGATTTTGAAGACTCTCCATGAGAATCAGCTAAAGGCGAAGTTCTCCAATTTTATTTTTGGAGAAAAAAAGAGAGATTTTTAGGGCATGGGTTCTCTAAAGATGGGATAGCAGTAGATCCCGCAAAAGTAGATGCCGCTCAAGATTGACAGATTCCAAAGAATGTAACGGAGATGGGAAGTTTTCATGGACTGGCAGGCTATCATAGGGAGTTCATTAAGGACTTCGCTAAGATATCAGCTCCACTCACCAGACTAACGAAGAAGAATTTGACCTCTGGAGTATTGATTGGGAGGATGCTTTTCAGCAACTAAAGAGGGCTCTGACAACAACCCCAGTTTTGACTTTGACGATGGAAACAAATTGTTTACAGTATACACTGACGCATGGGGTACAGGGCTTGGTGCGGTTCTGATGCAAGAGGGAAGGTAGTAGGTTATGGTGGTAGACAGTTAAGAGTTCACGAGAAGAATTACCCTACCCATGTTTTGGAATTAGCTGCTATAGTATTCACGCTTAAGACTTGGTGGCAGTATCTTCTTGGAGAGAGGTTCGAGTCATACTTGGACCATAAGTCGCACAAGTATCTATTCTCATAGAAGGATCTCAAATTGAGATAGAAGAGATAGGCTTCTACTTGGACCTGAGACGATTAGAGAGACTTCAGAAAAGATCAATCTTATCCGTAGGCACATGAAGATAGCTCAGGACAAGCAGAAGTCATACGCAGATAAAGAAAGAACCGATATCAAGTAGAGGTGGGAGACATGGTTTCATCAAGATATCACCTAGGAAGGATGTGGTCCGTTTTGGAACTGTAGGGAAATTGGCGCCAAAGTTTGTAGGACCATTTCCCATAATGGAAAGAATTCAAATGGCTTATAAGGAAAAGCTACCAGAGAGATTAGCGGATGTTCATTTGTGAAAATGTTTGCATGATATAGCAAAAGTAGTTGAGCCAAGTATATTGGAGGATGTAGAAGTGAAGCGGGAGGCGACAGTCAGAAGAGTCCCTACCCGAATTCTTGGATCAGAAGTTAAGAAGCTACGCAATAAAGAAATCAAGTTGAGGAAGGTTCAGTGAGGAGATAACCCAGGGGACGCGACTTGGGAGACATAAGATAAGATTATTGCTTCGTACCCTTTCCTTTACGAGGGTATGTTCTTAACTCCTTTTCCAAAGCTTTTATCTATGCTTGCTTCTATCATTTAAGTATGTCCTATCGATTGAATCTTCGACCTTTAGGTAGGAATCCCATGGATGTAAACATGTGTTTGAGACATGTTATGTTTGATGGATGCAAGTGGATGCAAGTTTTTGCTAGTGGATGCTCATGGATGCATATACACACACATTAGGCACTAGATTAGCTCAATCACTCTCATACTGCATATGGATGTGTGTGCATTTTTCTTTTTCTTTATGGATGAAAGTGGGTGTATCATCATATGGATGTTGCATTTGGATGAATGATTATGCACACATATAGAATTTACATTTTATAATAGGATTATTTGCATACATGTTGGATTCATGGCACTAACATACATTGCATTAAGGAGATTGACTGAATCAGTAGACTGCCTGATATTCGCATTAGTATTGGGACATATACACCACTTTTGCATATGCTCATATAAGCACTAGAAATCTTTTAAGTACAATAGATGCCTGCGATTGGTGGATGAGTAGATGGATGATGGATAGTAGGTTATACATTCTTCTTAACTTAGAGATTTCGGGGACGAAATCCTTTAAGTAGAGGAGAATGTAACACCTCGTAATTTTAACAACACATTAAAATGATAAATTAAAGAAAACTTAATTTAATATTCATATTAAAGTAAAATAGACTGCATCATTGCGTTCGTCTTGAAATTCTGGTCAAAATAGACATTTGGTTTGCGTAAAACGGACACCGTATAAAGAAGATTTTAAGGTTTGAAGTTTGTATACGCACAAGAGAATTATATATATACACACAAAAAATTAAATAAAAAAAATACAAACTAGTGGAGCGGGAGCCCCAGAAGTGGAACCGACCATTTCTGGCTCGGGTCCGTCCAGGTGTCGAGCCACCCCTCTACAGATCTGGGCAGATTCATATCTTCGAACGTGGACTTATTTTGTGACTTGATTCATTGACCTTATGCTATAAATAAGACCTCATTTCTCATGTTTTTGCACACCAAAAATAATGGAGGCCAAATATTGTCGGTGCTTGGACTGAATCAAATATTTTTCCCTTCTTCTGTAATTAAATAAATCAAGTTTAGAGATTCAAGTGTTTCAAGTGTAGGTATGTAATTCAACCTCCGCTTTTCTCCTTCTATTTTCCTAAATCCGATCATTGTGAGTTTAAGTTACCTTTAGATTTAAATAAATAAAAGTAAAACATGATATGACTGTAATTTTGATCCAGCCTTGTGATTGAATCAAACCAGATCTATTGTAACTTGTGAATCTACGATATCCTGACATGGCTATGATTTGGATCTTAACCTTTATTATGTCAGATCAACTTTTGATTATGGATCTAAAATCAATATTTAGATTATTTTGTACCTATCATGTTTGTGGTTAATTTGGGTCTTCACCTTTATCGTGTCAGATCCACTTTTTAATTATAGATCTAATTCACTATTTAGATCATATTGTACCTATCATGTTTGTGGATAATTTGGATTTGTCATTAGTTAGACATCTAAATTCTTATTTAGATCTAATTATGCCCATTATGACATCCCTATTATGTCAGATTCAGTCCATTATCATGTGTTGTTAGATCTATCACAATAATGTCTGACTTATCACTATATGTTTATGCCTAAATTCTGTCATTTTATGTTATCTATGCTAGTATTACCTTTTCTATTATCTTCCCTTCATCTTTCCCTTTTACTTTTATATAGCCTGGCTACTTTTGAGCCTAGGCATGCCGCTGAAAAATGCGAATACGTTAAAATGGGGAACGAGGGGAAAACGGTGAAAATTGGGCATAACTTGTAATTGAAAGTTTAGGCATAACTTGAATGGAACATGTGAACATGAAATTGGGGCAACAATCAAATTATGATTAGATCACTAAATTGGGGCATATAGTTCAATATGAACAACTTGGGAAAATTGGCACGTAAAACCTATAATGGCATAAGTACAATTGATTAACTAGAAAGATGCCTAGAATTATAATAATTAATTGTAAACCGCACTTAGACACAAGGTTAGATTACACTTGTGGTGAAAGTCTGCCCGGACCCGCCCGACATATCCAGCAACCACAAGTGGTGAATCTAATGTGAGTGGTCTAAGTGTACAAATACGAGACATGTTAAGACAAAAGGTTAAGCCTGATTTGTGGAATAAGTCTGCTCGGACCCGCCCGGCATATCCAATATCCACAAGTTGTAGGCTTAATGCGGAATGTCTAGCGCATTATAACCATAAATGGATAAATGGTAATGAATTAGAGTAAATAAGGAACGATAGTAACCTATTATGATTAATTATTTTAGTGAAAATGTTGTATATAATAGGTAGGCTTATCCTAGGGACAAGTGGAAATTACAGATAAGTTATAATAAAAAGGAAAGAAAGCTTATTGGTAAACCTTTGTTAAGAAAACTAAGTTAATAAGTAAACTACGTTAAGTTGTAATGATATGTTTAACAGTAAACAGGTAAACTGAGAAGAAGTATACTTAATTAAATATTAATTAAAACGTGTTATTGTAACTATGGAATCCGACAATGAATAATACAAAGGGATTGTAAGATTTCTCCCGTTAATTACAATCCAGGGATGAAAGATTGTAAGATTACTTCCGTTAATTACAATTTAAAGAATAACATGTAATGGGGCTTATTAGTAAATTTAAATGGATTAAGTTATATTTATATGAAATTAATAAGCAAGAGGAACTTTGGTAAGTGAAAAGAAGTCAATGTGAATAGGGATAATCTGTTAGTCTGTAATACTTAACCATGTTGAGTCCATAGGGATTGTTCATGTTATCTTGAGAACGGGTTATGTAAACTTGGTTGAAACAGTGGAAATGTTGAGTATATCTGGGTTGGGTGGGTAATATTTATATAGGCCCACAAAACTAAACTGGTTGGGGTTATGTAATTAAAGGCACTGTTAGACAAGCATAGCCTGTGGAAATCCTAGTGGGGATAAAAGACAAGGGGGATAGCTTGTATCATCTTGTGTGAGGGACCCGTTTCAGTCAATAACCCATATAACAGTATCAAAACGAGTACTCCGTTCTAGGTCGGAGTTGGGGCACGCTTACTGGGATGATTGTAAGATATCCAAACGTGGAGGACGTGTGGGCGGCGAAAACCGACCGGATCATGTGTGTGTATGGGCCAGGAAGATGAGGATAAGACGACCGTGACACCTGTAGATATGGATGTGCACATTATAAAGACGAGGGCTTGCAACTTTAGGAAGTGATGCCTCCTACTATGGGGCCGACACAACGTATCTACGTGGATTAGGGAGCCGATCGATTGGGGTAGTACTTAGGGTACATATAGACTCTGGTAAAAAGTTCAGGAGCCCGTTAGGTTGGGTTTCCTGCTCGATTGTATGGGGTTAAAACCTCTCAGCAGAAGTATGCCTAAGTCTACCAGCTTATACATGTTGGGGATCATCTCATTTCTGGATTATACTAGTATTAGTGCAGAGTAATCATTAGAAAAGCGCATACACTCTAACATGCTTACATTTACTTATTTACTTGCTAAAAGTAACTGGACTCGCCAGACTTTGTGTCTGACCCTTTTTGTTTCCTCTTCTTTCTTCTGTTTCCCCCCATGGGTTCTTAGGGTGGGAATACTCAAGCTGGATCAGGATTCTGTTATCATTTTGCTGGAGCTGCTTAGGCGTATTGCTTAAGCTCCTGTCCTTACTATGGCTATGTTTTATTTGAGGATTATGCTTTTTTTATTTTGTACTCTGATGTTTAAGTGCAAGACAGAAGTTTTTATTATGTACTAGTTTTTATGTAATTCAGACATATGATGTTTTGAACCACGATGCTTTATGATTAATAAAGTTTGTTTTTATTCTACTGCAAAATTTTATATCTATCTTGTAATGTTTTTGTTTCTGTTTACCTATAATGCTTCAGAAACTTAATGCATTCCTTTAATGAGTGACGTTAATGGACATGGGGTGTCACAGCATCCCTCGAGGCCTGACGATAAGAGGCAGGCTCAACACCTGCAGTAATCGTTGCAAGAAAATCTCTGTGTCGCGTAGAAAATATTTTATAGCTTATGTAATGTGCAAGGGGATACGGAGTACCTGAGGAAGGATGGATGCTAGGTGAAACATTACGGGGGGTGGACTGATGAGACTTGTCCCATATTCCTGAAGATGAGCAGGACGAGACTTTAGACGCTTACGACGACCTATCTCGCTACTAAGTTCATCAACTGGGACTTGGGTTGCATCCGGGACAACATCCAAGGCTGAAGCAGGCGCTGAACCTGAAGCAGGCGCTGCTCCTAGCTCTTTTCCCTCCCCTTCATTCAAGACCACAACAGTGGATGGCGTTGTGTATTGAACTACAACAGGAGTCCCTGTTGGGGGGCAACTTCATCTCCATAAACTGAGGGACAACACCCTCTCTCAAAGTCAGACCCTGTACTATTTTTATTCTTAATAATCGGAGAAGCATAAGAGAATTCCGTCTCATAGAAAACAACATCACGAGAAATAAAATACTGATGCGAAGACAAATCAAATTATTTTCACCCTTTCTTATCAGTAGGATACCAAACAAATATGCATCTATGACTATGACTAGAAATTTGTCTTTTTTAGACTGTATATCATAAGCAAAACAAAGACACCCAAACACTCGAATATTCTGATACAAAGGAGGAATGCCATATAAAATCTCATAAGGGGACTTATAATTTAACAATCGAGATGGAGTTCGATTAATTAAATAGCTAGCAGCAAGAACACACTCACCCCGAAATTCAATAGGTAAAAACCCTTGAAACCTCGAAGCTCGAGTTACGTTGAGAATATGTCGATGTTTTCTTTCCACTCTCCCGTTCTGTTGGGGGTTCCGACGTAAGAGGTCTGAAACTGAATACTCTGGCTTGAAAAATAACCTTTCAAGCAATTAAAATCAGTACTGTTATCACTACGAACACGACAAATATTACTATCAAACTAACGTTTAACCATTGCAATGAATTTCATAAACATCGAATATATCTCATTTTTATCCATTAACAAAATCACTCATAATGCTCTAGAAAAATCATCAACTATAGTCAAAAAATACTTAGCACCACATGAAGAAACACAACGGTATGATCCCCACAAATCACAATAATGAGTTCAAAGTACTTAAGAGCTCTATTATTACTATCTGAAAAGCTACCCCTTGTCTGTTTAGCTTTGTGGAAAACATCACATGCCTTATTTAAACGCATAGAACTATTAATAAAAGGTAAATGCTTCACCACTTTCTCGGCCGGGTGACCAAGTCTAATATGCCATAACTCTAAATCTCCACTTTGTACTGCCAAAATAGCTGAACCTGTAACCTTTGAAGCATCACAAAAATAGTTAAGTCCACCCCACCGTTCACCCGCTCCAATCACTATCCTCGTACTTCGGTCCTGAATAATAAACAATGCATGAGTAAAGAGTACCTCACATTGAGTATCATCATTAAACGCGACATAGAAATTAAGTTGCAATGTAAATTTGGAACATAAAGAACATTGCTGAGCGCCAACTCAGCAGACAAAACAACTCGGCCATAAAAATTAGACATAATCACTGCACCATCCGGTAAGGTCACAGGAAAAGAAGAACACTCAAATCAGTCAACCAAACAATCTAAACAACCCGTCACATGTACGGTAGCACCTGTATCGAGAATCCATGGGATAACGGAAAACTTACTCATCAAACGATCGAACATAGAAGTAGCATCAGAATTACCAATCAAACTCATGGAAGCTGATACTGTGAAGCAGTCAATGGGGGAACTGTCCCATTGGAACTTGCCGCACCTGTCGGAGTACCAAGGATCGATGGCTATCCGGAGAAAGCAACGTTCAATGCCCTTGCTGCTGAACTTGGATTGGTGAAACAACCTGCTGTAGAAATGCGCTGCTGTCCTCCGCCAGACGGCAGTCCACCACGAGGTACGATAGGGGTAATGATATTCCCTGGGTTATCATGGGAAGACAGATAATACAGGGAAGATGGATCTTTTTTTGGGTCATAAGGTGAAGAGGTCAAGGGGTTCAGAGAGGTTCCACTGTTGGCAGATCCATCAGAACAATGTTCATTGCCCATGATTGATGGCGCAAGGTTCAAAGATAGAGGAGGCTAGGGGTTTTAGGCTCTGATACCATGTAGGAAAACAATTCTTCTTATTTCAAATTGTGCAAATGATACAAATTTATTGAAAAATGAGTTTATGTTTCCCAGTAAACATATCTTACACAAATGGAAACAAATATAATCTTCTATACTGGGAAACATATAATAAACTAATGGAAATAAATATAATCTTCTATATTGGAAAACATATAATAAATTAATGGAAACAAATATATATAAATACATTCCTAACAATTATAAAGTGGATGTAGGCGTTAGTGCCGAACCACTAAAAAAGCTGTGTCTCCCAGCATTTACAGTATTTACTGTTTATTTGGATAATTGTTCACGCATATACATTGGGTGTTGACGTGCGACAATTTTGCCCATCAACACTTTTATAGCGGTTTTTTATGTGTTATAAATATTCAGTGGTTTTTTAACAACATATCGATATATAATGTTTATCGAACTACTATAACACTGATTAATAGCGGCTAATGCCGCTGTAAAAGACAATTTCTATTGAAGTGATATATTTGTTAAAAATAAATCAAATTTTATTATAAACATAATATTTACTAAATAAAATTTCTTAAAACATAAATTTATGTTTTAATTTGAGTGCACCAGTCGCTTAAATGATAGCATATCGTTCAAGTTCGGTTAAATCGATTACTGATCAAATTAACCGAAATTATTACGATTCGGTCAGGTTTTGAAAATTTCGATTTCAATTCGGTTGATTTTTTTTAATCTTAAAACCAATAGAATGCCCACCCTATGAAAAGGAGAGGCATGACCCACAATTGTTAAATGGGACGTCCACGTGAGGTGGACTACAAACGCCATGGGATTGACACAGATGATGAGATAAATCGTATAAGAGAGCCAATGATACTCTGATGATGGCTAGGGAATTGTTTCAAGTTAAAATCCTTTTATTACCGATATTTTGAATGCTAATTTCTCATGAAAATTTAATATGCTCGCTTTGCCAGGTTATTCCGCAAATACAAACCCTTACATTTATTAATGAAGTATGAGTGGCATATTGACTCTACCCGAATGACATATGCTATGAAGTGTAGGTGTTTTCCTATATTCTGGAGAGCATAACAACATAGTGGTTCTGAATGATTTTCCTATATTATGAAGTGTAGGTGTTTTCCTATATTCATGCTATGACAGATGCTATGCATGTGGATAACTCATGGCAAAGTTGTCATGTCTATCTTTATCATCTTCCATAGAGAAGGAGAGTCGCTGAATGATTTTTTTTAGAGAGAATCAATAAGGCATTGAAAGAGGTTAGCAATCCACAAGAAGACGTTATCTTGATGGCATTGATAAGTGACATTCACCCGACACAGGCTTCAACGAATGGGTAGGGAAAAACCTCCTACTACACTGGAGCGTTTTTTTACTATAAGGCTCCCAGTATATGAACATGGATGTGGCAAGAACTAGTAGGGTAATAGAAGGAATTTCCCATTAACCAGAAACAATTCAATGTAATGTCACAATTAAACAAACTAAAGAGAGCTTCAGTAAAGTGAATGTTAATTGTTATCCACATATTTGCAAGGAAGTTAACTTTCTTGCATGATATCATGAAGCAGTTGTATCACTCTTCTTTGATCGGTAAAGAAGATCCGAGTCTCTTAAGAAGAATTATTTCGCCTCCCTTTAACTAAGAAATTGTGTCACCTCTCTATCGTCAACTGAGATTGTTTCAATTCGTCGAAGAAAGTGTATCTTCTTCTTATACTAAGAAAGTCATGTTGCCATATTCATGCTTTAAAAGGTAGTGTCACCTTCCCTTAATCAGCAGACCGTATAGCCTCCATAAAACCAAAAGGCTGAATCGCCTTCCTTCCATCGTTCCTCGTCATCTTGGATCATTTATAGAGTTGTATCGTCTAGTTGGATCATTTAAGCATCGACTTTGCTCTGATACCATCTTGTTTTGACTAACGGACCCATATCGCTTCCCATTTACTCAAAAGGTTGGTCATTCATACTGAAAATTGTGTCGCCCTCAATTACTTCGCAAAGTCCTACATCTTCGCTTCATAATGGCAAACAACATGCATTGCTTCAATCGCCTAAGCAAATAGATCGGATGACTCCCCTTTAGCGCGTCGTCGTTCTATGAAGTGATGCTTCTCATCGTTGACATATGTTAAAATAGGTTCTCGAAGAAAGCATCACTGATGGCTAAATGGTACCATAACCTATATTCAAACACGATGATGGCCCAAAACAACCAAAGTCGATGCAGAAAAGGTCGGTACATAACTAAAGTAAGGTTGAAGCTTGATCGACACCTATAAATAGGTGAGGAGGCACACCTAAGAGGAGGTCAAACTTTCTTTTCTCGTTCCCTTTTTATGTTTATTTGTAACCCAAAATTTAATTGGAGACAATTCTGTTGTGATATGCGATACTATATATATGTGTTGGATTGAAGAGGACGAAGATAGCTTCGAGTCAGAGGTGTCCGTTTGCAAATCGGAGCTCGTATGAAGGATATATGAGCAGGAAAGTGTTTACTGTCAACTGGGTATAGGGACAGACGTCTGTCATAGGGGATGACAGACATCTGACTATAGGGAATTGGTTTTCCAAGAGCTCAGACAGATGTCTGACACTTCCCCGGCAGACATCTGTGCTAAGTGAATTTGCCCAAGTAATCTCTGGAAGATGACAGACGTCTGTCAGGAGGTTCGACAGACGTCTGTGCGAGCTTTGGGCTATTTTCGGGCTGAAGTTTATGTTAATTTATGATCCGAAATTCACATTAGAATTGGTCCAGCTGATGTCACCTAAAGGATCTTATCTATATCCTTAATTTATTCTCATGATTGAGATATTTTTAGCAACCTTATTTAAAGGATAAAGGAGATCTTTAATTTATTCTCTTGATTGAGATATTTTTAGCAACCCCATTTAAAGGATAAAGGAGATCTTTAATTTATTCTCTTGGTTGAGGTATTTTCAGCAACCTCATTTAAAGGATAAAGGAGATCTTTATTTTATTCTTTCTCTCCTTATTTGGATGCATGAAAGTAGAATATAAATTCATTGCTATGGTTTGTAATGAAAATAAGCTTGTAAAACTCCATTAATTAATTAATAAAGTTTGCCTTTCTCCCGTGGTTTTTTTTCCCGAAAAGGGTTTTTCCACGTTAAATCTTGTGTGATTCTATTCTTTGCTTGCTTCTTTAATCATTTATTTATTAACAAGTCGTATCAGAGCGCTGGTTCGTTCAACATGGCGTCGTTAAAGTATGATCTTCCGCTATTGGATCGAAACACTCGATTCTCATTGTGGCAAGTGAAGATGCGGGCGTTGCTCGCACAAGCTGATTATGATGATGCATTGGATGGATTCGGGAACAAGAGATTTGAACTATGGACCGATGATGAGAAGAGAAAGGATCGGAAGGCATTGTCTCAAATTCAGCTCCATATACACAATAATATTTTGCAAGAAGTTTTGAACGAGAAGACAGCTGCTTCTCTTTGGCTGAAACTGGAGTCAATTTGCATGACCAAGGATCTCACAAGTAAGATGCATCTCAAACAAAAGCTGTTTCTGCACAAATTGCAAGAGGGAGGTAATTTGCTTGACCATATTTCTGATTTTAAAGAGATTATTTCTGACTTGGCTGCAATGGAAGCCAAATATGATGATGAAGATTTGGGTTTAATCCTGTTATGTTCTCTGCCGAGTTCTTACTCAAATTTCAGAGATATCATATTATATAGTCATGATACTCTCACTCTAAATGACGTTTATGAAGCCTTGCACGCCAAGGAGAAAATGAAACAACTGGTGTCTTCAAATGGATCAAGCTCTCAAGCCGAAAGCTTGTCCGTTCGTGGCAGGACAAAGGAGAAAAATTCAAATAATGGATCTCGAGGTAAAAGTTCCAATGCCTATAAAGGTCGATCTAAATCTAGAGGCAAATACAAGTCTTGCAAATATTGTAAGAGGGATGGACATGAAATATCCGAATGTTATAAGCTGTAGAACAAGGAAAAGAGAAATGGCACATACAAACCAAAAGATAACAAAGAAGATGAAGTTAATGCCAATTGTGCTCGTAATGATAGTTCTGACAATGAGGTGCTTGTTGTTACCGTGTTTGCTGGATGTGTTGAGATTAAGGATGAATGGATATTTGACACTGCTTGCACTTTCCATATGTGTCCTAATAGAGATTGGTTTACAACTTTAGAACCCATAAATGATGCTGGCTCAGTTTTGATGGGTGATGATTCAGCATGTAAAGTAGCAGGAATTGGTTCTATTCAGATCAAGATGTTTGATGGCGCAATCAGAACTTTAACAGATGTTCGGTTCATTCCCAACATGAAGAGAAATCTGATTTCTTTTAGTGCTCTTGATGACAAAGGGTACAAATATTTAGGTGGAGGTGGTGTCCTGAAAGTCACAAATGGTTCTCTTATTGTAATGAAGGGAAATCTTAGGCAAACAAATGGTCTTTATTATCTTCAAGGCACTACTGTTTCATGTAATGCTTCCCCTGTTATCTCAAATAATATTTCTGATTGTGATACTGCTAATCTTTGGCATATGCGTCTTGGACATATGAGTGAATTAGGTCTGTCAGAGTTGAACAAGAGAGGACTTCTTGATGGGTACAACGCAGGCAAGCTGAAGTTCTGTGAGCATTGCATTTTTGGCAAGCATAAGAGAGTGAAGTTCAACACTGCAGTTCATACAATAGAAGGCATTCTAGATTATGTGCATTCAGACTTATGGGGACCGTCTAGGAAAGCATCCATGGGCGGTGCTTGTTACATGATGACAATTATTGATGATTATTCCAGAAGAGTTTGGCCTTATTTTTTGAAACATAAATCTGAAGCTTTTCAGCTTTCAAAGAGTGGAAGACTATGGTTGAGAGACAAACTGAAAGGAAGGTAAAGAAGCTTCGGACTGATAATGGGATGGAGTTTTGTTCAGATGAATTTAATTCATTTTGCAAGGCTGAAGGCATTGTTAGGCACTACACCATACCTCACACTCCTCAGCAAAACGGGGTTGCCGAGCGTATGAACAGGACTATCATTTCTAAGGCTCGCTGCATGTTGTCAAACGCAGGTTTGGATAGACGTTTTTGGGCTGAAGCTGCTTCCACAGCCTGTTATCTCATCAACCGCTCTCCCTCTGTTGCTATTGGTAAGAAAACTCCGATTGAGGTATGGTCTGGTTCTCCAGCAAATTATTCTGAATTGAAAGTTTTTGGATGCATTGCTTATGCTCATGTTGATAATGGAAAGCTAGAGCCAAGAGCTGTTAAATGCATTTTTCTTGGTTATAAGTCTGGTGTTAAAGGCTATAAATTATGGAATCCTGAAACAAGTAAGGTTGTAATTAGCAGAAATGTTGTGTTTAATGAATCTGCTATGTTACATGATATTCCATCTACTAATGATCTTGTTGAGAGTAAGCAGAAATCAAATGTCCAGGTGGAGCATATTATTGATTCAGATGCTACATCAAAAGCAGAAATTGAGGGACAGGATGAAGCAACCATTGTTGAGGATCCTCCAGCAGTTATGCAACCACCGCAGCAATCTATTGCAACAAGCAGACCTAGAAGGAATCCAAAACCAGTAAGAAGGTTTATTGAGGAAGCAAATGTTGTTGCTTATGCGTGTGCTGTAGCAGAAGAAATAGAAGGTATTGCCGAGCCTTCTTCATATTCTGAGGCTGTTATCTGTAGTGATTCTGATAAGTGGATGGCTGCTATGCATGATGAGATGAAGTCACTTGCAAGAAATGACACTTGGGACTTAATCAAATTGCCTAAAGAGAAGAAACCTATTCATTGCAAATGGGTTTTCAAGAGAAAAGAAGGTGTTTCTCCAAACGATAAGACAAGGTACAAAGCAAGATTAGTTGCAAAAGGTTACAGTCAGATTCCAGGTATTGACTATAATGAAGTTTTTCCCCTGTTGTGAAACATAGCTCAATTCGCATTTTACTCAGTATTGTTGCTATGCATGATTATGAGCTTCAACAGTTAGATGTAAAAACTGCATTTTTACATGGAGAATTAGAAGAGGATATTTATATCCATCAACCTGAGGGTTTTATCATCCCTGGAAAAGAAAATCTTGTCTGTAAATTAAAGAAATCTCTTTATGGATTGAAACAATCACCTAGGCAGTGGTATAAAAGATTTGACACTTTTATGCTATCTCAAGGTTTTAAAAGGTCCAATTATGATAGTTGTGTCTATTTGAAAATTACTACTCATTCAGCCGTTTATTTTCTACTTTATGTCGATGATATGTTGATTGCTTCAAATGACAAGGCAGAAATTGAAAATTTGAAAAGGCAGTTGAGTAGAGAGTTTGAAATGAAAGATTTGGGGGATGCTAAGAAGATTCTTGGCATGGAGATATCAAGAGATAGAACTTCTGGAAAATTATACCTAAGTCGGAGTGGGTATGTTAGAAAAGTGCTTCGCCGTTTTAATATGCTTGATGTCAAACCTGTAAGTACTCCTCTTGCTGCACATTTCAAATTGTCATCAGCCATGTGTCCACAATCTGATGAGGATATTGAGTACATGTCTAGAGTTCCCTATTCTAGTGGAGTTGGTTCACTTATGTATGCCATGGTTTGTTCGCGTCCTGATTTATCACATGCTTTGAGTGTTGTCAGTAGATTCATGGCCAATCCTGGAAGAGAGCATTGGAAAGCAGTTCAATGGATTTTCAGATATCTTCATGGCACTGCAAATGCTTGTTTGCAGTTTGGTAAATCTAAAGATGAACTTGTTGGTTATGTGGATTCTGACTTTGCTGGTGATTTGGATAAAAGAAGATCATTAACAGGTTATGTTTTCACCATTGGTGGTTGTGCTGTGAGTTGGAAAGCAACCTTGCAAACTACCGTAGCATTATCTACTACTGAGGCCGAGTATATGGCTATTTCTGAAGCATGTGTAACACCCCACCTCCGTCAGGGTGGCTCTTGCAAGCAACTCTGACTTTGGTGGGGCGTTTTAGAACAAGGTAAACATGCATAATGATATAACAAGGCAGGACATGACATATATATATATGTAAATAAACAGAGTAAGTAGATAAAACAGCGGAAGATTTTTAAACCATTTCAAAACACAAGTCTGGTACATCAAAATGTCAATTTCCCAAAATTACAAGTCTAGATAAAAACATCATCTGATAAACTGAAATACATAAGTAGTATCCCCAAACAAGAGTGATAAACCATAGCGGGCTCAATATCCAAACGTACATGAGCTAATCCAGCAAGCAAGCTAAGCGATCCAAGCTAAGCACCAATGTTCCCACGCTGAGAACCTGGGGGGGGGGAAACGGAAGAAAAGAAGCGAAAAGAAAACAGGTCAGTCAAAAAGACTGAGTAAGCCCTGCTACGATCAGTCTATAAACTAATAAAGTTAACAGCATGATGGGAACTGAGATGATCATAGATAACAGCATACTGGCATGATAAATTAACTACAAGATAGATAGAGGTGTCATCGCATAAACAAGGTTAAGTTTTGCACCACGGTGTACTAGCAAACCAACCTAACAGGTATTGATCCCTTGGCCCAAGCTTTAACCCAATAACATGAAGTGACCTTAATATAAGGTCCAACCAAACGGTCTAGTCGATCGGCTCCCTATAAGCCTAACACATCAAGTGTTGGTGTCCATACGGCCCACATATGGATGTAGTCAGACTGTGCTGGGTCCACCTTCGGGTGTATCAAGCCCTCGGGTGTCAACCCCAGACACTGAAGCAATAATGCACAGTCTAAACCTACTGGTACCCGTGCCTCGAGTTTGTCCAACACCGGACTACGTGCACGTCCGTAGCCCGCCTGGACCCGCACCGCTGTACCACTCAGCCATCGCTTTGGTCGCTTACATCCGTCCAGTAATCGTGCCCCGCCCTAGCCTAACCTCTAGGGTTGTGATGATACCAAACTGGGATTACTGCTGGAACAGACCACGTTGCTAGGGTTTCCTAAGAGGGTTAAGTACGATTTAACCCTTCACTAACCATGGATTAAATTGGTTAAGTGTAACCGACAGTTCACAACTTAACCCCATTTCAATCCCTCGAACCCCCAAATGGATTAAATTGGTTAAGTGTAACTTAACCCCATTTCAATCCCTCGAATTCCCAAACTGGTTAAGTATTAGTGGACCCTGACTTAACCCTAATCATGAGGCATTAATTAATTTAATGCACCTTAACCTCTCACATTAGACCTTGTTGTGGTTACTAGTTAGGCCGGGCGGGTCCGGGTAGGTTTACACCACAACTTAGTCTAACCTCGGGTCTTGGCACCACATGACCAACTTCTCACATTGGGTCCTATTGTTTGTAGCCACTAGTTAAGCCGGTAGGTTCCGGGTAGAATTACGCTACAAACTCAACCCAACCTCGAGTTGGCCATACTTATGTTTTCTAAGTGTCATGTCCACTTTATTTCAAAACATAATTACAAGTCAACAAATACTTGGGTAGACCTAACTTAATAGGTAAATTCCCAAGGGGTAGACCTAACTTAATAGGTAAATTCCCAATCTTATATCTTCATGTAGTTTAAGTTTACCCAAACCCCCCAACGTCATTCTATCGCTTACATATTCGTAATAACGCATAAATGATAGGAAGAGGGAACTTGGCATAACATACATGATGAACTTGCATATCACAACAAACATGCATAACATGTTAAACTTGCCTAACATGACATATGGAACTTGCATAAACATGCATAACTTGTCAAACATGCATAACATGTCATTGCGAACTTGCATAAGCATGCATAACTTATAAAACATGCATAACATGGCATAGTGAACTTGCATAAGCATGCATAACTTATAAAACATGCATAACATGGCATAGTGAACTTGCATAAACATGCATAACTCAATAAACTTGCAAATCATGGCATAGTGAACTTGCATAAACATGCATAACTCAATAAACTTGCAAATCATGGCTTAGTGAACTTGCATAAACATGCATAACTCAATAAACTTGCAAATCATGGCTTAGTGAACTTGCATAAACATGCATAACTCAATAAACTTGCAAATCATGGCATAGTGAACTTTGCATAAACATGCATAACTTGTTAAACTTGCAAATCATGGCTTAGTGAACTTGCATAAACATGCATAACTCGATAAACTTGCAAATCATGGCATAGTGAACTTGCATAAACATGCATAACTTGTTAAACTTGCAAATCATGGCTTAGTGAACTTGCATAAACATGCATAACTAAATAAACTTGCAAATCATGGCTTAGTAAACTTACATAAACATGCATAACTTATCAAACATGTGTAACATGGCATAGTGAACTCGCATAAGCATGCATAACTTATCAAACATGCATAAATCCCAACTTTCATCACATATTAACTTTAGAGTTTCTAAAATGAAGGTAAGAGGGCTTACTATGCTTATGCGGACTCAAATGAGTATAGCAAATGTAAGAAACCCCTTATGCAACAAAATAAAACCCCAAAATGCAAGCAAACTTGATCAAGACTCCTCCTTTATGATGACAACAGAGAAACAAGACTTTAATGCAAGCTAAAGAGGATCATACAAGCCTAAATACACTTGTATGCATGGAAATCTCTTAGGAATTTGTTTAGGAATTGTATGAAGAGAGTGGAGGCCATGAGAGGTTTGATTTTGACATAGTTTAGTTGCTAGAATGAATAATGAGTGATTTAGGGTAGGTTAGGGTCTTATTTATAGAAGATTAGAGTGTTTTTAGCCCTAGGATTAACCCTAGGATAGTTTAGGTCCGTCAGATTTCGGAATTCTCTAGAACCAAGCCACAAGACCAGACCAAAACCCAAAATGGTGCGCCAGGCAAAACTGCCCGGCCAACCCGTGTCGACAGGGCTGTCGACACCCTGGGGACCCTGTCGACATGCCTGTCGACATGGGGGTCCTAGCGGGAGTTTTCCCGCCTGACGCCAGTTAGCCCTAATCCTTGTTTTTAATTTAAAATTTAAATCTGTTTTTAACATAGAAATTTCTGAAAACTTCAATGGGCCTTAACTGGGTCATACGGACTCCGATTTTCGAAAACTCGGACTCTATTTCGCGTATTTTTTCGAGACGAACGCAATGGCATAGCCCGTTTCCCTTGAGTCAGATTTTAGAATTAAATTCTGCCTCGATTTACATTATTACAGGTTTTTGAAAATACGGGTTGTTACATTCTCCCCTCCTTAAAGGATTTCGTCCCCGAAATCTTCAAGTCAGGAAGAACATATCCTACCATCCAACATCCATCTACTCAAAACATCATCCACGAGCAATCATTGTCCTTAAAGGATTCTAAATGTGGTATGAACATATGCAAAGGTGTGTGTATATGTACTTACCTAATGCAAAAATCAGGCGGTTACTGATACAGTAAACCTCCTTAATGCATATGTATGTAAATCAGGCGGTTACTGATACAGTAAACCTCCTTAATGCATATGTATGTCAGTGAAATGAATCCATATGTATGCAAATTCCTAACATAATTCATAGTATCTATATGAGTGCACATAACATTCATCCATATGCAACATCCATGTGGTGGCACAACAAGTTCCAATCATGAATAAGTATAAACACTCATGCATATGCAACATGAAGAGTGTGTGAGCCGATCTAGTGCCTAATCGTGTATAATGCATCCACGAGTAACCACTTGCAAACACTTGCAACCTCTTGCAACCATCAAGCATAACATGTTTCAAACACATGTTTCAACCAAAGGGTTTCTACCTAAGATTCTCATGACAAGATTAACACGATAAACTAGATAAACAAGACAAACATGGATAGCAAAAGATATGCTAAAGAGATCGGGAGGATAAGCAAGATATACTCCTTTTGGATTACAAGAAATCCCTTCCTAACCCTGTCATGTATTATTAACCAATAAGCCATACCTCCTGACAGAAATAGGACCGAAAATGGGACCGAGAGGATATACATAAGAAGATAATATGCGAGTAAGTTCCACAGGAAAACAAGGATCAAGGATGCACTCTTAAAAAGAGATATGATGCGCATATCTAGTCTTCACTCTTCTTAGTCACGTTTTCTTGAGCTTAACTCCACTATGCTTTAATCGTCTTTTACTTCATGATTTCTTGGCTTCCTAACTCCTATTTTCCAAATTCGAGTTGGAACTCCTTTTATTATCGCCTCTCGTCTTCCTTTTCCACTTATTCTTCTTTCTGTATACTTGGCCTAAACATAACTGTAACCTCACGATTTCATGCAAGTTCTCCAAAATTCACTAGTGAATCCTGGATCTTGTCTACTTACTATAAAGTATTCCACGCAGCAGAACTTTTCTTGAAAATACCAATCCACGTTGCCAATTGCCCTTATAAACGTGATTTTCTATAACTCATGCTTAATCGAAATGAACTATCCGCCTATGAGTGATAGGCCATACCTAGATTCAGTTGCCTACCCATGGCTTCTTGTAGGCTATTTCAAAACTGGCCAACTTCTTGAGGGTAAACCGTTGCTGACCATGATGCAGTCCTCTTGCTCTTCACCGGACTGAAATGAGCACTCTCCGTGAGTCTACCTATTATGACCCACATACCCGTATTCTCTTTCTTTGATCTAGGTAGTCCATCCACATAATCTATCGAGATGTTTTCACACTTCCCTTGCGGAACCTCCAATGGAGGTAATGGCCCGCCGGCTTCTATGACTTGGCCTTAACCTGGTGGCACAACATGCATCCTGAGACCAACTCGGCAACCTCCTCGAGTGATGTGCATCTTCAAGAACCTTCCTTACCAAGTCTTCCACTCGAGGAACACATAATCTCTCCTCGCGTCTTAGTCATCCCTTGTCATCTATAATATATATAGCGAGGTGACTTAACATCTCGCCTCGAATCAACTGGTCCATATTCTTGACTAACTGCGGGTCTTCTTCCTGTGAAACCCCCTTCTTGATCCAGAAGAGTAAGTCTAAGCTCAGGGAATGCTAGCCAAACGGAGAAAGCTTCTTACTTCAATTGCCCTCCTCAAAGTTTTCCGGTCTTAAACCGCAACCATTTTAGCGGAATCCACCGCTAAGCCTTACTCAGGAACTATGTGCCCAAGAAATCCAACTTCTTTCCTCCAAAGTGACATTTGGAGAACTTGACCTTCAACTGGTGGCTCTAAGCGTATCCATCACCTCCTTGAGATGTCTAGCATACTCTTCCTCATTTTTTTAAGGAGATCAAAATATCGTCTACGACGACCACGACAAACTTGTTCAAGGACTCCCTAAACACCCTACCCATCAAGTACACGTAATATGCGGGTGCATTAGTCAAACTAAATAGCATGACTAGCCATTCTAAAAATCCATCTAGAGTCCTAAACGCAGTCTTGTCAATTCCATCCTCAGCCATCCTAAGCTGATGGAATCCGGTAGCTAGGTCAAAAGAAAACAGATGCTCCTACAAGCTGATCAAACAAATCATCGATCCTTGGTAACAGTTGTCTATCCTTCTCACGATAATCAACACATAAGCGAAGCAAACTGTCCACATTAGTAACGAATACTACTGGAGCACCCTACTTGAAAATTCTTCGTCTCAGGAAGTTCTTCTCAAGCAACTCCTTGACTTACTTTCCTAACTCTCATCTCGTGAGGTCATGTGCCTAACCGGCCACGAAACTGACTTGGTATTACCAACCAGATAATGCGGAAATCTATCCCACGTCTAGGGGTAACCCCTTTACTTCCCCCAAGATATCAGGATATTCTCGGACCACCCTCACAGATTGCAAACTATCGATGGACGAGTCGAGGGATTTCAAGATAACCTAACATGACGGGACCCATAGGGTTACTAGAAATTTCTAGGGTATTACCGAGGCGGATCATGAGCCTCACAACCCTATATACAAAAACCAAGAATGGCTCCTAAACAGGACAACCATTCCATGCCCAAAACCAACCCATATCCCCTGAAACCGAGAATATAAACATCCCACGAGAGTTCTATACTCAAGATAGAAATTTTCAAATCCACTCAGACCACAGACAAACGGGCAGAACCCCCAATTGGATTTGAAACACATACGGGATCATCAACTAGACTAGTACTTAGGTGCAAACTTTCAACTAGATCAGATAAAATAAAACTATGCGATGTGCCAGAATCAAACAAAGTTTGAACAGGGAAAATCAGAAAATGTAAGCAAGACTTTCGACAGAAACACTACCTCTATCATAAGCTGGAAGAACGGGGTTGAGGGGATGAACTCGCCCTCCAGATAGTCCTGCACACTGAGTCTGACCTTGCCCTTGTTTCCTCGGGCAATCCTTGCTGAGATGTCCAAACTCACCACAATGAAAGCATTCGCCCCGCTTTCTCTTCTTCTTCCTACATTCCCTAGCTATATGTCCAACTTTACCACAGAAGTTGCATTTCCTATTCTCTCTTGGCTTGTCCTTGCGGTTGTTGTTATTCTTGCCTCGTTTCCCGGAATTTACCCTCTTGCCTTGAGACTCCTTCGCCTTGACCTCTTTCTTGTCATTGTTATCTTCTTCTTGAAGTAGGGCTATGTTCACCAAATTCTCGAAAGTCGCTCCCAAGGGTATATGAGACATGGCCAAACCATGTAATGGCTCGTTTAATCCTAGAGCAAAGTGTAGGGCCTTCCTCTGAGCTGTATTAACCAAGTCTAAATCGACCCGAACCAGTTGATTAAACTTATCTATGTATTCCCTAATAGTCATGTCCCATTGCTTCAGTGATAAAAACCTCAATCCAAACCTTCCTCTAAAGTCATCCCTAGACTCAATTGGCCTAGTAGCGGTGGTGACTACCCACCAACGTGCAGCTTCTTCCTTTAGCAACCATACTGCCAATAAAACCTTCCTGCGGTCACCTAAATCAAAGGTGGCTAAAAGATCTTCGGTCTCTTTCAACCAATTCCTTGCCTCTAAAAAAGTCTCTGTTCCACTAAAATTCTTGCCACCCATCATCTTAAAGTTCTTACAAGTTTCCGCAAAATCCGCTTGTGGAGGCTGAGGGAGAAGAGGAACATCAGCTACGGAAGGAGGAGGAGGAACAGCGGCCTTGACTGGAAAGACAACATTAGAGACACCCGGGATCGGTGCCGTGACTTCCAAGTACCGACGAAACCAATTGGGTATTGTTACCCCTTCGGGCAAGATGAGATTATCAGACATGCTGGAAACGAAAAGAAAAGAGTTCAAACGAGGGGTCAAAGGATAGTGCTAATGGCTTTTGGGGAATAGCCTTTTAAAAATAACTAGACTTTTCTTTGGAAAATACTTTATACTTGGTTTTGAAAATAGTTTTTCAAAAGTTTTAAAAACCTTTTTATCCCTTCTCATAAACCTCGCTCTGATACCAAATGTAACACCCCACCTCCGTCAGGGTGGCTCTTGCAAGCAACTCTGACTTTGGTGGGGCGTTTTAGAACAAGGTAAACATGCATAATGATATAACAAGGCAGGACATGACATATATATATGTAAATAAACAGAGTAAGTAGATAAAACAGCGGAAGATTTTTAAACCATTTCAAAACACAAGTCTGGTACATCAAAATGTCAATTTCCCAAAATTACAAGTCTAGATAAAAACATCATCTGATAAACTAAAATACATAAGCACTATCCCCAAACAAGAGTGATAAACCATAGCGGGCTCAATATCCAAACGTACATGAGCTAATCCAGCAAGCAAGCTAAGCGATCCAAGCTAAGCACCAATGTTCCCACCCTGAGAACCTGGGGGGGAACGGAAGAAAAGAAGCGAAAAGAAAACAGGTCAGTCAAAAAGACTGAGTAAGCCCTGCTACGATCAGTCTATAAACTAATAAAGTTAACAGCATGATGGGAACTGAGATGATCATAGATAACAACATACTGGCATGATAAATTAACTACAAGATAGATAGTGGTGTCATCGCATAAACAAGGTTAAGTTTTGCACCACGGTGTACTAGCAAACCAACCTAACAGGTATTGATCCCTTGGCCCAAGCTTTAACCCAATAACATGAAGTGACCTTAATATAAGGTCCAACCAAACGGTCTAGTCGATCGGCTCCCTATAAGCCTAACACGTCAAGTGTTGGTGTCCATACGGCCCACATATGGATGTAGTCAGACTGTGCTGGGTCCACCTTCGGGTGTATCAAGCCCTCGGGTGTCAACCCCAGACACTGAAGCAATAATGCACAGTCTAAACCTACTGGTACCCGTGCCTCGAGTTTGTCCAACACCGGACTACGTGCACGTCCGTAGCCCGCCTGGACCCGCACCGCTGTACCACTCAGCCATCGCTTTGGTCGCTTACATCCGTCCAGTAATCGTGCCCCGCCCTAGCCTAACCTCTAGGGTTGTGATGATACCAAACTGGGATTACTGCTGGAACAGACCACGTTGCTAGGGTTTCCTAAGAGGGTTAAGTACGATTTAACCCTTCACTAACCATGGATTAAATTGGTTAAGTGTAACCGACAGTTCACAACTTAACCCCATTTCAATCCCTCGAACCCCCAAATGGATTAAATTGGTTAAGTGTAACTTAACCCCATTTCAATCCCTCGAATTCCCAAACTGGTTAAGTATTAGTGGACCCTGACTTAACCCTAATCATGAGGCATTAATTAATTTAATGCACCTTAACCTCTCACATTAGACCTTGTTGTGGTTACTAGTTAGGCCGGGCGGGTCCGGGTAGGTTTACACCACAACTTAGTCTAACCTCGGGTCTTGGCACCACATGACCAACTTCTCACATTGGGTCCTATTGTTTGTAGCCACTAGTTAAGCCGGTAGGTTCCGGGTAGAATTACGCTACAAACTCAACCCAACCTCGAGTTGGCCATACTTATGTTTTCTAAGTGTCATGTCCACTTTATTTCAAAACATAATTACAAGTCAACAAATACTTGGGTAGACCTAACTTAATAGGTAAATTCCCAAGGGGTAGACCTAACTTAATAGGTAAATTCCCAATCTTATATCTTCATGTAGTTTAAGTTTACCCAAACCCCCCAACGTCATTCTATCGCTTACATATTCGTAATAACGCATAAAGGATAGGAAGAGGGAACTTGGCATAACATACATGATGAACTTGCATATTACAACAAACATGCATAACATGTTAAACTTGCCTAACATGGCATATGGAACTTGCATAAACATGCATAACTTGTCAAACATGCATAACATGTCATTGCGAACTTGCATAAGCATGCATAACTTATAAAACATGCATAACATGGCATAGTGAACTTGCATAAGCATGCATAACTTATAAAACATGCATAACATGACATAGTGAACTTGCATAAACATGCATAACTCAATAAACTTGCAAATCATGGCATAGTGAACTTGCATAAACATGCATAACTCAATAAACTTGCAAATCATGGCTTAGTGAACTTGCATAAACATGCATAACTCAATAAACTTGCAAATCATGGCATAGTGAACTTGCATAAACATGCATAACTTGTTAAACTTGCAAATCATGGCTTAGTGAACTTGCATAAACATGCATAACTCAATAAACTTGCAAATCATGGCTTAGTGAACTTGCATAAACATGCATAACTCAATAAACTTGCAAATCATGGCATAGTGAACTTGCATAAACATGCATAACTTGTTAAACTTGCAAATCATGGCTTAGTAAACTTGCATAAACATGCATAACTCAATAAACTTGCAAATCATGGCATAGTGAACTTGCATAAACATGCATAACTTGTTAAACTTGCAAATCATGGCTTAGTGAACTTGCATAAACATGCATAACTAAATAAACTTGCAAATCATGGCTTAGTAAACTTGCATAAACATGCATAACTTATCAAACATGTGTAACATGGCATAGTGAACTCGCATAAGCATGCATAACTTATCAAACATGCATAAATCCCAACTTTCATCACATATTAACTTTAGAGTTTCTAAAATGAAGGTAAGAGGGTTTACTATGCTTATGCGGACTCAAATGAGTATAGCAAATGTAAGAAACCCCTTATGCAACAAAATAAAACCCCAAAATGCAAGCAAACTTGATCAAGACTCCTCCTTTATGATGACAATAGAGAAACAAGACTTTAATGCAAGCTAAAGAGGATCATACAAGCCTAAATACACTTGTATGCATGGAAATCTCTTAGGAATTTGTTTAGGAACTGTATGAAGAGAGTGGAGGCCATGAGAGGTTTGATTTTGACATAGTTTAGTTGCTAGAATGAATAATGAGTGATTTAGGGTAGGTTAGGGTCTTATTTATAGAAGATTAGAGTGTTTTTAGCCCTAGGATAGTTTAGGTCCGTCAGATTTCGGAATTCTCTAGAACCAAGCCACAAGACCAGACCAAAACCCAAAATGGTGCGCCAGGCAAAACTGCCCGGCCACCCCGTGTCGACAGGGCTGTCGACAGGGCTGTCGACACCCTGGGGACCCTGTCGACATGCCTGTCGACATGGGGGTCCTGGCGGGAGTTTTCCCGCCTGACGCCAGTTAGCCCTAATCCTTGTTTTTAATTTAAAATTTAAATCTGTTTTTAACATAGAAATTTCTGAAAACTTCAATGGGCCTTAACTGGGTCATACGGACTCCGATTTTCGAAAACTCGGACTCTATTTCGCGTATTTTTCCGAGACGAACACAATGGCATAGCCCGTTTCCCTTGATTCAGATTTTAGAATTAAATTCTGCCTCGAGTTACATTATTACAGGTTTTTGAAAATACGGGTTGTTACAGCATGTAAAGAAGCTACTTGGCTGAGAGGTTTATATTTTGAGCTTTGTGGAGATACATCTTGCATTACTATATTTCTAATAGCCAGAGTGTTATATGCCTTACAAAGGATCAAATGTTTCATGAGAGAACTAAACATATAAATGTTAGGTATCACTACATTCGAGATGTTATTGCTAAAGGTGGTGTTAAAGTTTGCAAGATAAGTACTCATGACAATCCCGCTGACATGATGATAAAGCCAGTTCCAATTACTAAGTTTGAGCTTTGCTCAAGCTTGGTTGGTGTTACAGTATAGTCTTTAGGGACTATTGGAGTAAGGCAGATATTTGTTGAAGGAGTTCATTTTTGTAGTTCATCTTTCTACTTCAAGATGAGAATTCGTCTCAAGGTGGAGATTGTTAATTTGTGATCCGAAATTCTCATTAGAATTGGTCCAGCTGATGTCACCTAAAGGATCTTATCTATATCCTTAATTTATTCTCTTGATTGAGATATTTTTAGCAACCTCATTTAAAGGATAAAGGAGATCTTTAATTTACTCTCTTGATTGAGATAAAGGAGATCTTTAATTTATTCTCTTGATTGAGGTATTTTCAGCAACCTCATTTAAAGGATAAAGGAGATCTTTATTTTATTCTTTCTCTCCTTATTTGACTGCATGAAAGTAGAATATAAATTCATTGCTATGGTTTGTAATGAAAATAAGCTTGTAAAACTCCATCAATTAATTAATAAAGTTTGCCTTTCTCCCGTGGTTTTTTTCCCGAAAAGGGTTTTTCCACGTTAAATCTTGTGTGATTCTATTCTTTGCTTGCTTCTTTGATCATTTATTTATTAACAGTTTAAGCAAGCTGATTTGTGACTAATTCGGGGGCAATTTGGGTAATTGGCCAACCTCTATATAAGCTATTTTCTGAAGTGAATTAGGAAGAGCTTGAAGACTAGATTTGGGATCAAGGGTTTATTCTCAAGGGAGAATTAGAGTTTATAGCCTAATTCCAATTCTTCAATTCTATTCTCCTCAAACTCTTTTCTATATTGAAATATAGTGATTATTGGATCAATCTCTTGTATTCCTTTCATCATGGTAATAAAATACTCTCTCCAAAGTGGATGTACACTAACAAGATGTTAGTGGAACCACTATAAATCCTTGTGTGATTTATTTTTGCTACTTTGTCATTAGTTTCTTGCTTGTGATTGAGATTTGGATTGTTCGTGATTTGTTGATATTGGTTTTGTGACAAGAGTTATTGCTTTGGTTGTTTTTTGCAAGTCTAACAACGATCTAGTCTTCCGCTAGCGCATTGTGGTTTAGATATCGGATTCGAGTGGTCTTGAATCGGATTAATCACAATAGTTTCAACAGTTGGTATCAGAGCTGTTTTGGTGCTTGTTAGGTGTTTGTGAAAATGCCGGAGACGGATAGTAGCTCGGTAAGTCCTTCAACCGGAAGTCCGAATAGTGTGGCGCCATATATACGGGGTTCGTATGCGTGTCGGGTTCTCAATTGGTTATTGACAAGTGGAATGGTGATAATGACTTTGAGAAGTGGCAATGGAAAATGAAAGCAGTTCTTTGGAGGAATCGGGTGCACCGAGTAGTATTTGATACTCGCTTATTGCCAAGTGATATCTCGGATGTTGAGAGAGAGTAGATGGAGGAATGTGCTTACACTACTCTTCAACTTGCTATGGGGGAGAATGTGATCTCTGAAATTAGTGGTGAGACTACCGCTAAAGGTATTTGGGACAAGTTGGAAGAACTTTATATGAAGAAGTCGCTCACTAACCGTTTGATCTTGTTGCGAACGTTTTTCACCTTCAAGATGAAGGAGGGTAATTCGCTTAAGGCACATTTGAATGCCTATGATGACTTGCTCATGAAGATGAAGGCCGTTGATTTGAAGATTGAGGAAGAGCAAAAGGCGATGATATTATTGTGTTCATTGCCGGATCGCTATATGGGTTTCTCAAATAGTTTGATCTATGGCTGGGATACCTTGACTCTAGATGATGTCAAGACGGGTCTTCTTAGTGAGGAGTTGAGAGATCAAATGAAGGAGATGAGTTAGGGTAGTAGTGGAGCTAGTAGTAGTCACGGGTTGTTTTTGGAGAAAGAAAAGAATGTGAAGAAAGAAAACCAGGGGCGTTCTAAATCAAGAAAACCCGGTGGAAGAGGTAAATCGAAAGAGAGAAATGGGAAGTGCTTTATATGTAAGAAACCGGGACATTGGAAAAATGAATGTCCGGACAAAGATAAGAAGGGAGTAGCGTCTTCATCTGTGGCGGTGGAGAGTGGGGATGGTGAGATAGATGAGAATGTGTTGACGGCGGTAGCAACGGGTGTTTCGGGTAACGAACGGGTACTCGATTCGGGTGCGTCGTATCATATGATGCCAAATAGAGATTGTTTTTCATCCTTTGAGGTCAAAGAGGGAAATGAAATTGCTATGGGAAATGGTGCTGTTTGCAAGTCAATGGGTAGTAGCTCCGTGCAAATAAGGATGTTTGATGGAGTTGTTCGCACGCTCACCAATATTCGCTATGTTCCGGGACTTAGGAAGTCGCTTATATCTTTGGGGCAATTGGATTCTCTAGGATGCAAGATCACTATCGAGAAGGATTGCTTGAGGGTTTTGAAGGGAGCGCTTCTGGTTATGAAGGGTGCTAGGACTCGTGGTATATATTTGCTTCAAGGTGTGACAATAGGAGGTGAGACTTGTGTGGGTGTTGATAGTTCTCGTGACTTGGATGCGACGCGGTTGTGGCATTTGAGATTGGGTCATGTCTTGGAGAGGAGTTTGGATATTCTTCGGAAGCGGGAGATGATCGAGGGTAAGAGTTTCAACAAACTAGAGTTTTGCGAGGAATGTGTCATGGGGAAGCAAACAAGGGTATCATTCGATGAAGGCAAGCATGACTCAAAGGAGGTTCTTGAGTATGTTCATTTGGATGTTTGGGGACTGGCACCGGTTGCTTCTTTGGGAGGAGCAAGGTATTATATCTCTTTCATTGATGATTTGTCTCGTAAGGTATGGGTGTACGTAATAGGGGCCAAGTCGGAGACATTTGCTATGTTCAAAGTGTGGAAGGCTCTTGTTGAGAATGAGAGTGGTAAGACTTTGAAGGTGTTAAGGACCGACAATGGCGGCGAATATGTCTCGCGTGAATTCTTGGAGTATTGTAAGCATCACGGGATCCGGAGACATTTTACTACACCGGGAGATCCGCAATCTAATGGAGTAGCGGGGAGAATGAACCGAACTCTACTTGAGAAAGCTCGATGCTTGAGATTGACATCGGGTTTGTCTAAGGGATTTTGGGCCGAAGCTTTGTCAACTGCGGTGCACATTGTAAATCGAATTCCCTGCTCGGCCATTGGTAACAAAATTCCGGAGGAAGTGTGGAAAGGGAAGAGTGTGGACTTGAGATATCTTCGTGTGTTTGGTAGCCCGGTTTATGTGCATGATCCGGGGAATGATAAGCTTGGAGCTAGGGCATTCAAGGGGGTCTTGCTTGGTTTCACGGATGGCGTGATAGGCTATCGGATTTGGAATCCGAAAACAAAGAAGGTTGTTAATTCTCGTCATGTCACTTTTGATGAGTCGACTTTATTTAAGGTGGATGAGAGCTCATCGGACGTTCCAGATTTGGTTCATGGTGAATTAAAGGAGAAGGAAGTCATTCCCACATTCCGTCCAAGTGGTAGTAGAGTTGAACAAGCTCATGGGGTTGAAGCGGTTGATGAAACATCACATAGTCCACATGGTTCCTCTAGTGATGATGTTGGTGATGTACATGATACCAGAGAAGTTTCGACTCAAGGTGGAGCCGAAAGGGGTTTGGGTGATAGTATTGCTACTCGGGTTGGTCGACGTGCAATAAGGCCTCCAGAAAGGTAAGGTGATTGGAACTACCTTAGCTTTAGTGATCATTTGGACTATGCTCTTAATGTAGTCCAAGATGAGCCGATGGACCTTGATGACGTCATGGAGTCGAGAGAGCGCCCGAAGTGGATTTGCGCCATGGAGGAAGAGATGCAATCGCTTATGAAGAACCGAACTTGGAAGTTGGTTCCACTTCCTCAAGGAAACCGTGCAATAGGGTGCAAATGGATTTACAAGGTGAAGTATGATGGAAGGTACAAAGCAAGGTTAGTGGAAAAGGGGTTCTCATAAAGGAAAGGAAAGGAGTATGATGAAATTTTTGCACCGGTGGTTCGTCATACATTTATCCGAGTTTTACTAGCGATAGTTGCTATCCATGACTTGGAGTTGGAGCAACTTGATGTGAAAACCGCCTTCTTGCATGGAGACTTGGATGAAGACATCTACATGGAGCAACCGGAAGGGTTTGCTGTAGATGGTAAGTCTAATATGGTTTGCAAATTGAAGAAATCACTATATGGGTTAAAGCAATCGCCTAGACAATGGTACAAGAGATTCGATCATTTCATGCTTGAAAGTGGCTTCCATCGAAGCATCAAGGATGCTTGAGTATATTTCAAGAGGTTGGGAAATGATTGTTGGGTGTATTTACTCTTGTATGTGGATGATATGCTCATTGCTTCCAAGGATCAAAATGAAATCAACAAGTTGAAGATGCTTTTGAAATCGGAATTCGAGATGATGGATCTTGGAGAAGCAAGGAAAATCTTGGGCATGGAAATAGGAAGGGACCAAAAGCATTTTGAGTTAAAATTGACTCAAAAGGAATACATTAAGATAGTGCTTTGCCGGTTTAGCATGGAGGATGCAAAGGCGTTAAATACACCTTTACCTTTACATATGAAGCTTTCGGAGAAGGGATCACCTATCGGGATAAAGACAAGGCTTATATGGAAAAGGTGCCATATGCAAGTGCGGTTGGTGGTTTGATGTACGCAATGGTGTGTACAAGGCCCGATATTGCAAATGCCGTCGGGGTGGTTAGTCGGTATATGGCTAATCCGGGGAAATCGCATTGGGAAGCCGTGAAGGCTGTTATGAGATACTTGAAAGGCATAACATCTCATGGACTTGTCTTTAGCGGTAGTGATGATAGGAGTTGCAAGTTGGTTGGTTATTGTGACTCGGTCTACGCCGGTGATAGGGATCGGAGGAAATCAACTTACGGGTATGTCTTCACACTTGGCGGGACAACCATTAGTTGGAGATCGCGACTGCAAACCGTAGTTGTTTTATCCATTACGGAGGCGGAGTTGATTGCCGCTGTGGAAGCGGCCAAGGAGGCACTCTACTTGAAGCGATTGTTGTGTGCTTGAGTTTCGAACATGAGAGTGTTGATGTTCGATGTGATAGCCAAAGTGCTATCCATTTGGCGGAGAATTTAGCGTTTAGCTCACGGACCAAGCATATTGAGGTGAGGAAGTCATTTCTTGTAGCCATGGATGAGGGTAAGCTAGTATACCTTCGGAAAGTGCACACAAAGGATAATGCAGTGGATATGTTTACAAAGGCATTGCCATATGGGAAGTTCGAGCATTGCTCGAACTTAATTTGCCTGTTGAGTTGCTAGGTGCCACGGGGTGGCACGAGGTGGAGAGAGTGATTTTGTGTTTGATGGAAAAGGAATAACGGTGAGAGATTGAAAATCTATCTTCATGGTAAGTACTCGTTACACTCCCAAGTACATTGTCTTTTGGTGAGACGGTTTGTGGTTTGAATGTTTTCAACACTACATTGACGGGTGGGGGCTTTGCCTAAACTCGTTGGTGTAGTGCAATGGGCGGTGGCCATGCCGGAGCTCATTGGGAAAACATTCAAGTTTGCTTGGTCGAAGGTAGAAGGAAGTGCATGGTGCATTGGAGTTTGGAGTGGAGATGGTTACAGTATTGAGGTGGAGTGTTGTGATATGCGATACTATATATATGTGTTGGATTGAAGAGGACGAAGATAGCTTCGAGTCGGAGGTGACCGTTCGCAAATCGGAGCTCGTATGAAGGAGATATGAGCAGGAAGGTGTTTACTGTCAGCTGGGTATAGGGACAGACGTCTGTCATAGTGGATGACAGACGTCTGACTGTAGGGAATTGGTTTCCCGAGAGCTCAGACAGACGTCTGACACTTCCCTGGCAGACGTCTGTGCTGAGTGAATTTGCCCAAGTAATCTCTGGAAGATAACAGACGTCTGTCAGGAGGTTCGACAGACGTCTGTGCGAGCTTTGGGCTATTTTCGGGCTGAAGTTTAACCAAGCTGATTTGTGACTAATTCGGGGGCAATTTGGGTAATTGGCCAACCTCTATATAAGCTATTTTCTGAAGTGAATTAGGAAGAGCTTGAAGACTTGATTTGGGATCAAGGGTTTATTCTCAAGGGAGAATTAGGGTTTATAGCCTAATTCCAATTCTTCAATTCTATTCTCCTCAAACTCTTTTCTATATTGAAATATAGTGATTATTGGATCAATCTCTTATATTCCTTTCATCGTGGTAATAAAATACTCTCTCCAAAGTGGATGTACACTAACAAGATGTTAGTGAAACCACTATAAATCATTGTGTGATTTATTTTTGCTACTTTGTCATTAGTTTCTTGCTTGTGATTGAGATTTGGATTGTTCGTGATTGGTTGATATTGGTTTTTGACTAGAGTTATTGCTTTGGTTGTTTTTTGCAAGTCTAATAACGATCTAGTCTTCCGCTAGCGCATTGTGGTTTAGATATCGGATTCGAGTGGTCTTGAATCGGATTAATCACCACGGTTTCAACAAAGTCTAATTTGGGAATTATTATTTCACCTTATGTAATAAAAACTTGGACTGGACTATTCCTATGACATTTATTGTGCATATTGATCAAATTTGACATGGGCATGGAATTGCACGAGATACCACTTTTAGATTGGACAAGATGAATTTCATATATTTAACCCATGTCGTATGGAATGATATACAATGAAAATAGCACAAGTCATCCATTAACTAGCTTAATGGAGGGTCTTCGCCTTTTGACTTTTACCTGAATTCACTAAGTCATATGATGTGATCTCTTAAAATAGGTCAATATGAATCACATTAATTTCTTTGTATCTCCCTTGAGGCGAAACATATGCATTGACCTATGTGTTAAGAGCTTATGGGAACTCTTATTCCATCTTGAATATATTCACTTTATGCTTGGCCAAGCACGATGAACTCACTCTCAAGGCTTAGATGAACTCAAAATGAAACTAAATTTGTTCGTTGCCTAACAACCTCAGTCAAAGGGCATCTCATAGTGATTGATATCAGTGGTTTTAAACTTTTTTAAGGTTATCATTTATGTTCAAAACAGACCGATTGACAAGAAGAGAGGTGGCAATGGTTATGAAAGTCGCACATAAGGAGGGACCAAGAAAGCAACTGAGGATTCCTTTGTTTAATACTTATGCCCCCCTCCATAATTCGTTGGAAAACATCTATCTTGCTACTTGTAACATAGTTTAATAGAGAAAACCAGTTCTAAAGAATCAATGGAGAAGGATAAAGAATCAATGGAGAAAGAAAAACAATCAGGAAACTATTGCAGGTTTCGCGAGATGTACGATCACAACATAAATGAGTGTAATCACCTCAAAGGTGTAATTGAGAAACTCCCAATCGAGGCCAAGTCACACATATAACCACCGAATCTTATAGATCAGAAAAATGAATCGTGATAAATATCATAGTAGACAAACCGAGTCCATTCGACAAAAGCTAATGAAAAGTGGAAGAGTATGTAAATGTAGTGAAACATGTAAAGTATGAAGATTACTTGGCCACGGAGGATGAAGCTCCGAGGAAGTTGTTGGAAATGAATGAGAAGGCTAGGGAAGAAGAGGTTATGTGATATTAGAGAAATACAAAGAAACAAAGTCCCACATTGTGTATGTTTTGTGGATATATATCCATAAATACCAAAGCCCCACATGTTATATCAAACAAATGACATGAGCACATAAGGACTTAAATGAATGGGCTATGTAGGCATTGGGCTTTCATATTAAATATTAAAACGTCAAAGATAAGGTTTGCGACTACCCAGAACTGCAATGTAAGCACTACATTGCAGAGATCGGTCCTTTTTATCTTGGGAAACAATTGCTCGTATACCTTCAGCGTCGTAGAGGGGCAATATTGTTTCAAGGAAACAGATATACTCTGGACTCGAACATTACTGATATGTACTTCTTTCTGCTCTTTGTTTTGCTATGGTTTTTTACTGTTGCAAATCTGGTCATGCTTTTTACCGTTGCTAATTTTGATTCTACTTCAAATTAGTAACACTTCTTGACGTGACAATTGGATAGTGACAATATATTGATTGCTATCAGGTTCGTACTATATTTGCATTGTTACGAACAATAATCTTGAAACAATATTTTCGTTTTGTAGAAAATGATAATGGCTAAAAGCAATAGTGGTACTTCCGCGCCAACACCACCTGTAACCAATCCTTTTGCATCCGTGGTTACACCAATGGCACTGTCTCACGGAGAAAGGCCAGAAAAGTTCACCAGAGCGGACTTCAAACGTTCGTAGCAAAAAATGCTATTTTACTTGACAACATTGGGCCTTGCAAAGTATCTTACAGAAGATGCTCCAGCCGTTGCAGAATTGGAACCAGATCCAGTTGAAGTTGAAGCCCTTACTGCTGGGAATTTTTTTGATTTCATGTGTAAAAATTACATCTTGAATGGCCTCGACAACAGTCTATACAATGTGTACTGCACTGTTGCAACATCTAAACAACTCTGGTTAGCTTTGGAAAAGAAGTATAAAACTGAAGATGCAGCCATGAAGAAATTCATCACTGCGAAATTTCTTAACTTCAAAATGGTCGATACAGAAGCTGTGATCAACCAAATTCAAGAACTGCAACTTATCTTTCGTCAACTAGAAGATGAAAAGATGACCCTTAGCGAATCTTTTCAAGTTGCCGCTGCTATTGAGAAGCTTCCTCCATCGTGGAAGGACTTCAAGAACTACTTAAAGCACAAGCGCAAAGAAATGACAATGGAGGAACTTGTAGTTCGATTGAGAATTGAGGAAGATAATAGAAATTCTAAAAAGAAGATTTCTCAAAATGTGGTTGCCAAAGCAAACGTTGTCGAGACGGACAAGTCCAATAAGAGAAAACGTGACAACCAACTTAAGAAGTCAAAGAAATTCAAGGGGTCATGCCATAATTGTGGAAAGAATGGTCATAAAGCTACAGAATGTCGCGGCCCACCCAAAAAGAAGAAATCAGAAGCAAATGTGGCAGATGTTTCAGACGATGTTTCTGAAATGGACCTGTGTACAGTTGTTTCCGAATGCAACCTTGTTGGGAACAACAAGGAGTGGTTTGTAGACACTAGAGCCACTAGGCATATATGCGCAAATAAGTGGATATTCACAAACTATAAAAGTGCTACTAATGAAGAACAACTGTTTATGGGTAACTCGTCCACATCAAAGATCGAAGGCAAAGGAAAGATTATGCTGAAATTGACTTCTGGAAAAGAACTCACTCTAAATGATGTTCTCCATGTTCCAGAAATTCGCAAGAATCTAATTTCAGGATCATTGCTCAGCAAGCATGGCTTCAAACTGACATTTGTGGCTGATAAATTTGTGTTGTCTAAGAATGGAGTGTACATAGGAAAGGGTTATGTATGTGATGGCCTATTTAAGGCTAATGTAACCACTGTTGTACCAAACAATGATATGAATAAAATTGAATCTTCTGCTTATATGGTTGACTCTCCTAATCTATGGCATTCTAGACTAGGTCATGTGAATTTTGATACTTTACAAAAACTGATCAATCTGGAATTCATACCTAAGTGTAGAATTGATTCACATTACAAATGTCAAATTTGTGCTGAAGCCAAATTGACAAGAACCTCATTTCATCATGTTGAAAGAGAAACCGAACCTCTAGACTTAAATTACTGATGTATGCGACTTGAAAATGTGTCAAACTAGAGGAGGAAAAAGGTACTTCATCACCTTTATAGATGATTGTACAAGATATTGTTATGTATATCTCCTTAGAAGTAAGGATGATGCATTCGATATGTTTAAACAACATAAAGTAGAAGTTGAGAATCAACTCAACAGAAAAATTAAAGCTTTAAGAAGTGATAGAGGAGGAGAATATGAGTTTCCATTTGAGGAATTCTGCGCTGAGCATGGTATAATACACCAAACTACAGCTCCTTATTCACCTCAATCCATATGGTATAGCCGAATGGATGAATGCCTTATCAATAAGCTTTGCCTTGCCAGATAATTTTTGGGGAGAAGCTATTCTTTCGGAAAATCATATTTTAAATAAAATACCACGAAAGAAAATGTCTAAGACTCCCCATGAACTTTGGAAAACAGACCACCATCCTACAAATACTTAAAAGTGTGGGGGTGTCTTGCCAAAGTGGAAATTCCAAAACCGAAAAAGGTCAAAATAGGACCAAAGACTATAGATTGCATATTCATTGGATATGCTCATAATAGTAGTGCATATCGATTTTTGGTGTACAAATCTGAAATTGATGACATTCATGAAAACACCATTATCGAGTCTCGAAATACAAGATTCTTTGAACACATTTATCCTCTAAAAACCTCTATTGAAACAAGTGCTCAAAAGACGCCAAGAGATCAAGATACTCCCGAGGATAATGCTGATTAGGGGTGTAAATCGGTCGGACCGGACCGGACAGAGGTGTGTTCAGTTTCTGTCCTAAAAAAAATCGGACCGAACACGGACCAGACCAAAAAAATTTCTCGGACAAATTTCGTTGTCCTAATTCGTGTCCTAAATAAAATCGGTCGGACACGGACATGTTCGGACCGATCGGACTCGGTCGGACATGGCTATTTATATCACATTTTGTACATTTTACTAGATTTTCTTTCAACTATATGTCGAATTACAAGCAATTCGGACGAATTCGGACGAGCTCGGACCGAACATGATTTTTTTCTCGTACAAATTTTGTTGTCCTAACTCGTGTCCTAAATGAAAATCGGACGGACTCGGATGGACGTATTTCGGTCACGGACACGAACAGACGTCGGACATTCGAACAAAATTTACAGCCCTAATGCTGATCAAAGAAAAATGAATGATGAAACTAAGATAGACGAACCGAGAAGGAGCAAACGACAAAGGACCTCTAAATCCTTTGGACCTAATTTCTATGCATATATGATAGAAAATGAACCTCTAACTTACCAACAAGCAATGTCATCTCCCGATGCTCCTTATTGGAAAGAAGCCGTCAACAGTGAAATAGAATCCATTCTACAAAACCATACGTGGGAACCAGTGGATCTCCCTAAAGGATCAAAACCACTAGGATATAAATGGATATTTAAGAAGAAACTAAAGGCTGACGGCTCAGTAGACAAGTATAAAGCAAGACTTGTAATAAAAGGGTTCAGACAGAAGAAAGATCTGGATTACTTTGATACATACTCACCAGTTACTAGAATAACATCAATTATGATGCTTATTGCAATCGCATCTATATTGAATTTGGAAATACACCAAATGGATGTGAAAGCTGCGTTTTTGAACGGTGAACTGGAAGAGGAAATATATATGCAGCAACCAGAAGGGTTTCTAAGCCTAGGAAATGAAAATAAGGTGTGCAAGTTAGTGAAATCTCTTTATGGCCTTAAACAAGGACCAAAACATTGGCATGAGAAATTTGATGAAACAATATTATCAAATGGACTCAAAATAAATGAATCAAATAAATGCGCCTATATAAAATGTATAGATGCTGGATATGTCATTGTTTGTCTCTACGTTGATGATTTACTGATCCTAGGAAATAATAAGGTCATAATAAAATCTACGAAGGACATGCTATCCTCTAGATTTGATATGAAGGACCTAGGAGTGGCTGATGTAATTTTGGGTGTAAAAATTATAAAGACACTACAGGGATATGCGTTATCTCAGTCACATTACATTGCTAAAATAATTGAAAAATTCAAGCAGCATAATATATCTACTGCAAAATCACCAGTAGATATGAACCAAAATTGGATAAAGAACACTGGTGATAGTATATATCAACTGGAATACTCTCGTATACTGGGAAGTATTATGTATGTCATGAATTGCACTAGACCTGATATTGCGTACGCTGTAAGCAAGCTAAGTAGATATACCAGCAATCCTGGTAAAAATCATTGGAAAGCAATAATCAGAGTCCTAGGATATCTAAAGTATACACAAAACTATGTGTTGCAATATGATAAGTATCCTTCAGTAGTAGAAGGATATTGTGATGCCAATTGGATAACAGGCTCAAATGACACAAAATCCACAAGTGGATGTGTTTACATTAGGAAATGGAGCAATTTCATGGAAATCATCCAAACAGACTTGCATAGCCAGGTCAACAATGGAATCTGAGTTCATTGCTTTGGATAAAGCCGCGGAAGAAGCAGATTGGCTTAAGGGGTTTTAAGAGGACATTCCAAATTGGGAAAAACTAGTACCTCCAATATGTATACATTGTGATAGTCAATCTGCTATAGGAAGGCCGAATAGTACATTGTATAATGGTAAATCTAGACATATTCGTCGTAGGCATAAAATCATAAGACAACTTCTCTCTAATGGAGTTATCACTATAGACTATGTAAGGTCAAAGGATAACATTGCGGATCCACTAACTAAAGGCTTGCCTAGAGAGAAAGTTCAAACCTTATCGATGGGAATGGGTTTAAGACCTATAATCTAAAAGTTTTTCTAAATGAAAACCCCACCTAGTTGACTGGAGATCCCAAGATCTTGGTTCAAAGGGACAACTAAGTTTATAGATAAACTTAATGGCACTTTTAAAATACAAACCATTCCTATGATAAGTCAGTGCACAACCCGACGGAGAATAGGATAAGCTTAACTTTTAATGATGTCTATACTATAGTGTTATAAATGACCCAAGTGGAGTATTACGGGATACTCTTTATAGAATCACATACGTGAGTGTGAAGGCGCCGCCTCAAAAAGAATTGTAAGGTCGAATTCTTTAAACACTCATGAGACCAAGCTGGTGTTTATGGCAAAAACGAACACAAACAGAGAATCATGGTTTTAGAAACACTTAGCGTGTATTATCTTTATATACTTACACAAAAGGCTTACATTTCAAAGACAATCTAGTCCACTGATTCGCCAGTAGGTTATAACGATAAACACTAGGAAAAGTTCAAGGCCATTGCGCTACTTTTACCGATACGTTAAATGTTTCACAAAATTCAAGTAACCTCTCATTCATGTGGGGGATTGTTGGAAATGAATGAGAAGGTTAGGGAAGAAGAGGTTATGTGGTATTAGAGAAATACAAAGAAACAAAGTCCCAAATTGTGTATATTCTGTGGATATATCTCCATAAATACCAAAGCCTCACATGCTATATCAAACAAATGACATGAGCACATAAGGACTTGAATGAATGGGCTATGTAGGCATTGGGCTTTCAAATTAAATATTAAAACGTCAAAGATATAGGCCTTAGGCCTTGGGGCTCTTGTGGTCTCGTGATCCAATGGGCCGCCGACTGTTTAATACACGGAAAATGGTTTCTTTTTACGCGAATGCGACCGTTTGGACCAGCGGATGCGTCTGTTCGCCTGAACAGTGATCAGATGCGACCGTTTGAACCAGCGCGCATGTACGGACAGTCGCAACTACCCAGAAAGGCACCCCTCCGCCGCTATATATGGACGGTCTGACAGAGCCACTGATCATCCCGAAAATTAGTTCATTCTGTCTCCTTCTTCTTCCCTGCTGCTCTATTCGTAAAATAACTTACTTGAGTTCGTCGTTGCTTTGCAACTGTAAGCGCTACATTGCAGAGACCGGTCTGTTTCATCTTGGGAAACAATTGCTCGCATACCTTCAGCGCCGTAGAGGGGGCAATATTGTTTTAAGGAAACAGATTTACTCTGGACTCGGACATTACTAATAGGTACTTCTTTCTGCTCTTTGTTTTGCTACGGTTTTTTACTGTTGCAAATTTGGTCATGCTTTTTGCCGTTGCTAATTTTGATTCTACTTCAAATTAGTAACACTTCTTGATGTGACAATTGGATAGTGATAATATATTGATTGCTATCAGGTTCGTACTATATTTGCAATGTTACGAACAACAGAAGTAACTAAGAATGATGATTAATGATGTCATTTTTAGAGACCATGATCTAAACGGGATAGTGGCCCCCACCATTTACCCATTCGTGATTTCGACCAGAATCAGATCCCCTCGTATTAGAAAAGTTCTTATAAATTGTAGTAATTCATTTAATATTCTATTGAAAAAAGACTACGATCAGGTAATGATGAAGGCAAAAGACTTGAAGCCATGCACAACTCGTACACATGATTTTAATGGAACAACTATCCCCTTTACAATGCCTTTTTAGGTCAGTCGGGCCTTAATGATTTTTGAGTATTCCTCACCCTTTGGTGTTTGTTGTTGGAGTTCTCAATCGAGAATGATATCAAAGTTGTGTGAGGCGATCAAGTACATGGAAGAACATGTTCTGTAGCTAAGTCGAGAGATGCTCAGCGCAAAGGGAAAACATTGTTATTATTGGAAATCAAATTGTAGTATCCAGAAGAAAGCTCCATGTTCTTCATAATAGGCTGTGTGGTTAAGAGTGTAGTTGTTGGAGAGTCGAAGCTTTGCCATAGAAAATCACCAGTAGGGCTTCTTATTACAAGCTTACCTGAGTTTAAGAGTTGAGCGAATTCTGCTTGAGTCGAGCTAGTGTTATGCTCCAAACAATTGTGCCATCGTCTTCTAGTGACCACAATATCATAAAGTGAAACTGGATAAGCTTGAGAATCGTAGGACAAATGGATGAGAGAAGTGATGAACTAGTGCGAGCTTAAAGCATGTGACTGATCGACCTACAACTAGGGTTGTCGGTTTGCATGTAGACATAATGAATAGAATCTTCTTGCTTGGAGCAAAAATCTGCGAATCAGCTAGTGAATATAGGTTGAAATAATTAGAAATACACAGATAAAGGTCAATGAAGATTGTCTGTATCATAAAATGGACTGAAGCGTTTTGGTTAAATTATGCCACGTATTATGGTTGAAATTCAAGGCACAATCTGCGTATTACATGTTAGAGACAAAAATGACTGTAATCAGAGAAGGCAGTAGCAGATTAGATTAGTAGAAGCAATGTGAATTCAATATTTATTAGTTAATCAATGGTGGATTAACTTACAAATAATTGGTGGATTAACTTATAAAAGTCAACTATGTGGATGAAATAACAAAATTAGTGGATACAAATAAAATTCCCTTAATCATATATACATATTCAAAAATCCATTTAAATTATTATTCTTAAATCCATATTTTAAAGTGACTAAAAATACGAATAATTACACTTCATGTTCAAACCCCATGTCAAGCATTCAATCTCCTCCATCAAGAACCAAGATCTTAAATTTGATTTACGTTCCAATAACTATGTCAACTCCTGATCTTTGTTGGGAATGGGTCCCTTCCTATGTGGAAAAACCCATATTTGTTTGGAGCAATAAATGTTGCTACGGTATTTTATGTTTTTATTTGAAAAGATGACTTATTGTCCTTTGGTGTGCCTTGGTAATTGCACTTTGATGGGAATTGTCATCATATTAAATAAGTTTGTTGAATGGAGACTTCAAGGTGTCTTTTTGGTGGCTATATACATATCCACATTTTGTGCAATAAAGCACACAACAATATCAATTTGAACTGCATTGATAAATATATATCTACCATCAAAACTTTTTCAGCTCCCCCGAGACTTTGTGGGATGTTTCCACTACTTTGAGATTGCCCTTTGCTGGCGTGTTTTTTACGATATGTCACATCATTTCTCAACTCTGTTTCCTGGTGATATTTTTCACTTTTCTGGCTTTTATTTTGATTTTGTTATTGCTAGCTATTGGTGGATAATTTGTGTATTCACTTTGAGACTTGGATTTGGATTTGTGTATCTCTCCATTATCATAATAAGAGACGTTTGGGTGGACCCCTGTGACGGCCCGCCCCGCACCAGCCTGCATTTCTCCCGAAAGTGCGCTGTACACATGCCCAGCTAGCACAGAACGGTCGTCAGGAGAAAAGAAAGAAGGGAATGAACTAATCAAGGAACCTGTAGAATGTCTCACAGCGCATGGAATAAAATATATTAACAACATACTTGACATAAAACAGGCGAGACAGTGCATAAGCTGATAACTAAAATCAACAATCAATCATCAGAGCAGCGGAAATCCATATACGGCTTATTACAATTTTCCAAATTTACTGTCTCTAAACAAAAGAAAGCTAAAGTAGAAGATGCACCACCAATGCCCAAGCAGTGATCTTCAACAACACAGGGAGAATATTATATATATATATTACGTGGAAGCCTCCTGCTCGTCTCCGGATCATCTACCCGTGCATCACCAGCTAACATGTCTCTAGTCTGCTCGTGTGAGCACCCAGAGTAATAAGAGGAGACATAAAACTCTGGGTCAGACATAAAGCCTGGTATGAGCGATAAGCATCTAAACAGAATAATAACAGGTATACTAAACCATACCTGAACCTGGACCTGCAACCAAAGAGTTAGTACCACATACCGTACGATACTCCAAGGTGCCATAATAAATAGTGTAAGAATACGGGGGTGGGGTGTGCATGTCACAATGATAGCAAACAAATCATCCATAGCAACCATCCTCACATCTCTCACTCAGTGCGTAAAACGTACGACATCTACCACTTTGGAATACTAGACAAACTGAGGTAACGACGAATCCCGACTTGTAGAAACCCTGCTATGACCAAGCTAAACATATGGAGTCATGACCAAACATTTCAATGACCCACTTCATTGGTTGTAGCCCTTGGTCCTACCTATGCCATAACGGCCCTGAATCCGCCTTCGTACCTCCTACCATAGTGGTCCAAAGCTATAGACGTCGATAACTCCTTGGCACGCGTCCCGCAGCAAAGCCCAACCATGAAGCGAACTCGTTGATTCCCATCTGGATCCTGAGCTCTAACTTCTCTTTGGACTACCTTTGCATCTCGGGTATTGGCCATCAGCTTCATCCGGATCGGTCCTCATCTTGCTCCACTCGCTTCGGATCGGACAAGAGTCATCAGTTCAGCTCGGTCAACCTTCAGCTTCTGGTTCGGTTCGTGGCCTTCATCTCGTGGCGGTTCGGATCGGTCGTGGTCACTCCTGGAGGATCGGGTCGCACCATCGGATCGGGTCGCCCTTACTTCCACCGATCCGGTCCGGTTCGGATGATTTCCTGCAGTTCTTCCAGCGAGCAGTTTACGCCATTCGACGGCGTTTTTGACAAATCTAACATTTCTAATCAATCATAAAACACACCATAGAGTCATAGCAGTATGTAATAGCAACCACAAACAACAAACAACCATTCAAATGAATCAAAATGGATCAAAAGTGGTCAAAACTCCTTATTTTCCCTTAAGTACTCTTAATCATGCTTAAGCATACAATTAGCAAAACACATCGAAATTATCTCAAATTTCTAACAGAGCCTTAAAACATTATTTTAGAATTTTAGGAACTTTTCCAGAATTTACTTACGTATAAATTCGCTAATCTTCACTAATTACCCTTAATTACCGTAATTAGTGCAAAAACCATGCAAATCACTCACCTTGGCCACAAACAAAATTCTCAGAACTGAAACTCCTCTGATTTGGGGCGAATACTGATGTCTAACAGCAGCTCTAACCTTGCTTTGGTGCTTTTTCTCCTTAATTTGGTGTTGCTAAGCCTAATCTTCAATTAGAAAGTGATTTGGGGTGTTTTAGATGTAGGAAGCCATTGTTAGAGTGTCTAAGGATGAAAGTGGCGGCTGGAAAATGTCTAAAGGAATGTTTTCTAACCCTAATCAGCCCCTATATACCCCTAAACCCGAAATCCCCCTCTGGGCCTAGCTGCTAATCACCCGGTTAGACCCAATTAAGCTGTTTTTCACAATCTGAAACTTGTTTCAGCCATATCTCCCAAACGGTGAGTCCGTTTGGCTAATGTGATCACTCTACGGAAAGAGAAACCATCATCCGTAGCCAATGGAAGTGGTTTCAGGTCAAAATTCCTTTCCAGTCAAAAGTTATGGCCAAAACAGTGCCAACTAGGGGTAAAATGGTCATTTAAAAATTGGGAAAAATCATGAACATGGGAAATGACCCCAATAGTCGTCTCCCAAAGTTACATGACCATACGACTTCGTATGTGAAAGAAATAAATATTCTACGATCCTATGATGCGTAGAATGCGGGTCGTTACACTCTCCCCCCCTTAAGAAATTTCGTCCCCGAAATTCCTTAACCCAAAACATACAAAGGATCCCGCATGCCTAACAACCACATACAACAATCAAACATACAAAACAAGCAAACAAGTCTATCTTAGCATGCGGAAAACTAAATCGAAGTCAAAATCTTACCAGACAAAGAGTTCTGGATACTTCTTCCTTATGTCTTCCTCTGTTTACCAAGTACAATCATTCTCGTCCTCGCTCCACTGTACCTTGACTAGCTTCATCGCCTTCCTTCGAAGTTGCTTCAAGTCGTGTGCGACAATACGGGCCGGCTTGCGGTTCCCAACCGCCCCGGGTTCTACTTCGAAGTCCTCTAATTGATCAGGTGAGATAGTCATATCTGAGTCGTGAACGAACTTCCTTAGTTGGGAAACATGAAATACGTTGTGAACTCCCGCCATCTTCTCCGGTAAGTCAATTCTATATGCCAAATTCCCGACTAGTTCGAGAACAGGGAATGGGCCAACGAATCTTGGTGCCAACTTGCCTTTCCTGCCAAATCGTATTACGCTCTTCAACGGAGAAATCTTAACAAACACCAAGTCGCCAACGGAGAATTTTAAGTCTCTTCTCCTCTTATCAGCATAACTCTTCTGCCTATCTTGGGCTGCCTTCATTCGTTGTTGAATGATCTTGATTTTATCTGAAGTTTCCCTCACCACGTCTGGTCCAAGCATAAACTTCTCGCCAGTCTCTATCCAACATGATGGTGAGTTGCACGGTCTTCCATACAAAGCTTCAAATGGAGCCATACCGATACTGGATTGGTAACTATTATTATATGCAAACTCTACTAGATGCAAATGGTCATCCCATGATCCACCAAAATCCAATATACATGCTCTCAAGAGATCTTCCAAAATACGATTCACCCTCTCCGTCTGACCGTCGGTCTGAGGATGATATGCGGTACTGAGATGTAACTCTAACCCTAGAGCCTCTTGTAAGCTCTTCCAAAACCCACTAGTGAACAACGGGTCTCGGTCACTCACAATGCTTTTAGGTACTCCATGGAATCTCACTACCCACTTCATATACAATTCTGCTAACTTAGCTGCCGTTCTGGTCGATTTGATCGGTATAAACCTTGCACTTTTAATCAGTCGATCTACAATTACCCAAATGCTGTCATATCCCGATCTAGTCCTTGGTAAACCATCGATGAAATCCATTGAGACTTGCTCCCATTTCCATTCGGGAATTTCTAAGGGCTGTAACAACCCACTAGGCTTCTTTTGCTCGGCTTTAACTAGCTGGCAATTCGTGCACTTGGATATAAACTTCCCAACGTCTCTTTTCATCCCTTCCCAGTAGTAAGTCTGCTTCATATCTCGATACATCTTGTTACCACCGGGGTGTATAGTCAGTTTCGAGTGATGACATTCTCTAAGCACTTCATCTCTCAAACCATTGACATTGGGTACAACAAGCTTTCCATTCTTTCTAAGCCATCTATCTCGATCAAGCCCATACTTGTTCATCTCCTCATCGATACCCATCTCTAACTTGGAGATGATTTCCAATAGGTTAGGATCGTCCCTCTGACTAGAGCCGATCCGCTCAATTAAAGTGGGTCTGATCGTCAAACTTGCTAACATTTCTGCATTCAATTCGCACTTTGGTCTGAAATCAAACCCCGCGATATACTCCAGTTGCTTCCATTCAAGGAACATAGCCCCTAAGCTGGCATGTCTTCTACTTAATGCATCAGCCACCGCATTGCCCTTTCCCGGTGTATATGCGATGTCAAAGTCATAGGAAGCTAAGAACTCTAACCATCTCTGCTGACGGAGATTTAAATCCTTCTGGGAGAATAGATACTTCAACGACTTATGATCCGTAAACAGCTCAAATCTTTCTCCCAAGAGATAGTGTCTCCACATCTTTAACGCGAACAAGATCGCTGCTAATTCTAAATCATGGGTAGGGTATCTTCTCTCGTGCGGTTTTAATTGCCGACTTGCGTAAGCTACAACCCTACCGCCTTGCATCAATACAGCACCCAGTCCGGTACCACAGGCATCCGTGTATACCGTCATCTCTTTATCCCCCTTAGGAATGACTAAAACTGGTGCGCTTGTCAACTTGTCCTTTAGATTTTTAAATGCATTCTCGCACCTTTCATCCCAGACAAAAGCTTGATTCTTCTTGGTCAACTGGGTCAATGGTGCTGCTAACTTGGAGAAACCTTGGATAAACTTTCGATAATATCCAGCTAATCCCAAGAAACTTCTTACATCTGTTGCATTCTTGGGCGTAGGCCAATCCTGTACCGTAGCCACCTTTGCTGGGTCCACGGCAATACCATTCTCTGATACAACATGGCCCAAGAACCTCACTTCCCTCTTCCAGAAGTGACACTTAGAAAACTTTGCTTTCAATTGGTGTTTTCTCAACACCTCCATTGCTACTCTTAAATGTTCCTTGTGTTCTTCCTCTGTCCTCGAATAGACCAAAATATCATCAACGAACACAAGGACAAACTTATTCAACTGATCTCTGAATACCCTATTCATAAGATCCACAAAATATGCCGGGGGCATTAGTCAACCCAAAAGGCATAACCAACCATTCATAAAATCCAGACGGCGTTCGAAATGCCGTTTTAGCTATACTCTCAGCTCCCACTCTAAGCTGATGAAAACCTGTCGCGAGATCCAACTGAGAAAATATTCTCGTGCCACTCAACTGATCGAACAAATCATCTATCCGCGGTAGAGGATACTTGTTCTTCCTCGTCACTTTATTCAACTCGCGGTAGTCTACACACAAACGAAGGGAACCATCCGCCTTGTTAGCAAACACAACTGGTGCTCCCCATTCAGAAACACTCCTTCTGATAAATCCCTTCTTCAAAAGATCGCTGACTTGCACCTCGAGCTCGCTGCTCCCTTGGTGCCATACGACGAAGTGGCATCACTATAGGTCTGGCATCTTTTACCAAATCAATACGAAACTCAATCTCTCGGTGTGGTGGAAGTCCGGTCACTTCTTCGAAAACATCCGGATACTGGCCAACCACGGGCAAACCTGACAACTCACTATGCGGAAGATCGAGGGAGTTTAGAAAACTAGCCAATACCCCCTTACTGGGTAGACCACCAAACACTATCCTCCGCCCATCATCCGCTCTAGCTGTCACCAAAAAGCCCTCACAGTCTACCACCACCCCATACCTTCGGAGCCAATCTACTCCCAAAATAATGCCAAACCCAGTAAAGCCCAAAACAAAGCAATCACAAACAAACATGCATCCACGACTCGATAAGACCACATTACGACAAATCATGCTAAGGCTAGTCGAACCACCAATCGGGTTCGTCACTACTAAAGGTCTATCGACAATCTCGGGCTCCAATCCCAACCTATCTACCAGGTCACTAGATATGAAAGAACTGGAAGCTCCGGTATCAAACAAAACTCTAACAGGAACATCATAAACAGAAAGCATACCTTGAATGACGACATTCTTTCCCTTCTCCGCCGCTGTTGGGGCATTCGACGAAGAAGGAATAGCATTAAGAGCATATGCTTTCACCATTTGCTTTTCCTTAGGAGGCTGTGGACACTTGTCCTTGTGATGTCCCATCTGGCCACAGTTGAAGCACTTCCTATCCGCTGGCTTGGCCCGACAATTACTAGCATAATGGCCCTTCCTACCACAGCTGAAGCACTCCACATCTTGCTTGTTCTTTTTCTTCTGACCATCCTTAGCTTGGTTCTGCTTTCTCTTATTCTGGGAACCACCCTTGCCTCCACCACTTGCTTGTGGTTTTGGCTCTTCTGCAGATGCAACCTCAGTCTTCGACTTAGGGTAGAGACTTTCCGATCTTAACGCTTACCCCACAATCGATTCAAACGTCTCATCGATGTGGTTAATAAGTTTTTCCTCCAAGTACTGATCCAAACCAGTTATGAATTTCTCATTCTTTTTCTCGGCAGTATCAATAAGAGATAACCCATATTTTGACAAAGTGTCAAATTCAGCAATATACTCCGAGACAGCTCTGCCATTCTGCTTGAGCTCCAAGAACTTCTTAAACAGCGCTGACTTCTGAGCAGCTGGAATGAACTTCTCGCTAAAGCGAGCCTTAAACTGCTCCCAAGTAATCTGATCTTCGGGAGTAGCTGCCTTTATAGCATTCCACCAATTCATTGCTCGCCCTTGCAGCTGACGAGACGCTAGCTTTCTCTTCATCGCATCCTCGATACCCAAATCCTCGAAGATGCGTTCGCAACTATCCAACCAATCTTGAACATCCGTTGCCGACTCCGTTCCGTGGAGCGGCTTCCCACCAAGGCTAGTATAATCCTTATTCAGCTTGGCGAAGTCGACTCTTGGCGCCTGCACTATTGGACCACCAATATTTCCACCATTGGGAGCTGCCCTCTGCACATCTCTAAGCATTTCTCTCATGAGGTCAGTAAACATCGTCCTCATGTCAGCAGCATTCCCATTATTGGCCCCTCTACCGGTACCTCTAACGTATCGGCTCATCGTCAATCTGAAAAAGGAAACGATTAACGACTCCATAGTAGTGCTAGTGCAGTTCGACTTCATCTTTATACTACTAATAGTATATATATATATATATATAGCTTTTAAAAAAAATCAAAGTAATCACAAATACGCTCTCTCGTATACGTATATTATCTCTCCCTGATAACTTCCCTAGGTAAACTACGCAACCTAGAGCTCTGATACCAAGTGTGACGGCCCGCCCCACACCAGCCTGCATTTCTCCCGAAAGTGCGCTGTACACATGCCCAGCTAGCACAGAACGGTCGTCAGAAGAAAAGAAAGAAGGGAATGAACTAATCAAGGAACCTGTAGAATGTCTCACAGCGCATGGAATAAAATATATTAACAACATACTTGACATAAAACAGGCGAGACAGTGCATAAGCTGATAACTAAAATCAACAATCAATCATCAGAGCAGCGGAAATCCATATACGGCTTATTACAATTTTCCAAATTTACTGTCTCTAAACAAAAGAAAGCTAAAGTAGAAGATGCACCACCAATGCCCAAGCAGTGATCTTCAACAACACAGGGAGAATATTATATATATATATTACGTGGAAGCCTCCTGCTCGTCTCCGGATCATCTACCCGTGCATCACCAGCTAACCTGTCTCTAGTCTGCTCGTGTGAGCACCCAGAGTAATAAGAGGAGACATAAAACTCTGGGTCAGACATAAAGCCTGGTATGAGCGATAAGCATCTAAACAGAATAATAACAGGTATACTAAACCATACCTGAACCTGGACCTGCAACCAAAGAGTTAGTACCACATACCGTACGATACTCCAAGGTGCCATAATAAATAGTGTAAGAATACGGGGGTGGGGTGTGCATGTCACAATGATAGCAAACAAATCATCCATAGCAACCATCCTCACATTTCTCACTCAGTGCGTAAAACGTACGACATCTACCACTTTGGAACACTAGACAAACCGAGGTAACGACGAATCCCGACTTGTAGAAACCCTGCTATGACCAAGCTAAACATATGGAGTCATGACCAAACATTTCAATGACCCACTTCATTGGTTGTAGCCCTTGGTCCTACCTATGCCATAATGGCCCTGAATCCGCCTTCGTACCTCCTACCATAGTGGTCCAAAGCTATAGACGTCGATAACTCATTGGCACGCGTCCCGCAGCAAAGCCCAACCATGAAGCGAACTCGTTGATTCCCATCTGGATCCTGAGCTCTAACTTCTCTTTGGACTACCTTTGCATCTCGGGTATTGGCCATCATCTTCATCCGGATCGGTCCTCATCTTACTCCACTCGCTTCGGATCGGACAAGAGTCATCAGTTCGGCTCGGTCAACCTTCAGCTTCTGGTTCGGTTCGTGGCCTTCATCTCGTGGCGGTTCGGATCGGTCGTGGTCACTCCTGGCGGATCGGGTCGCACCATCGGATCGGGTCGCACCATCGGATCGGATCGCCCTTACTTCCACCGATCCGGTCCGGTTCGGATGATTTCCTGCAGTTCTTCCAGCGAGCAGTTTACGCCATTCGACGGTGTTTTTGACAAATCTAACATTTCTAATCAATCATAAAACACACCATAGAGTCATAGCAGTATGTAATAGCAACCACAAACAACAAACAACCATTCAAATGAATCAAAATGGATCAAAAGTGGTCAAAACTCCTTATTTTCCCTTAAGTACTCTTAATCATGCTTAAGCATACAATTAGCAAAACACATCGAAATTATCTCAAATTTCTAACAGAGCCTTAAAACATTATTTTAGAATTTTAGGAACTTTTCCAGAATTTACTTACGTATAAATTCGCTAATCTTCACTAATTACCCTTAATTACCGTAATTAGTGCAAAAACCATGCAAATCACTCACCTTGGCCACAAACAAAATTCTCAGAACTGAAACTCCTCTGATTTGGGGCGAATACTGATGTCTAACAGCAGCTCTAACCTTGCTTTGGTGCTTTTTCTCCTTAATTTGGTGTTGCTAAGCCTAATCTTCAATTAGAAAGTGATTTGGGGTGTTTTAGATGTAGGAAGCCATTGTTAGAGTGTCTAAGGATGAAAGTGGCGGCTGGAAAATGTCTAAAGGAATGTTTTCTAACCATAATCAGCCCCTATATACCCCTAAACCCGAAATCCCCCTCTGGGCCTAGCTGCTAATCACCCGGTTAGACCCAATTAAGCTGTTTTTCACCATCTGAAACTTGTTTCAGCCATATCTCCCAAACGGTGAGTCCGTTTGGCTAATGTGACCACTCTACGGAAAGAGAAACCATCATCCGGAGCCAATGGAAGTGGTTTCAGGTCAAAATTCCTTTCCAGTCAAAAGTTATGGCCAAAACAGTGCCAATTAGGGGTAAAATGGTCATTTAAAAATCGGGAAAAATCATGAACATGGGAAATGACCCCAATAGTCGTCTTCCAAAGTTACATGACCATACGACTTCGTATGTGAAAGAAATAAATATTCTACGATCCTATGATGCGAAGAATGCGGGTCGTTACAACCCCCGTCATTGGTCTCGTGGTTTTTACTGTTCACATCAAAGAGGTTTTCCACGTTAAAAATTTGTGTGTTCTTATTTTATTATTGTCTCTTATTCTGTTGATTATTTGCATTGATCATTGGTGATTGAGGTGCATTTGCTGGGTTTGTCTGTGTCATTCATAACAATCTCAATGCAAATATGCATGGCTCTTTCTTTGTTACACCATATAAACAAACAGATTTTACGCCTGCGTCATGTATGATGTCAAAGATTTGTTGGTCTAGCACTCTTGTGGGTGAAAGAACAAGACATTGTGGAACTGCTTTTTTGTTGTTTTCTTGTTATCATTCTCCAAGATATACTTGAGTGCAGGAACATCAAAAGCTAGGGTGCGTTCGCAGTCTCTGAGCATTCCAAAATCAGATTTGGTGGCGTCCGACGCGTCGGACGCCAGAACCTCCCAACCACGCTCCCAGCCACGCCAAGCGAAAGCTGGAACTCATCCCGTTGGCGTCGGACGCGTCCGACGCAGGGATAATTAATTAATCAGATCCTACTTAGGTATGAAAGATTACTTAGCTCAGTCGGTAAGTACACATGGCTTGTTGCGGAGAGACCAGAGATCAAGTCCCACCTTCAACCAAATTTTTAGTGTTTTGTTGTACACTGCATTATTAATGTTTAATGTAGACTATTTGTTAATGCTTAATGTAATTTTTCATTTTTTTAACATGGTAAAAACACATTCTCTAAGTAGATTTAACGGTCCAATTAAAAATCAGTACATAAATTAAATCAAAACCATTAATTTAACAATTAAATACCCCGCTCAGATACCACGCTCAAATACCCCGTTCGCAGCTAAAAACACATTCCCCGTTCGCTACAGTACCACGCTCACATTCCCCGCTCAAATGCCACGTTCAAATACCCCGTTTCCGTTCGCCGAGAACGCACCCGTAGAGTCTTGCCAGATCCAGTAGCGACAATTCCTACCACCTAACAAAAATGGCCAAGCATTTTCTTGAATTAGAGATGGCTTATTTAAACTCTCACAGCAGTTAAGAATTTTATTTGAAAGCCCAGAATCATTGAAATCTTCCTATACTTCAAATTTGCAGTGTCATCTCTAATCACTAATTAAACAAATCAAAAATTATGGATTCATGATATTCAATCGATTTGACAAACGAAACCGACACAGGTTCTCTTAATAAACCAATTAAACAAATCAAAAATTATGGATTCATGATATTTCGATAATATTATATCCATGTTGCTCATTATCAAAATTGTCACCATGTTACTCAACTTTTGCATCCATTGAAATGCATATCATATCTCATATTCCATGTTGTTGGCCTTGGACTTACCCAACATTACAATCAGTACACTATTAATTTCTTATTTGACTGATGATAAACAAATGTTTTTAGTAAAAAATGGCAAGGCATGTAAGTATGTCTATTATTAGTAATAAACAAAACAAAACAAAACAAAATCAAGTGAGGTTAGAACTTAACATACAATGACATCACTTTTGAGTAATATGAAAGCTTTTAAATCACAAATTAGTATCTAGAGAAAACCAGTTCCACTTCAGTAACTACAGCTTGTTCTCTATAAACTAATATAAATTACTCCAATGTAGGAAAAAATAAAAAACATACTTGAAATGAGTAAAATGAGAAAAACAATACAGTTAAAATAAGAAACATCAACTCACGAAGATTCAAAAGTATGAAAGTAACCTGCACGCAACCCATGTTAAGTGCATCCCCTCCTAAATATTCATTGGCAAAATCCACATCGAAAGCATCATGAGTACGATCTTCTATCATGCCTGAAGAAAACACCTAATAAGGATGAAAAATTGGATATTCAAATAAATTTTTGGAATGTGGAATTTACTTCTTATTAAAGATGCAGATTTAGTGATTTACGAAGACAATGTTCAGAACCAAAGTGACCATAGAAAGAAAAATGAAACAAATATATTTTGAAAAAAAAAACAGTAGCATGTTGACCCGACTATTGACTATCTATTTGTCTAACTTCCCTTTGGATTGGACAGACTATGCATACAACATGTGCATGTGCTATCATTTTTGTCAAATCAAATTTGTGTACTTAGAATGGACAAAGAGAAACAAAGGATATCTGCCAAAACTTAGCTCGAGGATGTGAAATATGAGAATGACTCCTCTCAAATGGAGGAATTTTGCATCCAAATGAAATAAAACCAGTGGGCATTCATAGTGAAATCCTTTCAAAGTAGTGAACCAGACATTTAATTTTATTGCATTAGTGTGAATAGCCTCAAATAAAGCGTCGAAGTTGATAGCAGGAAGACGAATTTCACCCCTGGCATTTGTAGGATACAAACAGAATAAACAATTCACTGTAGAGAACAAACAAAGAATTGTCACTGCTTCCAGGTTGCCAAGTGAAACATGGTAGCAAGGCACAGTAGAAGGAATGAAATACTTGGAAAAACTTCAAAAGAGTATAATAATTTAGATGTGCTAACCAAATAAAATACCGTCTTCATATGGTACAATAACAAGGTCAAGTGGACCTCAAATGCAACGTAGTTGTTTACTGGTATTTAAAAATGAAGCTTAATTCATTCACCACAATTTATGTGTATATAAGTGCCTCCAACAAATCATAACTATTAATTACCCATATAAAAAATCATATAACAATTCATACATACCACAAATCAAAAATCCTTACAAGCAGTAGAAGCATCAACAAACCTTCATGTAATGCACAAATATCAAGCTTGACCTATATGTTTAAAACAATAAAAATATCAAGTATCGACTACTTTTATTTCTAACTTGAATCCGATGATAATTTAACATATTCTTGTGTGAAATGACATAAGTTGAAACTCAAAATAGATTTTGAATTTGAGAACGATTTTGAGATATAGTTAGATTTATATTTAGAGATTGAAATCAACTTTAATTTCAAAAATTGAAGTGGTTTTAGGGAGAAGAAGTAGGAGAGATTGGGGGAGAACGAGTATAGAGGACTGAGTGCAAAAAACCATATTTTGGGAATAAGAAGTAGACGGGACTGGGCAAGAAAAGAGAAACGGAGGATAGCCAGGCGGCTTATTAATTTGGCATCGAAGTAATAGTCCTAAAAATCAGATTTTGCAGCCGAATTAATTGGCTTCAAACAAATTGAATAAGACTAACTTACAACAAACAAACGTTCCTAACGGTCGTTTTAATAAAATAAACCCATTTTTTTCTCTTTTAAACAATGCAATCCAACGATCGGTTCTCCACCGTTAGAAGGTTGTACTAGTAGATATATTTATTTTAAAATGTAGAATTTTAGTGTAGGTATATAAAACAAACTAGACACTTAATAATTACAAAATTATGTACTAACTCATGTATCAATCGTTATACAACCAATGTCAACCAACAACACATTTAATTAAACTAAACAAGTTAATGTACTGGTTAATATCCATAAATAAATGATATAAACATAGTGTAAGCAAGACACTCTCTGAATCAATGCAATTGAGAGCGAATTACAACCCGCGTCCATCATCAATTGACTATTCAACCCCAGTGCGTGGATGGCTCACTGCTCCACCTTCAATATACCATTGAACGACCTACATGAACTTAACGCAGGCTATCACCTGTAAGTCATGAGGCACCAACGGTTGACTGCCACCGGACTTAAATTTTTGGTAAAGCAGTACTTAAGCCAATACTTAAAAGGAAAATTCTATTTTAACCCAGTAATATGCTTAGTATCCCCTACAGTTTGAAAAAATGGGTAAATCCCGCAGTTCTGCTAAGTAGTCCCCGTTAAATTAAAAAGAACCAAAAAATAACCTTCGATAATTACATGTTTTTTTAGTGTACCTCCTAGTTGCCCTACGTGGTTCCTTAGAGTACCACATAGGAGGTCTCAGTGGTTCCTTCACGAACCACGTAGGGATAGTGCGATGTACTCTAAGAAACCACATAGGGAAATTACGAGGTATGCAAAAAAATCTAGAAAAAAAATATATTAGAAAAGGGGCATTTTCGTCCTTACTATTTTTTGATGAAATAGGAAGTTACTCAGCGTTTTGCTGGGTTGGAATAGAAATAGCCATGCATAAATAATGCAGGCTCTCTGCTCATCTGGATGTACTGCTTTAGCTAGTACTTAACTTCGGCGCATGTAACTTGGTTTTTAAGTTTTTTTTTTTTTTAATTGATTACAGATTTAAATTCTATAATAAAATCTGGAAGAGGGTTCCAAATCGAACATGAATAGACAAGAAGAAAGAAGATTTCCAAGAAATGGAAGAAAATAATAAATCAAGATGGGCTTAAGGCTTGATTTATTTGGGATACCTACTTTTCTTTATAAATAATCTTTTTTTGTTCATTTGCAATTAAATTCCGATGTGTGTGTGTGTTTGGATATATATATATATATATATATATATATATATATATATATATATATGAGGGTTCCACTACACCTCTTATATTGCACGTGAACTCTCCCCCTTATTCTCCACCACCCATTTCCCCACTCATTCTCTCTCTTCCCATTTCAATATTATTTCTTAGTGGGAAGAGAGAGAATGAGTGGAGAAATGGGTGGTGGAGATTAAGGGGAAGAGTTCACGTGCAATATAAGAGGTGTAGCGGAACCCTCCTCATATATATATATATATATATTTAAAAAATTTGATTAATTTATATACTATCGATTATATTTTGATGACTATCCAAATTCATTCGGCTCGATGCTCATATTTTAATCATTTGTTGAACTATTAAAAAATAAATTACTTTTCAATTGTTTCAATCATATAGAAGTTAGCTGTACTGCAAAAAATATTTTATATTTAATTTAATACATTTTATCTAGTTCAATAAATTATTCAAAAATAATAAATTAATTTATTAAATCAAATCTTATATTAAATTGAATTTAATCAACAAAATAAAAATTAAATATTATATATCGAATTCGAATGATTGTATATTAATTATACAACATATTAAGGCTATTATAGACTTTCCCTTTAAGAAAATTATGTCCCGTCATTTATTATAAAGAAATGTCATACATAGCTTATACCGTAGATTCATACGTACTATAATCATTTTCCAAAATTAAACTTACACACTACTACGTACGACCGTTTCACAAACTTCTCTAATCGTATGTTATAAATTAATTTAACAATTATCTATTTTATTTGCATACGATATATTTGTGAAAAAAAAATTGAAGCGCTAAATTTTCTAGAAAATTTCAGACAAATTAGATTCTCTATGTGCGGATTTTTTCTAGGGTGGTAGAAAAATTAAAGTGGCAAAGAAAAAACTTTGCAAACCAAAGATTAAAGGAAGCATTGGTTTAAAGTGTTTCTCTGACTTAAAAAGTGCAGCCTTCATTAAGCTATTATGGAATATATTGATGAAGGATAACTAATGGACTTCATGAATGAGAATAAAGTATTGCTGGCAGAAACAATTTTGGAGCATTCCTATTGCCTATAATGCATCAGGTGCGTGGAAAGCTATCTTAAGATTGAGAACTACAGGTAAACAACTAGTAAATTATAAAGTGATAGTAAATGGATGTAATACCTCCCTTTGGTTCGAGTCTTATTGCACTTGCTTGGTAGATTTGGTTGGTTATCATCAGCTTCAAACAATTGGAATGGGTGATCAACTAGTCTATTCGGTGATCCGACTTAATTGACTTCAAACAAATTGAATAAGGCTAACTTACAACAAACAAACATCCCTAATGGTCGTTTTGATAAAATAAACCCAATTTTTTTTCTTTTTAGGGTGCGTTCTTAACCAGCGCGAGCGGGGTATTTGAGCGTGGCATTTGAGCGTGGTACTGTAGCGAACGGAGAATGTGTTTTTAGCTGCGAACGGGGTATTTGAGCGTGACATTTGAGTGTGGTATTTAATTGTTAAATTAATGGTTTTAATTTAATTAAATTCTAATTGCATCAAACAAAACGACAACATATTTCATAAAATAAACGACAACGTTTTTCATAAAACATAAAGAACACAACGGTAGTGGAATTAAAACAAGTACATGAAAATCTAAAATAAACGACGATGAGATAACTTACTCAACTCAGCTGAAGTAAACCCACATATGCCCTCATCGGTAAGCTCCCGAACAGTATCCGCATTTCGCTCGTCATTGCGGAAAATCGTCAGAATCTCCCAAAGGTCCACACGCGTACCCGATCTCTGAAGAAGCTCCAAGCACCGCCGGGCAAGCTATCTCGTATCGTCGGTCATAAACGAGCTGGCACGCGCTACCTGTCTGCGCCTAGATGGCTGATCAGAAGGGGGATCGCCCGAAGCCATCCAACCAGTATAGAAACCCGCGTCGGTAGGGGAGAAAGGAGCAGCTGGCACAAGCACTGGTGGAGGTGCTGGTGCAGTAGGAGGTGCAACCGCAGGTATCGGATATGCACAAGTATCTTTCCGCAAACAACCCTCAAACATAATGTCCTGCTCTCGGAACTTAAAAGGCGAGTTCCTCCTGAACCGTCTGTAAGGTCTGCCACCGCCGGTACTCCAAAAATCATCTGGACCGTCCAGATAATCGAACTCTGCATTCCATACACCGCCGGGTGTTCGTAGTAGTCTATCCCAATCGCGAAAAGAGTGCTTCATGTTGTCCCATTTATTTTTGATCTGAGTTTCCGTGAACTCCAGATTATAACGGTCATTCATTATTGCCGCGACCGTTGAGTAGAACCCACTGACGCCTGTATCGCGAGCGGCTATAAAATCAACGCAAATATCTATAAAAGCGGACTCCCGGTCGTCCGTCCAGTTCGCAAATGACTGCGAGGTAGCAGAGGTGGAAGAGGATGCCATCTGCGTAACCAAAAAAAAAAATCCAGAAAAATTCAAAAAAAAATATGTTGTAGAGAATTGAAAAAAAAACACAACGGTATAAAAATTTACCTTTTTGCAGCTCGAAATTGCACCAAAAAATTGAAATTCGTGGGTAAAGAGGGGAGGAATCGGGTTGAGATGGGGAAGAAATCGGGGGGGGGGGGGAGGCGCGGTTTTATAGACGGTGGAAGGGTACGTTGGAAAATCAACCGTTGGCGTCGGACGCGTCGGACGCCAACGGTTGATTTTCCAACGTTCAACAATCGCGCTATCTGGAAGGGGGAAAAGTAGCTTGCGTCCGACGCGAAAAAAAATGAACGCGCCAAATTTTGACTGCGAACGCACCCTTAAACAATGCAATCCAACGGTCAGTTCTCCACTGTTACGAGGTTGTACTAGTATATATATTTATTTTAAAATGTAGAATTTTAGTGTAGGCATATAGAACAAACTAGACACTTAATAATTACAAAATTGCGTACTAACTCATGTATCAATCGTTATACAACCAATGTCAACCAACAATGCATTTAATTAAACTATACAAGTGAATGTACTGGTTAATATCCATAAACAAATGATATAAACATAGTGTGAGCGAGACACTCTCTGAACCAATGCACTTGAGAGCGAATTACAACCCGCGTCCATCAACAATTGACTATTCAACCCCAGTGCATGGATGGCTCACTGCTCCACCTTCAATATACCATTAAACGGCCTACATGAACTTAACGCAGGCTATCACCTTTAAGTCATTCGGCACCAACGGTTGACTGCCACCGGACTTAAATTTTTGGTAAAGCAGTACTTAAGCTAATACTTAGGAAATTTCTATTTTAACCCAGTAATATGCTTAGTGTCCCCTACAGTTTAAAAAAATCGATAAATCCCCCCAGTTCTGCTAAGTAGCCCCCCGTTAAATTAAAAAGAATCCAAAAATAACCTCCGATAATTACGTGATTTTTTAGTGTACCTCCTAATTGCCCTACGTGGTTCCTTAGAGTACCACGTAAGAGGTCTCAGTGGTTCCTTCACGAACCATGTAAGGATAGTGCGAGGTACTCTAAGAAACCACATAGGGAAATTACGAGGTATGCAAAAAAATCTAGAAAAAAAATATATTAGAAAAGGGGCATTTTCGTCCTTACTATTTTTTGATGAAATAAGAAGTTACTCAGTGTTTTGCTGGGTTGGAATAGAAATAGCCATGCATAAATAACGCAGGCTCTCTGCTCATCTGGATGTACTGCTTTAGCTAATACTTAACTTCGGCGCATGTAACTTGGTTTTTAAGTTTTTTTTAATTGATTGCAGATTTAAATTCTATAATAAAATCTGGAAGAGGGGTCCAAATCGAACATGAATAGACAAGAAGAAAGAAGATTTCCAAGAAATGGAAGAAAATAATAAATCAAGATGGGCTTTGGGCTTGATTTATTTGGGATACTTACTTTTCTTTTTAAATAATCTTTTTTTGTTCATTTGCAATTAAATTCCGATGTGTGTGTATATATATTTAAAAAATTTGATTAATTTATATACTATCAATTATATTTTGATGACTACCCAAATTCATTCAGCTCGATGCTCATATTTTAATCATTTGTTGAACTATTAAAAAATAAATTACTTTTCAATTGCTTCAATCATATAGAAGTTAGCTGTGCTGCAAAAATATTTTATATTTAATTTAAAACATTTTATCCAGTTCAATAAATTATTCGAAAATAATAAATTAATTTATTAAATCAAATCTTATATTAAATTGAATTTAATTAACATAATAAAAATTAACTATTATATATCGAATTCGAATGATTGTATATTAATTATACAACATATTAAGGCTATTATAGACTTTCCCTTTAAGAAAATTATGTCCCGTCATTTATTATAAAGAAATGTCATACATAGCTTATACCATAGCTTCATACGTACTCTAATCATTTTCCAAAATTAAACTCACACTACTACGTACGACCGTTTCACAAACTTCTCTAATCGTATGTTATAAATTAATTTAACAATTATCTATTTTATTTGCATACGATATATTTGTGAAAAAAAATTGAAGCGCTAAATTTTCTGGAAAATTTCAGACAAATTAGATTCTCTATGTGCGGATTTTTTCTAGGGTGGTAGAAAGAATAAAGTGGCAATGAAAAAACTATGCAAACCAAAGATTAAAGGAAGCATTGGTTGAAAGTGTTTCTCTGACTTAAAAAGTGTAGCCTTCATTAACCTATTATGGAATATATTGATGAAGGATAACTAATGGACTTCATGAATGATAATAAAGTATTGTTGGGAGAAACAATTTTGGAGCATTCCTATTGTCTATAATGCATCAGGTACGTGGAAAGCTATCTTAAGATTGAGAACTACAGGTAAACAACTAGTAAATTATAAAGTGATAGTAAATGGATGTAATACCTTCCTTTGGTTCGAGTCTTATTGCACTTGCTTGGTAGATTTGGTTGGTTATCATCAGCTTCAAACAATTGGATTGGGTGATCAACTAGTCTATTCGGTGATCCGGGATGGTGTGATAAAACCATCTCTATATCCTTCAACAAGAGAAGTGTCAGTTGAAATATAGAATGTCACAACTTGCACAAATAGAAGGGGTTATTTCTACGAATGGTGTGAGGGAAGAAATTTCACATTTTCAAAAGTGTGGAACAAGATTCGTGCTTATGGGGATATAAAGCATTACTACAAGATAGTATGGCATGGTAAAAATAATCGTAGAATGTCATTTATCACGTATTTGGCCATGATGGACAGACTAAATACAAAGGTGAGGCCGAGTGGCTTTTGGAATTATAGCAAAAACATTGTGTTCGTTGTGTGACAAGGAAGAAGAATCATATGCTCATCTCTATTTCCAATGTAACTATTTGCCCTTGATTTGGTGGTCGATCAAAGAAAAATTGGGTTCAAATCCTACTATACTTCTTTCTATTCAAGATAAATGTGAGGTTATTCAATCCATGTTTTTGATACTGGATCAACTAAAGGACATGGCCTGTGCAGCGTTCGCCGTTGCTATATATTGTATATGGCAGAAGAGAAACTATCGTATTTTTTGGGTAGTAAATGCGAGTATAATACAAATTGATGCATATAGAAAAGGAGATTCAATACCTCATTAGAAACAAGGGGAGCTAAACCAGAAGGACTGATAGAAATGTTTGGTTTTTTCTAAAGTAGAGAATAGAGCATGATGTGGTATTAGGTGGTGGTTCAATGACGAGGAGGAGATAGGCGAGCACTTATTTTCGAATTAAAGTATTGTCCAATATTTATTATTTATGACGTATGTAATGTTGTGTGTATTAATTGTTAATGTATGGTGTTTATATATGCTCTTTTTCGTTGCAAAATATCCACTAGAGGGGTTGTAAGGTTTACTTGTTGCAATAGATGTGATTAAATTCGACTCAAGACCACTCCAATCAAATACCAAATCACAAGCGCCTTGCAGAAGATGAGATCGTTGATAGATTCACAAAAACAACCAAAATCCAATAACTCAAATCACCAAACAATGATACACCAATCCAAACAATCCCGCCTCAATCACAAGCAAACAATAATAACGATAGTAGCAAAATTAAATCACACAAATTTATAGTGGTTCCAATAACGACTTATTAGTGTACATCCACTTTAGAGAGAGTATAACATTACCACGATGAAAGGAATACAAGAGATTGATACAATGATCACAATATTTCAATAAGAAAAGAGTTTGTGGAGAATATAATTTAAGAAATAAAACTAGGTTATGAACCCTAATTTCCTCTTGAGAGTAAACCCTTGATCAAGCAAGCTCTCTTTTTCAAAAACTAAAATTGCTTATATAGGGAAAGACAAATATTTGACAATTTTCGAAATTTCCCCTTGAAACATCACAAATTAACCTGTAATTTCCATAGCCATAAATAACCCAGAAGTCTCCTTAGACGTTTATCCCATGTGGTTAGACGTCTGTCTCGAGGCTCGAGGAAAATTTCCTACACAGCTTAAACGTCTGTCCAAAAATGATAGACGTTTGTCGCAACTCCCTGGTTGCACAACCACTAAGCTTAAACGTTTTTCGCAATAGCTCAGATTTTTGTCACTCGTTTAATTGAAAATACATGCACCTTTTTGCCTCTAACTTCCTCCTAAGAGCTCCGATTTGCGAAACATCTTCTCCCTTACGAAGCTATTTCCACCCAATTCAATTCAAACTTTGTAGTATTGCAAAATTTAACACTCCGCGCTGATACTTCAACCATCTCCAAACTCTAATGCACTCAAGCATTTCCTTCAACCTTCAACCAATCAACATGAATACTTTCCCAATGAGATCCGACGAAGCCACCGCCCATTGCACTCCGATAACGAGCTCCGACAAAGCCATCGTCCGCCAACGAAGTGTTGAAAGTATTCAAACCAAAAACAGTCTCACCAAAAGACAATCTGCTTATGAGTGTAAACGAGTACTTACCAAGAAGATAGATTTCGAATGTTTCACCGATACTCCTCTTCATCAAATAAACCACACTCTCCAAACCGTGCCACCCCGTGGCACCTAGGAACTCAACAAGTGAATTAAATTCGAGTAATGCTCGAACATCCAAACCTTTAATGCCTTATAAACATATCTGCCTCATTATCCGTCGTGTGCACCTTCTGAAGGTATACTAGCTTACCCTTGTATACGGCTACTAGAAATAGCTCCCCCACCTCAGCAAGCTTAGTCCATGAGCTAAATGCTAAATTCTCCGCCAAACACATAGCACTTTGACTATCAGTTCGAACACTGACACTATCATGTTCGTACCCCAAGTCACACAATAATCGCTTTAAGTAGATTGCTTCCTTTGCCGCCTCCAGTGCGGCTATCAACCGCCTCTGTATAGTGGATAAAGAAACTATAGTTTGCAATTTCGATCCCCAACTAATGGCCATCCCACAAAGTGTAATGCCATATCCAGAAATCGATTTCCTACAATCTCTATCACCGATGTAGTCCGAGTCATAATAACCAACTAACTTGCAACTCATTCCTTCACTACTGTCAAAAACAAGACTATGGGATGTTACACCTTTTAAATATATCAAAATAGCCTCCACGACTTCCCAATGCGATTTTCCCGAATAAGCCATATACGGACTATGACGGCATTTGCAATATTGGGCCTTGTATACACCATGAAATACATCAAACTTCCAACCACACTTGAATATGAAACATTTTTCCATATAAGCCTTGTCTTTCTCCCCAATAGGTGATCCCTTACCCAAAAGCTTCCTATGAAATAGTAAAAGTGTGTTTAACACATTTGCATTCTCCGTGCTAGACCGGCAAAACACTTTGTTAATGTATTACTTTTGAGTCAATCTCAACTCAAAGCGCTTTCAGTTCTTTTCTATATCCATGCCCAATATTTTCCTTGCTTATCTAAGATCTTTCATTTCGAATTCTGATTTCAAAATCATCTTCAACTTGTTGATTTCATTTATGTCTTTGGAAGCAATGAGCATATCATTCACGTACAATAATAGATGCACCTAACAATCATTTTCCAACCTCTTAAAATAAATTCCAACATTCTTGATGCTTCTATCAGAACCTTTTTCAAGCATAAAATGATCAAATCTCTTGTACTGTTGTCTAGGTGATTGCTTCAAACCATATAGTTATTTCTTTGGCTTGCAAACCAATTTGGACTTATCATCTACGACATACTCTTCTGGTTGCTCCAGTCTTCATCCAAGTCACCATGCAAGAAGGCGGTTTTCACATCAAGTTGCTCCAACTCCAAGTCATGGATATCAATTATAGATAGTAAAATACAGATTGAAGTATGGCGTACAACCGATGCAAAAATTTCATCATACTCCTTTTCTTTCCTTTGTTCAAACCCTTTTGCTACTAGCCCTGCTTTATACCACCCAACATCATTCACTTTGTATATCCATTTGCACCATATAACACAGTTTCCATTAGGACGTGGAACCAAATCCATTTTTAGTTCTTCATTAACGATTGCATCTCTTCCTCTATGGTGCAAATACACTTCGAGCTATCACTCGAATCCATGACATCATCAAGGTCCATCAGCTCATCCTGGAATACATGAAGAACATAGTTCATATTATCACAAAAGCTAAGGTAGTTCCAATCACCTTATCTTTCGGATGGTCTTATTGCACGTCGACCATTCCGAGTTGCAATTCTATCACCGAAACCACTTTTGGCTCCACCTTGAGTCTAATCCTCTCTAGTATCATGTACATCACCAATATTACTAGAGGAACCATGTGAGCTAAGTGATGTTTCATCAACCGCTTCAACCCCATAAGCTTCTTCTTCAACTCTACTATCACTTGGACGAAATATGAGAATGACTTCCTTCTTCTTTGATTCACCATGAACCAAATCCGGAATATCCGATGAGCTTTCATTCTCCTTGAATAAAGCAAACTCATCAAAAGTGACATGATGAGAATTAACAACCATTTTCATTTTCGGATTTCAAATCTGATAGTCTCTCACGCCGTCCGTGTAACCAAGCAAGACCCCCCTGAAAGCTCTAGGCTCCAGCTTATCATTTCCCGGATCATGCACATAAACCGGACTTCCAAACACATGAAGATATCTCAAGTTAATACTCTTCCCTTTCCACACTTCCTCCGAAATTTCGTTATCAATAGCCGAGCACAGAATTCGATTCACAAAACCACGATTGATAAAGCTTTGGCCCAAGATCCTTTAGATAAACCTGATGTCAATCTCAAACATCGAGCTTTCTCAAGTAGAGTTCGATTCATTCTCTCCGCCACTCCATTAGATTGTTGATCTCTAAGTGTAGTAAAATGCCTTTGGATTCCATGATGCTTGCAATACTCCAAAATTTCCCAAGAAATATAATCTCAACAATTGTTGGTCCTTAGAACTTTCAAAGGCTTGCCACTTTCATTCTCAATAAGAGACTTCCATACTTCGAGCTTAGTAAATGCCTCCGACTTGCTCTTTAGTACGTACACCCATAACTTCCAGGAAAAATCATCAATCAAAGAAATATAATAACGTGCTCCACCTAAAGAAGCAACGGGTGTCGGTCACCAAACATCTGAATGAACATACTTAAGATCCCCTCTCGAATTATGTTTCCTTTCAACGAATGATACTTTGTTTGCTTCCCCATGACACATTCCTCGCAATCCTTTAGCTTATTGAAACTCTCACCCTTGATCATCTCCCTCTTCCGAAGAATATCCAAACTCCTCTCTGAGATATGACTCAATTTTAAGTGCTATAATTTTGTCGCATCTAAGTCACGAGAATTATCAACACGCACACAAATTTTACCTCCTACGGTCCCACCTTGAAGCAAATATACACCTTGAGTTCTAGCACCTTTCATAACTACAAGCGTCCCCTTCAAAATCCTCAATCAATCCTTCTCAATAGTAATCTTTCATCCTAGAGAATTACTACAAGAAAATATTGATTTAGCGCCAAAAATTTAGAAGCGGAAATTTCCGTCGCTAATTTGCGATGGATTTCCGTGTGATCTGCAAAGGATAATTTTTTGTTTTTTTTAACATTTTTTTCTTTTATTTATCACCGTCATCTTCTGTCATTCCTCGTTAAGCCATTGCAAATTACGTCAAATCACCGACGGGTTAATGATTCGGTGGTCATTCATCTTCGGTGGTCATTCATCTTCGGTATCTCTATTGTCATTATTTGTGACTTCTATTTTTCCTTCCTGTTCTTGATTTGGGTTAATTTAGTTTCTTGTGACTTAGACAATATGCGGTCAATTCCAACACAAATGACGGATAATTTGGTGATGGACGATTGCTAATTCTCGGTGATGGTGGTTTACTATTGCCTATGTTACTGTTCTTCCTCTGTTCTAACACCTCTCCATACTCCTAGCGCTTTCATATAGAAATCTAGTTTTTTTGATCTATCGAATTTATTTCGGTTGTGGCTGCTGTGCAAGCCAGGGTTCGCCATCTATTTTGTCTGGTTTTGACCTGATGCGATCTTGTTTGGATCTCAGTTTTTTGTCACTCGCGAGCCTTATTAACCACAAACATCATCTTTTGAGAAACCTCCTTCTCCCCTTCCCTACAATGCGATCTTACAAATATTTTGTCACGGTGACTCTCCTTTATCCTTAACACCTTTAAGAGAAACCTCCTTCTCCCCTTCCCTACAATGCAATTATCTTTTGAGTTTTTGTTGGTTATCGGTATAAGAATTGCTTGACGGCTTGGTGTTTTGTTGAGGTGATTTTGGTTGATTCCCCTTGGTTGGTTTTAGATTTGGATTTGGTCTCTGCGTGTTTGTCTTAGGTAGGAGTGTCGAGGCATAGGAGGACTGTGTCTGTCCTTTTGTTGCTGTCCCGATCCTTTTGTTGCTGTCCCGATCCATTTGTTGCTGCTTGCTTTTATGCATTGCTCCCTTGCTGCCTTCTCACCACTGATTTTTTGACCTTGGCGATTGCCTAGCAATGGGGGTTAGTTCGGGTTGGTTGTCTTGCTTGGTCTTGGGATGAAGCTGTTGTACACTGTTAGTGATCTGGGTCCTCCCATGAATTGTGAGGTACAAGTCACTGATTTCTCTTTTTCTCCTACAATTTGTTTCTCAGTCATGTTTCATACTTTAATGAATCTGTTTAAATACCATTCAGGAATTAAAAGTATTTTTTGCGATCATATGTAACTTAATGGTACTCCAGCAGGCTAATTCTGGTTGATATCATCATCAACTATTTTAATGTCAACTGTGTCAAATACCATGTCATCCTAATTCTAATTAATATGTGAAATAGAAAGTAAACACAGTATGACCCTTACGTTACATGGGTTTTATGATTTTACATCTTAGTTATATTGAGTAAAATATTATTTATATTCCATATGTACATATGTAAACAATCAATCTTGCATCTTTACCCAGTTTGATCTGCATATAACAAGCTACCATGCGAGTTATCATTGGCTTACTTACTTTCAGTGAGGTTAATGCATTCGAATAACATTAACTATTGCATATATTTGTAATTCATTATACTACAGTACAAATACAGATATACTACTTTAAACTCCATTATTCAATCTTCTTTATATGTGGGATGTTCGGCCTGTAGTATGATGAATACGAACAGACTACAAAGAGAAAGACCCTAAAAACCAAAAAAAGAAAAGAAAAAAATAGGCAAAAATAGATGATAAAAAAAAACAAAGTTTCCACCATCCACCTACACACATTTATAAATTGAAATTGTGTATTTTACTTGCTTCATTTAGAGCAATTGGACAACTAATTCTTTTATAGAACCTTGTATTTTGGTACTTCGTAACCATCAGTAAATTATTCTATAAACCAGATTAATCTCTATTTTAAACTTATATGAAATAAATTTTGTGATGGAACAAATATTTTCCTTACCTACAAACTGATTGTTTAATTTAGAAAAAAAGGGTAACCGATTTTAATTTAGCATCCTCGATGGCACTTGGTATCTACGCAGTTTCAAGTACTTTGTTTGTATTTTTGGCTATTTGATATAATTAATCTTTGGAATTTCCTATACAAAATGTGTGACTTAAGAGACTGTGAAGCCATATACCTCTGCTTTTGTATACACGTCTTACAACTGTATTGAAACTAAATATTAATGAGTTAAATTAGTAGAAAATGCATGGCCCTTTTATGTATTTTATCTATTGCAAGCTGTTGTACGATCCTACTAAAATAATAGTATTCTTCCTCAGGCAGCCATTTTATTATCTTACTTGCTTATACAAATTTCCAACAACCGCAACTATAATATTGAAAAATTATTCCTCATTCATACGGTATATATGCAGAACAATTTGAGATCTTATTAAGTCTACATGCACACAAACTTTTCGGTACCAACAGGTGTATTGTAGCATATAATGATGATGATGACGGTTGCGGGAATGGTTTATAGACGTGATATGTAGAAAAAGGAAAATATAGATTCTTAAAACAAAAGTTGACAGATCATGTGGACATACAACGTGAAGAAGAATGAAATAAAAGAACATTCCATTAATATTACTTTCTCTGTCTCTTTCCTAAAATTATAGCAGTTGAGGCCCAATTAGCTAGACTTTCATTGACATTTGGTGATAAAACGAGTGCATTGACATGTGAATAGGAAATGATGAAATGGTGGCTGAGGTTGGATGTGGCAGAAGTAGTCCGCTGCATTTGCTGTTCGGATACTGGTGTGTCCAGGCTGTTCAACACCAGCTATATATCTTGATTGAGATTCAGGCAGGTTTGCGTTTACAATCAAGAAGCTTAGAATGGATGTTGCAGCTGTACAGCAGGCATCAGTTTTGAATGTCAAACCGTAAGAAGATAATGAAATTGAGTGTGCTGAGATGCAGACTGACATGCACTCAATAGAGACTTGCAGGCAGTGTTGGGACTTGCAGTCATGTTAGGGATCTACAAATTAATGTATAAGGCTACAACATATTTTTTTTAAAACGAATTCAATGTCGTCACGCTACATGTCTAGATACATCTATACAAGATGGGTATTCTTCATAATGTGCTTCATGAACCGTAAAAGTTTATATATCAACTCTGTACAGTGGTATCATACTATGCATATTATATATTCAGCATTATCTTGATAAATGATAACCAGTCGATTAATGCATGAACGCTTTTGTTTCTTTTCCTTTATACCTAGGTTCATGTGTCCACATGTACAATTTGCAACTATTTTCTTCCGTATCCAAATAAAAGTAATTCTGAAGCAAAGATGTGAGAATTAAAAAGAGTTTCTCTGTTCATATAGCATTTTGGCGTAAAGGAAATAACAATTTATTTCACACATTCGGCCAGTTTGCCTTAATATTGTATAAATTGTAATAGCAATTCTTAATTTTGATGTTATTTTTATAAACGTATATTTTACAAGCTTCAATTCTGAAGTGAGCGTTACCCAATAAATGCAAGCTAAAAACATAAAATAAATTATTTCAGCATTTAAGAGTTTGAAATACTACTTTAACTGTCATATTAGTAACTCAGTTCTTAGTAAAAAGTAAGTAGACTTTAAGTTTTGAATGATGAGTACACATTTGATATAATATAAATTACTATTTTGATAATACAATAAATACAAGTTGTTAAATATGCTAAAATACACATAATAAAACAATTATTTTTGCATAAATCGGGATGATATTTTTCGGTTGTATCTTCGTATACCCAATCATCAAACGGCATTGTACCGTTTGTCATATATAAACTAATTATTTCAATTACTCATTGATCATATAAGTGGCATGGAAGAGGTCTTTTAAAATATTAATTTCTGTGAAATATTATAACTATATTTTACCACTTACAAAATATTGTATTTTAAATGTATTAAATATTATTCCTATACAGACCTGTTTTGGAACAAAGTTGACATGTGATATTAGGTATGGTAAATTGTATAAAGGCTACCTTTAACTCAATCAAATTTAAGCATATGCGTGGTAAATATTATATTCCTGTATAATGTTTGATACATATTATATTCTTATCTCTTAAACGTAAGCTCACACATGTTTTGAATAATGGATTCCAAAAATAATTACATGCCTTTCAAGATATAGCTACATTGTAGTAGACTGTCAGAGTCGGTACTCATTCCAAGAACTGAAACATGTGCGTGAATAGTTGAAAATACTATCTTTTAAACGTTGTCTTTTAAATGTTGTTAATAACTTCCATAATTTTTTTATTTTATTTTGCTAGATAAGAATAGAGACCCCTGTTCTAATTATGCAGGAGAAAAATTGCAGAATGCAAGAGACGAAGGACAAAAAAGGTAACTATGTTTGATTATTCTTGATCTATTAAGTTGATAATCTCAAATTAATGCTTTATCATAATTTTGTTAGTTAATTATATATTTATGTTAGCTTACATTTTTTATTCTAATCTTTACCACTCTATGCCAATCAGCAATACTTAGTTGAATCTTCTTCGTGCTTCATTTGAGTGTCGATTCAATTATTTGAAGGTCAGTAACTATACTTTTAACTAGAATATATGAATTTAGTTTGAATCAAACTAAATATAAATCGATGAAAAATGCTGAAGAATAATGCATATAAATTGTTAATGAAGATGAGTATTATATAGCTTGAAGTCAATATGTAAATATAATTATCAAGTTGATTGTTCTTAATATTCAAACGTATATACTGGGACTGTAGACTGAACTACAAGGTATGGCAATGTGTTGCAAACAATTCATCTGCGGAGTGACCATAGCTTACACAATAGTGAATCTGATGGGAACTGAATTACCTTTGTATGATGAGACTAAATTGAAGAACCTCTTTACTGCACAATTCTTGAGGACTGGTAGGGAAAACAGAGAAGCTTTTGGTTTAGAGAACTGCACTGTCATACTGACCAAGCAGTTGAGTTGTTTCCATTGGTTGGGGGGGGGGGGGGGGGGGGCAGGAACGAATCTAGAGGGGGGGCAAGTGGGGGCGGTGGCCCCCCCCTAGATTTTAAAAAATAGGAAAAAAAAATTTTTTTTTACCGATTTAAGCAAAAATGACCACTTTTAAGGCATTTTTATTGATAATATAAGACATTATAGGTTGAAATTAAGGGTAAACTGGTATAAAAAAAATTTTTTTGGCCCCCCATTCGAATCCGCCCCCCCTTGGCCAATTTCCTGGCTTCGTCCCTGGGGGGGGGTGTGGAGCGCAGAACTAGACTTATTTGGATGCGTCAACCTTTCAACAGGTCGTTAACAAAAATTATAGTTGCTTTTATTTACATATTCCCATTCGCCTCAAAAGGCGATGTAATGGCATTTTGAAGTAAAACTTCTTGCAAACCTTATTTTCCCTTTGATTTCACGGCAGGTCGAGGATGACAAACTCAAAGAGTTTGAAGTCTGGCAAGGACTTGCTTGCTAGTACATGTCTATATAATGATACCTTTTCCTTTTTCTCTATTCTGTCAGGTCATTGATAGCACGACTCTACAAGCTGTTAGGCATATTTAATTCTTATGCTTTCTATAAATTATGGTACATACGTATCTTCATGTCATCTTTGAATATTTTCTTTGGTTCATTTCAAGTCACATATATAATGCCTTTACAAACATTAGGCATATTTCATTTGGATGTTATCCACAGAAATATATCCAAATCATTGAAATGGTTTATTTTTATTTTGGCAGCTGTAGACTTCTTCAATGAGGTGAATCTGCTATATGGCACACTTGCTGAATTCTGCGCTGCGGAGAGATGTCCTACAATGACACGCGTACCCTATAGTATTGTATTTTTTTCTATTTTTCTTATAATACATTGTAAATTCATAATATAATAATAGAATTCAAAAGCATCAAGCAGAACAACAATGATTTGACAATTAAGTAAACTCAGGACTGCACATTAGTTTCTTTTGGTTATTCCTAATGATAGGGTTGTTGAGTTCTTTTGTTTCAGGGAAAACAGGAGTCGAGGGTTTGTCAGATTTTGGGTTTAGATCTTTGTCGTTTGATTTGTTTTTAACTTTGAGTTTTTTTTGGAAGGTTGTGGGGGAGTGAAAGTGATTTTGGAAGGGAAGGAGGCAGTAGAGGTTGCAGCTTCGAAGAAAAAGGAGGATTCAGTCCTTGCAGGTTCTTTATTATCTATGTTAATCACGAAGAAAGTAATAAGATCGGAATTGCTATGGAGTGTGCATCACATTATAGTCTATAAACTAGGAAATATGGATCTACAATTATGCAATTAGTAAAAGGGTACCTGTCTAAAAGTTTGTTGTACCATCATTTTATGCTTTACTGTATTGACCATATACTAAACTCTCATTGTAACGATCAACCAAGATTTGTTTTCCTTTTCACTCCTTAGAAAAAATGTTATTTTTAAGGATTGACAAATAAGACGAAGATTAATGTGGAATGAATTGGTAACGAGTGAAAATGTTAGCTTTCCTCAGTTGGTATAAATATATTCATAAACTTGCTTAGGTTTTTATTGTTTACATTGCATAATCATAATAAAATTTATAATTCGGTGTTAGTCTGGTCCATTAAATTCATGAAATATGGTGATTGTGCATCAAGTCAACTACTAACATGAAACAAAAAAAAATTCATAAGATGCTATGTTTTTACTAGTTATTTTTCCAAGGGAACACAGATAAAAAAGTTGGATATCAAATGGGGACACAAGAACAGAGCAAAGAAAAGAGGTTTAGAAAATTTTTGTATCCATCTACACATCTCTTAGGTAATTCTGTTTTTATTAGTTTGTTTTGATTGTATCAATGTGATATTCTTATTTGGTGATTTGGATATTGTGACATCTTGATAACTTGGATTATAGATTGTATTTTGGAATTATTTGTGAATGCTAGCTAGCAGTTATAATGATAAATGTGCTTGTTATGTATAGTTGACTACTTTTTATTCCTAAAACTTATTTTGGTGTTATGTTACAGACTTACAGTTCCAAGATCAAGGAGCAAATTGGAGGACAAGCATTCGAGCCCTGTCAGGATAGATCCATGTAGAAAATGAGAAGCTTATATATATATATATATATATATATATATGTGCAGGTTTTTTTTTTCTTCTTTTTTTTAACCTTTAGACATTATGATGCATAGATCCATCAACTATGTAAACATAATTTTTGTTTAGATTGTTGTTTATGTGACATTAGTTTTTAGTTGTATCGGATAATGTTATGAACGTTGGGTGTTATGTGAATATTTTACGAATTATTGTACCATTTTTTATTGTTATATAATGTTTTGTGACATTAATTTTTCTAGTTGATATATATGTATATATGTTTATATGATGAGTATTGTTGAAACGAATGTATTGGATGTCTAGATTGATGGTTAGAAATGCTTCAAAATGTTTGCTATATATTTTCGTCGGTAATCCGTTGCTATATAACTAGGATTTACCGACGGATAACTGGAATGTAAAATGTTTGCTTTATATTTCCGTTGGTAATCCCTCGCTAAATATCGTGCATTTAGCGACGGAAAAATATTTACTGATTTTATTATGTTATATATATATATATATATATATATATATGTATGTATGTATGTATGTATGTCGATAAAACGTTGGTGAATTATTTTGAAATGAAATGATAATATATCAGAAAACGACGGCGAAGTGATGGAGAATCGACGTTAATTTCCGTCGTAAAACTGTGCCTAAAATATCGACATGTTTTTTTAGCGACAGTCGTATTCTGCTGCAAATCCGTCGCTAACAGACCTTTAGCGAGTGTTTAGCGACGGATTTTTCCGCTGCAAAATCAGTGTTTTCTTGTAGTGAATCCAATTGCCCCAAAGATATAAGCAACTTCCTAAGTCTCAAGACATACGTATTCAGTGAGCACGCGAACCACTCCATCATACATCCTTATGTGCACGGAGCTAATGCCCATCGACTTACATATAGCACCATTTGCCATAACAATGATATTTCCCTCTTATCTTCATAAGAAGAAAAATAATCCTTATTCAATGCCATATGATATGACGCACCCGAATCGAGTACCCATTCGCTACCCGAAACACCCGATGCTACCGTCGTCAGCACGTTCTCATTTATCTCACCTTCACCAATCTCCACTGCAACGGTTGAAGATGCTACTTTCTTCTTCTTATTTTTGTCCGGACATTCGTTCTTCCAATGTCCCGGCTTCTTACAAATAAAGCACTTGCCATTTCTTTCCCTCGATTTTCCTCTCCAACCGGGCTTCCTTAATTTAGAACGCCTATGATTTTCCTTCTTCACATTCTTTTCTTTTTCCACAAATAACCCGTGACCAGTACTAGCTCCATTGCTACCCACTCTCATCTCCTTCGTTTGATCCCTCAACTCCTCACTAAGAAGATCTGTCTTGATATCATTAAGAGTCAATGTATCCCGGCCATAAATCAAAATATTTGAGAAACTCGTATAACGGTCCAACAACGAACATAACAATATCATCACCTTCTGCTCTTCCTTAATCATCAAATCAACAACCTTCATCTTCATTACTAAGTCATCAAAGGCATTCAAGTGTGGTTTTACCGAATTACCATCCTTCGTCTTGAAGGTGAAAACCGTTTGCAACAAGATCAAACGGTTTGTGAGTGAATTCTTCATATACAACTAGGCATGTCAATGGGGCGGGGCGAGGCAGGCAGGGTAGTAACCCCCCATCACCCACCCCGTTGCCCCGTGTCCGCCCCATACCCACACGGTACCCATTAAACGGATTTTAAAAAAGTTGCAGGTATTCATGGGTATTCGCGTGTATCCATGATATTTTATTCAATCTATTTTTTTACCATCTATTGAAATTTTAAAAAATACATACATTTAGTTAAAAAAAAAATTAGACTAGGCGTGAACTTTGACAACGCCTTGCTTGGATTTGGCAATGTATTAATATAAACCAGTGAGGAGGAGTGAAGCAAGAACTTTGGCAGGATGTGTTGAATTTACTTAAGAGAGCAGAAGGTTTGGAGAGAAGAAAAGACGTGTTGCTTGCTGGATTGGAATTTAAAACAATTAATGAAAAATTTGAGAATTTCTAACTAGGCATATATAGGGTTTTAAGTAGCCGCATGCACAATTATTACAAATATCAATAACTGTTTATAAATTGTTAAATAAAAGCATGATCATAAATAACCAATAACCAACATCAATGATTTTTGCATCGACAATAAATCACACTCAATATGGGCACAGGTACCCACGGACACAGATATCTTAATATCTATATCTGTCTCATTAATTAATGATTATAAAAAAACCCGTTTATTTACCGAAGGGTACCCATTTAGTTATCTGTTTCATGCCTATGATGGATTTTATCCACGAGTAACCGCGGATACGGTTTTTTTTGGCATCCTTATATATAACTTCTCCAACTTGTCCTAGATTCCTTTAGTAGTTGTCACACCACTAATTTCGAAGGTCACATTCTCCCTCATAGCAAGTTGAAGAGTAATGTAAACTCATTTTTCCATCTGCTCTTTCTCAACATCTGAGATATCATTTGGCAACAAATGAGTATCAAATACCACCTAGTGCACCCGATTCCTCCTAAGAACCGCTTTGATCTTTGCCAATTCTAAAAGTCGTTATCTCCATTCCACTTGTCTATTACCAATTGAGATTTCGACACCGCATACAAGCCATGTACATAAGGCACCACACTATTTGGACTAACGGTTGAGGGAATTCCCAAGCTATTACCTGATTCCAACATTTCCACAAACATCTACCATACACAAAATGCTCTGATACCAACTGTTGTAACTGGTATGATTAAATTTGAATCGAGACCACTTGAATCAAATGCCCAAATCACAAGCACTTTGCGAAAGACGAGATCGTTGATAGATTCGCAAAAACAACCAAAATCCAATAACTTAAATCACCAAACAATGATGCACCACTCCAAACAATCCTACCTCAATCACAAGAAAATAATAACGATAATAGCATCACTTTGGATAGAGTATATTATTATTACGATGAAAGGAATACATGAGACTGATACGATGATCACTATATTTCAATATAGAAAAGAGTTTGTAGAGAATATAATTAAAGAAATAAAACTAGGTTATGAAACTAATTTCCTCTTGAATGTAAGCCCTAGATTAAGCAAGCCCTCTCTTTCAAAAATTGAAAATAGCTTATATATGAAGAGATAAATATTAGACAATTTCCAAAATTGTCCCTTAAACCTTCACAAATTAACCTGTAATGTCCACAGCCCGAAATAGCCCAAAAGTTACCTCAGACGTTTGTCCCATGTGATCATACGTCTGTCCCGAGGATCGGAAAAAATTTCCTACACAGCTCAGACGCCTATCATCTTGCTCAGTCATCTATCATAGCTCATTGTTTCGTCTCAAACGTCTATCCAAAATAACAGATGTTTGTCGCAACTCTCTAGTAATACAACCACTCGACTCACCAGTCTGTCGCAATAGCGCAAACGTCTTTCACCCTTCTAATTGAAAACAGATGCACCTTTTCCACTCTATCTTCCTCCTATGAGCTCCGATTTGCAAACAACCTTCTCCTTTACGAAGCTACTTCCATCCACTTCAATTTTAAATATACAGTATCGCAAAATTTAACATTACTGAGGCATATAAATTAAGTACATAGTTGGTATTTGCAACAAAGTGTACTGATTTTCATATATATATATATATATGTATATATATATATAAGCGTTCCGGGTCACTCCTGTTTTGCAGCACCCTTTTAACACCCCTATCCTACCGTGGGCTACACTTCCAAATCCAATAAGATTTTATGGATGTTCAATCCACATATATATTATCATCTATCCAAAATTTGAGCTTATTCTGACATTCGTAAAATTTTCAAAATCTTAGCTTAATTATTCACCGTTCAGACCTTTTTTTGAACTGTTAAAATTTAAACATCAAATATATTATTCAATGAATGTTAGAATGAGCTTAAATTTTGGATATACGATAATAGTGATTTCCGAAAGCACAACAACCAACTATAGTGCTTAAACATAATTGAGTTTTAGAAAGGTGTCTATGTCTATGGTGTGGAATGCAATTCATAGGACATGATTTAGTCCGCTTTATAAAAGTCAGTTAAGCTTCCCTTATTGGAACAACTTGTTTTCCTAAATTAGGGATGAGCGGACATGTTTCCTTGAAGATTGGTGTTTTGGAACGGTTGGGAATGCTCTAACATTCAATGAACATGTCATGAGAATGTTGTTGATTGGGCGTCTCATCAAGTCTCATTGAATATGTATGTTCTCATCCGAAAGCTTTATCATGGTCATGGATACTTCTTCTGTTAGTTAATAAAGCCAAACACAATTCTTCACAAGTAAAAACTTTCTTATAATATTCAATTATAAATAGATTTTCATGCATCCATATCTCTATAAATAAAGAAAATCTTTTGGGGTGGTGAAGCTTTTATGCGTTTCCAGAAATACCCATTATCCTCTCACTACCGAACATTAGAAAATATTAGGGTTTTAGGGCAATCCCGTAATCACGCATTCCACTTTGTGGTCCTTCATGCCACGATATATGGTTAGTCAACCGTTTCCATGCATTTCTATTACATTCTTCCTTTCGCACCGTCTTCTCCGCCTTTCTTATTTTTTCCACATATTTCTTCCCCATTTCCAACCCAAACCGCGTCAATCTTCAACATTTACTCCACCCGTTTCCTTTCGTCTGTTCACGTCCTACAAACTTCTCCTCTCCAGATCCACCGACAGCTGAAGCTGCTTCGAATTTTGCGATTTTTTTTAGATCTTCTGGTGAACTTCAAATCATGTATTCGAACAACCAGACGAATAGATTCTCAAAGACATAACAGGTATTTTTTTTACTTCTTACCTCCTTTGTCTTGTTTCTTACTACTTGCTTCGAAACTACCAGATTCTGACATGTCGACTACTGTATTACCCATTGTTTCCTTCGTATCTACTCATCTGCTTCTGAAGTTCGTAGTTGCCACTGTACAAGCTATATTACGGGTTGTTTCCTTCGAATCTACTCATGTATATATTTTCTGTTGTTTAGCACGTTGGATTTTGTCTCTGTTTTATGATTTACTGTTGATCTATTACATTGGCTATTTCAAGTTTATATATTAATACCGAGTTATATTATTTTGTTGATCGTGTGATATGTTGTTCATTGATTTACCAATTCACCTTATACGTCACTGCATTGCTGCAATTTACATTCATCTGATTTTGTTTAAATCCTCTATCGACTGCAGTATAAATCCCAGTCACTTACTAAAAGGCTCAAACATGTTATATGTACTACTGTTGTGGTTGTTGGTTATTCATGTCAAATGTGAATAAATAATTTTAGAGCTTAATATTGTGTAAGTTCATTAAACTTCAGCAAATGGAATTATATAGCTTCATATTGATGCAGTTTACATAGATTTGACTTTGTTTACATCCTCTTGCAAAAGAGAATTCTCTTTTACCAAATTTCATTATTGTTTCTTTTTTCACTATTTGTGTATATACCGGGTGTTATTTTTTAATGATCGTGTGATATGTTGTTCATTAATTAACCAATTCACCTTATACGTCACTACATTGATGCCATTTACATTGATCTCACTTTGTTTACATCCTCTATCGACTGCAGTATACATCCCGATCACTTACCAAAAGGCTCAAACATATTATATGTATTACTGTTGTGGTTGTTGGTTATTTGTGTCAAATGTGAATAAAGAATTATATAGCTTCATATTGTGTAAGTTCAATAAACTTAATAGTACACTACATTGTCTAAAGAAAATAATGGCGACCTCATTCGAAATTCTTTCTTCATCTCCGAAAAAAAAAAATCTTCTCTTGGATTCCGATTATAGATCGGTTAAACCACCTGATAATATCTTTTCTCAGTAGCATGCAAGCCGGTTAAATTCTTCTATCAATAGTACACTACATCGTCCAGATCTGCCTTCAAATCAAGATTTTCCAGACCTAGTTCATAATTATCGGGCAAGCTCTTCTGCGCTTAACGTTTTACATCCTAAACTGTGGACTGAAGTGGTAAAGGAGAAAAATTTATACAAGAATGTTTCTCAGTTAAAATATTATGAGCCTTTAAGCACGGATAATCTTAAATTTGATATTATTAGCGAAGATCTAGTAAAGAAAGCCAGGGATAAGTGGTCGAATTCTATTATATTTTTTATGTATGGCAGTAGGCCGTATTATGTTTATTTGAAAGAATATATTGACAGAAGTTGGAATTTAAAAGGAACTTATCAATTGTTTTCGAGGGATAATAGGATATATATTATCAAGTGCGAATTGGATGATGACTGTGATTTTTTTTTTTTGGAATTTGGCCCATATATTTACAATAAAAAGTTATTCATTATGAAAAGTGGTTACCTGGGATGAAATTATCTAACGAATATCTCAATACTGTCCCAATTTGGATTAGATTTCTGGATCTAGATCTCGATTTTTGGTCAAAAGAAGCTATTAGTAGAATAGCTTCTATTTTGGGTAACCTTTAAGGCTGCATAATGTCACTGGCAAGGTATTAAATCTCGGATATCGGTCGTGTTTCGTCTCAGGGATTTTACAGACTCGGTCTCGTATCGGGGGAGATCTCGGACGAGATGAGTCTAACTCGGGAGTTCATCTCGGATTTTCATCTCGGGTCTGAAAGTTCATACCGGAAAAATCTTGGGGTACATGATATGTTAAAAATGATATTTGAACAAAAATGATTTTTATGAATGCTATTAAAAGCATAGTAACTTAAACTTAAAATGCAAAATAACTTTATTATTCTTTATTTTGTGAAAGATCACTCATACTCTAAATCGTAATATGCTTAAAACAGAAACATTGTTAGATAGGAAACATTAGAAGGATCCAAAACATTAAAAAATTTCAGCATAATAGACCATAAAATACATAATTTCATAAGTAACATATATGTAAAAAGACGAATATGAAAATCATAAGAATTGTAAAACATTACGAACATACAATATAGTTATTTAACATGCAAAATGTAATATAACAAAAGATTGGTATGTCTAGATTTGAGTTTTTTTATTATAGTTCTAGTTCAGGCACAAATTTAAATTTTAACAAAAGAACTAAGATCTCGGACGATATTCCAGTATTTCATCTCGGTCGATATATCGTTCGATATTGCAATATCTCGAGCGATATATTCGAAAGGAGATTTAGAGTGATATTTGTTGTTTTGTTTCGGAAGGAGCCCAAAACGAGATCTCGGAGGATATCTCGGGCAATATTTGCAGGATTTGAAACAGTGGTCACATGATGCCTGTCCCGGGTTTCATATGCGAGAATTTTAGTTGAAGTTGGAGTAGATTTTAAATTTCTAGAAGCAGTTCCTATTCAGTGTCAAGATGGGAATGTTGTTTGGAAAAAAGTCAATTATGAATGGATTCTTATGGCATGCTCATACTGTAAAGTATTTGGACATTCTAATACTTTGTATAGGTCAAGCAGAGTTTGGATTTAGAAAAGTACTAATAATAATGTTAGTGGAATGGAGATAGATGTTAATTAGGTTTGTTAGGATACACATGTAGTTGAGAATGTTCAAGAGAATGACCAAGATGGCATGGTTTTAGAAACTGGGCATGTTGTTGATGATCTGGCAGTTGAGGAGAATATGCATAAGAGGTTTGAGAAAGATAAATTGTCCTTAAAAGTAGATGATGTCAGTAAAGGAGATAAAGTTGAAAATAAAGTTAGAGAGGAGTTTGTTGATAATAAAGTTGATACTCCTCTTTTAATTATTGGAGAAAATGGAGTAACTGTAACGACCTGCATTATACAGGTCGGAGGATTGTAGAATATTTATTTTATTTTCATACGAAGTCATATGGTTGTGTAACTTCGGGAAACGATTATTGGGGTCATTTCCCACATTCAGGATTTTTGCCGAATCTTAAATGACCGTTTTTCCCTTGGCAAATCTTGTTTCGCCTATAACTTTTGATTGGTAAGGAGTTTTGACCTGAAACCACTTCAATTGAATTTGGATGATGGTTTCCCATTCCGTAGAGTGGTCACATTAATCAAACGAACTTACCATTTGGGAGATATGGCTAAAATAAGGTTTGTAGGATGGAAAACAACCTAATTGGACTTAATAGGTGATTAGCAGCTAGGCCCATAACCCATTTCGGGATTAGGGTTATGGGAGGGCTAAAAGGAGTTGGAGAATCATCTTCTTACACTTTTCTAGTTGCCACAAACATTACTTGAACCCTAGTAATGGCTCCATCTTCTAAATCTCTCTCTAATCACCTTTTAATCACTAATTTATCAAATCTACATCAAATCAAGTCGGATTAGCACCAAATCCGAGGTAGAGCTGCTGCACTACATTGTAATCCGAGCCAAATTAGTAAAAGTTTCAGATCTAGCTTTAAATATTGGCTAAGGTGAGTGATTTGCATGTTTATATACTAATTATGGCTAGTTAGGGGTGATTAGTGATAATTAGCGAAATTATACATCTCAAAATTCTGGAAAAATTAAAAAATATTATTTTATGTCGCTGGTATAAACTTAGGTTACTTTGGATTAAGTTAGGTAATCCTATAGTTAAACATGATTAAATGGAAAATCATGGTTTTGGGTATGTTTGATCTAAAATTGTAACAACCCAGAAAATCAGAACCAATTTAAAAAATTTATTTTGGCAATTTTAATGAATTTTGATATTTAAAATGACTTATTTTAAATAATAACAACGAGAAATTTATTTTGAATAGAATTAGAACGTATATATTTATTTGAATAGACGTTAGAATATAAATATTTATTTTTAATTATAAAAGGAATAGGAAATGGCGCGGTAGTTCGAAAATTCAAAATTCAAATGAATGTACATGATTCAAAATAAACTGAATTTTAGTGAAACCAAAAATATTTGAATCTATTTGAAAATATCTTTCCAACGAATCCAAAAAATTGAAATTTCATAGCGGGAATAAAAAGTTATGCCCAGTTGAAAATTCTGAATAGTTATGGAAATATATAGCCCTTAAAATGGCGATTTTGCAAACGACCTCCTTTTTCGACGAAACTACTTTTGTTGGATCCAGGATGTCAAATTATTGCTAGATTCCAAAATTCATAATTTTTGGGGTCAATATGTGAGCGTGGCACGGGAAAACGTGTTTTGATAGTTTCAGTCAATTTGGATCGCCCAGAAAATGACCATTTTTCAAATGGTCTCCAAATTCGGCGAAATTAGTTTTGTTAGGACCGTATCGTCAAAACATAGCCAGATTTATTTTTATGGAATTTTTAGAGTCCGTATGTGACCTCAGTAAATTGAAATGTACGTTTAAAATTCAATACAACGATTTATATTTCAAATTCAATGGATATTGAACGTAACAAGTGAATTAGCATATGAAACATATCCCATTGTGTTTGGAATGGGGTAATTAGCTAGGAGCGATAGTCGTCGGGCTCAAATTTGAGTCCGAAATAAAAACTTAACTTTTGAATTCAAACGGAGAAAATAAAATAATAAAATAATATATATTATTCCCCCATCCCTTTATCTCCCCACTCGGTCAACGTTTGTTCAAAATTGAAATAAGAAGAAAAAAAACCACAGCGACGGAACCCTGGTCCGTCGCTGCCACCGTCGCGCCGCCATCAGGGGCGCCCACCACCGCGGTGATGACTGTCCCCTCTCTTCCTCCTCTGGACGCAGGCGAACCCTCCTCCCCTCTTCTAATTTAGCCATAGCCTCCCCAAACCAACAACACTCCGGCCAACGCCACCACCAGGCTCAGCGCCGACACCCCCACCGCCCCACTCCTGCGAGCTTACCCTCCCCCCTCCCCCTCTGGAAAACACTGTAAGCTTATTTTAATTTTATTTATTTATTTAGTTCCTATAAAATTAGTTTTAAAAATTTTAAAATCTGTTTTATACATATAGAGGGGTTAAAACATGATTTTCATGTGTTTCATTTTAAAACAAAATTTTGATTTTTTTTATATACATGAAAGACAAAAATATAAAAAGGTGAGATCTTTAATATAGAAAAGGTTTGATTTTTAAATGGTTTTAGAATAAATATTTCATTTTTATTTATATGGATTACTTGAAAAAGATTTGATTTTTAACTTGAAAAGATTCGATTTTTAGAAATGAAAGAATACGATTTTTTATCGTTTGAATGACAATATAAAAATATGATTTTTATATTATCGAGATAATAGAAATATGGCTTTTATATTATAGAGATAATTAAAATATGATTTTTATAGTATAGAGATAATAAAAATATGATTTTTATATTATAGAGATATACAAATATGATTTTTATATGGAAAGAAGCATTATAAAAATATAATTTTTATATATGTAGCAAAATAAAAATCTGATTTTTGTTATACATATAGCAATAAAAAAATATGATTTTTTAATAGCGTTGAAATAAAAATGTGATTTTTAATATGAACAACGTAGAGAAGACTGCGTTAGCATGGCAGACAAATCCAAACGGTTCAGAAAAGAATGACAGAGTGGAACCCCAAGGTGAGAACTCCTCACTATAATTTTCTTTGTACATTTATTTATTTTATAACAGCATATATGAACTGTTCCCTGTCGTCCACAGACCATGGACGACTTGTTTGATTGTTAGGTTGATTAGATTATTTGGTTGTTTGGGTGAAATGAATTGATTAGAATTGTTATGTGTATGGCGCGAGCCAATATCAGGAGAGGGGTAATGCTAGACATTACCCGATTTTGATATCGTGTCGTTATACCGCCAAAATTTTCTAAAATATGTTAGAACAATAAAAATATCATTTTTATTGTATAAATGAACTGAATAGAATATTCATATGTTGAATAAAATATTTTAACGTTAAAAATATAATTTTTAATGTTGATATGAATAAAATAAATATTCATTTACAAATCAGACAATTTGTTTATGAATACCCATTTTACTGATATGGATTAGGACGATATATTTTACACATCGCCCAACTGCACAGATAGTATTCAGTATTTGTTGGTTGAAACCCCACACGAGTGTAGGGATGATATTTGACGTACATTAATCCCAACTATTTAGTTGTATAACAATCGATAGGTTGACAGACTGCTGTAAGCGTTAAATATTTATATTTGATGCTTATACAGTGTAAAATGCACTTTGGATGATGGATGATTATTTATCACTGTTGTTGTATACATGTGTTGTATGAAATCCATATAATGACATTATATGGTAATAGAATGTGTCTGATTCCCGTTCAGAAAGAATAAATATTTTAAAATAACGAATATTTTATAATATTTTAAAATAATATTCAATAAAAGATCAAAATCTGATTTTGATGTCCGATTTGGGGTGGACACGAATATATTTATATATATAAAGCCGTGTTGATTAGATTAACGTCATTATGACGTGAACGATATCTATATCGATTTTATTCGTTTTTATAATGAATATCGAAAAGGAATTGATTTCAAAATCTAATGTTTTGCAAATATTATCATTCATATATATCGATGATACGGAATATTCAATTTTGATTTGAAATTGAATATGAAATTGAAATCGTTTTTAAAATGAATTTAAAACGATTTATAAAATACGTTTTAAATGGAAATCTACGAAATATATATAATATATATATTATATATATATAATGGCATGAGTAGAATGCGCCGCGCTGCGGTAGTTAACGAATTTCGACCATTGACTTCGAATGGACATTACGGGAGATCCGACCGTCGGATTCTCCTAAAACTAGAACCGTTGGGTTCGTATCTAAAAGAGCTTTCTAACGAATATAAGAGATTTGAAATCTAACAGTTGGATTTGGAATTATGTCCAAATCAAATTTGGAAAAGGTCGTTGTAAGTGCAGTTCGATGGCCATTTATGGAAATCGACTGTACGGGCCTTGATAAAATTATAAAAATATCAATAATTAGTGTAAAATCATAAGAAATGATTTGGAAAGAATTGGGATGAAAAATTCCATATTTGAAAATATAAAAATAGATTTTTATCGAAATGAACTAGTTATTAACTAGAATTATAATCCAATATTTTTAAATAAATAAATTGGATTTGAAATGGTTTTATAAATAACCAGGATTTCCAATGTATAAATTGGAATGGATTTGAATTGAAGTTGTCTTCGGAATATTTCGATGTTGGATTTCGTGGTTATACAGATATTGTTATGGAAATTTGAAAGATATATTTATATCGTTATTTCCAATACAATATTTGTTGGTTGTAGTATTTGATATTGAATATAAGCCGATATATTTTCTATTCAGAGCCTTATATTTAATATCAAATGGGATTTTGGGTTTGTCATGAACGGTGTCTTCAGTAACACTGCTCTTAAACCCCATGTGAAGAGAATAAATCTTTTAATTAATGTTATTAGAATTTCCAGTTATATTTAATAATCAGAATAAAATGGAATGTGAATTGTGTTTATCGTGAATTGTGTTTTTAACGACATTTGTTCTTTAACCCGATTTACACTGAAATTTGATTTGGAATTTATAAATCTTTTATTAAGATTTAAAGGAGATTTTCCAAAGTAAAGTATTCCAATTTAACATATTAAATTGGAATTGAATGGAATTCGATTTGGTAATAATCGAAGTGAGCTTCTGTAGAGGAAGACTGTTAATATATATGGAATTTAAAAGGCTTGCCGTTATTCCATTTATATTATTGGTTGGATATGGAAGTTCATATCGATTATATATATTGATCTGTATTCCGTGAAGTTTCCATTGTTAATGGAATGTGATTTTGGGTTTATCGTGAGTTGTGTTTTAAATGACATTAGTTCTTTAACCCAGTTAAAGATAAGATTAATTTCTTAACTGTGAATAATCATTAAGTAATGATTTTTGGAAATTAAGACTGAATTAGAGTTTTAATGAATCTTTGAATAAATTGAAAGGTGAATTTGATAACTAAAATTATCAAATTCAAGAAACGATCGAGAATGGAGTATCACCAGTTCTTGTTGCAGTCATGATGGGGGGTTCTCACCATGTAGTTTAGTTGCGAACAGTGGGCTCTTTCCCCTACATGTTCCTTGCGAGGGTTGGTTAGGCTACGGCCGGGAGGCCCAAGAGGGCCTCCGTAAAACAAGTGAGACTGGGGGACCACTGGAAGCCACGGTGGGTTTTACCTGCTGCGTTGGTGGGTGAAGAGATGGTTGCAAAGCCTACCGGATTTCGATAGGATAAAAACAAACGTTTACTTCAGTAAGGATCGCCAATCCCGACTAGTTTGGATAAACCATAATTTGGTTTGAAATGATATCTAATGGAAGATTAAAGAATAAATTTAAAGAATTTATCTTTGATAAAAGTAATGGGAACCTTTCCCAAAGGATATGAATATTTAAATAAGGAAATATTCTGGGTTGGAATGAGGCGTATGTTATGTTTTTATAGCACTTGTTTATTATATGCGCGAGTTATTCAGAAAGACCGGGTTTATCCCATTTTGAATAACTGATTCAACGATATGTCGAGGATGAAGACGGTGGTTGAAGACCGGAGGTCTTCACACCGTTTGGATGATTACTGATGTCTTGATTGGGCTGCACACCCAAGACGAGGTAATAAGTGGTGATCGTCCAGACGTACTTGGAGATCGACCGGATATGCAAGGGCCTCTCTCCTGTATTGGACATATGGGACGAGAAATAAGGTGCATCCAGTTTCATTCAGACCTAGAACGAACTTGTAAATGGATGTGTGTCTGACATTGGATTTCATTCTGTGTGATTGATATACATCGGTTGCATAGCGTGAATTGCCTGTGTGGTATGCTGAGATGTAAATGATCAAGGCTTCTATTGAAAAGCAGAGTCTTGTGGTTGATGATCAAAGCACGACTTTAATATAGCATAGCTTTGTGTAGCGTTAATTCGCGATCCTCACACCTCGGTGTGAACCAGAAACGGGAGAGAACTTCAGGAAGGACATGTGTTTCCTTCTAGCTAGGAGTGGTGTCAGCGTTTTGCAAGCCCTGACGTTTTACTTATGTGGATGATGGATAGCGAGGCGTCTCGGTTAATTCGGTCTCTACGGAGCCGATGGATGGTCTTTATACAGACCAGACTTACGCTCAATAGGGCGGGGAAACGCAGTGTTCAGGCATTTTATTCCACTCCTTGTGGACCGACCCTGACGATCCAAGGGCCCACCTAAGTCTGGGCCTTGAGGCTCGGGCTGGAGAGTCTCGAAGCTGTAAGGACGATCCCTTGCCTTGGTTCACAGATGGAAATCCAACTTCCAAAACGTGACTTTGCGCTTTTGATTGTAGAGCCTAGTATTGGCGACATGATATATGGTACCCATTCCGCCTAGGATTGATACATTTATATTTGAAGCTATTTTATACACTGTGCACATACAATAGTATCAAATGATTTGCTTTAACGTACCAAGCATGTTTGGCTATTATAAGGGAAAACCCTATCCTCTAGCTTGTGTTGCATTGTGTGATGGGACTTGGGTCTTATAATAGCCTTATTTTTTCCAAAATCATTGCGCTGTTTAGTTATATGCACTAGTATTCTTGGGAGGAAACCCGTTCCGTGTTATACGATGTGGTCCCTTGATATATCTGATTTAAAGTAAAGTTTTAAATAACTGTTTTAGTTCTCATACCAGTCACATGACTGACCTGGAGTTTATTGTTTTAACCTAAACTCTGGGTGCCCCTATTTTCCACACGACCAGCTAGTAGTTTTGGTTTTGCAGATTTATATTCACAGGATCCTGGTTTACAGCTGAAATGATATTCAGAAAGCTCTGTATCCGTATATTATTTTCAGTTGTGTTTTGTATTATTTTCCGCTACATTGTAACTTGTAAATCTCTGATATTTAGTAAATGTGTAATATTTATTCATACTCTGTATATTCTTGTATTCTGATGAAATTGCTGTAATAAGCAATGAAATGTTCTTATGTTTGTGTTCTGAGTTGTCTTGTCCTCAAAGCAATCCGGGCTTTCCTTTATGGGGAGGTTCGGGGCGCTTCATTTGGTATCAGAGCTTTGGTTTACAGAGCTCGAGAATAAGACATATTAGAACCGGACGAAAGAATTCATCAGAGATTGGATTAGCAATATCCAAAGAGAATGGCTCGTTAGATATATGATCAGTAGTATCCTAGAACGAGTGTAAAGAGTATATTTTTAGAATGAAAACAAATATTGTTTTGAAAATTTATACCTTATATGTATTTGGTTATTTATTTTATATTGAATTTGGACAATCCAGTATATAAAGATTTTGCATATACGCCTTGCGAACGTGTTTTCGAAGTTTTAATATACTGGATAAATATAGAATCACACTCTAGTCGCCCGGAAATGATTCTGATGATTGTAGCTACATCATTAGAATTTGTGTACGAGTTTCGAAGGTGGGATATCTATATATTTTCAATTGATTGGTGTGAGAACTAAAACTAGATAGGGTCTATTTTTGTGATTTGGCATCAAAAACATGATTTTCTCTACGTATATGTATCAAAATTGTGAATTTGAGACATTAATTCACTAATTGATTGATGGTTGTGTTGTATGATTATTTGTTATCTAATAAAACCATTATGTGAAAGAACAGTACATATAACCAAATTGTATCGAATATTGAACGGAATTGGAAATTGTTTGAGATTGCATGCATATACATGTATATACATTGAACAGGTCATAGCAAGGAGGCTAGAGAAGAGGAATAAAATTGTATGCCCGACAAATAGGTAAATGTTTACTAATTTCTTGGGTTTGGATGATTTTATGAGCCGATTGGCTAGCCGCTTGGCTTTTTCTTTTTTCTTTTTGAGATGAGAAGGCCTGTAAGGCGGTTTAGGGATTTTCCCGATGCTCCCGTATGAAGGAGGTTATGGCGAAATTTTTCGAAAATTTAGGGTGTTAGCCAAATTTTTGAGAAATTGGAAAATTCTTAGAAACTGAAAAGTTGAAGAATGAAAGCCAAACTGAAAGTTGAGTTGATTAGTAAAACAACTTTCAGATCCATTCCATTTCGATGATGAAAAGATTTTAAGTGGGGGAGATTATAACAACCCGAAAAATTAGAACCAATTTAAAAATTTTATTTTGATAATTTTCATGAATTTTGAATATTTAAAATGATTTATTTTAAATAATAACGACGAGAAATTTATTTTGAATAGAATCAGAACATATATATTTATTTGAATCGACGTTAGAATATAAATATTTATTTTTAATTATCAAAGGAATTGGAAATGGCGCGGTAGTTTGAAAACTCGATTTCAAAATTCAAATGAATCAATAAGATACAAAATAAACCGCATTTAAGCGAAACCAAAAATATTTGAATCTATTTGAATATATCTTTCCAAGAACCCGAAAAATTTAAATTTCATAGCGGGAATAAAAAGTTGTGCCCAGTTGAAAATTCAGAATAGTCGCTATGGAAATATATAGCCCTTAAAATGGCAATTTTGCAAATGACCTCCATTTTCGACAAAACCACTTTTATTGGATCCGGGATGTCAAATTATTGCTAGATTCCAAAATTCATAATTTTTGGGGTCAACATGTGAGCATGGCACAGAAAAACGTGTTTTGACAGTTTTAATCAATTTGGATCGACCAGAAAATGACCATTTTTCAAACGGTCTCCAAATTCGACGAAATTAATTTTGTTAGGAACGTATCATCAAACATAGCCATATTTATTTTTCTGGAATTTTTAGAATTCGTATGTGACCTCAGTAAATTGAAATGTACGTTTAAAATTCAATACAATGATTTATATATCAAATTCAACGGAAACTAATCGTAACAAGCGAATTAGCACATGAAACATATCCCATTGTGTTCGGAATGGGGGTAATTAGTTGGATGCGACATTCGTCAGGCTCGAATTGGAGTTCAAAATAAAAACTTACCTTTTGTAATCAAATGGAGAAAATAAAATAATATATATTATTCCCCCATCCCTTTATCTCTCCCCTTGGTCAACGTTTGTTCAAAATCGAAATAAGAAAAAAAAATCAACAGCAACGGAACCCTGGTCCGTCGCTGCCACCGTCGCGCTACCATCAGGGGCGCCCACCACCGCGGTGACGGCTGCCCCCCTCTCTTCCTCCTCCGGACGCAGGAGAACCCTCGTCCCCTCTTCTAATTTAGCCGTAGCCCCTCTATACCCACAACGCTCTGACCACCGCCACCACCAGGCTCAGCGCCGACACCCCCACCGCCCCACTCCGGCGAGCTTCCTCCCCCCCGGGAAAACACTGTAAGTTTATTTTAATTTTATTTATTTATTTAGTTTCTATAAAATTAGTTTTAAAATTTTTTAAATCTGTTTTATATATATAGAGGGGTTAAAACATGATTTTCATGTGTTTCATTTTAAAACAAAATTTTGATTTTTTTTATATACATGAAAGACAAAAATATAAAAAGGTGAGATCTTTAATATAGAAAAGGTTTGATTTTTAAATGGTTTTAGAATAAAGATTTTATTTTTGTTTATATGGATTGCTTGAAAAAGATTTGATTTTTAACTTGAAAAAGATTCAATTTTTAGAAATGAAAGAATACGATTTTTATCGTTTGAATGACAATATAAAAATATGATTTTTATATTATAAAGATAATAAATATATGGTTTTTATATTATAGAGATAATAAAAATATGATTTTTATATTATAGAGATATAAAAATATGATTTTTATACAGAAAGAAGCATTATAAAAATATAATTTTTACATATGTAGCGAAATAAAAATCTGATTTTTATTATACATATTGCGATATAAAAATGTGATTTTTTGAAATAAAAATGTGATTTTTAATATGAACAGCGTAGAGAAGACTGCGTTGGCGTGGTAGACAAATCCAAATGGTTCAGAATACAATGACGGAGTGGAACCCCAAGGTGAGAACTCCTTACTATAATTTTCTTTGTACAGTTATTTATTTTATAACTGCATATATGAACAGTTCCCCGTCGTCCACATACCATGGACGACTTGTTTGATTGTTTGGCTTGGTTGATTAGATTATTTGGTTGAATTTGGTTACTTGGGTGAAATGAATTGATTAGAATTGTTATGTGTGTATGGCGCGAGCCAATATCAGGAGAGGGGTAATGCTAGACATACCCGATTTTGATATCGTGCCGTTATGCCGCCAAAATTTTCTAAAATATTTTAGAACAATAAAAATATCATTTTTATTACATAAATGAACTGAATAGAATATTCATATGTTGAATAAAATATTTTAACATTAAAAATATAATTTTTAACGTTGATATGAATAAAATAAATATTCATTTATAAATCAGCCAATTTGTTTATGAACACCATTTTACTAATATGGACTGGGACGATGTATTTTACACATTCCCAACTGCACAGATAGTATTCAGTATTTGTTGGTTGAAACCCACATGGGTGTTGGGATGATATTTGACGTACACTAATCCCAACTGTTTAGTTGTATGTCAATCGATAGGTTGACAGACTATTGTAAGCGTTAAGTATTTATATTTAATGCTTATACAGTGTAGAATGCACTCTGGATGTTAGATGATTATTTATCATTGTTGTTGTGTACATGTGTTGTATGAAATCCGTATAATGACATTATATGGTAATTGACTGTGTCTGATTCCAGTTCAGAAAGAATGAATATTTTAAAATAATGAATATTTTAAAAATATATTTAGTAAAAGATCAAAATCTGATTTTGATGTCCGATTTGGGATGGACACGAATATATTTAAATATATAAAGTCGTGTTGATTAGATTAACGCCATTTTGACGTGAACAATATTTATATCGATTTTATTCATTTTTATAATGAACATCGAAAAGGAATTGATTTCAAAATCTAATGTTTTGCAAATATTATCATTTATACATATATCAATGATATGGAATATTCAATTTTGATTTGAAATTGAATATGAAATTGAAATCGTTTTGAAAACGAATTTAAACTGATTAATAAAATACGTTTAAATGGAAATCGAGAAATATATATATATATATATATATATATATATATATATATATATATGATGGCCTGAATAGAACGCGCCGTGCTGTGGCAGTTCGCGAATTTCGACCATTGACTTCGAATGGACATTACGGGAGATCCGACCGTTGGATTCTCCTAAAACCGGAACCGTTGGTTCATATCGAAAAGAGCTTTATAAAGAATGTTAGAGATTTGAAATTTAACAGTTGGATTTAGAATTATGTCCAAATAAAATTTGGAAAAGGTCGCTGTAAGTGCAGTTCGATGGCCGTTTATGGAAATCGACTGTACGGACCTTGATAAAATTATTAAAAATATCAATAATTAGTGTAAAATCATAAGAAATGATTTGGAAAGAATTGGGATGAAAAATTCCATATTTGAAAAGATAAAAATAGATTTTTATCGAAATGAACTAGTTATTGACTAGAATTATAATCCAATATTTTAAAATAAATAAATTGGATTTGAAATGGTTTTAAAAATAACCAGGATTTCCAATATATAAATTGGAATGGATTTGAATTGAATTTGTCTTTGGAATATTTCGACGTAGGATTTCGTGATTATACAGATATTGTTATGGAAATTTGAAAGATGTATTTATATCGTTATTTCCAATACGATATTTGTTGGTTGTAGTATTTGATATTGAATATAAGCCGATATATTTTCTATTCAGAGCCATATATTTAATATCAAATGGGATTTTGGGTTTGTCGTGAACGGTGTCTTCAGTAACACTATTCTTGAACCCCATGTGAAGAGAATAAATCTTTTAATTAAGATTATTTGAATTTCCGGTTATATTTAATAATCGGAATAAAATGGAATGTGAATTGGGTTTATCGTGAACTGTGTTTTTAACAACACTCGTTCTTTAACCCGATTTCAGTGAAATGTGATTTGGAATTTATAAATCTTTTGTTAAGATTTAAAGGAGATTTTCCAAAGCAAAGTTTTCCAATTTAACATATTAAATTGGAATTGAATGGAATTCAATTTGGTAATAATCAAAGTGAGCTTCTGTAGAGGAAGACTGTTAATATATATGGAATTTAAAAGACTTGGCGGTTCTTCCATTTATATTATTGGTTGGATATGGAAGTTCATATCGATTATATATATTGATCTATATTCCATGAAGTTTTCATTGTTAATAGAATGTGATTTTGGGTTTATCTTGAGCTGTGTTTTAAATGACATTAGTTCTTTAACCCAGTTAAAGATAAAATTAATTTCTTAACTGTGAGTAATCATTAAATAATGATTTTTGGAAATTAAAACTGAATTAGAGTTTTAATTAATCTTTAAATAGATTGAAAGGTGAATTTGATAACTAAAATTATCAAATTCAAGAAATGATCGAGAATGGAGTATCACCAGTTTTGCTCCAGGCGATAGTTAAATCTTTAATTAGATTTGAACGCGAAATGGTAATTAATTTTACCAATAACACCGTGGTGTTAAATATGAAGTATTTCCGGTTTTACTTCATGGGATGTATAGGTTGGGATTGGGAAATTAAAACAAATGATTACTTGGGTAAGGATCGCTAATCCCGACTAGTTTGGATAAACCATAATTTGGTTTGAAACGATATCTAAAGGTAGATTAAAGAATAAATTTAAAGAATTTATCTTTGATAAAATTAATGGGAACCTTTCCCAACGGATATGAATATTTAAATAATGAAATATTCTGGATTGGAAGGAGGCGTATGTTGAATTTTCATAGCACTTGTTTATTATATACGCAAGTTATTCAGAAAGACCGGGTTTATCCCATTCTGAATAACTGATTCGACGATATTTCGAGGATGAAGAAGGCGGTTGAAGACCGGAGGTCTTCACATCGTTTGGATGAAAACTGATGTCTTGATTGGGCTGTACACCCAAGATGAGGTAATAAGTGGTGATCGTCCAGACGTACTCGGAGATCGACCGGATATGCGAGGGCCTCTCTCTTGTATTGGACATACGGGATGAGGAATAAGGCGCCTCCGGTTTCGTTCAGACCCAGAACGAACTTGTAAATGGATGTGTGTCTGACATTGGATTTCGTTCTATGTGATTGATATACCTCGGTTGCATAGCGTGAATTGCCTATGTGGCATGCTGAGATGCAAATGATCAAGGCTTCTGTTGAAAAGCAGAATCTTGTGGTTGATGACCAAAAGCACGGCTTTAATATAGCATAGCTTTGTGTAGCGTTAATTCGCGAGCCTCACACCCCGGTGTGAACCAGAAACGGGAGAGGACTTCGGGGAGGATATGCGTTTCCTTCTAGCTAGGAGTGGTGTCAGCGTTTTGCAAGCCCTGACTTTTTACTTACGTGGATGATGGATAGCGAGGCGCCTCGGTTATTTCGGTCTCTGCGGAGCCGATGGATGGTCTTTATACATACCATATTTACACCCCATAGGGCGGGGAAACGCAGTGTTCAGGAATTTTAATCCACTCTATGTGGGCCAGCCCTGACGATCCAAGGGCCCACCTGAGTCTGGGTCCTGAGGCTCGGGCTAGAGAGTCTCAAAGCGGTAAGGACGATCCCTTGCCTTGGTTCACAGATGGAAATCCAACTTCCAATACATGACTTTGCGGTTTTGATTGTAGAGCCTAGTATTGGCGCCATGATATATGGTACCCATGCCACCTAGGATTGATACATTTATATGTGAAGCTGTTTTATACACTATGCACTTACAATAGTATCAAATGATTTGTTTTAACGTACCAAGCATGTTTGGCTATTATAAGGGAAAATCCTATCCTCCGGCTTGCATTGCATTGTGTGATGGGACCTAGGTCTTATAATAGCCTCATTTTTTCAAAAATCATTGCGCTGTTTAGTTATATGCACTGGTATTCTTGGGAGGAAACCCGTTCCGTGTTATACGGCTTGGTCCCTTGATATATCTGATTTAAAGTAAAGTTTTAGATAACTGTTTTAGTTCTCACACCAGTCACATGACTGACCTAGAGTTTATTGTTTTAACCTAAACTCTAGGTACCCTATTTTCCACACGGACAGCTAGTAGTTATGGTTTTGCAGATTTATATTCGCAGGATCCTGGTTTACAGCTGGAATGATATTCGAAAAGCTCTGTATCCGTATATTCTTTTCAGTTGTGTTTTGTATTATTTTCCACTGCATTGTAACTTGTAAATCTCTTATATTTATTAAATGCGTAATATTTATCATACTATGTATATTCTTGTATTCTGATGAAATTGTTGTAATAAGCAATTAAATGTTCTTCTGTTTGTGTTCTGAGTTGTCTTGTCCTCAAAGCAATCCGGGCTTTCCTTTATGGGGAGATTCAGGGCGATTCAAAAATAGCCTATGTGGTTGATGTTTTGATTCAACACATATGTTGTTATTGTTGTTTGGTATGTTTTATGATTGCATAGGAAAGTTAGAATGGTTGAAAACGCCGCCGTGTGTTTAAAATTAGCTAGACTGCTATGAGGCATGACTAGTGACCCATGAGCACGATCTGGCTCGGTCTAGGCACCACGAACCAACCCGACCCTGGAGGAGGGCCACAAACCGACCCAGACAGTGCCCCACGAACCGACCTGAACCGATGGAGGGCACGACCAACAAACCGATGGAGGGCTCGACAAACGAACTGATGGAGGATCCCCGACCCGACCTGGAGAGGAGCTCGCGAACCAACCCTAATGAAGTAGCCCTACCCGACCCGAACCGAGATAATGACCACGAACCAGATTTGAGTTTCTTCTGCGCAATGACGATCCTTAACTCTTCTGAAGATCAACTTCAATTCGACCAGAACCCAAGATGCAAAGGAAGTCCAAATGTGAAGTTATTGCTCAGGATCCAGATGAGAACCAATGAGTTAACTTCTAGAATTAGGCTTTGCTGCGGGACGTGTGAAAAGGGGCTATCGGTATCTATAACGTTGGTTCACCCTTGAGTGAGGGGGCATGTAGACAAACTAGAGCTAGGGTTGTATGGACTGGTTGGCCCGTATCCCAGAGACAGGGCTGTGTGGACTGGGTAGGGTTATTGACTATAAACCAGGGCAATATGGTCATAACAATAGTTGTACGTGGTGGGACCCCGTTATAACCCCAATGTATCTAGTAATCGAAGCAATGGATATCGTATGCTTTACGCACTGCGTGAGAGATCTGAGATGATTGCTATGTTTGATGTTTGCTATCACCATGACACGCATACTTCCGTTTTACACTCTATGTTATTGTTTACCTTAGAGTATTGTTCATCGTGTTGTGCTAACTCTTTGGTTGTAGGTCTAGGTCAGGTATGATTACTTATACCTGTTATTGCTTTATTTTGTTTCTATCGCTCACACCAGACTTTCATCTGATCCTGAGTTTTTTGTCTCTTTTTATTACTCTGGGTTCTCCTAAACGAGCAGACTAGAGGCAGGTTAGGTCACTACACCAAATACACAAATTTGAAACATATGATATTTTTTACTTGAAACCCTTTTTTTGGTTTCTAGGCTTGAAACCATTCTCTAATGTTTCTGTATCTACTAAAGGATTTCTACTATTTTTTGATTATTTTAAAAATATTTTTTTACGTTTAAAGCCCACTATTTTTTTGTAGTAACTCCTCACTGAAACTACCGTTCCACACACAAAAGCCCACTACCGTTCATCACTGAAAATCATGTCGCATTTTTTTTCTCCCCCAACCCCTTTATGTGCGATCTCCCACCCTCGTTGCTTTTTTAGATCTCCCATTCAATGCTCATCGCTCTCAAATCTCCTATTCAATGCTCGTCCCTTTCACGGATCTCCCATTCAACACTCGTCGCGTCCTCAGATCTCCCAGTCTATGAAGGTAATTCTCGATTATATAGTCAAATCATTAATTGTTCTCGACTAAATAGTAAATAATTATACTGCAGTAAATAATATGACCATAGCGAATAATACAGGCTTGAAAGTATATGTGAGCAGGTCTAATACTGCGTGTTTTGTGTTGGAAATGGAAGAATTTCAGGACTATTATAAAATCTAGAAGAACTCCGTTCTGGAACTACTAGTCATGTGTGACTTTTATAAAATCTAGAAGAACTCCTTTTTGAAATTGAATAATTTTTCTCCTCTTGACTGAAATCAAAATTTGTTTAGAGTAAATAGAAATCAATCAACAATTGCACAAGTGCAGTAATAAGTAGGAAATACGAGTTTGGATTGAATTACTATACTGAAAAAGAAACTTAAGCTTATTAGAGCGCAAATATCAACTAATTGAAGATACTTCTGTACATATCAACTAACTGAAGATACTTCATTCTCAATTAGGGTTTTCCTCTAAATGACTGAAGTTCACTTTTTATTCAAAATGTGATTGAAGCGCCAAGACGAAATGGAGATGATATGTTGGACGTGGTAATGGATTGCAAAATGCGTAGTCATGTAAATATGATAATTGATATCTGGAATGTTGACACATTCTCTAGGATCAGAATCAGAAGCACATTCTATTTGAGGAAGGAAAACATTTGAGTTCAGGTGCTTTATAGGTAATTTTATGTACTTGAGCTTAATGGGTATCTCAAGTAAAAATGGAACAAGCTGCTGCTTTGGTTATAATTGTACTCTGTTGGTATTTTCTTTTAACATCTAAACCGAGTAAACCAATTTTAAAAGGGGACACTCTAATAATGTTCAAAATCAGTATCACGGTTCACGAGTCAGATAAGACAAAAATGGCAGAATAAAGATAGATATTGTGTGAAGCCTTACCCAATATTTATTCATTTCTTGATTGAACTGAGTTCATATGATGACTTTCTCTACAACTGAAAATAAAAGAACATTTGCTGATTGAACTAAGGACATCATATCCCTTACCTAGTAAGATACCATCATCCGATGAAGTAATGTTTATTCATTTCTGAATTTTTTTTCATGAAACTATTTGTTTCAGGACTCTTACTTTGACTACCATGTTTATATGAATTTTAAGAGTTTCTCCCTCTATGTTTCGTGTGCACTTTAGGTTAATTTAATTGTGTTATAATACATAAAAATTTCAAAAACTTATTCGTTACTCAATATTGTACAGCAGTAACATCCTGCCTTTTCGACCGCTTCAAGTCGATAATTAAACCAACTTAAATTGCTCAAAATGACAAATTGTTATTGCTTATGAGGTTTAACAGAACCAATACACAGAAAATCACAGAATACAAATGTTTGCAGCGGAATAATTTTTATACAAAAATCAGAGTTCTACAAAATATTTTGCACAACGGAATAAAAATATATACATGAATTTAAATATAAAGCTTTACACTTTAAATCGGGCTTGCGCGCATGTAACGAATGGGGATTTTTGACTCCAAAAATCAACACAAAATTAACATGTTGACTATTCATACATCAGAAATTCCTGATCATTAATAGAAAGAAGTTAGAGGGTGAGAGTAGATAAGATAGAAAAATTAGAATAGAAGAAGAAGAAGAAGATCACCACAGAACAGAATCAGAGTAATACAAATCTCACGGTGGAACGAATAAATATAATATATAACATAACTTTGCAATCTAACAGTATATATATACAATAACCTTTTCAGAGTACAACACTTACACACAACGGAAATAACAATAGCTATATAATCCTAAAGCCTCCTGCTTCAAGCTCCTCCAAGTATATCTGTAAAGACCTGAACTACTTGACTGCCCGTACAAATTTGGGCACCCAAGAGTTTAGGGAAAACAAAACAAGCTCTAGGTCAGTCATGGGACTGGTGTGAGTAAACTCAAATCATATGGTTTAACTTTTCAAAATCTTTTTCAAAAGAAAAGGTAATCGTAAGACTGATCCACGCATAAACACGGACGGTTTTTAATTTACGATAACCCAAAACAATTTTGGAAATCAGCACTTCTCTGATATTATAATAGTGTCTAATCACAAGTAAATAACAATCTAGCAGAACGCTTGCATCTCACGTTCCACATATATAGTATACAAACAAAACCACGGGCGCTTATTGGAGATTGGATTCCGACTATGACAAGGTATGGGACCACCTACCGATAGGGTATCTCTAGAGGCGAATACACTGGGTTCAACAAGAACGTCTTGCAACCCGGCTCACACATGACTGACCACTCATTTCGCTTGAGTGTATCGAATGTATACCACAAACGGTTGGGAGCTACGCACCGTTCCCCGAAAAGGGACAGGATCGAAAATAGATAAAAGAATAAATGGATTTTCTCTAGATAGGTGATATACACCCTAATGGGAGCGACCCACTTAGCCATGTTGCCTGCCCGATTTTTGTCATTTCTCGGCTGATGAGGCTTGAGGTCATTACGTATCTTTTGGAACATCTGACCACCATTCACTTTGAATGCCACATCGTCATACCCGCCAAATCACAAATTGATTTCCCCAAAAATACCACGGGTATAAAGCTAAGAGAAACGAATTCCTCCACCACCAAACGTAAGTACGTTTGAAGAGATCAACTTACGCGATCCATTAGATATACTTTGTCAGACATTCGTCCATTCACGTTGTCCTGGGACAAGCCAAACCAAAGGCACTATTCTGTAAACAGGATAGTCCTTGCATAAATCCGTCTTCGATTATTTTCATCATATTTGATCGCAATGCTAATGTCCATACAGAGTAGTTTTCAGATAATGAATCTGATCTCGGTCTCTCCATATTGACGATGGAAAAATGACCAAAAACTTCGATAGTCGGTGATTTAACTACCAAAGAAAATTAAGTGTACAATCAATGATCTTATTTCCGGATAGAAATTCGATCAATCAATCATCAATCAACATTTATCTCTTTTAGTTTAATTTATCATTAATTTATTCATTTCTCATTTCTATATATATATATATATGTAAATTCTTATTTCTAGATTTAGGAAATATACTTTATTGATCATTGGACACATTTTCGTATTTGCTCCATTCCTTATTTTCTATATTAGAAAACATTTCTGATTCTTATTTGGAAAACATTTCCAAAACTCCTTCATTTGATTTAAACAGATGTTTAAACAAAACATCACTAAGTCAATTCAAACCATTACACTCATTAACTAAATTCACTTATTCAATCTTCACTATCGAATCTTACCTATCCCTTAGTTAAAAACGAAGTCAATCAAGTTGGGGTATAATTACCTCTCAGACCTTAATTGAACAACATTTCTAACCTCGAAATAGATAAAGTTCACCTTTTTAAATCTTTTAACCAACTTCCTTACGTAACTCGGATTCTATTTATAAATCCACTTCTTTATTTCAACACATTGATTATAACTATAGCATTATAATCCCTTCTTCTTAAATATCTAACTTCAAAATATAATTTTTATTCCTTAATTTAACTAAATAACTAAATAGACAATTTATGAAGAAATCATTAAATCTTGATTAAAACAGAAAGTATACTTTCCCGAAAATGATATAATCAAATTTCAACGTATAACTCTCTTTCGAATAATCTCTATTCGATAACTCCTTTTCGAATAAACTACATTCGATAACTCTTTCTTCAAATAGCTATATTTGATAATCTCTCTTCGAAAAACTATATTCGATTAACTCTCTTCGAATGTTTTACATTCGATTAACTTTCTTCGAATGATTTACATTCAATTAATCTCCTTTCGAACAAACTATATTCGATTAACTCCTTTTAACTCTATTCGAATAGCTAATATTTGATAACTCCTTTTAGCTCTATTCGAATAACTAATATTCGATAACCTCTTTTTAACTCTATTCGAATAACTAATATTCGATAACCTCCTTTCGAAAAATCTCTATTCGATATATTCTCTTCTTCGAATAACCTTATTCGATAACTCTTGTTTGATTAACTCTAATTCAATTAACTCTAACTGATTAACTCTAACTGGTTAACTTTAACTGGTTAACTCTAGCTGATTAACCCTATCCAATTTACTCTTCGTCCATATTCAGTTTCAAATATCGATGTTGAAATCGATTCTTACTTCTCTATATAAGTCCTGACTTATCTATTCTGTTTATCCAATGATAAATATTTTTCCTTAATTTATAAAACTTTATTTGTAAATTAGTCTTCTTACTTTATCTGTTAAAACAGATTTCTCTTAAATGTTCACTTTTGAATTCATATTCTGTTATACCCGTGTGCGAAGCACGGGTCTAAACCTTCCTAGTGTAAAATTCTCTTTTTATACAATTCTATTCATTTTTCAAGTATTTCTTTTTTTATAATCTATTTATTTTCGAAATAAATATTTCCTTTATAATTCTATTTATTTTCTAAATAAACATTTCTTTTTATAACTTTATCTATTTCATAGATAAATATTTCTATTTATAATCTATTTGTAAATGTTTTACAAATATTTCCTTTTCACGTCTATTTATAATTGGTTTTTTTCAAATACCTCCTTTTTCCTATTTGTTTCACAAATATTTTCCTTTTCTATTTGTTTTACAAATATTTTCCTTTTCTATTTGTTTTTACAAATCTTTTCCTTTTCTATTTGTTTTACAAATATTCTCCTTTTCTATTTTTTTTACAAATATTTTCCTTTTTATATAAATCCTTTGATTTTATACAAATATTTTATTTCAAATTATAGTTTTGAAATTTCTCTTTTCACACTTCGGTATTTCCTTTGGTATTTAAAAGTACCAAATAACAATGATCAAACACACATAATCAACAACAGATTATAAATCACATCATATATCACAATATATGAAAAACAGTAAAATAAATGTTGAGGAACCCAGTTAGGTCCCTCTGACCTGTTTCCCTACATCCACAGATGTTAATCACATGAATAACACGAATATGAAATATACTGATAAACAGAATTAATATTCGATTAACGATTTATATATATATCGTTATCTATATTTTCAACCAATTAACTAGTAATTCAACCAAACAGCCAACACACAGCAAACAATCATCATTTATCATTTCTAAAAATACATTATAAAAATATAACTGAGAAGAGTTAGTGAGTTTTACTCACATTGGACGATCATCGTTAATAACGATAACCATCGCTTGATTCAGACGGACAATTTATTTTGTGATAAATTGTAATGAGCTCTGATGGACTTCCAGTCAGTTCCATCGTGTAGTGTCCGTCCATACGACCCCAACGGATCTGACCGCACGTTAATCTGACACCGTATGGCCACGATATTATAAATACAAGTTTTAATACCATATTTAAATAAAATACTTAGTTAAATTGCAATTTGGGCTTCCCCTTTCTTTCCAGATTCAGTCCGAAACTGTTACATATCGACAGCCTTCGTTATCCACGTTCCTGGGCTTTCCTCTCTTTATTTCCTATTTTTTATAATATGGGCTTTAGAAATAACCCGGCCCACTTCTTTCATCAGCCCCACGCAGGCTTAAAAACCCGACCCGCCTTAAATTTTAATTCGTCTTCTCCATATTACAACGCTAGCTGCTCCCATCATTTCTTCATCATTTCCGCACCAAACTTTGCAAACTTCGAACTCCTGCTGCTTCTTCGTTACTCCACATCACTAAACTCACCCCAAGGTGTGGTTTCAAAGGTTAACTTCAAATATACACCTTACGTCAAACGTAAATACTTCCATATAGACGGTCTTCATTATGTTAACAATCCTACTTTATGATACTTCTTCTCGTATCATTAGAAAACTGACACCTGCTACTATGTTTCACATGTCTCCACTGTCTCCCCCAACGTATCTCCTGCCCGTCCCCTCCTCATATGAAATCGCAAGTCCCTGTTATCATTTCTTATACTCAAACTTCCCCTTCACGATTAGAAAACTCACTACAGTAAATTATTTCCTCCAGGAAGACATCAAACAACCATCCTCCTTTATAACCAAATCACTGTCACTCATTCCATCAGATCACCGGAGGCCACCCCAACCACGCTGTCACCACCGCCCTCCCCTGATGCCCTACCGCCTGATGCGATGACCCCTTAAACCCTCTCACCTCGCCAGAATTATTGAATGACTGGAAACCATTTTACCCAAAATCTGGTCAACCCCGACCTCTGTCTACCACCAGACCAGCACTGCTAGGACCGTTGTCCCTCTTTCTTCACCCGAGCTTCAGACGCCATTGATCGAGAGCCAACGACGGTGCTAGAAAATCACCCAAAACCGTTATTGCTAATCCAAGTTTCAAAACAGAAAAACCCTAGTCTTGTGCTATAGAAAAGGCAGCGTACAAAAGTGAAATCCGATCCCTTTGAAAACTATACTAGAATGGAGAGCAGCGCATATTGAATCCAATTATATATAGTTTGCAATTTATTGGATTTTAATTGCATATTTGTTTTTATTTTCTAAGATTCACGTTTGCTGAAGAAAAGATGAGAAGTGGCGGCGTGGTCTTTTGACCAACAAATGAATTGGTTTAGGTTTAGGAAGATGTTAAGGATTATTTATAGGATAAAAATATTATTTTTTATATTCGAATATTATTTTAATTTCTAAGCAACCGCTACTTGTACTTGTCCTTAAAAATTTCTATGACCACATACTGTACCCAAAAATCACGAAAATTGGCATGCAGCTACTGTTCGACACTACGGACCCAACGAAACTGGTTTCATCGAATTTCGACTCTATTTGCTCACACAGCATATTTTTAACCGTCAAAATACTGACTGTATTTCACATTAAAAATCCGTATGACCACACACTAACTCTAAAAATCACGGAAATTGGAATCTAACAATAATTTAATATTCTGGATCCAACAAAATTGGTTTCGTTGAAAACGGAGGTCGTTTGCAAAACTGGTTATTTTTAAAGCTCTAAATAACCCATTTAAATATATAAATATATTTAAAAATAATTAATTTTAATATTTATAAATAAATATTATCGTATATATTCATAATAGAATACCATACATCTCCAATTGGATTTATAACTCGATATTTCAAAATTTCTAGTTATATTGATATTCGATTTATAAAAAAATCATTTTATGATATAAATATATATTTATAAATTTCAAAAGAATTCCATAGCGACTTTTCTAAAATTTGATTTGGACATAAATCAAAATCTACACAATGAAATCCCGATTTTTCTCTTCCATTAGAAAGATATAATTCACCAGCTCCGAACATTTCTTATTTCACAGAAATCCGATTTAAAACGGACTCTGTATATCCAGTTGAAGTTCAAACCGCCAAATAGCGAACTGCCGCGCCATTTCGAGCTCGATTTTAATTACATTATAATTATACGTTCAATTGTCGTTTATATAATATATTCGTTGTTCGAATTCAATTCCAAACTGAATTATATATATTTTATATTGTCCAGTTCACACCATATCGTCAATTCACTATTTCTGACTATTTCAGAAATAAATATATTATTCTGTTTTTTATATTAATTAAATACAAATATTATTTAATTAAAGTTATCGATATCGCCAAATCGATATTTAATAATTAAATAAATTAATTATTTCATCGTAAAAATATGGGATGTTATAGCGCATACGTACGTCTTCACGAATCTTCATTTATCCTTCGTCATCGTCAACTTCGAACCTAAGCTGTAATTTACTCAGCTCTGACCCCAACCCGAGCGAAACAAAAACTCGGGTCAGATTGTACTCAAGTAAAACAATTATATATCAAATGCAAGAATCTAATTTTAGACTCTTAAAAATCCTAACTTCAATATAAGTCAAGTGTAGGTTGTGTGAAATGTGACATAGCATGCATATCACTGGTTATGAACTCAACATGGCATCAACACACATAATATCCAGTACTACCGCAACAAGAGTTCCATGTCAGTTTGTAATTTCAACTAGAATGGAGAAGAAAGCGAAAGTCATGCAGGTCACACAAAGTCAAGGCATGTTTTGTACAGTTGCAAGCATAAAACACACATATTTAAAGATTTAACAAAGCATGGGCATTGCTACGGCATTTTACAATAATAGGTGGGAAGAGAAAGGTGATGTCCCCGAACTATGCAGATGTAGCAGAACTATATTTTTCCAAGTTAAATGAAACATAAATTAACCACACATGACATCTTAGAATTTTCAACTTGTTGTCAAGTTAAGTCCAACTTAATTAAAGAATATACATACCTACCAAGTTTATCATGTAATAACCTTTACATTAACTTTACGATTATGAAATAGTCTAGGTATATTATTCAAAATACACTCTTATAAATTTGGTAACTAATCAAAATTCCTAATGGTCTGAACCATTTAAAATTTCTATATTTAAATTTGATATTCAAAAGTAACAAGTGATCAAACAGGTATAACTAAACTTTTCATACTCGAAATCCAACTTCAAACTTACTTCTAATTCAGATCATTATAACTGCAATTATGATTTTATTTAACCTCAACCTTCTCAACATTATGACCAAAATTCCAGCCCTTAAACGTTCCTTCACCCTACACATTTATTTTCATAAATGGTTTTTCAGTTGCACAAATCAAACTTAAATTAAATTAAGGACACCATCCAGTAAATATAACCACAACTTAACCCTACCAAAATGCATGTAGACCCTGCCGCTTCAACATGAATCATATTAACATCATGATAAACACGGACAACATAAAAAAGCTCGAAGTGTACAGACAGGCCAAGGAACAACATTTAATGAAACAAAATTAGAGAACTTGACTTCACTGTAGTGGGTACTAAACTCACCTGCACAGCAGGAAAAAGTAGGAACGGAATGGGGTGCTTGGCTATAGAGGAGACATGCCGGAGACTGGAGAGTTCACCGGCGGCGAAGGAGGTCTGAGCGGATGAAGGAGCTATGAGTCGGTGGTGCAAAGGGTTGTTGTGGTGGTCTTCAGGCATGCGACTGCAGTTGTTTAAGTGATTTGCATACATAGTGGAGGAAACCAGCGTAGGTGCAAAATCCAATCGGCGACCATCGTTTGAGGAGGACAGATTTAATTTTAGGAAGAAGGTTTTTTTTAGTTTATTTTATTTCGGTAGAGGCCATTAATAAGAATTTTTGGGGAGGAAATAATTTATGGAATAGGAAAGCAAACGTGAAGATAGAAGCAGGGAGAGGGAGTGTACCTATATAAATAAAAGATGCAGTAAATCTCACACGTCTCTCTTTGAACAATTCCACCGACTTTATAGACTTAAAAATATCAGCGTTTACCGTTCAAAGTAGCTTGATTTAAAATTTGAAATGGTATACCTTAGCCGGATATGTTATGAACAAACCCAGTAATAATTTAAAAATTATTCGTGCGTATAAAATAAGATATCATTTTTGTTTGTGAGTCCATAAAACTAGGTAATAACACATTGAAAACTCATTAATTAATATTCATATAAAATTTCATTGTTTTGTAAGAACGCTATGGACAACAAAATAGGGGAGAGACATCTTGTGAGAAAAGTATGCATGGCTTGGAACTTAAGTAGGAACAATTAATGTGCATAAATGAATTTATGCATGCATTTTCTTTTATAAAACGTTTTATGCTATATATTAGATGAAGTCATTAAAATGTGCTTAGGGAAGAATATGATAGAATATAAAGTATTTATGTTATACCATAAATAATATATGTATTATAAAAGAAATGGAAGGGAAACTTATAAAGAAATGAAAGAATATAAAGTATTTATGACGTACGCATGGCTTGGAAATGAATTAACAAACGTTTTGTTTTGTTTTGCATTCAAGCCAAAACGGATAACTAAGCATTATAATTTACCTTTTCAAAATTACGTTTTGTTTTAAATGCAACGTATTAATTATTCCAATTTTTTTTAAACAAGCAGCAAACTTATAAACAAATATTTTCTTTAATATACATACCTATATAGTACTAAGTACATACAAACAAATGTATTTATATATATATATTTTTTTTTGAAAAGGTACATCAGATTGAAAAAGGGAAAGGAAATCAATGCCATGTATTTAATGTGTATGCAACGTTTTAGTTAATGCATGCATAAAAAAAGATAACATGAGTGGTAACAATTAATGGGCATGCAACAATTTTTTTTAGATACATACATATCCTACATTTTTTTTATATGTGCATGTAGGTGTAGACTGAAGCTTGGCAGACGTGAGGAGACAAATGAACGATTCCTTTTTTATAGGCGTTTCATAGAAAGGAAAGAGCAAAAGAAAATAGTAACGTAGATATGAATGCATGAAAAAAAGGAAGAAAGAAAAACATGGCATGTTTGGATTGGAAGCTTTATATTTGAAGTGGAAAGAAAAGGAAAGAAAATAAACTTGCATGAAATGTGAATATGCAAAGAAATTATGTGTATGATTTATTTGATTATTAATGTCAACATTAAATTTCGTCAGCTATGCTAGTTAAACTTACGTTGTATATCGTTGTCACCTCATTTCATTACAATTTCTCCTATACAATTTAACTGGAAACATTAATTAGTTTGTTAGCAATTATCATAAAGCTTCTATATGAAAATAATATTTTTTTAGCGATTAACGTTTCCTTATAAATCAATTCCATGTTTTAATTTCCAAATAAATACACTAAATTAATTTTATCATTTAATTCTCGTTTTCAAATCAAACATATCTTATATATCGTTGACACTCATCTTTGTGATAATTTCTTATTAAAAATCATATTGAACCATTCATTATTATCATAAATTTTATTTTAAAACCATTTTAAAATCAATAATTAAATTAAATAGCATAACTTAAATAATCGAAATATACGAGATGTTACAATCTCCCCCACTCAGAACTTTTCGTCCTCGAATACTCCATTCATATGCATATCATTTTCGATTGCTTGTTCAAATACAAAAATTTGCTTTCAATTACTATTAGTAACCTGATCACTCAAGTGCGGACTTCTGATTTGACTTCTTGATTAGAACTTTCATTCTCCTTGCATAACAATAAACTATGATGTAGAACTTCAGATTCTAATCAAAAACCCATATCAGTGTTCATCGTCGAGAATCGAGCGAACAAATCTATTTGAGATCAAAATCGTGTTTTTGAAACTAAATCAAAATTGTCATGCGAATAGAATGGTTTTCGCATATTGACACGTTATAGTTAAAAAAAATTAGTTTACCAAGGTATCTAATTCAAGTGTCTACAATTTATATACAATTTTAAGGTTTATAATATATTTTTTTGAAGAAAAATTCTTTTATATATATAAAAATAACCTTATAAATCCATATTTCCACAAGTTTATCATCGTTCTTCAAGAATCTGGTAATACGTTGATCAAGCACAAAACCAGAAATCTCGAAGTACTAAGTAAACTCGTTTCAACATACAGTGAAAATACTTAAATAAAACATTGAAACAGATAGAATAAGTACCATCCAATAAACCGACCGATGAAACTTATTCATGAATCGCAGATACACAATGGTTACGCCTGGGTCCCCCAGGAAGCATCTGTACCCGTAGGAAATCCCTTCCCTGCGAATTTTGTCCTGAACAATCAGAGGGATGAATAAACAGAAATAGAATAACCTGTGATTATCATGGAGCGCAGCCCCTAAGGTCGCTCTATCACCAGGTCGAGAGGACAAAGTGCCACGACCATAGGTGGCTAGGCAATCACTGCCTTACGTATTTCTCCATAACACCTCAAAAAATTCGCATGGATCACAGTTTACATCTAGTAACACTGGTGGTTACATCTCTGTCACCCGTAAACCTTTGGCAATCATTGCCCTATGAGTTATGCCATGTGGACCGCAGATACACAATGGTTATGTCTGGATCCTCCAGGAAGCATCCGTACCCGAAGGCTTTCGCAACCCTGTGGATTTCGCCATCGTAAAACGACCACAGATCGCAACAGACACAATGGTTACGCCTGGTTCCCCCGGGAAACATCCGTCGCCATAGGCCTTCGTGGCCCTACAAGTTTCGCTATGCAGCCGAGTTTAAAGGAAACAATCATGAGTAATACGTCCGGAAAACCACAATCAAAGAAATATCAACAAGAGTTCCTAGCGAGTAGGACCTCGATTTTCAATGGATGGTATTTCTTATATCTTTGGTTCAAAATCATATAATACTATATATAATATCCATTTCGCTTTGCATATATAGGACATATATAAGATTTCTTAAATCATATTCAACATGTCATTCTTGCACAAATTCCATTATACATAAGATATCATTTCATATCAATTACCTTCCAGATCAATAATTTTGAATTCAGTGCATTCTTATATTAATTTTTCATATATGTAAGTTTCCTATCAAGTGTCCAAAAATCTAAGATTCTCGAAATTCCATTTCAATACCAAATTCAGTTTGATTTCTTAATTGATTCACATATTCGATATCATTTCAATTTCATATTTACAAATCAATTCACCATTAAAACTTCAAATTCAATTTAGACTGCATGTTACGAATATTATTATTCAACTGAATCTTTACATTCAACCATTTCGGACTTAAATTGCTCGGATTGAAAATATACACTCTTCTCTCTAAAATAGTTAAGTTAAATTCAAAATAGTTTAAGTAAGAAAATATGCTTGAATAAAATAGGTTTGAATATAGTAAATAAGTTTTTTTATAAAATAGTTTAAAGAAAATAATATGCTTGACATAAAATAGGTTTGAATAGAGTAAATAAGTTTTCTTATATAAAATATTTTAAAGAAAATAATATGCTTGACATAAAATAGGTTTGAATAGAATAAACAGGTTTTAGTATAAAATAGTTTAAATAAACTAAATAGGTTTGCTGTAGAACAGTAGGATAAAATAGCTAAGTTTATATTCAAATCATTTTAAATGAAGTAGATAAATTAATTTTATAGTTTTGGAAAGAAAAATACTAATTTCAAGAGGTAATTCAATCCGAATCAATTTATGCGAAATTCCAATGCTAATTCAGCTTTGATTTCATAATACGATTTCAGTAATCATTTCTCAAATTGAACATTATTCACAAAAGATAAACTCTTCCAAAAGCTTTCGAAATTAGTGTATAATTCATACATTTGAATTTGTACGAAATAATCTTCTCAAAATGTTTCCTGGCCCAAATATTTCTAACACATCATCTATTGGATTCAGTTTATTTCAAAACAGATAAAAAAAAATCTATTTTAATTATCCCTTACATCTCATTTTCAATACTTCCATTAACATAGTACAAAAAAAATACTTCAAAAATTCAATTGTCAATTGTTGTCATAATTCAACGTTCAAATATTTGTTTCAAATCCAAACTATATCATTAATCTAACTTTATTTTAGACATTTTTCAATACACGGTAAACAAAGGGTACAAGGACATGAATTCTGTAGTAATGAAAGCTCAAACATGCATAAAAAAGGGTGGGAAGGTCAAACAACTACTACTAAATCAAGGTGAATGAATTAAAATGAACGAAGGAACTATCTATTCTCAAGGCCAAGGGGGGTAAATGAAGCAACTATGCAATTTCTTTGATTAACTCACTTTAGTTCGAATTTAAAAATATTCACATTTGTCCTTGTAAAATTTAAAGCTCGTTTCCTTTTTCTTCAATTTTATTCATGTTACCTTCTTTTTAAATTTTCAACATAATTCTAAATTCACTTGTCGTTCTAGACTTTTAAAGTTCACAATTTTTTCCAACGTCATCATTCACTATTCACCTTACAATTTAATTTTAAAACATTTATTTGTAAATTCTATTTATATTTCACAATCGAAGATGTATTTTATTTAAAAAAATTCACATAAACTTGCCAAAAGCACTACTATTTATTAAACATTTGTCAAAATGACTTAAGTATTTCTCGACCTTTCAATCAGAATCATATGATTATCCCACTTTTGAAACTTGAAAATAAATATTGTTGATGTCGCAACAATCAACAGAATCATCTTCAAGTAACTAGAGTGTGATTCCATATCTATCTAGTATAGACAAGTCTTTGTATATACGTTAGCTAGGCGTATATTCAAAATCTTACATACTCAATAGTCCAACCTTGACGTCGACTAGATATTCAAAATTCTTTTTATAAAAATACACCATCTCCAAATACATAAGACAAAACAATACATTTCAAAATAATTTATCAATTCCAAAATAAATTTGTTTCAAAATTTATTAATTTAAAAAATACTTCCAATGTTCTACTCTTTCAAAATATTAGTTTGAAAACCACTTATATTTCAAATTACGCTCTCTCTAGTGTAATTTCTAGTGAATGATTCTTATTAAACTCCATAAGCTAAGCTTTGTACAAACCAAAGCTTTGATACCACGTGTAACATCCTGCCTTTTCGACCGCTTCAAGTCGATAATTAAACCAACTTAAACTGCTCGAAATGACAAATTGTTAATGCTTATGAGGTTTAACGGAACTAATACACAGAAAATCACAGAACAGAAATGTTTGCAGCGGAATAATTTTTATACAATATCAAAGTTCTACAAAACATTTTGCACAGTGGAATAAAAATATATATATGAATTTTAAAATAAAGCTTTACACTTTAAATCTGGCTTGCATGCATACGTGCGTCTTCATGAATCCTTCGCCGTCGTCAACTTCGAACCTAAACTGTAATTTACTCAGGTCTGACCCCGACCCGAGCAAAATAAAAACTTGGGTCAGGTTGTATTCAAGTAAAACAACTATACATCAAATGCAATAATCTAATTTTACACTCTTGAAAATCCTAACTTCAATATAAGTCAAGTGTAGGTTGTGTAAAATGTGACATAGCATGCATACTACTGGTTATGAACTCAACATCGCGTCAACACACATAAATATCCAGTACAACCACAACAAGAGTTCCATGTCAGTTTGTAATTTCAACTAAAATGGTGAACAAAGCAAAAGTCATGCAGGTCACACAAAGTCGAGGCATGTTTTGTACAGTTGCAAGCATGAAACACACATATTTAAAGATTTAACAAAGCATGTGCACTGCTATGACATTTTACAATGCAGATAATAGGAGGGAAGAGAAAGGTGATGTCCCCAAACTATGCAGATGTAGCTGAACTATATTTTTCCAAGTTAAATGAAACATAAATTAACTACACATGACATCTCAGAATTTTCAACTTGTTGTCAAGTTAAGTCCAACTTAATTAAAGAATATATATACCTACCAAGTTTATCACGTAATAACCTTTACATTAAGTTTACGATTATGGAATAATCTAGGTAAATTATTCAAAATACACTCTTATAAATTTGGTAACTAATCAAAATTCCTAATGGTCTGAACCATTTAAAATTTCTATATTTAAGTTTGATTATTCAAAAGTAATAAGTGACAGAATATGTATAACTAAACTTTTCATACTCGAAATCCAACTTCAAATTTACTTCTAATTCAGATCACAACAACGACAATTATGAATTGATTTAACCTCAACCTTCTCAACATTATGACCAAAATTCCAGCCCTTAAACGTTCCTTCTCGTAACACATTTCACTACACCAAAAATGTCAATTTGGCAGTGCTCATAGTCGTATCAAAATGGATTTGATACCGTTTTAAGCCGTATAAAAAAATGGCGTCTCTGTTGTTCTGATACGGCTTAAAACCGTATCAAATTAATCAATTAATACGGCTTAAAACCGTATTAATTGATTAATTTGAAAGGTTTTAAGCCGTATCAAATTATTAATTTGATACGGCTTAAAACCATATCAAATTAATATGCTGGCACTTTCAACTTCATAGATCGATACGGTTTTAAGCCGTATCAATTTAGTAGAATGATACGGCTTAAAACCATATCAAACTGGTATATTGATACGGCTTAAAACCATATCTATTTAAAAATCTAATTTTAAAAAAAATAAAAAAATACATTATACTAGAATAATTTTATATTATTAAAACCCTAAGTTCTGGATTATTATCTCAGCAAGATATAATAGTACAAGCATTACACAAACACATTGACATCTCAGCAAGATATAATAGTTCTCGATATAAAAGTTTTGGAATAATTGATATAACAGTACAAGTATTCCTCTTCTTGAATGCTTCCTTGATCAGTTTCAGGTCCACCTCAGCACGCGTTGTTGAGACACGGGTCAGAGCGCCCTCGTCCATTCCCATTTTGTTTATGGCGAGTCATAGGGTTTTCTCTAAGTACTTTTCAGGGGTTTTGATGGTCTTTACTATCACCCTCGGCGCAGTCACGTACTCGTCTTTAGGGTCCTCCTTCAAATCCTGATCAACAACAATACACAAAGTAAATTAAAAAAAAACATTTGCAATGTGCATGGTGTTCCATAACCAAAACATAATTAATGATCATCAGCAATATATTCATGGGTTATTTGCAATATGCATGGTTTTCCTTTCTATTGAGAGGCTTGCAATGTGCAAACAAACGATTAAACAATTTACCAATCTAACTTAATTTTGTTTCTTAAATGGTCAAAGAACATGAAGATTTTATCTTCTGATTGGCAAAATGAACTGAATAAACTATATCTGGAAGTTCCATCACAGACTATGGTTCAAGCAACAAAAAAATTTTGTTAGAAGGGGAATAAACCTGGAAGCATCATCTCATTTTACATATATACTGGATACTGAAACTATGAGTATGGAGTTTATTTATTGTCTGAATGTGTACCTATCCCATACGGTCCCAAAATCCTCGACATAAGGCCACAAAGACCTGTCCCTCAAAAATTGTATGGAGTTGATTTATTGCCAGAACGAGGTGATCCTTAAGAGGTTCTATTCTAGTCGAGATATCTGACTCAAGTACAGCATCCTTTGCCTCTTGAATCATTTTCTTTAGCCTTACTAGAGCATGAAGAAAAGAAAACTGATGTCAATAAAGTTTTTTATCACCAGGGAATTAAAGCATCGATTCATCTTTATGTACAACAATTTATGCTTTGAAACTGATTTTGATGATGAGTGTATATAATAAATTTCAATTTGTAAGTTCGATCAAGGAAATTAAAATGTCGATTCATCTCTATGTATAATAATATATGTTTTGAAACTGATATTGAAGGTCGAGCATATACAATAAATTTAAGGTTGTAACTTCGATCAAGCGTCGTTGTGCTATTTTATCTCAACATGAACTGAGATATCAAATACAGTCCGGATTCGATTTTAAAATACAATTTAGAATGGTATGATGCTGATGGAATACTGAAATGCATCGGAAAAATGCAACAAATAATGAAAATACTACCGCAAGGGACTTTCCTGAAAGTATTAAGTCGGCATTTAAAAGATACTCACATTCTCAGCTAGTTTTTTCCAAAACAGCTTGCAAGAAATTCCCGAACTTAGTTCTTAATGTGACAGTGAACTCATTCAGGTGCTCACCAGCAACATTATTCCCACCATCAGGCATATACTGACTCCTGATATAACAGTAACATGGGTTTAACTATACTCTAAACCATATTACAAATAGTGTGAATACTCACTGTCTATAGTTTCTCAATTAATAAAACATAAAACAAAAGGAAATCGACTAATAGGAATATACTTACATTCTCAAGAACAAAAGTGAATTCTTATTCTGTAGTGTTAATGCTCACTGTCTATAGTGTGAATTCTCTCTTAGTTGTTGGAACAGCAAGACGGATTGCTGTTTGGAACACAAAGCCGGCTTGCTGTTTGGAACAACAAGCCGGCTTGCTGTTTGGAACAGCAAGCTTGAGCTTGCTGTGTTAAACAACAAGCAAACTTGCTGTTTTATAGCAAGCTCAAGGTTTCTGAAAAGTGAGGATTTGCATTAGAATTTATACGGATATGCGCTCATCACTGATACTTTATATGGATATCGATTTAAATTCATATTCTAATTCAACTTAAAATGAAAAATAAAACTTAGCATGAATCAACTTAAGATGATGCATACCACTTTGAAGACAGCGATAAAAATGTCGGCTTCCGTCACACGATTCCAAGTGCCCTACAACACCGTACCACCAACCTGAAAAGGAAAAACAAAAAAATATATCAAAATGGCTCTATATGTATGGATCTCAATTGCATTGTGAGTTGTGACACACTCAAATTATGATATAACATAAAGCTGGATATGTTCTGTGAATGGGTAGGTTTGTAAATTATATATTGTATGCAAGGTTTTTAAAAAAATTGGTGTTCAATGTTCTGTGAATTTTATAATGCATGTGTAGTAAAATATGGTGTATGAATTGAAGCTTGAATTTAACTCAGTTCCGAACTGAGTTTGCAAACTCAATAGGGAACAGTTCGTTCTAGATGCAATTTTTTAAACAGATTTTCCCAAGCTAATTTTTGACGCATACAAATAATACAACTGAATGTCTTCTATCCTGAAATTAAAAAGGTTAGCAATCATTTACCTGAAGTTCTTCTATCCTTCTAATATGTGCCTTTTCTCCTCTTGACAGTGGCAATGCAGTAACAGGCATATCAAACTGCAAATAAAATAGCATATCAGATATCAACATTTACATGCTGCTTAAGATATAGTTAAAAGAACAGATATAATCATATATGATGAATGTTACCAATATTATCAGAATGAACAACGGACATGGGACATAAGAGAGATTAAACCGAAGAAATGATACTCACAAAAATAATTTAGAACAAATCCGAATATGTGATATACATACGATATTGACATATCATTCACTCTCGTGATTAACATGTCAAGATGAGCATATTTTTATACTAATCGTTTCAATACTGATACAGTTACTTCTCTTTCAAGGTTTAGGTTACAAGTGTGTGCGCATCTAATATGTTAATTCATTAACTAAGAGATCATAATGAGAGAAGAAATGAATGCAAAGTTATACTAGAAGATGGATCAGTTTACCTACTGCGCTGTTGTTAAATGTCAACACCAAATTTGGAAAGGCAGAATCATCGGAACCAATCCAGAACAACAAATAGTTGTCCATGCTATGGTCTGCTAGAAGATTTCAATTTAATCCTCCAAGTTCATAGTTGGTGTAAGTGTTAACTTTACCATCACGACTATTAACAGAAGACAACTGATGGTCTTTTACAGTTTTATCATCCAATGGATATATAAGTGAAGGAACCTCATCATAGTTAACTTAAATATTGGAGCTTCGAGGAGGAAAAATGCCAACTACGGTAGTTCTGATATCCGGCAGAGCATGTGCATATTCTAATCCATACAGAACCCGTAATTGAACAACAATGTTAATTGCATGAACAATAAATTTACTACAAATTGTAAATACACTCATCATCGTCTTTGTCATGAATCATTCTAAAAGCACTAATATATGCAATAAAAGCACTAAACAATTTCGCAAGCAAATGCCAAGTCTTCTTCCTCAAAGGTAAGCCAAGGACCCTAACTTCATCCTTAAGTTCGTTAAACCTAGTTTACAGACAACAGCGAAGCTAAAATCCTTTAATGACATGAACAACTCAAAACAGGTTCAGGTGGGTTACACCCCTAAAAATAGCAGCGTAGTTTCCTACAAAGCCATACAACTCAACTCAACCGGCACTCAATACTATTTTTGTTACCTTTTTTATGTACTTGAGCAAGCGTTTGTCAACCTAACCATATCCGTTCATGACTAGAAATTTCATCCATATTGTAAGAGTCTTGTTCCGATTGCTAGAGGAAGAAGAAGGAAGAATGCATTGAGGAAAAACCTTGGGTATTGTCATTTATGGATAAAGAACTATTTTCATAAAAGAACTTCAGTTTTGTGCTAAAAGAATTAGTAATGTCCTAAAAACAAATCATAGATTAACAGCAATCAAAGTTCCATGAAAAACTTTAGTTTTTTAGGATATATAAATCAAAGAACTGAAGTTACTGCAAATTATTTTTGAACTTTTGAACATAATTCTTTGATTAACAATAACTTTTGAACTTCAGTTTTTTAGGGTAAAAAAATAATAGTAACTTCAGTTTTGATCTTTTAGCTGGCGACTTTTAGGACCAGGCTTGGTTTCTTGATCACAAATAGTAGCACTGTTTTAATTCTTCAATCTTCTTTTCTGCCATGCTTCAAATCCCATTTACAACAACAATAAGATCTATACCTTCTCTGCCTTCTCCCAGACCTGTTACCTTCAACTTCATGTCACATTGAATTGTATGTTACAGTCTCAACAGACAGGAAATCAAATCCTATGGTCTGCTATATTACTCAAAGGAACATCAATCCCCAAAAAAACTATGTTGCAAACTATTCTAGAATGTTTCACTAGAATGAAAAATATTTTTACTTGAATTACACTATCTGGTATTCTCGAAATTCTCAAGATCAAAATATCTCTCGTCTTCGAGGAACTGGTTGCAAATCATCTTCTTCGGTTTCGTACGCATAAATCCTAAGTAAAAAAACAAAATCGAAAATCGATAGACGAAATAATCGAAGATTAGAAGCATAAAGAATGAACGAGAAAAGAAAAATAGCACCTTTTTTAACTACGTAAGAGAATCAACGAAAAAAAATCAAGTTGCGGTGGGGGAAATAAAGGGGGTTGAGGGAAATGAAAATAATTAGGAACGATTTAATTCTGAAATGTGCGGCCAAAGAAAAATGGAAGCGTATTAGGGAGGAGCGAAATTACAATGTGGTTTTAATACGGGTGAAACGCGTACCGAATGAAGTAATCCGAAGCATCCACGATCTACGGTTAGATTTTAGTTCTTGGAGAGGTGTGGATCGGCTGAGGTGTAACAAAGAAAATATGATACGGTTAAGAGCCATATCAAATTTGATACGGCTTAAAGACGTATCAAATCTCTACATCCCGGTGTGCCAAATTTGCTGTTTTGGTGTAGTGTTTATTTTTATAAATGGTTTTTCAATTGCATAAATCAAACTTAAATTAAATTAAGGCAGTAAATATAACCATAACTTAACCCTACCAAAATGCATGCAGACCCTACCGCTTCAACATGAATCATATTAACATCATGATAAACACAGATAGCATAAGAAAGCTCGAGTGTACAGGAAAACCAAGCAACAATAGGTAATGAAACAAAATTGGAGAACATGAGTTCACTGTGGTGGGTACTGAACTCACCTACACAGCAGGGAAAAGCAGGAGCAGATTGGGGTGCTTGGCTATGGAGGTGACATGTCGAAGACTGGAGGGTTTGCCGGTGAAGAAGGAGGTTAGAGCGGATGAAGGAGCTATGAGTCGATGGTGCAAAGGGTTGTCGTGGTGGTCTCCAGGCGGGCGACTGCAGTGGTTCAAGTGATTTGCAAATGTAGTGGAGGCAACCAGCGTAGGTGCGAAATCCAATCGGCGACCATCGTTTGGGGACAGATTTAATTTTAGGAAGAAGGTTTTTATTTTATTTTATTTCGGTGGAGGGCACCAACAAGAATTTTTGGGGAGGAATTAATTTCTGGAATAGGAAAGCAAACGTGAAGATAGAAGCAGGAAGAGAGAGTGTACCCGTATAAATATCCATATAAATAAAGGATGCAATAAATCTCACACATATCTTTTTGAACAATTCCATCGACTTTATAGACTTAAAAATATCAGCGTTTACCGTTCAAAGTAGCTTGATTTAAAATTTGAAATGGTACACCTTAGCCGGATATATTATGAACAAACCCTGTAACAATTTAAAAATTATTCGTGCGTATAAAATAAGATATCATTTTTGTCTGGGAGTCCATACAACTAGGTAATAACACATTGAAAACTCATTAATTAATATTCATATAAAATTTCGTTGTTTTGTAAGAACACTATGAATAACAAAACAGGGGAGAGACATCTTGTAAGGAACGTATGCATAGCTTGGAACATAATGGGAACAATTAATGTGCATAAATGAATTTATGCATGCATTTTGTTTTATAAAATGTTTTATGCTATATATTAGATGCAGTCATTAAAACATGCATAGGGAAGAATAGGAAAGAATATGAAGTATTTATGCTATATTATAAATAATATATGTAATATAAAAGAAATGGAAGCATGTCAAAACACATGACTTGGAATGAATTAACAAACGTTTTGTTTTGTTTTGCATTCAAGCCAAAACGGATAACTAAGCATTAAAATTTACCTTTCCAAAATTACGTTTTGTTTTAAATACAACGTATTAATTATTCTTTTTTTTAAACAAGTGGCAAAATTATAAACAAATATTTTCCATAATATATAGATGCCTATATAGTACTAAGTACATACAAAAAAAATGTTTTTTTTTAAAAGGTAAGATTGAAAAAGGGAAAGGAAATCAACGCCATGCATTTAATGTGTATGCAACGTTTTAGTTAATGCATGCATAAAAAAACATGTGTGGCAACAATTAATGTGCTTGCAACAATTTTTTTTTAATATATATATACATATCCTACGTTTTTTTATATGTGCATGTAGGTGTAGACTGAAGCTTGGCAGGCATGAGGAGACAAATGAATGATTCCTTTTTTATAGGCATTTCATAGAAAGGAAAGAGCATAAGAAAATATAACGTATATGTGAATGCATGGAAAAAAGGAAGAAAGAAAAACATAGCATGTTTGGATTGGAAGCTTTATATTTGAAGTGAAAGGAAAGAAAATAAACTTGCATGAAATGTGAATGAGCAAAGAAATTACATGTATGATTTATTTGATTATTAATGTCAACATTAAATATCGTTGCCACCTCATTTCGTTACAATTTCTCCTATACAATTTAATTGGAAACATTAATTAATTTGTTATCAATTATTATAAAGCTTCTATATGAAAATAATATTTTTTTAGGGATTAACGTTTTCTTATAAATCAATCCCGTGTTTTGATTTCCAAATAAATACATTAAGTTAATTTTATCATTTAATTCTCGTTTTCAAATCAAACATATCTTATATATCGTTGACACTCAGCTTTGTGATAATTTCTTATTAGAAATCATATTGAACCATTCAATATTATAATAAATTTTATTTTAAAACCATTTTAAAATCAATAATTAAATTAAATTGCATAACTTAAATAATCGAAATATACAGGATGTTACAACAACATATAGAACTGAAAGTGTATGTCTTTGACCATGTAATCTAACTTTGCAACAAAATCTTCATTTACTATTTCCATTCTATTTACTTTATAATTTGTTTTCTATTCTTGACACCAAGTCATTTGTACATAAGGATTTCATACACTAATCTTTTCAGCGAAGAAAGCTACTATACTCATTAGAAGCTGTTGCGATCACTTAGTATAATATATATTATAGTATAGAGTATTATTGTTATATCTTGGTGAGTGAGCTTGCATGTGAAGGTCAGCGTATCATTGTGCTTCTCATCATGCCTCAGTTCAAGTTTGGATCATTTACTTTTTTTTCATTAGAATTTTACTAATTTTGACATATATGTTGCTTCATAACATAAGTTTCTGCACTTTGTACAAGGTTTATTACTTTATTTAATAAGATGAAAGGATACAAGATAAATGATCATACTTTGGTAGAGGGATACTCAGGAATTTATTTTCAATATCCTCTAAATTATTCACAGCCAATAATGTAAGCACCTTAGTTAATCATTGTTCATTATTATTCTACAATCCATTAATACATATAGAGAAATGCTAAGCACACTCTCCCTTGGGAGAGTGAGCTTGTACTTGCCACCTGATTGGTGGAAATGGATTGGCATTTATTATATCATACATAGCTAATGATTGGTGCCAACTCATTTCCACCAATCAGGTGGCAAGTACAAGCTCACTCTCCCTAAGGGAGAGTGAGCTTAGCATTTCTCATATATATAAAGGTTAGTCTTAAGTTTACTTGATAATAAGAACAAACATAATAAACAATATTATGGATTTTGATTGTAATATTTTTTGGTCTATACCAGTCCGTAAACAAATGAAATTTTGTGTAATGGGAACCTTGAGACTTCACTTTGAAAACAAAATATATATTATAATAGAACGGTTCTAAAATTCTAAATATCGAAAACTAGGAAACTACTTTTAAGCACACTGCAAACATCAGTAGCAAGCAAGCCCGACTTTCCACAATATATATTATAAATCAAATAAAAAAATATACATGCCTTATCTCCTAAGGAACAAGGCACATGCGAGCCTTTCACGCAGGCATGAGACAACACAAAAACAACTACTAAGACTTGAAAACTCATCATAGCCTATTTATGTTAAGCTAAGACCTGCACTTTAAGGAAGTAACGTATGATGTTATTGATGCAGACCTTAGCCTACCATTTATGTGCACGTAAAAATGCACATTTATATTCACATATTTATTCTCGTTTATTACTAATAAAAGTCATATATGGGTATTTTATCATGTTTAAATAATAATTCAATTGATTTCAAAACATCATGCATTTATCATCATATAGGGGGAAAATGATCATTTTTGTGCTTATATTATTTTGAGAATGTTTACTTGGACATTTTTCACATTTTTACAGAAATTGGATGCATGCAGAAAAGGACTTCATAAAGATATATATATGCATACAATGAAAAAAAAGGAAAGAAATCAATGGAGAAGGAATCAATTCAAAACGAGGAAATAAATGCCTTGCCAAAAAAAAATGATGAAAGGGAAATCAATCAATGGAGAGGAAATCAATTCAAATAGAGAATTAATGGAGGACCCTATTCACTCTCCTTCCTTCTTTAGTGGAGACACAAAATTATGGCTTCATGAATCATTATTGCTAAAAGACAAAATGCAGCTTAAAGCGGAGGCATTCTGGGTAGCACGCAAAAAGTTAATTTAGGGTTTTCCCTCATGTATAAATAACCCATGTATGATAATGTAAATAGTATCTTGGATTTTTAGTTTAGAGAGAGGCTGAAAACAAAACCTCTATTTTTCTGCCATGGCATCTTAGCCATTTCTTTTTTGTAATATGTCGCTTTAATGCAATATTAATTTGTTGTTTTTCATTTACATGTTATTTTCTTTTCTGCAAGTAGTGTAGCTTTATTAGTTAATATCTTTTCATCATTACTTACTAGTTGTTCTTCAATGTTGTGTTGAAATAATAACACAAATGAGGAGCTAAACCCCTACAATTTAGGGGTGATGAAGTTCTCTAATCACATAGATTCAACATAGTTTATTTTTCATGGCCTCTATTTGTGTTTATTAAAGAATATATGTTTAGCGTATTTTGTTAATCATAGTTGGTTTTGATGATCTATGCCTCTAATAGAGGGTAGATCATGCTTGATCAAATAACACGAATAATTTACCTTTTCATCTACATATGATTTTGGCAACAAGAGGAAGTGTTAATCTACATTTGATATCCTATATTACTAATTATTAGTAAATAGAGTTTTCTTAAAATTGATGTTGCTTTCAACTTGTTATCTTTTTTATGAGAATTGAATAGTGAATTAGATTTATGTTATAGTTTGATGACTTATGTTATGCTAATTAGTAGCATAAATATGTCATACTTATAATAAACACCAAATCTAATCTCACTAATGACCAAACAAATTGAGAACATAATTTCATGATGTTGATTTGTGTGATCTTGAGAGTGAATTTGCTCCTAAGTTGTCTTTTGATCTCTTATTTTTCAACCAACGTTTATGGTTAATAGTTTGCTAGATTTTGTTAATTTTTAGCTAGTTAGTTAACATTCTCACTCGCTTTCGGTTTAATTTGATTGAGTAATTTTATAATTAACTCTTTCCCTGTGGATCGACCCATATTCGCCACATACTACGATTGTACGCCGTGCGCTTGTGGTTGTAACGACCTGGAAAATCTGAACCAATTTAAAAATTTTAAATTGGCTAAAATAACGGATTTTAAATATTTAAAATAAATATTTTAAATAATAGCAATGAAAAGTGAGTTTGAATCGACGTTTGAAAACGAATATAATTAATTCTAATTATAAACAAGACCTGAAAAGGTGCTGCAGTTTCAAAAATTGAATTCAAACTTTGTCGGACTGTACCGGGTGCAAAACAAAACGGATTTGAGTGAAACCAAAAATATTTAAATCTGTTAGTGAATACCTTTTAACGAATCTGAAAAATCGAAGTTTCATAGCAGGATGCAAAAGTTATGGCCAAATGAATTCTCAGAAAGGTCGCTATGGAATTTATATAGCCCGTGAAAATGGCCATTTTGCATACGACCTCGGAATTCGACGAAACCACTTTTTTTGAATCCGGGATGTGAAGTTATTGCTAGGTTTCAAATTTCATAATTTTTGAAGCTAGTATGTGAGCGTGGCAAAGGAAAACGTGTTTTGGTCAATTACATTTAAATTGGATCGACCAGAAATGGGCCTTTTTGCAAACGGTCTCAGAATTCGACGAAACTAGTTTTGTTGGGACCGTATCGTCAAAACATAGCTAGATTTATTTTTCTGGAATTTTTCGAATCAGTTTGTGGCCCTGGCAAATTGAAATGTATGTTTAAATCAAATACTGAATGTTATATATTTTAAATTGAATGAAAACTGACTGAAACAATCGAATGGGCCTCCTAACTTATCCCATTGTGTTCGGAATGGGGGTAAAACGCTAGGGACGACAGTCGTTGGGTTTGGATTGGGGTTCGTGTGTGAAAGGGGGTATTTTCGAAATTTAAAAATATATAAATAAATAAATAAATCTAATTGGCCACTACCCCTTTTCTCTCTCCCCGACTATACCAGGCGCACGACGGAAATCGATCCTTACCTTCTCTCCTCTTTTTCTTTTGATCCGCTCAATGAAATCCAACACCACAGTTATGGTTTTTGTAGTACTTCGCAAGATCTTCAAATCCATATAGGGTTTGAAATTTTTCGTTCTGAATCAAGGGAGAAATCGGCTTCGAAAGTTCGGGGTTTCAGCTCGCCGCCGTCGCCGCCTCCGACCACCGGAGTTCACCGCACCACCGCGCGCAGGCGCGCCCCACTTCCCCCTTCGACGCTGTACCCTCCGATCCTCGCATTGCTTCACGGATTTCGCGAAAAATCCAAACCTAGTTTGGAACCAGTTCTGAAGAGGTACAGCTTTTTAATTAAAACTGTTTTTAACAGTTTAAAACCGTTGCAAACTTGTAAAAATCATATCTTTTTGCTGTGTTATCGAAATTCAGTGAAACAAGAGACAGTGGATTCGTGTGGATGTCTTCTACCTTCTAGAAGAGACCGCATATTTTTCTGAGCCTTCTGCAATTTTTGGTGGAGTGGAACCCTATGTGAGATTTCTAATTTATAAACGATATGGAAAACGACGATGTATAAATTATATAGTCGATGTATGAGTTGTATAAGCGTTGTACACCTCTTGTATAAGCATTATATAAGTTGTACGTTCGATGTATAAGTTATATATGCATTGTAAAAATTATATATGTGTTGAAATAGAAGTGAAATGCTATATATATATATATATATACGCCCCTCGTCCACAGACCATGGACGATATTTATTGGTTGTGATTGGTGTGAAAATTGATTGATAACGAATGGTTGATTGGAATTGTTTGTGGTTGATACTGATTGATCGTGTTTGAAAAATACCCGTTTGTGGTTGAGAAATATTTGGTTGAAACCATATAGGATTAGTTTGTGGAAATGAAATAAATATACATGCCGCCTGCGTGCGAACTAGATGCATGATTCCCCATTGTCAAAAACCGCGAGGTTTTAAGGTAGAGCGAGGAGCCGTACTAGGGACGGTCCCGGTTTTAACTACCCTGCCGTTATGCTGCCGAAATTTTGAATAATATTCATGTGTTTGGATTATTTTCATTTGTTGAAACTACATTTATTCGTTGAATAGAAAGCCTTCATGTGTTGAGTCGATATTCATTCGTTGGATTGAAATCCATGTGTTGAATGGTATTCGTGTTTTAAATATAAAAATCACATTTTCAATCTATATATATAAACTATAGAAAACCTTCATGTGTTGAATCGATATTCATTCGTTGAATTGAAATTCATGTGTTGAATGGTATTCGTGTTTTAAATATAAAAATTACATTTTCAATATATATATATATATATATATAAACTATAGAAAACCTTCATGTGTTGAATCGATATTCATTCGTTGAATTGAAATTCATGTGTTGAATGGTATTCGTGTTTTAAATATAAAAATCACATTTTTATCTATATATATAAACTATAGAAAACCTTCATGTGTTGAATCGATATTCATTCATTGGATAGAAATTCATGTGTTGAATGGTATTCGTGTTTTAAATATAAAAATCACCTTTTTATCTATATATATATATATAAACTATAGAAAACCTTCATGTGTTGAATCGAAATTCATTCGTTGAATTGAAATTCATGTGTTGAATGGTATTCATATTTTGAAAGAAATTGCTTTATAATAAAAATCCTATTTTTATCATCAATATGAACTATATAAAATAATCTTGTTTTGAAATAAATTGTTTTATAATAAAAATCCTATTTTTATCACCTATATTAACTATATAAAATAGTCGAGTTTTGAAATAAATTGTTTTACATTAAAAATCATATTTTTATTATATACATGAATTGTTAAAAATAGTGAAGTGTTGAAATAGAAGACAGTTAGATAAAAATATCATTTTTATCAAAAGTATGAAAATCATATAGTTTTGAAATCGAAGAATCGATATATATATAAACAGAATTGAAATATATCGAATAATGAAGCTGTAGTTCGTATTTTGAAACTGTGATTTCAAACGATTAGTGCGGGAGATTCGACCATCGGATTTTCCCGAAACCGCAACCGTTGGGTTCGCTTTGGAAATATCTTTCCAACGGCACCAACTTTGTAAAAATCCAACGGTTGGATTGTCTGGAATGCTTAATTCAAATCTGAAGAAAAACAGCGTCAGAATCGATTATATATATAAAAAAAATTATATTAAATCGAATAACGACGCTGCAGTTCGTATTTTGAAATCGAAACTTCAAACGATTATACCGGAAGATCCGACCATCGGATTTTCCCAAAACTGAAGGTTGGCTAAGTCGAATGGTTTCCTGGGTGTTGATCTGATGTTGGTTTCGGCCTTCGGGGTTAATATTTGGGAAATCGTTCTCTTACTGATTGACGGTTAGTGACTAATAAATTGAAATGATACGTAGTAGTGTTTGTGTAGCACTTGTTTATTATATGCGCGAGTTGCTCAGAAAGACCGAGTTTATCCCATTCTGAGTAACTGAATCGACGATAAGAAATCGAAGATGAAGACGGTGGTCGAAGACCGGAGATCTTCACCTCGTTTGGATGGTAACCGAGGTCCTGATTGGGAGGCATCCCGAAATATGGATAATGAGTGGTGATCGTCCAGACGTATGTGGTGATCGATGGGTTTGCGAGGTATATAGTGCCTCCGGTTTCGTTCAGACCCAGAATGGACTTGCAAATGGACAGTGTGTCCGACATTGGAATTTATTCTGTGTGATTGATAGCCATCAGTTGCATGGTGTGAATTGCCTGTGTGGCATGCTAAGATGCAGTGATCAGGGCTTCTGTTGAAAAGCAAAGTCTTGTAGTGATGATCAAAGCACCGCCTAGTGGAGTAGCTTTGTGTATAACGTGAAATCGCGAGCCTCACACCCCGGTATGAACCAGAAACGGGAGAGGACATCAGGGAGGACCTGCGTTTCTTTCTAGTTAGAAGTGGCGTCAGTGGTTTTACACGCCCTGACGAGTTTGACTTATGTGGTTGTTACTGTTGCGAGGCGCCTCGGTTAGATCGGACGATCTGGGTCCAATGGAGTCATTCGTTGGCTCACTTACACCCCAAAGGGTGGGGAAACGCAGTGTTCAGAAATTTTAATCCACATCGGTGGACCGGCCCTGACGATCCAAGGGCCCACCTGATTCTGGGTCCTGAGGCTCGGGCTAGAGAGTCTCGAAGTTGGTAAGGACTATCTTTTGCCTTGGTTCATGACGGAAATCCAATTTCCAAATACGACATCATGTGGTTTTGATTGTATATATATATGGAGACATGATATAAGGTACCCATGACGTCTATGATTGATAGTTATGATTTGAAATTGTTTTTGAAACATGTAAACACTAGTAATAATATCAATTGCTTTTGTTTTATTCGTATCAAGCATATTTTGGCCATTATAAGGTAAAACTCTATCCTCCGGTTTGCGTTGCATTGTGCGATGGTAACTGAGTCTTATAATGGCTTCATTTTTATAAAAAAAAGCATTGCGATGTTTCAAAGAATGATTTGTTTTAAAGCACTGGCGATCCGATGGAGTAAACCCGTTCCACGAAAGTGGCGTAGTCCTGTGATTAGCCATATTTTAAATGTGTTGAGTAGATTTCTCATACCAGTCCCATGACTGACTCGTAGTTTGTTTCACTTCAAACTCGAGTGCCCCTTTTTCTACACGGGCAGCCTGGTATTCAGGTTTAGCAGGCTTTATCCGGATAGCTGGAGCTGAAGATAGATTCTATCATTTATCTCTTTTTATGCAGTTCAGCTCCTATTGTACATTATGTTTGTTTTTCTGCTGTGGACATATATGTATAGTTGAACTGTATTTGTACTTTGTAAGATCCTGTATACTGTGTAACTCTGATGATTACGTTTATCCAGTGTATTCTATTGTACATTATCTGGTGTATTTATTTAACTCTGTTCTGCTATTATCTGTTTCTGTGTTATATTCCAAAGATTACCCTTGTCACCGTCTGTACAGGAAATGGGGTCGTCACAGCGGTATTATTAAAATATTTTGTTGATGGATTTCTAATTCGATAGAATATCCGTTTGCAAACAAGTTATTGGCGCCGTTGCCGGGGACCGAAATAACTTTTACTTTTAAATCCTTCGAGCTATAATTTTTTTTAGTTTTCCTTCATATAAAAAAACATAAAACTATTTTTTGCTAGTTTTATGTTATTTTCCTTCATTTATAAAAAAAATCTCTTGATTAGCTTTGACTTGGTATTGTTAATCTTCTAATTAAAAGAGAAAAACATTTGCAATTTTCTAGCTGATTTGTTTTCCCATTTCATTGCCTTTTGTTTTCACTTTGTTTCGTTTTTCTTTCATTTATTTCTTTCTGACTTTTTATAAATTTCTTTCCTTTTTTTATTTTCAAAAAAAAAACTTGCCATTTTTTTCTAGTTTATTTCTCTTCAATTTCTTTCCTTTTTTTAAATTTTTTTTCTCAATCTTCCTGTCCATAATTTCTTTCTTACATTGCTTTTCTACTTCTACAACTTTAAAAAAAATCTGCAATTTTTCATCTTTTCTTTTTTTAGTTCCTTCTTCGACTTCTACAAATTCAACCCACTGCAATCTTCTATTCTCTTTTCTTCACTGCCAATTTTTATTTCATTTTCTTTCCCTTTTCCCGTCTTTACATTTCTTTTTCTACAAGTAAAAAAAAGAGATTTTTCTTCGATTTCCTTTCCTTACTTATTACGTGCCATTTCTTTTCTATCTTCTTTCCTTATTTCCGTACAATTTCTTTCCCTTTTGTTTCATTTATTTCCTTCCTATCTCTAAATTCTTTCCAATATTCCCTGTATAAATACATTCCTTTTCCCAAAATAAAAAAAGAAAAATAAATAAATATCCTTCTACATCTTTTTTTATTTCTTCCATCTATATATTCAAACTTCACTCTTTTATTTCTTTTGTAATGACCCGCATTTGCAGAGGTATTATAATTAATTAATTTAATTATATAAATAGAGATATAGTGAATATAATGGTCGTTGAATTAAATAAGAGTGAATATTTAATTTAAATAATAATTAAATAATATATTTAATTCTGAAATAGTCGAAAATAGTGAATTGACAATGTAATGTGAACTGGACAATTCAAAGTATATATTTCAGTTTAGAGTTGAATTATAATAACGAATATATTATATAAACGACAGTTGAACGTATAAATTATAATATAATTATAATCGAGCCCGAAATGGCGCGGTAGTTCGCTATTTGGCGATTTCAACTTTAACTGAATGTACAGGATTCATTTTAAGCCGGATTTCTGTGAAACAAGAAACGTGTGGAGCTGGTGGAGTATATCTTTCTAGTGGAAGAGAAAAATGGGGATTTCGTTGTGTATATTTTGATTCACGTCCAAATCAAATTTCAGAAAAGTCGCTGTGGAATTCTTTTATAATTTATAAAGGAATTATTTAGATTTTAAAAAAGGAATTTCAATATAAATCGAATATCGGGTTGACCCAGATTTGAAATATCAAGTTATAAATCCCAGAAGAGCTGTATGATCTGTTGTGAATAATTAAATAAAATATTAATTTATTAATATTTTATTTAATTATATTTATATATTTAAATGGGTCATCTAGGACTTTAAAAATAGTCACTTTTGCAAACGAAGTCGGAATTCAACGAAACTAATTTTGTTGGATCCGCAATATCAAATAGTTGTTAGATTTCCAGTTTCATGATTTTTAAAGTCACTGTGTGGCCATACGGATTTTTAGAGTGAAAAACAGTCAGTATTTTGACAGTTAAAAATACGCTGTGTGAGCATACGAAGTCGGAATTAGACGAAACCAGTTTCGTTGGGACCGTAATGTTGAACTCAAGCTACATGTCCAGTTTCGTGATTTTTAGGTACCATATGTAATCACAGGAATTTTTAAAAGCCAAATAAACACAATAGTTGATTATATTTTAATATAATATTCAAAGAAAAATATCTAAATTTTCTATAAATACCACTACCTTAACACCCTAAACCTAATTCATCTCATTTCACGGTCAAACCGATATTTGCGCCGCCGAATTCTTGTTTTCAGTGAAATATCTGGATCTTCAAAAAATCAAAACATATAGAAATAAAACTCTATAAATCCTATAGTTAGTATATTTGAGATCTATGGGACTTTCTCTTCATTCTGATATGAGTATGGTGATGTTCGGTTCGTTCGCTGTCGATGGGTTTTTGCAACAGGAAACTAGGGTTCGGGTATTTGGTGATTTTAGGGTGCGATAGTGTTGTTCGAGTTCATTTTTGGGTTCAGTGATGAAATTCGCACCTAGCATGCAAAACTAGGGGGATTCGGCACTGTTGGGGTTCGGTACCTGAAAGGGGAGGGTGAACGACGGGATGTGAGGGTGGCGTGCGAGTTAGGTGTTTTTGGTATGGAGGTGTAGAGGACTTGAAAAGAAAAGGAACGATGGTGTCGATGTGTTGAACGATGATCTGGAGAGGGAGATACGGGAGGAGAAAGGAGCGGTAATGGTGTGGTATTCCTGGTGTACACGTCGGGGAAGAAGAATGGATGGAGCAGGTCTGTTGTGTTTAGTTGATGGGCCGTAGGAACAAGGGGGGAAAGGCCAAACATCAATTATAATTCAAGTTTTAATTTATTTAAATTAGTTTAATCTTGTAAATTGAATATCTTGGTCATACAATATCAGATTGATGAACCGTAAGTTGCGTTCGGATCGTATGGACGGGGGCAACACAATGAGACTAACTGGGAGTGGATCAGAGACAGCTACAATTTATGGCAAAATAAATTGTCCGACTGAATCAAATAACGCAAACCGTTATTTGACGATTAACGCGCAACCATGACTAAATCTCACTAACTCTGAACAGTTTATAAATTTCATGTTGTATTTTTAGAACTGTTAAATATTGGCTAATTGACTGTGTGTTGACTGTTTGATTGAACTGTTAGTCAGTTAGTTGAATTTCTATATTGATTCTGTTAACAGAATATAACATATGGAACTGAAAGTGATGTTATCCGTATTGATTAACATCTGTGATGCAGGGAAACAGGTTGGAGGAATCCAACTGGATTCCTCAACATTTATTTTACTGTGATTCATATATTGTGATATATGATATGATATATAATCTGTGTTGATTATGTGTGTTGGGACGATATTTATCGTTGTTATATGGTATGTTAAATACCATAAGAAATACTGGATGTGGGAAAGGGGATTTTCAAAGTGTATTTTGAAAATGAATTTATTTATATAAAATCGATGGATTTTATATAGAAAAGGAAAAGGATTTTTATAAAAGAGAATAATTATAAAATCGAATGATAAGTTATAATAAAGAAAATATTATTGGTTAGAATAAATAGAATTATTAAAAGGGAGTATCTATTCAGGGAATAAATTAATCAAATGAGTTAGTTAAACCAGTTTGTCAAATGAGTTAGTTAAACTAGTTTGTCAAATGAGTTAGTTAAACCAGTTTGTCAAATGAGTTAGTTAAACCAGTTTGTCAAATGAGTTAGTTAAACCAGATTGTCAAATGAGTTAGTCAAACCAAGTTAAATGAGTGATCAAACCAAGTTGATCGAGTTAGTTAAACTAGTAAATCCAAAGGAGTTAGTCGAAGTGAGTTAATCTAAAGGAAATAATCGAATATAGTTTATTCGAAAATGAGTTATTCGAATATAGTTTATTCGAAAAGAATTAACCGAAAAGGATTACTCGAGAAGAATTTATCAAATAAAGTAAATCGGTTAAAGTGAATGCAATAGGGTAAATCGAATAGAGTAAATAAAATAGAGTTAATCAAATAGAGCTAATAAAAAGGAGATAATCGAATATAGTTATTCGAAAAGAAAGGTTAAGTAAGGAAGTTAGTTAAAGAAATATAAAGTGAACTTTGCCTATTTCAAAGTTAGAAATGTTGTTCAGTTAAGGTCTGAGAGGTAGTTCTACCCCAACTTGATTGGCTTCGTATTTAACTAAGGAATGGTTAAGGTTCGGCAGTAAAGGATGGTTAAGTGAATTTAGTAATTAAAGGAAATGGTTTGAGTTGACATAGCGATGTTTTATCTAAACATCTGTTTAATCCAAACGTAGGAGTTTTGGAAATGTTTTCCCAAACAAGAAATCAGAAATGTTTTCTAATATAGAAAACAAGAAATGGAAATGTTTTCCAATGGTAATAACACATATTTTCTAAATTTAGAAAATAAAAAATGTTGAATATAGGGAAACAAGAGATAAGTAAATTAATGAAATAAAGAGATAAATGTTGAATGATGATTGATCGATATAATTTCCTCCTGGAAATAATGTCGTTGTTTGCACACCTGTTTTTCTTTGATGGTTAAATCACAGACTATCAAAGTTTTGACCATTTTAACGTTGTTAATATGGAGAGACCGGTTGGATTATTATCCAAAGAACCACTCTGTATTGGCAAAAGCGTCGCGAATCATATATGCCAAAGATAATTGAAGACGGAGTAAAGTGCAAAGGGCTATTGTATAATGCTTAGATAACAGTGCCTAAGATGGATATACTGAATAGTACCTTCGGTTCATCCTGTTCCTGGATGACTTGTAATGATGAATGCCTGACGGAGTATTTCCAGAAAGGTCACGTACATTGATTTCTTCAACCGTACCAAGATTGGAAGCGGAGAAGGAAACTTTTTTATCTAACACATAATGTACTGTTGTAGACGTCAATTAGTGATTTTCGATGGATCTGACAGTGTGGCATTCGAAGTGAATCTGATGTGATGATAAGGCGTAACCTCAAGCCTCATCAACCGGTAAATGATAGAAATCGGGCAGGCAGCATGGCTAAGTCGGTCGCTCCGAAGTAGGGTGTATAATCACCTGATCTAGAGTTTCATTTACTTCTAAAAATCTATTGTTCATACTGTCCCATTCGAGAAACGGTTGCTGATCCCAACCGTTGGTGATATACATTCGATACACTCAAGCAAAATGAGTGGTTGATCATGTGTGGCAGGGTTGCAAGATGTTCTTGTTGAACCCAGTGTATTCCTCTCTAGGGGTGCACTAACGAAAGGTGGTTCCATACCTTGTCATAGTTGGAAATCCATTACCCAATACGTGCTTGCGGTTTTGATTGTATACTATATATGTAGAATGTGAGATGAAAGCGTTTCTGCTAGATGATTATTATATTGTGGTTGATAGACATTATTATAATATCAAAAGGTTTTTGATATAAAGATATTTTGGATTCTCATAAGGGAAAAACCCGTTCCGTTATACGGCGTGGTCTTATGAGATATCGTTTACTTGTTCAAGCTGTTATTAAACCGGTTTACTCATACCAGTCCCATGACTGACCCGGAGTTTATTTTGTTTGTTTTCCCTGAACTCTTGGGTGCCCAATTTTGTACGGGCAGTCAAGTAGTCGGGATTTACAGATACTTGAAGAGCTTGGAGCAGGAGGCTTCAGGATCATGTAGCTATAGTTTATTTCCGCTGTGTTGTAAGTGCTGTACTTTGATAATAATGTATATTCAAGTACAGATGTATATTTCAAGTTATGTTATATATATTATATGTTATTCGTTCAGCTGTGAGATTCGTGTTACTCTGATGTTGTGTTGTTCTTCTTCTTCTATTCTAAGTTTCTATCTTATCTATTCTCACCCTCTAATTTCTTTCATTAATGACCGGTATTTTCGATCCTTGGATGTTCGATACGTGTTGTATATGGGATAACCAAGATCGCCAAAATCCCGGGTCATTACAGTTGGTATCAGAGCTTAAGTTAAGTGAATTACCTTGGCTCTGTGGCGTGACTCAGTAGAGATGGGGTTAGTAATATCCTAGATTGAGTTGAGTGTATATATACGAGTGAGCGTATTTGTTATTGACATAAAAATTGTTTTATATTGTGGTGATTTATTGATTGAGTTGTTTATGATTTCTGGTCGATCAGTTTGATCCACTGTATCGGTAGGAGTTACTAAACACTTGAATACGATAGGTCGACACGATATATTTTGAAAAGAGGGTAAATTAAAATAAGTTTACCCAAGGTATATCTTGATATAGAGAAGATTTATATATCAAAATTATAATATAGTGGATATATTGGTTGTTATTATAATCGAGTAAGATTATAAATTAAATGGTTATGTAAATAACCAGTCAGAATTCGTATAAGTGAAATACGTGAAATCAGATGAGTTAAATCTGAAATTTAAACCAGAAATTGAATTAAAATTCGGGAAAATTGGATAAGTGTTTGTAAATGGATTTGGATTAAAAATAAGGAAAATTTAAGATCCTGGGAGATTTTAAATTGTTTTACAAGTAGTGTGAATTATATTTTGAAATGAATTTTAAAGTGGAAATGTTTAGAAATGGTTTTATAGTATTGAACTCACTTCGATCGCTGGAAAATAGATTCTGATGATTGATGACAGGTGCATCATCAGTATTCATTTTCGAGTTGTAAGTGACGAATTACTACCAGAGATATTGTTTTGAATTTGTTTTGGGAAAGACATGTTGTGTTGAATTTCAAAATGGGATTTATAATAAAGAATGAATAAAGAAAGTTTGAAATAGAAATTTAATATAGAAATTCAAAGGGAGTTTAAATATATGAAATTCAATGGAATTGAATATAGAAATTCAAAGGGAGTTTGAATATATGAAATTCAATGGAAGTGATATAGAATTTGAATATAGTAATTCAAATTGAATTTGAATATAGAAATTCAAATGGAATTCAAATATAGAATTTGAATTTAGAAAATATAAAGGAATTCAAATATAGGATTTGAATATATAGAATTTGAATATAGAAATTCAAATGGGATTTATAATATAGAATTTGATATATAGAATTTGAATAATAGAATTTGATATAAAATTTGAATAGAAATTGAATAGAATTAACTAAGTCGAAGAGGAATTAGTTAATTGAGCTTTGAGTTTGAAGTTGAACTTTGAAAGGTGAATTGGATTTGTAAATGGATATTCGAAATCGAATATAGAACTTAAATTTGAAATTTGAATTCAAATTAGTTATAAGCAAGTTAAAATATATTTGAACATGTCATGTTCAAATATAAAAGTGAAATAGACTAAAGAGTTAATTAACAAATTAATTAACGAATTGAGTTAAAACGATCAGGTATAGTTAAAATAGATTGGGCAGGTATAAATATACATGAGATAGGTATGGATAAGGTATGAAGGTATATAAATAGAATGCTCGACGAAAAGGTATGTATTTAATTCATATATGAGATTTTATGCGCCGTATCGGCTAGCCGCTTGTCTTTTTCTTCTTCTTTTGGATTGGTGAGGGCCATGGGAGGCTATTTGAAATATCCCGATGCTCCTGGTACAAAGGAGGTTATGGCGAATTTTTCTGGGAATTTAAGGAGTTAGAATATTTTTAAGATAATTTGATAGTTAGAAATCAAAATATCGATATATATATATATATAGAAGTCGATAAGGAAACGAACTTAGAAATAGAATAGTAAAATTAAAAAAAGGAAGTATAAGAATAAAATCTAGTAAGAATAGAAAGAGAAAGTATACGTGTTTAAAAGTGAATAAGTAGTTGTATGGTATTGATTATTCGAGTAAGTAGTCATATCTGTTTTGACGTTATAAATATTATTCAGTCAAGGTCAGAGAGGTAGTTATACCACAACTCGATTGATTTCATTATTGACAAATAAATAGTGAGATTTCAGGATCGAAGATCAATGTTGAATAAGAGTTAGTTGAATATAGTATTTGGGTTGTCGTAACGATGTTTTACACAACATCCGTTTTAACCCAAATAAGTGTAAGTTTGGAAATATAATAAAGAATATTTCCTAAGTATAGAAATAAACGAGTTCAGAAAAGAGATAAGTAATTGGAATATTTTCCAATTATAAATAGTACATATTTTCTAAAGTTTAGAAAATAAAGGAAGGCGATATTCGGAAATGTTTTCCAAATAACATAAAAGGCCAATATGGTTATTGAAAATATTTGGTTAACAAATATTGATAAAGAAACAGAGAAGTGATTTAACTAATGGAATATTAATTAAGGGCTCAGTGACATGTTCAAAAGGAAAATTTGATTTTTGAAAGGAGTAAACTGTTTGAAAACTCCCAGGGAAAGACTGTTTGAATTAAAAACAAATTTAACAGAAATTTGTGAAAGCAAATTTGAATTAAAGTAAGCCAGTAAAGTGGTAACTGAGATTGAATTAGAATGATATCAAGACAAATTGGATTGTAGATTCAAATTTGAAGTGTAATGTGATAATCAAGTTAAGAGTTGGGAATCGAGAAGAAACTCGAGTTGAAATGATATTTGGCTTGGATATAAGCGAATGGTTGTGTCGTGGATAAAAGCAGATTGGGATGACCCTTGTATTCGCTGAATTGATAACAGGTGGAAAGGATAAAATGATATGCTGACAAAAGGTACAAGTTTATATTTCTATTGGATATAAGATTTATGAGCCGAATTGGCAAGTCGCTTGGCTGTTTGGTTTTCTTTTGGGATGGAGATGGCCCAGAGGGGCGAGTTGGAGTTTGACATATGGACCAGTACAAAGGGGGTGCTGGCGAATTTTTTTAAAACGTTAAGGTGTTAGAAAATTTTCAGGATTTTTGAAAATTTTCATTGATAAGAATAATTAATAATTTAATTGAAATTAAATTGGTTCAGTTGAAAATGAAGTTAAGAAGTGAACAAATATGTTCTAACCAGTCGATAGGGTCGTTCTCTACCTTAGCAATTTCGAGGACGAAATTATTTTAAGTGGGGAAGATTGTAATGACCCGCATTTGCAGAGGTATTATAATTAATTTATTTAATTATATAAATAGTGATATAGTGAATATAATGGTCGTTGAATTAAATAAGAGTGAATATTTAATTTAAATAATAATTAAATAATATATTTAATTCTGAAATAGTCAAAAATAGTGAATTGACAATGTAATGTGAACTGGACAATTCAAAGTATATATTTCAGTTTAGAGTTGAATTATAATAACGAATATATTATATAAACGACAGTTGAACGTATAAATTATAATATAATTATAATCGAGACCGAAATGGCGTGGCAGTTCGCTATTTGGCGATTTCAATTTCAACTGAATGTACATGATTCGTTTTAAGCCGGATTTCTGTGAAACAAGAAATGTGGGGAGCTGGTGGAGTATATCTTTCTAGTGGAAGAGAAAAATCGGGATTTCGTCGTGTATATTTTGATTCACGTCCAAATCAAATTTCAGAAAAGTCGTTGTGGAATTCCTTTATAATTTAAAAAGGAATTATTTAGATTTTAAAAAAGGAATTTCAATATAAATCGAATATCGGGTTGACCCAGATTTGAAATATCAAGTTATAAATCCCAGTAGAGCTATATGATCTGTTGTGAATAATTAAATAAAATATTAATTTATTAATATTTTATTTAATTTTATTTATATATTTAAATGGGTCATCTAGGACTTTAAAAATAGTCACTTTTGCAAACGAAGTCGGAATTCGACGAAACTAATTTTGTTGGATCCGCAATGTCAAATAGTTGTTAGATTTCCAGTTTCGTGATTTTTAAAGTCACCGTGTGGCCATACGAATTTTTAGAGTGAAAAACAGTCAGTATTTTGATAGTTAAAAATACGCTGCGTGAGCATACGAAGTCGGAATTAGACGAAACCAGTTTCGTTGGGACCGTAATGTCGAACTCAAGCTACATGTCCAGTTTCGTGATTTTTAGGTACCATATGTAATCACAGGAATTTTTAAAAGCCAAATAAACACAATAGTTGATTATATTTTAATATAATATTCAAAAGAAAATATCTAAATTTTCTATAAATACCACTACCTTAACACCCTAAACCTAATTCATCTCATTTCATGGTCAAATCGATATTTGCGCCGCCGAATTCTTTTTTCCAGTGAAATATCTGGATCTTCAAAAAATCAAAACATATAGAAATAAAACTCTATAAATCCTATAGTTAGTATATATGAGATCTATGGGACTTGCTCTTCATTCTGATATGAGTATGGTGATGTTCGGTTCGTTAGCTGTCGATGGGTTTTTGCAACAGGAAACTAGGGTTCGGGTATTTGGTGATTTTAGGGTGCGATAGTGTTGTTCGAGTTCATTTTTGGGTTCAGTGATGAAATTCGCACCTAGCGTGCAAAACTGGGGGGATTCGGCACTGTTGGGGTTCGGTACCTGAAAGGGGAGGGTGAACGACGGGATGTGAGGGTGGCGTGCGAGTTAGGTGTTTTTGGTATGGAGGTGTAGAGGACTTGAAAAGAAAAGGAATGATGGTGTCGATGTGTTGAACGATGGTCTGGAGAGGGAGATACGGGAGGAGAAAGGAGCGGTAATGGTGTGGTATTCCTGGTGTACACGTCGGGGAAGAAGAATGGATGGAGCGGGTCTGTTGTGTTTAGTTGATGGGCCGTAGGAACAAAGGGGTAAAGCCCAAACATCAATTATAATTCAAGTTTTAATTTATTTAAATTAGTTCAATCTTGTAAATTGAATATCTTGGTCATACAATATCAGATTGACGAACCGTAAGTTGCGTTGGGATCGTATGGACGGGGGCAACACAATGAGACTGACCGGGAGTGGATTGGAGACAGTTACAATTTATGGCGAAATAAATTGTCCGACTGAATCAAATAACGCAAACCGTTATTTAACGATTAACGCGAAACTGTGAGTAAATCTCACTAACTCTGAACATTTTATAAATTTCATGTTGTATTTTCAGAACTGTTAAATATTGGCTGATTGACTGTTTGATTGAACTGCTAGTCAGTTAGTTGAATTTCTATATTGATTCTGTTAACAGAATATAACATATGGAACTGAAAGTGATGTTATCTGTATTGATTAACATCTGTGATGCAGGGAAACAGGTTGGAGGAATCCAACTGGATTCCTCAACATTTATTTTACTGTGATTCATATATTGTGATATATGATGTGATATATAATCTGTGTTGATTATGTGTGTTGGGACGATATTTATCGTTGTTATATGGTATGTTAAATACCATAAGAAATACTGGATGTGGGAAAGGGGATTTTCAAAGTGTATTTTGAAAATGAATTTATTTATATAAAATCGATGGATTTTATATAGAAAAGGAAAAGGATTTTTATAAATGAGAATAATTATAAAATCGAAGGATAAGTTATAATAAAGAAAATATTATTGGTTAGAATAAATAGAATTATTAAAAGGGAGTATCTATTCAGGGAATAAATTAATCAAATGAGTTAGTTAAACCAGTTTGTCAAATGAGTTAGTTAAACCAGTTTGTCAAATGAGTTAGTTAAACTAGTTTGTCAAATGAGTTAGTTAAACCAGTTTGTCAAATGAGTTAGTTAAACCAGATTGTCAAATGAGTTAGTCAAACCAAGTTAAATGAGTGATCAAACCAAGTTGATCGAGTTAGTTAAACTAGTAAATCCAAAGGAGTTAGTCGAAGTGAGTTAATCTAAATGAAATAATCGAATATAGTTTATTCGAAAATGAGTTATTCGAATATAGTTTATTCGAAAAGAATTAATCGAAAAGGATTACTCGAGAAGAATTTATCAAATAAAGTAAATCGGTTAAAGTGAATGCAATAGGGTAAATCGAATAGAGTAAATCAAATAGAGTTAATCAAATAGAGCTAATAAAAAGGAGATAATCGAATATAGTTATTCGAAAAGAAAGGTTAAGTAAGGAAGTTAGTTAAAGAAATATAAAGTGAACTTTGCCTATTTCAAAGTTAGAAATGTTGTTCAGTTAAGGTCTGAGAGGTAGTTCTACCCCCAACTTGATTAGCTTCGTATTTAACTAAGGAATGGTTAAGGTTCGACAGTAAAGGATGGTTAAGTGAATTTAGTAATTAAAGGAAATGGTTTGAGTTGACATAGCGATGTTTTATCTAAACATCTGTTTAATCCAAACGTAGGAGTTTTGGAAATGTTTTCCCAAACAAGAAATCAGAAATGTTTTCTAATATAGAAAACAAGAAATGGAAATGTTTTCCAATGGTAATAACATATATTTTCTAAATTTAGAAAATAAGAAATGTTGAATATAGGGAAACAGGAGATAAGTAAATTAATGAAATAAAGAGATAAATGTTGAATGATGATTGATCGATATAATTTCCTCCTGGAAATAATGTCGTTGTTTGCACACCTGTTTTTCTTTGATGGTTAAATCACAGACTATCAAAGTTTTGACCATTTTAACGTTGTTAATATGGAGAGACTGGTTGGATTATTATCCAAAGAACCACTTTGTATTGGCAAAAAGCGTTGCGAATCATATATGCCAAAGATAATTGAAGACGGAGTAAAGTGCAAAGGGCTATTGTATAATTCTTAGATAACAGTGCCTAAGATGGATATACTGAATAGTACATTCGGTTCATCCTGTTCCTGGATGACTTGTATGGATGAATGTCTGACAGAGTATTTCCGGAAAGGTCACGTACATTGATTTCTTCAACCGTACCAAGAGTGGAAGCGGAGAAGGAAACTTCTTTAGCTAACACATAATGTACTGTTGTAGACGTCAATTAGTGATTTTCGATGAATTTGACAATGTGGCATTCGAAGTGAATCTGATGTGATGATAAGGCGTAACCTCAAGCCTCATCAACCGGTAAATGATAGAAATCGGCCAGGCAGCATGGCTAAGTCGGTCGCTCCGAAGTAGGGTGTATAATCACCTGATCTAGAGTTTCATTTACTTCTAAAAATCTATTGTTGATGTTGTCCCATTCGGGAAACGGTTGCTGATCCCAACCGTTGGTGATATACATTCGATACACTCAAGCGAAATGAGTGGTCAGTCATGTGTGGCCGGGTTGCAAGATGTTCTTGTTGAACCCAGTGTATTCCTCTCTAGAGGTACACTAGCGAAAGGTGGTTCCATACCTTGTCATAGTTGGAAATCCATTACCCAATACGTGCTTGCGGTTTTGATTGTACACTATATATGCAGAACGTGATTGTATACTATATATGTAGAACGTGAGATGAAAGCGTTTCTTCTAGATGATTATTATATTATGGTTGACAGACATTATTATAATATCAAAAGGTTTTTGATATAAAGATATTTTGGATTCTCATAAGGGAAAAACCCGTTCCGTTATACGGCGTGGTCTTATGAGATATCGTTTACTTGTTCAAACTGTTATTAAACTGTTTTACTCATACCAGTCCCATGAATAACCCAGAGTTTATTTTGTTTGTTTTCCCTAAACTCTTGGGTGCCCAATTTTGCACGGGCAGTCAAGTAGTCGGGATTTACAGATACTTGAAGAGCTTGGATCAGGAGGCTTCAGGATCATGTAGCTATAGTTTATTTCCACTGTGTTGTAAGTGCTGTACTTTGATAATAATGTATATTCAAGTACAGATGTATATTTCAAGTTATGTTATATATATTATATGTTATTCGTTCCGCTGAGAGATTCGTGTTACTCTGATGTTGTGTTGTTCTTCTTCTTCTATTCTAAGTTTCTATCTTATCAATTCTCACCCTCTAATTTCTTTCATTAATGACCGGTATTTTCAATCCTTGGATGTTCGATATGTGTTGTATATGGGATAACCAAGATCGCCAAAATCCCGGGTCATTACATATTTTCTAATTTATTTCCCAATCTTCTACAAACTTCTTTTTCTTTCTACAATTCTTACAAATAAAAGAAATAAAATCCCTTTTTAAATTCTTTCCAATTTTCTTTCTTCTGTTCTACATATACCTATCATCTTCAACCTCTTCATCACAAACAATAGTGACCATAACTACTTCTCAAACCAATAACCCATCCTCCTATTTACATACCCATCACCATCTTCCTCAACACATCCACTTGCCTTTTGTTCAGTCTCTTTCCCGATTTTTGTGTTTTCAATTTCATTTATTCCTTTCCCTTTTCTCTTTCTCTCATTTATTCCTTTCCCCTTTATATTCATTTTCTATTCACTTTCAATTCTTACAAATAATAAAAATATTCCCATTTTTCTCTTTTATTTCTATCCTTGCTTTGATTTCTTTTCAATTTTTATCCAAAATTCTTTCCTTTCTTTACAAATAAAAAAAAATAAAAAACCCAATTTATTGTTTTCCGCTTCTTGTTCTCTCTCTGTAATTTTCTTTCCTAGTCTGCCTTATATTTACTTCTGTTCACAATCCTCTATAAATCAATCCTCTCCCATACCACAAACTCCTTCAGATCCTCTCTTCTTGTTCCAAACCCCAGCTTCTGCTCACCTCTCTTCAGATCTAGTGCCATAAGCCTCACATACATCTTCTTCACAAATCCTATACTGTTCCAACCATCAAATACGATCGCAACATTCCCCACTTCATACAAACCTTCTCCATGCTTCACCACAACCGTTTCACTACCATACTATAACCTGCCAAAAACTTCAGCCATACAAAACACCAATCTCCACATATTCCAACATCAGTCCACCTTCTTCACAGTAAACCAATAGCAAATCAGTCTGCCCTTCATCTTCACCACTCCATACAACATCCTCCATCATCCTCATACAGCATAACAGCCGAAAAGTCCAATGTGCGGTCTAATTAAACTAGCCAATTCCCCTTTCCCTTTTTATTTATTTAAAACTTTCTTCACTGAGATCCAAAAAAAAAAAAAAGAATTCGGGATTTGTTTCCAGAATCAGGGAGGCGTGAATTGCTTGTCGCTCTCTCCTGTTTTGTTTTGTTTTTGATGTGTAAGGCTTGAGTTTTAATATTGGGTAATAACTAGCAGGAGCTGTTCATTTGAGGGTAGCCGAGTTTTTGACTTAGGAATTGGACGTGAACAGTTTTTGTTTTAGCTTAGTTCCATTCTAATTTAGTTTTTTGTTTAGTTCCGATTCAGATTTTCTTTTTCTTTTTGTTTATTTTCTTTGTCTTTTCCAAAAAAAAACAAGGATCAAAGAAAGGAGTGTTCAATCATCAAGCAGGGAATTCAACAACCAAGCGATTTGCAAGTAGAATTTGAATTGTTGGGGCGGTTGCACACCAAATGGGGTGTGAACACGCTAGCGCTACTCAATTGCACTAGACAGACTGCCGATCACTGTAAAATTTTCTAAACCCTACAGGTGCTTTGCCGCAAAGAAAAATATATAAAAATTGCATATAAAAAAAAATTCTGTAGGTACCGCGACTTGCTTGTAAAAAATTTATTTCTGCAATTTATTATTTTGTGTTTGCTCTGTGACTGAATATTTTGCCTGTTGATGTGTGGTTTAAAATTTTAAAACGAACGTGCAATTAATTGAAAAGTTTATTTTTGAAATCGAATCGAGGATTCCCCAAAGCTCATAGGACAATATATTTGTTAAATTGACAATTAGGATTGATACTCTCTGAGGTGTCTAAGGAACGGTAAAGTCTAGAACTCAAACAGGATCTTAAACCTTCAGTTGTGTTTCTACGGTGATTCGTGGCACACTGATAATCCCTGTCCGAACCAGGCCCAGACTTGTATTTATATAATCCGAAGTTGTTAATTTTAACATATATTTTAGGAGCTTTTTTAGAGCCACAACTTTGCAACTGATTTTTCGACGAAAAACTCTCTACTCCTTGTACATGCGCGCTTGCCCCATGTACAACCAAAATTGCAATTCTTTTCAAACTTTAAATGATTTTGGTTTCAATTCAAATCAGACTGAATTTCAAGCTGAATTTTTTTCGAATAATTTCCACCAATCTCATCAAACGGTCGTACCCGAGTATGAAAACTGTCATTCTATGATTAATGAGAATTTATCAGAGGCGAGACGACTGTTAGCGCAAATGGCTAAGCAAAGTATTGTAAATCAAAACAATTGCAACACAGGTTTTAACGTAATTTTTGAAAACCAAAATGATTTTCATAATACGAGTGAATGTCAAATGTTGGTTATCGAATATGAAAAATATGTTGCGAACAAGCTAAATTTTTGGCGATGTTGGTTTTGGAAAATAAATAATGGACGACTTCTAAGAGATGAGGTGGATGAATTTTTAAGGTCAACCAGTGAGGAACACATAGAAACGACGGATCTAAAAAACAACATTTTGAAGTTTGTCGTGTTTACCAATTTGATTAAAGAGAGCCTGAGTGAAATTGATCAATTAATGCATGACATTTGGAATTGTCGCGAGGACATCAAGGAATGGGCGCGAACTTTAGATGAAAAACAAGATTCTGAAAATAAAGATATCGAAAACATGCGTATCATTGAACAACTTGCTCAATACACCATTGAACTTTGGCAAAATCTAGAAAAAATCTTACTTGAGGGAATTGAGGACGTTGATGAATTTGAGGATTTAATGAAACTTGCCTTGACTTACATCGAAGAACTAGCTCAAAGAATAACCGATAGCAAACAACGTTGCACTAGGATCATGTATCTAATTTCTCTTCTTCAAACTGAAGTTATGGAATTGTACAACAACTTTAAATCCCAAGCCAGTGACAAACAAATTTCTACCAACGCTTCTTTTGAAAACAATAACTAGCCAGAAACTTCGTCACAACATTATATCACGATTATTGATGATTCTGACGATATGAATGTTGATGAAAGTTTTGAAAAATCTCTTGTGTAAAACCCTGATTTCTGTGAAACTGAAATTCAAACTCAAACTGATGCTTCTGCTAAAAATTAAACCCTTGCTGACATCGAAAATTTTCAACTAATACCTTTTGAAATTGATGAAAATCTTAATGAAGTTGTTGAAAGCATTGTGATTGATTTAAATTAAAAGTCTCTTGAAAACGAAGACGTCAATCTTTAATTTGATCTTCCTCCCTCAGATTCTAAAATTTTTGAAAACTTAGCAAATTTAGATTGTCAACATGACAAAAATGATGAAGTTGTTAACAACTGCTTAAGTGAGGATGACTTTGATGAGCGACAACTTCTTAAACCGATTGACGATAACGCTTTTGGGTCTGAAACTGAAACTGAAACATTAGAAAACTTTGAAACCTTTGAGATTGAAAACAACAAAACTGCTGAATGTGATCTTAAGCATAATAATGATTTTTCTGAAATTGTTGAAACTCCTTGCAACTTAATTGTTTCAACTAAGCCTCACTGTGATCACTTGTTTTTCAATGATAAATTTCAGCACTATATGAATTCTTTCTGGAATAACACTGTTTCTAAGAAAACACGATTTCGAAATTTACTAAAAATTCATTCATTTGGTTTTAACTTTAGGTTTACAAATGAACCTTTAGTCAACAAAATTTCAAATATCAAAGCAAAACTGAACAATATTTCTCAAAACAAGTGTGGGGGTGAGAACGATGCACACGTCTCTCAATTTACACATCATCTGAACAAGTCAAACTTTATTTTTGAAACTTTTTCTGAACCCCGGCTCACTGACTTCTCTTTAGTTGCTACAGAAATTCAATTCGATTCTAGGATCAATTATAAACTCAAAATTTTAAATGTAGCAACTCAAGCTTTTGGAAAAACAAAATTTGTTTTTCTAAGTCATAATCGTGATATAAAATTCTTTATGATTTAGTTTTCTATGCTTCAGCTGTGTCTCATAATCTTAATGAGGCTGATCCATTGGTCCATCATGGACCGGTTTATCTATTCAATGACCGCATATTTTCTGCATGCACATTTGGTAAGTCGCACTAAACCTTCTTTGTAAATATGTAAATATTTCTCTTCCATTCAACTCATTGTTTCATGCATTGACTGTGGGGACACAGTCGAAATCAAGTGTGGGGGGAGTTTCATTTTCATTTTGTTTTGCATAGTATAAGTTGGCTTTTTTTCCGCAAGAATTGTAAAGAGGAAAGAAGTGAATGAGAGGAAGAGAAGGAAAGAAATAAAAGAGATTGAAAAAAAGAGAAAAATGGAAATAGATTTTTTTTTATTAGTAAGAATAGTAAATGGAAGAAAGGTGGAAAGAAATAAATGAAATAAAACAGGAAATAATTTGTAAACAAAAGGCAAGTGTTAATTGCAATTATTTTAAAAAATAAAATAAAAAATAACATGAACTAAACACGATAAAAACAACCACAAACACAAATGCTCACTAAATCAAAAAGGAACAAAATGAACGAAGCAAACACACAACTTTTTTTTTTCAAGTAGAACACAAATAACAAAATGAATTCGAAGAATAAAATTAAAACTAATTTCTTTCCCAGGCAGCGGCGCCAAAAACTTGTTTGCAAACGGATTTTCTATCGAATTAGAAAACCGTCAACAAAATATTTTAATAATACCACAAGCGCACATCGTACAATTGCAGTACGTGGCAAATACGGGTCGATCCACAGGGAAAGAGTTAATTCTAAAATTACTCAATCAAATTAAACCGAAAGCGAGTGAGAATGTTAACTAACTAGCTAAAAATTAGCAAAATCTAACAAACTATTAACTATAAACGTTGGTTGAAAAATAAGATATCAAATGACAACTTAGGAGCAAATTCACTCTCAAGATCACACAAATCAACATCATGAAATTATGTTCTCTATTTGTCTGGCCATTAGTGAGATTAGATTTGGTGTTTATTATAAGTATAACATATTTATGCTACTAATTAGCATAACATAAGTCATCAAACTATAACATAAATCTAATTCACTATTCAATTCTCATAAAAAAGATAACAAGTTGAAAGCAACATCAATTTTAAGAATACTCTATTTACTAATAATTAGTAAAATAGAATATCAAATGTAGATTAACACTTCCTCTTGTTGCCAAAATCATATATAGATGAAAAGGTAAATTTTTTGTGTCATTTGGTCAAGCATGATCTATCCTCTATTAATTAGAGGCATAGGTCATCAAAACCAAGTATGATTAACAAAATACTCTAAACATCTATTCTTTAATAAACACAAATAGAGACCATGAAAAATAAACTATGTTGAATCTATGTGATTAGAGAGCTTCATTACCCCTAAATTGTAGGCGTTTAGCTCCTCATTTGTGTTATTATCTCAACACAAATATATTTCAACATTGAAGAACAACTAGTAAGTAATGATGAAAAGATATTAACTAATAAAGCTACACTACTTGCAGAAAAGAAAATAACATGTAAATGAAAAACAAAAAATTAATATTGCATTAAAGCGACAGATTACAAAAAAGAAATGGCTAAGAAGCCATGGAAGAAAAATAGAGGTTTTGTTTTTAGCCTCTCTTTAAACTAAAAATCCAAGATACTATTTACATTATCATACATGGGTTATTTATATATGAGGGAAAACCCTAAATTAACTTTTTGCATGCTACCCAGAATGCCCCCGCTTTAAGCTGCATTTTGTTTTTTAGCAATAATGATTCATGAAGCCATAATTTTGTGTCTCCACTAAAGAAGGAAGGAGAGTGAATAGGGTCCTCCATTAATTCTCTATTTGAATTGATTTCCTCTCCATTGATTGATTTCCCTTTCATCATATTTTTTTTTTGGAAAGGCATTGATTTCCTCCTTTTGAATTGATTCCCTCTCCATTACTTTCTTTCCCTTTTATTTCATTGTATGCAAATATATCTTTATGAAGTCCTTTTCTGCATTCATCCAATTTCTGTAAAAATGTGAAAATTGTCCAAGTAAACATTCTCAAAATAATATAAGCACAAAAATGATCATTTCCCCCTATATGATGATAAATGCATGATGTTTTGAAATCAATTCAATTATTATTTAAACATGATAAAATACCCATATATGACATTTACTAGTACTAAACGAGAATAAATATGTGAATATAAATGTGCATTTTTACGTGCACATCAAATACCCCTACACTTATCTTTTTATTCATCCTCGAATAAAGTAAAGACTAAGCTAAACCCATTTTCGTAGGGAGCACGATTGCATTGAGCGTATGCAACAAGCCTTTAAACCTTTAGGTGTCCCCAGTAGGACGAGTGTTGTCTCGTGAGGGTTTTCAGCGGATACTACCCACAAAATCCAAAAGTTAAACCAAAAAAAAAAATTACAAAATGCAAGATTCGAAAATATTTACAATATGAATGCAAACTTTTAAAGGAATATTTACAAATGGATAATTTATTTTTAAATATTACATGAATGAGTTAACACAAATTTGGGTCGTCACTATGAAATTTGAGTTCGTTACTAACCAAAACTTCAAACAAAAGTCATGTTATCGTTACAAACTCCTCCAGCTTGGCCATTGTTTTGGTAGAAACATAGTGCAAATATGAAATGAATTCTATAATCGATATCAACAGTCGTAAAACGAAATCTCAACTTCCTTTTTGTTAACAAGTTAGGTCGAATAAGTGAAGAGTGTGCTTGGATTTCAAGTGCTTTAATCTCTCTTTATTACAAAATATTTACATTATTACTATTTACAATCACCCAAAAAAACAAAGGTATACCACCGATGCACTGACCCTTCTTTGTAAATATGTAAATATTTCTCTTCCATTCAACTCATTGTGTCATGCATTGACTGTGAGGACACAGTCGAAATCAAGTGGGGGGGTTCATTTTCATTTTGTTTTGCATAGTATAAGTTAGCATTTTTTTCCTTTCTCTTTCTGAATTATTTTTTCCCTTTTTTTTCAAAAAAAAGTAAAAGTTTCGCACTTCTATTTACTTTTAAATAAGACATGATGGAGTTAGTATATAATTTTGGTCGTTCGATTTAAATATTTGGAAATTTACCTCTCTTAGCGGATAACGAAAGGAAAGTTTGAATTATGAGCAAATTTGGTGTAGCTGGTATATTGGGAAATTCAGAGGTGATGAGTATGAAATGTTTTCTGAATTATAATCCGATCAAATGGATGGTTGATTTTGACTACTTGCGACAACATTTTAGATCATTTAATTTTAGATCATTTAAGTGAAGTTGTGCTAAGATATTCTCGCTTAACTCTCTCTCTTATGTTAAAAAAAGAAGTATATATATATAATTATCCAAGGGTATCCAACATTGCTGGTACATCTGGCATTGGTGTGCAAACCCGCTAAGCTCTTTCCGACACCTTGTTGACAAAGTCAGCGTCGGTATGTCTTGGTCTCATTTTATGAGTTGGACTCTTAAGGATTACTAACATCTTGTTGAGAAAGTTAGCATTGATCTACACAATCCGCCAAGCTCTATCCCAAACTCTCACGTCAGTCCGCGAGGCAGTGCATGGGTGGTATACCTTGGTTTTTTTGTTAGGTGATTGTAAATAGTAATAATGTAAATATTTTGTAATAAAGAGAGATTAAAGCACTTGAAATCCAAGCACACTCTTCAATTATTCGACCTAACTTGTTAACCAAAAGTAAGTTGAGATTCCGTTTCACGACTGTTGATATCGATTACAGAATTCATTACATATTTGCACTATGTTTCTACCAAAACAACTGGCTAAGCTAGAGGAGTTTGTAACGATAACATGACTTTTGTTTGAAGTTTTGGTTAGTAACTGTTAGCCTACTTTGTGAACTAGGCAACACAAAGTCAAGAAACCAAACATTGAAGGGTATTTTTAATTATAAGGCTTCGGTTCGGATTGGAGGAAAACACTACGATTCAGATTGATAGCTGCAGTTGTTCGGATCGGATAGAATCCTCTGTTCGGATCGGTGATCTCTTACTGGGTAGATTGGTAAGACATATCTAATCGGATCGGAAGGCAACTAAATCTCGAATGGATCGGAAAGCCACCTGTTTGCCACAACAGCGGATCGGAGCGGAGCAGATTAGAGAAGAAGAGAACGTTGCATCCAAGCCAATCCGATTCGGATCGGATATCTCGATCCGACCCCCTTGTCTGTGCGCCTCCGATCCGAACCCATGTTCCCTGTTATTCTCCTGCAAAATTGCCTGGATAACCGGACCGGCTATGACTAATTCCTACCTATAACGTCCATCTCTTTGATGCGTTGTCAACATGATAGTTCATCCGAACCCGAAGAGAGTGCGATGGATAACACGTGGCCCGACCCGGATCAAATCTCAAGCAAATTCACACCTATAAATACCCCGTCTGGAGACAAAGAAAAGGATTTTTTTTTCAGCACTTAGAGAATTCAATCACCTCCATCATCCGAACTCCATTACTCCCGGAGAATCCAAATCATCTTTCGTTTCTTGTTTTAGTCAATTGAGTGAACAAAAGTGAGTTGTGAGTGAATCTTATATTGTATTTGCAACTGAATTATTGAATATAGTGAAAAATAAGTGGACGTAGGCATTTGATCACCGAACCACTATAAATCCTGCGTGTTCATTTTTATTTTTATCTCATTTTGTCTTGTTTCAAATCAATTTGGGTGTTAGAACCACTTTTAGGTCTAACATTTTGGTGCTTTCACTGAGAATCCTCATCTAAATTCTTTATTTTCCGGGATCTCTTTCTACTTTTTGGACCATTGAGTTCAAAGAAGCGAATCCTTAAGTTTCTCCGCTTTTTTTTTTACATTCGTTGAAGTGATTGTCAAAAACTCATGGCCAAAGGAAAAGGCAAGGAAGTTCGGTCTTTTCGAGGAAATGGAGCTGGCGAAGATCAGCAAAATGCTGTTGTAACAAGGTCTCGGGGGCAGAGTTCAGCAGCAGGAAGAATCAATGCAGGAAATCCGAACCGACAGCAAGGGGAGAGCTCCGATCCGATCCGGGTAGGAGACTCTGAAGCAGTGCACTCCCCCAATCTGAACCGACCCGACCAGGCACCCCAGCTCCGATCCGACCCGACTTCCTACCTCCGATCCGACCCGATGCTTGGTGAAGCTGGAACCTCTACTTGAGTCCCTACGAATGCTCCAATTCCAGCTGCCAGGGTTAGTGATCAGGTCAATCCATCTGCGCCCATCACTCAAGGAGATTTCTCGCGCTTGCTTGATATGCTTGAGAGCACGAGGGAAGCTATGAGAGTTCATGAGCGCACTAATCTCATGATGCAGGAAAATATGAGGCTCATGAGTCGGGAGATTAGTGAACTCCGTCGGCAAAGGACTCCATCACCGGTTCGTCACACACCAGTAGATCAATCTTCATCTTCCGAGGAAGAGAGGCCCCGTGAACGGAGGCCACTCGAACGACCTCAGAATGTGGAGCAGCTGACATTTGGATCTTTGGGATCTCGCGAGGATATCGCACGAGCATTAGGAAACGATGACCCCACTCGGGGGCAAAGACTCCAGTCCCCTCTTCCCGAGATCGACCGGGAACACAGGGAACGGAATCGAGCAGAGGCAGCTCGAAGAAGAAGGGCATCTCCTGAGCAAGAGCCCAGAAGGAACTCGGATACTAGGGCCAGGGAACCTGAGCAGCCCCTAACTAGTGCTGATGTACAGGCAATGGTTCGTCGAATTATGTCCGAGAGCCGGAATTATACAAATGAAGACTATGGCATTGAACGAAGCCATACACCGTTCACCGACGATATCCTCGATTTCCAGTTTCCCCGACGCTTTAACTTGCCACAGATGGACAAGTATAACGGAAGGACTGATCCGGGACAGCATTTGATGCGGTATTCGTGGCTCATGAATGCCGCTGCTGCCCCTGATGAAGTGAAGTGCAAAGCATTCCCAATCTACGTAGAAGACGTGGCATTGTTCTGGTTTACCCGACTTCCTCCTCGTTCGATTTCTAATTACAAGGAACTAAGCGAGCGTTTCATGAACCAGTTCCGACTACATGCCCGAAAGTCCAAGAGTGTTATTGAATTATCGAGAATCAAACAGGCACCAGGAGAATCTCTAAGGGCATATCTTGATCGTTTTAACCAGGCTGTAACTGAGGTCAGTGACCCGCATGAGCCCACTATTCTGATGGCATTGAAGGAAGGAGTCGATCCTGAATCTGAATTTGGAGACTACCTTTCTGGGAAGACACCCCCCACAAGGGAGATATTCTACGAAAAAGCCGATATTTATTTACGACGAGAGGAGGCCAGGGCCAACCGAAAAAGAAAGTCTGAGACGACTTCAAAGGAGAATGTGCAGAGTAATATCGCCGTGAAACAGTCGGGGGAGAGTTCTGGCAAGGTTGAAGTAAATGTAGGAAACAAGGGTGGAAACAGCAATACTGGAAGTGGGGGAAGCAACAACAATAACCGTAATTCGAGCGGTAATAGAAGAAACAGAAATAGGGGAAGCGACCCTAACAAAAGACCCCGATTCCAGAACTACGAGAATTATACACCATTGAATGACACCCTGGAAAATATTTACTTGGATACGTACAATGTGTTGCAGTACAAAAGACCGCCACCTCGTGATTCGACCGAGAAAGAAATGGCGACAGGGAAATTTTGCTTGTTTCACGGGACTCATGGGCATTCGACCAATGAATGTCGGCATTTGAGGGATGTAATTGAAAAGCTGCTGCGTGAAGGAAAGTTGGATGAGTACAAGGTGGCCCCGAGGGACAGGGGGCAAGGGGAGCAGGCTCCAAAACAGATCCTACCTGCTCCTAAGCCTACAGCGCAGCAGAAAGGTAAAGGAATTGTCATTAACTCGATTGTAGGCGGACCTCACCCGACAATCCGAAGTTTTAGGTCAATGGACCAATATGTGAATGCTGCCAAGCATCTAGATGTGAATGAAGGTGACGATTTGGAAGATGTCGCCCCCATAAAACAACAGAAGACCATGTTCGACGACGTGGTATTTCGAAGCCGAGACAATACTGGGATTCAATCACCCACCAATGATCCGTTGGTTATTACTACCACCATTGGGCCGGCCTTGGTCCATAAGGTACTAGTAGACAACGGAAGTTCCGTTAATATTTTGTTCAAGAAGTCATTTGATCAGATGAAGGTTGAGCCCGAAGATCTGAAACCTTGTGAAGGATGGATTAGAGGCTTCAACGGAGCGACGATAGCTCCTATGGGATATATAGAGTTGCCCGTGACCCTAGGGCAAGGAGAACGTAGAAGAGTGCGAATGCTTCAGTTCGTAGTATTGGACGTAGATTCGCCATATAACGCATTTTTAGGGAGACCTGCCCTCGCTGAATTTAGAGTTTGTATCGCCCCTTGGTGCTTGTTACTAAAGTTCCCAACCGAAGCCGGGACTGGAGTAATGAGAGGGGATCAGGTTTCTGGACGGGCCTGCTATGTGGCCGAACTGAAGATGTTGATGAAAGGAGTTAATGCTGAGTGTAAGGATGCCTCGTCTCCCTCAAAGGGGGACTCGGCATAGCAATTAGAGAGATTGAACCCGAGGGAGTTGCCCAAAGGAACGCCTGAAGACCTGGATCCTAGAAAAGACGAGGAACCAGAGGCTAGGAATGCAACTCCTAATGAAGCGACAGTGGAAATTCCCATTGATAAAGCTGATCCGACGAAAGTTTTGAAGATTGGTTCTCAATTGGATCCACGTCATGCTGAAGAACTGACGGACTTCTTGAAGGCAAACTTAGATGTGTTCGCCTGGACCCATGCTGACATGTGTGGGATATCACCTTCCATTATCAGTCATAAATTGAATGTAAATCCGAAGCATCCGCCTGTGAAGCAAAAGAGACGCATGCTAGGCCCAGAGAGGTCGGCTGCTCTCAAAGAGGAAGTAGAGAAATTGAAGCAAAATGGATTTATTCGAGATTCGACTTATCCCGACTGGATATCGAATCCCGTCTTAGTAAAGAAGCCAAACGGAAAGTGGCGAACTTGTATTGACTTTTCAGATTTAAATAAAGCTTGCCCGAAAGATAGTTTCCCACTTCCCAGGATTGACCAGCTTGTAGACTCGACAGCAGGTCATGAACTTCTTTCTTTCATGGACGCATACTCTGGATACAACCAAATTCCTATGCATATACCAGACCAAGAGCATACGAGTTTCATTACGAATTTGGGGCTATATTGTTATGTTGTAATGCCATTCGGGTTAAAAAACGCTGGAGCTACTTATCAGCGCTTGGTAAATAGAATGTTTTATGATCAAATAGGAAAAACTATGGAAGTTTATGTGGATGATATGCTTGTCAAATCAAAGCAGTCTTCCAGTCATACGCAAGACTTAGCGGAAATGTTTGGCATCTTGCGAAAGTATCGGATGAAATTGAATCCTCTGAAATGCTCATTTGGAGTGGCATCGGGAAAGTTCCTTGGCTTTATTGTGAGTTCCCGAGGAATTGAAATCAACCCTAGCCAGATAGCAGCGATTAGAAACATCGAAGAGCCGAAGAGAATTAAAGACGTCCAAAGTCTGGCAGGGAAAGTAGTGGCGCTGAGTAGATTCATCTCCAAAGCCACAGATAAATGTGTTCCGTTTTTTGATTTGATTAAAAGGGGAAAGAAGAACTTCCAGTGGACCCCGGATTGTGTTGAGGCCTTTCAAAATCTGTTAGAACTGCTAGAGAAACCGCCGATTTTATCAAAGCCCGTAGATCACGAGGAATTATTTGTTTATTTGGCAGTCTCGGCTCACGCTGTCAGCACAGCCCTGGTTCGAGAAGAAGACAAAGTACAAAGGCCGGTGTATTATGTAAGTAAGAAATTAGCAGCGGCAGAGCGCAACTATCCAAAGATTGAGAAGCTTGCTTACAGCCTCCTGATCGCATCCCGAAAACTTCGTCATTACTTCCAAGCCCATCCAATAACCATATACACCGACCAGCCGTTAAGGCAGGTGTTGCAGAGACCCGAAGCATCGGGAAGGTTGATCAAATGGAACATAGAGCTAAGCCAGTTTGATTTGAATTTTCAACCACGAAAGTCAATCAGGGGGCAAGCTCTAGCAGACTTTATTGCGGAGTTCACCATTCCAGAGGAGGAAATAATCAATGACCGAGTGGTTAAATCCGAGGATGAGCTAGAGATGAATCCGTGGAAATTATATACAGATGGAGCTAAAAATGACCGAAGGTCCGGAGCTTGAATTGTCTTAGTCACTCCCGAGGGACGGTCGTTATATTACGCCCTGCGATTAGAGTTTTCGGCAACTAACAATGACTCTGAGTATGAAGCCCTGATTGCCGGGCTGAAACTCGCTAAAGACCTCGGAGTAAAAATGATGGACATATTTTGTGACTCTAAGATTGTTGTTTGTCAGGTGCGAGAAGAATTCGTGGCTCGAGGGCCTCGACTTATTGCTTACCTCAAGAAAGTGAAAGAGCTATTGAATAGCTTAGATCGGTACAGCATAACACATATCCCCAGAATTGAAAACCAGAAAGCGGATAGACTAGCAAAGCTGGCAAGCTCTGATAATCCAGAGGAGACTGAAGTAATTCCAATTGAAACATTGGAGTCGCCAAGCTTTGAGTCAATGGAAATTGAATTCGCTTTTGAAGCGGAACCAGAGAAGGAGTCATGGATGACTCCAATTAAGAATTTCCTTAAGAATGGGACACTCCCATCGAAGAAGAGTGAGAAAAGAGCTGTAGTTCGCAAAGCTACCAGATATGTTATACAAGATAATACTCTCTATAGACAAGGATTTTCTATGCCCCTGTTACGATGTATAGCACACGACGACATCAAGCGTGTACTGAGAGAAGTACACGAAGGTGAGTGTGGAGATCATACAGGAGGTCAAACTTTAGCAAATAAAATATTGCGGTATGGATATTTCTGGCCTACGATCAACAAAGATGCAACTGATTATTCACGACGCTGCGATAAGTGCCAGAGATTCGCCAAAATCCCCAGGGCACCGTCAACCCAGCTTAAATCGATGGTGAGTCCTTGGCCATTTGCCACATGGGGAATTGATATCATTGGAGTTTTACCGATTGCTAAAGGAGGAGCTAAGTATGCAATAGTAGCCGTGGATTATTTCACAAAGTGGGTGGAAGCTGAGCCCTTGACTAAGATCACCACAAGAAAGGTGATAAGTTTTGTGGTCAGAAATATTATATGCCGATTCGGGATCCCAAGGACGATTGTTACTGACAACGGGACCCAATTTGATAGCACTGAATTCAGAAATTTTTGCCAGAAATATAAGATAGACAAACGATATACTGCAGTTGCCTATCCACAATCGAATGGGCAAGTAGAGGCAATAAACAAAGTTATAAAATCCATCCTCAAGAAACGGTTGGAGCGTGCAAAGGCAAGATGGGTTGACGAATTGCCCCTAGCTTTGTGGGCATATCGAACAACATTCAAAACGGCTACCGGTCATACTCCTTTCTCTCTCTCCTTTGGCTCAGAAGCAGTAATTCCAGTTGAACTGGAAGTTCCTTCCCACAGGGTGACGTATTATGACCCGATGACGAATCGGGCACTTTTACTTCAGTCTCTTGATGAAGTCGAAGAAAAAAGGGACGAAGCAGACTTACGTGCAGCAAGACATCGGCGTCAGATGGCACGCTATTATGATAAAAAAGTTCGCCTCAGAACTTTTGAACCAGGAGATTTGGTGCTAAAGAGAGTTTTTCCGTCCCTTCCTCACCTCGGCCCAAAATGGGAAGGACCCTTTGTCATCCGACGGAAACTTGAAAAAGGAACCTTCAAGTTAACGACCGTAGATGGCGAAGAAGTTCCTCGAGCATGGAATGCCCAACACTTAATGCGATATTTGGATTAGAAATGCTATACTTTTTGTTATTTTTTCTGTGAATTCTGTAACAAGACATGCCTTGCCTTGGGAAAATCTGATGATATGAATAAAGGACTATAAAGTGGATGTAGGCTACGACTTAGCTGAACCACTATAAAAATATTGTGTGTTATTTACTTTTATGCATTTACATTCATTAGTTGTTCTGTTGTGATTATAAAATACAGGATAACTCAGAGCCTAAAAAAGGTTGAAAACAGTTTAGACATAAAGAGGAGCACAACGATTATTTGTGCAGTAAGACATAAAAGAATGAGAAAACGACATTCTTAACTCTAACTCTCCAGAGAAAGAGAGAGAGTATAAAAGCGTCTCCGACTGAGCGCTGAAAAGGAAATTCCCCTCCTAACTCTAACTCTCCAGAGAAAGAGAGAGAGTATAAAAGCGTCTCCGACTGAGCGCTGAAAAGGAAATTCTCCTCCTAACTCTAACTTTCCAGAGAGAAAGAGAGTATAAAGGCGTCTCCGACTGAGCGCCGAGAAAGAAATCTTTTCCCGTTGAACGACCGGGGAATAAACAGATGATTGAACTCGAACTCTAACTCTCAAGAGAAAGAGAGAGAGTATAAAAGAAGTGCCAGAAAAAACGACAGGTACTGACAACACAGGAAGTGCTATCCCGTCAGAGAATTGGGAGCATTCAGATTGCATGGTTAAGCATTGAATAACTTATGGAAATTGACTGGGGACACATATGCATACACAAATTTCCCCCCTCCACAACTTTGTTTCATAACTATAGACATGCATTTTTACCTAAGTGCAGAACTGCTAACAAATAAACATTGCAAAAAGTGAATTATTTTTTATTTACAAATGAATGAATTTGTACAGGGAAATAACTAAAAAAGAAAGTGCGGAAGCTGCTTTTGTAGCAGCACTTATTGGTTCACAAAGATGCTAAAAAGATACAGGGGAACCCACTATTTGGGTTTGGGATGAGCCTTCGATTTCTTGGCAGCTCTTTCCGCATCCTTTGCTTCTTTCTCGGCTTCAGTCAAGATTCGTTTTGATTTCTTTTTCCCTGAAGATGTGGTACTGGAGCCAGCAGACTTCTTCCCAGAGGGCGGGGCACTGGAATCAAGAGAAGTTTTTTTAGCAAGTTCTTCGGTAATAGATCTAGTTGAGAGCTTAACAACTAACCTTGAACCTGCATCCACAACTGCGAGGGGCTTGAGGACCTCAGGGTCTAGTTCTTCGGCTTTTAATTGCAAGCGCTTATCTTGATCAGCCTTCATGGCCGCCAAGGTAACGTCATCAGCGCTTTTCGATTCCCCAGTTATTGCAACCTCCGGTTCCTCATCATGCCCCTCGTCTCCTCCGTCGTCTTTTAAAGCCAGAATCATTTCTTCATCATGGGGAGTGATGACCTTAGTTGGCTCATTTCCTTCTCCCAAGTCTATAGAAGCGGCCTTGCCTTCCCCTTTTTTGGCCCCATCTGCGGGCTTTGTCCCAGCGACAGCTCCTTGAGTTACATCTGTCTTTGCAGATGATTCAACACCTACAGAATGAGAAACACCGGTTATCAACTCAGGCGAAAACAAGGGGTTTCTCATCGAATGTTCAATCACGTAGCGAAAAGTAGTAATAGCTTTGGCAAATTGAGGAGAAAAGATAGGGATACCTTCCGAAGACTTTTCAGCGGGGGTGACTGCTACCTCTGGGGTTATTTCAGCAATGGGAGATAGCAAAGTTGTCCGGGGAATTCCCGGATTTTCGGGATCATACCCTTCTACTTCGGGAGGTGCAGGAGCAGAAGAAGAGGAACCAGCTTCGGGAATGGTTTTTTGTTTAGACTTCCGTCTCTCTTCTTCCATGGCCTCAGCAATAAGGCGGCGCCCTTCAGCTAGGCGCTCCGGTTCATCGTCTCTCAAGTATTTTTCTATCAGTTTGTCTTCATCGAGGGAATCGACCTTAAGTTCCTCTTTTTCCCACTCAACGATTTGATTCCATACTTGAACCAGAGTGGATGGATAGTCCTCGATCCAAGAAATGTTTCGTCGACGAATAATGTGTGCGAAGAATTCAATCATTAGCTCTCCGAAGCCCTGAATATCAGCCTCCGCCTCTGATAGTTGCTTGCGGGCTTCCTCCGCAGATTTAATAGCACATTCCACATTGCCCTCGGCCAGAGCAGCCCTGTTTTCTGCCTCCAACAACTTCGAAGCCAAGTCGGCATTCTTCTTTTTTAATTCGGCACTCCTTTTTGCTAACTCGGCGTTTTTCCGTTCAAGCTCAGCATAAGCAAGGCGTGTCTTAGCAGCCTCTGATTTGGCCTCGTCAGCTTGCTTCTTCAACTCAGAACGCTCCTGAGTGTGGGATTCAAGCAAGTCATGATAGCGTTTTTGTGTGTCCTCAAACTGTTGTTTGAAATTAGAAGCGTTCTTTTGAGCGACAGCTAGTTGAGCTTGAGTGTCTTCTAAATCTTTTCCTAGGGCTTTTAGAGCCTTGGCATCCTCCTCCGCGGTCTTTTGCATTGAATCAGTATTTGTCATTAGAGAGCGGATGATTCTAGAAAGATTGCGGGAATACTTGAACATCTCGATATATTGTTTTTCCACCAAGTCAATCTTTGCTTTGGCCTCATCTGCCCATTTAGACGAAACAGGTTCAAGGGCAGGTAAAAAAGTCAGAGTTTCGAAGTAGTGTTCGGGAAATTGCTCTTTCAAATATGCCCGCTTTACCGCAGTTGCTGCATCTGATGGAGGAGGAGCGACGATTGTCAATTCGGTGTCCCTTCCTGAAGAGGAGTCTGTAGTACCCTTGTCTGTCCTAGGTCGTTTAGTAGCAGGGACTTTTTGCTTACTTCGAGACCCGGTTTCCTTTGGAGGAGTTTTCTCTCTACTCCGCTTTTCATGGGAGGAAGTGGAGTCCTTAGATGGTGGTCTATCCTCCTCCCTACGACCTTGATAGCTCTTGTATTTCTCTTGTTCCGGTCGAACTGGTGAGCGGGAGCGTGAGGGCCGAGATCGATAGGGATCATAAGGTCTTCTCTCCTCCCTACCACGATCATCCCGGCGATCATACTCGACATCCTGAGGAGGATTGGACATGCTGCGACGAAGCTTTCTTATATCATAATAGGAGCGAGACATTGTACCTGCACGATAAAATAAACGAAGTTTAGAATCAATGGATTCATGGAGAAATAAGTGCAATGAATGCTAAGGCTGTGGTGTAAAGTGCATCCTAAGTGGTGTGTGTCCCCCCAACCAACCCGAGTCTGAAGCTAGACTGGTGCGGGCAGGCTCTTTGGCCTTAGCGGGAGTAGTTTCTTCGGAAGAAGTGAAGACTAAAGGATCCTTCCTGAAATCCTCTGAAGTATATATAGTCTCAGGTAAGGGGAGATCCCCCAAACCCTGAAATATGTGCTCATCAGTGCTAGGAACATCCCCTTCGGAAGCGTGAAGTGGCGACTCTTGGGAAGATTTTGACTTGTCTAAAGAAGTAGTTTCCTCGGGGGCAATATACCCTTCACGATGTTTTGCGGCCAGATTAGCCAGTTCATCATCTTGTGTGGAAGAGGGAGAAGGTGAAGTTTGAAGAGGAGCTGTAGGAATTCCCGAGCCTTCTCCTATCTCTGGAACTGTCTCCACTGGAGGAATGTATGCATAAGGGACCGTCCCATGACCGATGCTACGAAAAACGGATAGCAGCCCGTGAAAATGAAGGTATTCATCTTTAAGGACCTCGTCGATAGTCAGGAATTTTTGATCGCCATTAAGAAGATGGTGCATCCGATCAAAGAACACCTGATCTGATATCTGTTTGGGATTGTCGACTGCAAACAAAAAGGAAAACAGGTCAGGGTGATGATTCAAGTGTATAGAGTCCGGGTTCAGGAAATCAACACTTTACTTGATTTTGTCCATCTCCTGGCGCATCCAGACTGTTGCTTTATATAGAACCATTCTAGTCTGGAATCTCCAGCTTTACTGCTGAATGGTGTAGAGATTATCTTCCTTTTTGGGACTGATTCAAAGTAACAGAAAGACGGAGTTTCTCTAGTCCGATGTTTGAAATTATAGAAGAAATGAACATCATCGAACGTGAGCTCTACGCCTAGGATTTCACGATATGCTATGTACAAGGTATGTAAATAGGCATATGAATTGGGATGCAACTGCATGGGGGCAATCCGCATTTGTCTTAAGAAATCAACGATGAAAGGAGAGAATGGAGGAATGGCACCGACCATGCACATCAATCGAGTGACCGTCATATATCCTTCTGGAGGGTTGTGGGGACGGTCAGAGCGTGAGGGCACTAGGGTGTCCCTTTTCATTATTCCGTATTTTAGACAAATTCGAACAAGTCGATCGTTGTCAATTGTTGATTCAACGGAGTCCGAGGGTGATTCCAATATGATGGCTGATTCAAATTCATCGGGTGCTCGATTATCACCAATCCCTCCTTCCTCTTCGAAACCCAGAGAAACTTCATTCTCTGAAGACACCTCGTCGTTTTCCCGATGACCAACCCCGTAATCTGGACCCTCACTGTCCCATTCCGGATCGGACGAAGAAGATATATCCTCAAGAGTGATTTTGCTAGAAGTTTCCGGAGCTTCTTTCCTCTCAGCTAGGCGGGAAGAGCGTCTAGGCCCCATTGTCATAGAACTATTGAAGAAGCAATAGCACGGATTAGAGCAAATTATCCCGTGCCCCCCTGTGTATATGTGTGAACTAAAGTGTGTGCAGCAAATATGGGAAATGCAAAATAAAAGTACAGCAATGTAAGACGAAGCTTTGAAAAGAAAGTGATAGTCAGAGTTGTTCTTAATTCTCGTTTATGTTCGCAAGGCACTATCCTAACTATCCATGAAGTTGTTGTCTAAAGTGAATGTTAGTTAAATTAGTTGGGTAGTCTTTGTGTGCCAAGTTTGATACGTTCGGTTCGGTTCGGATATGCATATGATAATTGGCTCAATACAAATACAGATAAAGGGTCGGTTCGGATGCTTCGTTAAAGCAAGATCAGTTCAAGGCAAGAGAGACAATGGGTTCGGATATAGGACTGATCTGATCGGATCGGGTGACCCGATCCGAACCGAACCAGCATCACTTAACCAGTCCATTTATTTCAACCTCTTATCCCATTCTCTTCTCCGACCCGAACCGACATTTTCCTTCCTTCCCGTCTTTCTAAAGTATGCAACCCGAACCGATCCCCTTTCCTCCTTCCTTTCTGTTCCTTCGTCTCCTACCCGAACCAACTCCAATTTGTTATCACGATTCTCATCTTCTTCCTCTTTCTCCTCACTCACAAACAAATCCGTTCTATCACCAAAGCTCCAGTTGAGGACAAATATTTGCCCTCTCCAGCCTCTCAACGCCTCGAAGTGATGGCGGATCCACCAGTAACGACGTGGAGTTCAAGCAAAGCCCCGTGGCTAAACCATCCCAATCAACCACGAATCGAAATCAAGAACAGTTACAATGAAGTTATTCGAGATTAAAAAAAAGGCTACCTATATGTTCGATTTGAGATATCTACAAGGAATGGTTTCAGGATTTTGGAGTTTCTGAAATTTTCGATACTAGAGTTTGGAAGCGGCGGCAGAAAAGAAGAAGAAAAGAAAGAAGACGGTGGTGGATTTATATAAGGGGTGGTGTTGACTCCTCGTATTCCTATTCTTTCTCACCCGCTCGAACCGGAGTGAAGGCCCAGTAGCACAACTCTGCCTGAAGGCCCAATGTCCAAAAACCAAATCCACGAAAGCGCTTCGGATCGGAATCCGAACCGAATAAATTTCACCCATTAATTTAGCATCCGACTCGAATTGAGTTCAAAAGAAGAAGAATAAAGGAAGAGCATACCTGCGAGAAGCACTATGTGTCGAGAAAAATTCCCAAACTTGCTCAGAAATGAAGAAAATATGCACGAGTCGGATACCGAACCGAGTCGCGCTACCGAACCGGATAGAAATCTGTGCATTCCTCCTGACCGTTCTGATTCAAGAACTAGCGTTTCAAACGACATCAAAGCACGCTTCGTATACAACAGAAGCATCCTTTGAGGGGGCAAAATGTTAGCCTACTTTGTGAACTAGGCAACACAAAGTCAAGAAACCAAACATTGAAGGGTATTTTTAATTATAAGGCTTCGGTTCGGATTGGAGGAAAACACTACGATTCAGATTGATAGCTGCAGTTGTTCGGATCGGATAGAATCCTCTGTTCGGATCGGTGATCTCTTACTGGGTAGATTGGTAAGACATATCTAATCGGATCGGAAGGCAACTAAATCTCGAATGGATCGGAAAGCCACCTGTTTGCCACAACAGCGGATCGGAGCGGAGCAGATTAGAGAAGAAGAGAACGTTGCATCCAAGCCAATCTGGTTCGGATCGGATATCCCGATCCGACCCCCTTGTCTGTGCGCCTCCGATCCGAACCCATGTTCCCTGTTATTCTCCTGCAAAATTGCCTGGATAACCGGACCGGCTATGACTAATTCCTACCTATAACGTCCATCTCTTTGATGCGTTGTCAACATGATAGTTCATCCGAACCCGAAGAGAGTGCGATGGATAACACGTGGCCCGACCCGGATCAAAACTCAAGCAAATTCACACCTATAAATACCCCGTCTGGAGACAAAGAAAAGGATTTTTTTTTCAGCACTTAGAGAATTCAATCACCTCCATCATCCGAACTCCATTACTCCCGGAGAATCCAAATCATCTTTCGTTTCTTGTTTTAGTCAATTGAGTGAACAAAAGTGAGTTGTGAGTGAATCTTATATTGTATTTGCAACTGAATTATTGAATATAGTGAAAAATAAGTGGACGTAGGCATTTGATCGCCGAACCACTATAAATCCTGCGTGTTCATTTTTATTTTTATCTCATTTTGTCTTGTTTCAAATCAATTTGGGTGTTAGAACCACTTTTAGGTCTAACAGTAACGGACTCAAATTTCATAGTGACAACCCAAATTTGTGTTAACTCATTCGTGTAATATTTAAAAATAAATTATCCATCTGTAAATATTCCTTTAAAAGTTTGCATTCATATTGTAAATAATTTTGAATTTTGCATTTTGTAAATTTTTTTTGGTTTAACTTTTGGATTTTGTGGGTAGTATCCACTGAAAACCCTCACGAGACAACACTCGTCCTACTGGGGACACCTAGAGGTTTAACGGCTTGTTGCATACGCTCAATGCAATCGTGCTCCGTACGAAAATGGGTTTAGCTTAGTCTTTACTTTATTCGAGGATGAATAAAAAGATAAGTGTGGGAGTATTTGATGTGCACATAAAAATGCACATTTATATTCACATATTTATTCTCGTTTAGTACTAATAAATGTCATATATGGGTATTTTATCATGTTTAAATAATAATTGATTTCAAAACATCATGCATTTATCATCATATAGGGGGAAAATGATCATTTTTGTGCTTATATTATTTTGAGAATGTTTACTTGGACATTTTTCACATTTTTACAGAAATTGGATGCATGCAGAAAAGGAATTCATAAAGATATCTATGCATACAATGAAAAAAAGGGAAAGAAATCAATGGAGAGGGAATCAATTCAAAAGGAGGAAATCAATGCCTTGCCAAAAAAAAATGATGAAAGGGAAATCAATCAATGGAGAGGAAATCAATTCAAATAGAGAATTAATGGAGGACCATATTCACTCTCCTTCCTTCTTTAGTGGAGACACAAAATTATGGCTTCATGAATCATTATTGCTAAAAGACAAAATGCAGCTTAAAGCGGGGGCATTCTGGTAGCACGCAAAAAGTTAATTTAGGGTTTTCCCTCATATATAAATAACCAATGTATGATAATGTAAATAGTATCTTGGATTTTTAGTTTAGAGAGAGGCTGAAACAAAACCTCTATTTTTCTGCATGGCTTCTTAGCCATTTCTTTTTTTGTAATCTGTCACTTTAATGTAATATTAATTTATTGTTTTTCATTTACATGTTATTTTCTTTTCTGCAAGTAGTGTAGCTTTATTAGTTAATATCTTTTCATCATTACTTACTAGTTGTTCTTCAATGTTGAAATATATTTGTGTTGAAATAATAACACAAATGAGGAGCTAAACCCCTACAATTTAGGGATGATGAAGCTCTCTAATCTCATAGATTCAACATAGTTTATTTTTCATGGTCTCTATTTGTATTTATTAAAGAATAGAAGTTTAGCGTATTTTGTTAATCATACTTGGTTTTGATGATCTATGCCTCTAATTAATAGAGGATAGATCATGCTTGATCAAATGACACAAATAATTTACCTTTTCATCTATATATGATTTTGGCAACAAGAGGAAGTGTTAATCTACATTTGATATTCTATATTACTAATTATTATTAAATAGAGTATTCTTAAAATTGATGTTGCTTTCAACTTGTTATCTTTTTTTATGAGAATTGAATAGTGAATTAGATTTATGTTATAGTTTGATGACTTATGTTATGTTAATTAACAGCATAAGTATGTCATACTTATAATAAACACCAAATCTAATCTCACTAATGACCAAACAAATAGAGAATATAATTTCATGATGTTGATTTGTGTGATCTTGAGAGTGAATTTGCTCCTAAGTTGTCTTTTGATCTCTTATTTTTCAACCCACGTTTGTAGTTAACAGTTTGTTAGATTTTGCTAATTTTTAGCTAGTTAGTTAACATTCTCACTCGCATTCGGTTTAATTTGATTGAGTAATTTGAGAATTAACTCTTTCCCTGTGGATCGACCCATATTCGCCACGTACTACGATTGTACGCTGTGCGCTTGCGGTATTATTAAAATACTTTGGTGACGGTTTTCTAATTCGATAGAAAATCCGTTTGCAAACAACCATATGTTGTACGAGGCTTTTTCACACCCTATATATACAAAAAAAGGTAAGGCAAGGCAATATTCTTCTTCAGAAACAAAAACATGATGAAAAACGTCACTATAAAAATATGCCATGACAGTCACTGATGTGCGAAACAAATGCAAGCTTTGGTTTCAGAAGAAAAAAGGAGATATTTTCAACGACTTCTCTCCTCTATAAATCCTGAAGTTTGTCTCGCTGGACGCTGCAACAAAGAAGCTTCTTTTGATGGCCACTGTAAGGGTCGTAAGCAACAATTAAGATGCTCGATCTCTTGACCAGTGAGTTACGGTGGAGGATCATCATCATCGGTGATGATCGGGAGGACTTCGTCATTGGCATTGAGGTCCTAGGTTGGCGGAAAGTTCGCCGAAGAAGTTATGCAACTTTTGGTAAGAAAATTTGGTGTGGGTTTTACTGTATATTGCAAGGAAGGGTCGACGACTTGCTATACAATGGGGATATAGGGTTGAAAAACGCGAGTTAAGGGAGGGATTGGACTTGGTTGTATCGGGTATGAGTAGATGGACGTGAGCAGTTTGTTGGAGCGGTTTTGGATCTCATGACTAAATGAGGAAGGACGTAAGGGGAGCTGCAATGTTCGGCCTGGCCATTATTTCTTTGCGTGATGGATATACTGGAGAATTAAGGAGCAGATCACGTCTTAAATTCTGGGAGGAAGAAGCTTCAATAGTAGCATGCGCGGGTATGATATGATATTGGGCCGATTTGTACACTAATAGTGAGGCCCATTTTATTTGTATAAAAACAGGAATGTTGGGGAAGTGAGAACGAATGGGAGAGGGAGACATAAATGGGCAGACTTGAGTTACTACAAGAGTCAGATTTGTTGTCTCAGGAAAAACGAAAATTTTGTGAAATGGATGGGATAAGTTCGGGCTAAATAATACAGAATTTAACGCCGTTAGTTGCGTTGGGTCTGTATGGACGTAAGCTACGCGATGGAACTTGTTTGGAGCAATTTGGAGCTCGTTACAATTAATAGCAAAATAAAATTTGATCTGGTCTACCGACTGTTAACCGTATTTAATGATTAACGACGAAGGTGAGTAAACTCACCTACTCTGTCCACTTTTATAATTTTATAGATGTTATTTAATAATAAATAATGATTGAATGATGTGTGATGGTTGTTAGATGAATTGCTAATTGATTGGTTGAAATAATACATATACAGTTAAATATATATATAAGTTGTTAGTTGAATACTGATTCTATCTATTTTATTAAATATTGATATGGAATTGTTGTCATTTATATTGATTTACATTTTTGGATGCAGGGAAACAGGTTGGAGGAATCCAACTAGATTCTTCAACAATTATATTGTTGCTTTTCATATATTACATTATATGATGTGACAAATAATTTGTTGTTGATTATTGTGTGTTGAGATGTTTGAATAACATTGACCTTGAAATAACTGGTACTTAAATACCCTAAATTATACTCAAATATATTGGAAAAGAAAATTTGGGGTTTTAAAAGGAATTTCTATTTTTAAATAGAAATTGAATTTGAATTGTACTAGAATATATAACTTGTCTTAATTATATTAAAAACAAGTATTTTTGTTTATAAATAATATTTATAAATGGAAAAAAAAATTAGTTATTATGAAATAATTTGGGAAGTAAATTCAAGAATGAATTTAAAAAGGGAAATAGGAAATCGTTTAAAGGAAACAAGGAAATTATTTCGATGTTCGAAATATGAATATAATTAAATAAATCCATAAGGATTTATATTATAATTCGACGATGTCAAATGTTATTAAAATAATTTATTTTTATAAATTGTGTACTATATAATACACAAATTGACAAGATAGTTAATATTCGGTTTAAAACCAATAACTTATAATCGAACGTGTAATCAAGATTAAGGTATAAACTTGATATATAATTAACAAGAAGCTGATTTGTAAATGGAGTTTATAAAGTGAAATACGAGTGTAAATTTGTAAAATAACTTGATATATGAGGTTGTAAATTATAATAGTATTTATAAATAAAAATCAGGATTTGATGTGATAAAACAAGTCCAATTTTTCTGTGGAGAAATAATATTCATGTTCTAATATGAATAATGATTTAAAAGCAAATGTTTTGCAGATTAAATGGGTTAAAAAAACTAGTACATATTGGAAGTGATAAATTCAAAAGTGAATTTAGGAATTGGGTTGACTTGAAACGATGAGTTTATTCCGAAGTTCGGAACGTTATTCAAATATAGATTATTCGAAAGAGAGTTATACGTTGAAATTCAATTATATCGAATTCAGGAAAGTACTATTTACTTTTCGGTTTTAATTAAAATTTACTTTCATTTATTTATTTGTTCAAATTAACGAATAAGAGTTATATTTTAAAATTAATATTTTGGAAATAGGGATTATAATGCTATCGTTATAATTAATAATTTCCGTTAAAGAATTGAATTCATAAACTGAATACGAGAGTTGCGTAAGCAAGGATTTGATAAGAAATTAAGAAATGGGATTAAGGAAATTAGAAACTGGCAGGAGACTAGTTAAGTTGAACACCTTTCTGAGTATCGATCTGATGTTGGTTTCGGCCTTCTTAGGGAGTTTTCCTCTTACTAGTTTACGGTTAGGGACTAATCGATGTAAAAGAATAGTGATGCGTGAATAAGATATGGAAATGTTTTTCTAATGTTAATAATGTATATTTTCAAAATACGAGAAATAAGGAGATGTAAATATTTGGAAATGTTTTCCAAGAAATGGTGAGAGGCTAAGCGAGTTGGAAAAATATTTGAGTAAAGATATTTAAGGGAAATTGGGAAATGAAATGATTATTGATAAATATTTAAAAGGAATCAGTGTTGATTAATGATTGATCGGTGAGATTTCCATTTGAAATAGGATCGTTGTGTGTGGATGTTTTCCTTTGATAGTTAAATAATCGACTATTAAAGTTGTTGACCATTTTTCATTGTCAATATGGAGAGATCAGGATCGAATTTATTATTTGAAAACCACTCCGTATGGGAATTAGTGTTGCGAATCAAATATGATGAAAATAATTGAAGACAAAGTTTATGAAAGGGCCATTCTGGTGATCCTAGGTAGAAATTGCCTAAGATGGACTTACAGAATAGTGTCTTTGGTTTGTCAAATCCCAGGACAACTTGTATAGACGAGTGTCTGACAGAGTATATCAAATATACCGCGTAAGTTGATTTCTTCAAACGTATTTACATTTGATGACAGAGGAATTCGTTTCTCTTAGCTTTATACCCATGGTATTTTTGGATAAATCAATTTGTGGTTTGGCAGGTATGACGATGTGGCAATCAAAATAAATGATGGTGTGATCTATTAAAAGGTACGTTATGACCTCAAGCCTCATCAACCGAAAAGTGAGAAAAATCAGGAAGGCAGCATGGCTAAGTGGATTGCACCCAATTAGGATATATTGTGACCATATAGAGAATATTTATTTTTGTACGTCCTTTATTTCTGTATCCCCCGGTAACGGTTATGTTGGTATACCAACCGTAAGGTGACAATATATTCGGAACATTCAAGCAAAATGAATGGTCGGTCATGTGTGGCTTAGTTGCAAGATGTTCTTGTTGAACTTCAGTGTATCCTCTCTAGAGTACACTGATCGGAAGGTGGCTCCATGCCTTGTCATAGTTGGAAATCCATTTCCCAATATGAGCCCGCGATTTTGGTTGTATATTATGTATGTAGAGCGTGAGATCCAAGAGTTCTGCTAGATTGTTATTTACTTGTATTAAACACTATTTTAATACCATAATAATATTGTTTTAAAAGAATGTTTGGGTTATCGTAAGGTAAAAACCATCTGTGTTTATATGTGAATCGGTCTTACAATTATCATTCCTTTTAAAAAGGATCTTTAAAAGTAAACAAAGTGGTTGGAGTTTACTCACACCAGTCCCACGCATGACCCAGAGTTATTTTGTTTTGTTTTACCCTAAACTCTTGGGTACCCAAATTTGTACGGGCAGTCAAGTAGTCAGAATTTTACAAATATATTTGGAGGAGATTGGAGCAGGAGCTCAAATGTTAGAACTATATAAAGTATATTCCCTCTGTGATATACATGTGATGTACTCTGATGATGTATGTAAGTCAAATATTGTTTGTATTTCAAAGTTATGTTATATAATATATTTGTTTCCTTCCGCTGTGAGATTCGTGTTTACTCTGATTTTGTTTTGTTGTGATCTTCTTCTTCTATTCTAAATTTCTTTTTATTTCTCACCCTCTAACTTTTGTCTATTAATGATCTAATATTCTTGATGCTTGATTAGTCGGTGTGGCGTTTTATGTTGATTTTCAAGGTCGAAAACCCTTCGGTAACTACTGAACAACTTGTTTTCCTAAATTGGGGTTGAGCGAACGTGTTTCCTTGAATTTTGGTGTTTTCAAACGGTTGGCAATGCTCTAACATTCAATGGACGTGTCATGAGAATGTTGCTGATTAGGCGTCTCGTCAAGTCTCTTTTAACACGTACGTTCTCGTCCGGAAAGCTTTCTCATGGTCACAGATACTTCTTGAGTTAGTCAAAAGATCGAAACACAATTCTTTACAAGTAAAAACTTTATTATAATATCCAATTATAAAATTGGTTTTCAAAAAAGCAGTAAATTAGGGTTCACTTTCAAAATAGCCGCTGTTAATGGCAACTGGTGAAAGAGGCTACACAGCGGTAGGATCGTGTATAATGGAGTATAAGGTGAAATATATATAGCTGAATAGGTTCACAAATACTCAAACAACTGAACGGTATTTCTTGCCTCAACTACTGAAGAGGTCTTTCTTAGTACAGAATAATTGATGACTGATTTGTGTTCTTGTTAACACAAATATGTCAATATATAATACACCATTCCTATAGTCTTTCCTTAATGATAAACGTGAAGCTTGTGAAAAATTATGGAAGATTATAGTCTTAAATATAGTAAATGGTGTGGTTTAAGAGTTTAGAGAACTTAGAGTAAGATAGAAAATAGTTAGAATGAAAATCAGTGATTTGATCGGTTATTCAAGTCTCTATTTATAATATACAAAGAGTTACAACTGATCACGAAGAGATTTAATCAAGAGAAATGATTTAGAGAGTCGTCTCTTCATTATAAGTTGCAACTCTTCATAGTCAGATGTCTGAATATAATTTTCAGATGTCTATTTCGAATTAAAATTAAAACAGCAAGGAAATAGTTCATTTCGGAGCAGATGCAGACGTCTGAATATTATGGAGATTTTAATTTTTGTCTCAGCAAGCAGGCATCTGTCTGATTTATTTCAGATGTCTGTTTTTTGGGTAAAATATACTCCCTGCCTCTTTTAAATGTGAATATATATATATATGATATGTGTGTGTAATCATCAAGGAAGACTTTAACATGAAAATCTAGGACTAACAGACTCTTACAACATATATAATCTTCATTTTGCGTTCTTGAATCTGTTTGTGAATATCTTCCTGCAAAACAAAGTTAGTCAATATAATGTATATGCTTATGTGTAGTTGTCATAGTCAAAACGCTATATAGCGAGATTCAGCATTCTCCCCTTTTTTGACTAATGACAACTACTTAAGCTCCCCTTGTCAATATGCATATATCTTTACTTGTTTCTTCCCCTTTTTCATTTGACAAAAAGGAATACTTATAAAATATGATTAACACACAATCATACCATAAACACACACATAGAATAAACAAGAACAACTGTTCAGACACAACATAGTAGAGCACATTATAGAGTTTTGTGCTTAACATAAAGAGTTAAGTACCAAAATATTACACACCACATAATTAATTAAAAGTTTTTAGTCAAAATACGTAGACCACCATACCACTAGCAATGCTTACCGGTCCTCGGAAGTAAATTCCATGATAGATGTCCCACCGTAGTTGGGAGAGCCTTGTTCGGAATCGGGAACTTCTTCGGTAGAACTGGAGGACCGTTGAAACGGAGCCAGAGCTTGACCTTGGCTAGAAGTGCCGGTGCAAGAGACTACTTCCCAAATTTTATTTAAGAAACCCTTGATAGAGTCAAATTTCTAATTCTTTTGTTTTTCAAAACGCTTCAAATCTTTATGAATTTTAGATTAATTTTGAGATAGCGTTATTAAAGCTTGCTTGGAAGAAGTTTCGAGGGAAATGACATGAATTTCTTCATCTTCTTCTTCTCTAAGTTGACGACAGTGAGAAGGTTCAAGTATGATTGCTTCTGGTTGCGACGCTACATGTTCAGTCCAAGTTGCAAGAGACATATACTCTAAAGTGGCAGGATTAGGATCAATATCCATAAGTTTCAAAGTCTTCTGACCAATTTCTTTGATGCTTAGCGAGGGAATATTGGGAATGACTATTTCACAAGCATCAAGAATACGAGTAATATAAGCACCATAATGTAAAGTCATATACTTGCGCTTATATGTGATATCCCTCCATTCATGCATGATGATTTTTGCCCAATTGATTTGCTTATTTGAATATAGAGCGTACAAGGCTTGGAAATCTCTTTTGTAGACTTTTTCATAGCTCCCTTTGCGGGGTTGAATTGTTCGAACAAGTATACGATTTAGTAGACGAGCTTGTGGTCTGAGATGAGCGGAAGTAAGTTCATGCATTTTTATGAGATTATCAGAAAAAAATTGTGTGATATCTCATCCCTTGTAGACATATCCACTTCTATGGTGTCGATTTCAGGACCTTGCCAAGCACATTCCAAAATTTATCCTAATCGTTGCATTGAAATAAGAATTAGGATTTTTGGGTTCAATAGTTGAGGGAAATGCTACATGACCCATTTGATTTAGTTGACTTCTTGTTCGAACGTGTGAATCGATTTCACCAATAATGTTTTATGTAGGATGGTCTCTTAAAATTCTGGGAGGTGATCTAATATGTTATATGGAATTATTTTCCGTATTTTCAGGACTAGTATTTTCAATTATTTTATCACTATCTTTGTGGTTTGGTAATAGGCCAATTTGTCCATTATTAGTAGATAAAATGATTTCTTTCACTTCTTAATCCAAAATAATTCGATTAGGAGTCAGTACACAAAGATCTAAGGTCATTTCTTCAATTTGCTCACCCCTTCTAAGTTCATAGCTTTCGCGGTAGCTTTGTCGATGTTACCTACCAAATAAAAGGCTTGCTTGGGAAGACTGTCTAATTCCCCCGAAAGGATCAATCGAAACCCCCTAATTGTTTCGGCGAGACCAACATATTTCCCTGGAGAACCAGTAAAGACTTCTTCCATGAAGAAGGGTTGTGATAACAAGCATTCAATTTTTCATGCTCTTGCTATAGTTAAACGATCTTCTTCGGATAATTCGTCCAACCCCAGGATAGCTATAATGTCCTGAAGTTCTTTATAACGTTGTAAAGTTTCTTTAACTCTTTGAGCAGTTTCATAATGTTCCTCGCCAACGATCTGAGGTTGTAACATAGTTGACGTTGAATCTAAAGGATCTACTACTGGATAAATACCTTTGGAAGCTAATCCTCTTGATCATACGGTAGTAGCATCTAAATGTGCAAATGTCGTGGCAGGAGCAGGGTCGGTCAAATCATCTACAGGTACATAAACTACTTGGATCAAAGTTATAGACCCTTCTTTGGTGGAAGTAATTCTTTCTTGTAAAGAACCCATTTCGGTACTAAGCATAGGTCGATAACCCACTACAGAAGGCATGTGTTTCATTTTTTATATTATATTATTTCTGTATGTGCTTTTTTCCAGTTAAATAATTAACTAAATTGAGAAAAAAGACTCAAAATTCAAAATACTACTTAAATCAAAATACTACTTAATAAATACTAAAAAATTTATTAATTTTAATATTCTTACATTTTCATATTTTATATTATATTTTATAGTGTTTTCTATAGTATTATATTACTAGTACTAAGAAATTACACTTGGAATGGTGATAAAAATTATCTTTATTGTCACTTCAATAACTTCAATAACAAGTATCTTTGATTTGATATAATAAAAAAAATGAAATCATTTGATCCATGAAATGACTGATTCATCATAAGTAATGTAATAACCCGGCCTGGTTAAGTACTGGCCGGGGGAATGGACTTTTCTTACAAAATGAAAATCAAGGAAGTAAGGTTTTTCAATTTCAATCTTTTTTACTTCGCCTGTCACACCACATAAAAAAAATTCAATTTGAATTGGGAGAGATGGTTGAGTGGACTAAAGCGACAAATTGCTAATCCATTGTACGAGTTATTTGTACCGAGGGTTCGAATCCCTCTCTATCTGCTCCCCTCGATCGTTTCAGACTTTCAAAATCATTTTTTTTGGAAAATTCGATTCGAGGAACTATATGTGGAGAAATCCGACAAAAACTGATACCGATTCCTCAAAATTTGGTTACTTCAACTTCATTAACAACCACTTATGAATCCTTTTTTGGCCTACACCCTTTATCTCAAGTTTTGGATCGAAATAATCCATTGACACAAATTGTTCATGGGCGAAAATTGAGTTATTTGGGTCCTGGAGGATTGACGGGACGAATTGCTAGCTTTATGATACGAGATATACGCCCAAGCCACTATGGGCATATTTGCCCAATTGGCACGTTTGAAGGAATCAATGTTGGACTTATTGGATCTTTAGCTATTCATGTGAGGATTGGTCCTTGGGGATCTATAGAGAGTCCGCTTTATGAAATGTCTGAGATACCAAAAGAGGCACAGATAATTTATTTATCACCAAATAGAGATGAATATTATATGGTAGGCAATCTGGGTCAACTGCCAGCAACTGGTTCCGGGGCTCAAGCCTAGAATGAAAGGCTCAGCCTCACGCATCCGCATGATCATTCGCTACTCTCATGCAAACATACAGATCAATAAGATTTAGGGATTCGTTACTGGATCTTGGGCCTTAAATTCCCCTCTCTCTGATTGCCTTGAAATAGAATCTCTCTTGCCACCCAGTATATCAATTTGACGGACAATCAGAGGTCGCTTACTCTATGCCCTGGTTCCATCCGTTGAATCTGCCACTGCTCCCACATACTTGCCTGAGAAGTGGTCGCTAGGCCTCCGCATCCGCATGGGTACAGCTAATTAGTACACGGAGAAGACGGTCCTTGGGATAAGTAGTCCTTCTGTGGGTAGATAAGACCACATACTAAGAAATGACCCTTCACTCGCCGCCTCCTAAGATCTCAGCAGGTTTTTTTATAGTATATATAATGAATGGTCAGAATCAGAATATGGCCTTCACCATGAAAGAAGCTTTATCCTTTCTTCGGAGATAGCACGGGCTAGTGATAGTTACAATGGAAGACCTTCTGGAAATTGCAAAGAAAAACGAAAGTCAAGCACTTTCTCTTGCGAGTAATGCATGCTAGCTTGACACTCGTCTTCAACCTAATTTAGCAGTTTATGACAATTTACCTAGATGCAAGGACCCAATCGAAGAGAGCGTTCACAGTAGAATAAGGTCCCATTACGGATATAAGAGTGGTCAGCAGTGTGCCAAGGCATTCTTTCAAGTAGCAAGGCCGGTATGAAGATCTGATATTGATAGATTCTGGGAAGCAACAACCCTCTTTATGATTATAAAAAGAAAACACATAGGTAAAGCGAGCAAGTTATTTCCAGAAAGACTATCACTCAGACTATGCTTCACACCTTCTTACTAAAGAATGCCATCATCATCTTTCTGTAATGCCCATTCAGACCTAAGGGAGTGGGGTAACGATCTATGCAAGTGCCTATGACTATTGGGCAAGGAAGCTATGGTTTTGTTCACAATTATTGGGTATAGTTAGCTTTGGTGTTCTACAATGAGCGGTCTAAACTTCGACCCTTCTTTCTTCATTTTGGGGAGCAAAGCCTGTTTTTTCCTCCCTCTATTGATAGATCAGGGGCGACGTCAAGGAGCATGGTAGACTGCAAGCAAACCATGGAGCCTCTTGTTCACTACGCCAATTAATATACTAGCGAGGTGTGGACCCAATTAATATAAAAAAGGTCTCCTCACAGTTAATATACTGGCGCTCCTGCAATTAATATATTGGCCGAGAGGTCGCCTATGGTCGCACTATTAATATACTGGGCGCCGCAACCACTATTTTTATTCCTTTTATGCAATTATGAACTCCCTGAGTAGTTCTTCCGCTTCCAAGACAAATTCCCCTGCTTGTGCCTCATAAAAAGAACTAGCAGGTTGGTGAATCATAACCCTAATAATATTGATCTAACATCATGCATGAATGGTTCTTCTATCTTGAAAAATTGGATTAAGGATTAGCAGGAAGACGGTCCCACCCTGAAACAAAGGTGTACATACAAAGAGGCTGGTTATGTTGGCCCCTCCCATCTATATTGACCGGGAAGAGGGGGGAGGCTGCCGCCCTTCTCTATTTCAAGGGATCCCTCATATTGAGGATTCCCGAGCTTCCTAACGATTTCATTAAAGAAAATGGCTGTCCTAACGAAAGATTTTCATTGATAGGAAAGGAAATGAATAAAGACCTTTTAGAAATATTTAATCAAACGATCCGCTTCCTACTTCACACCTAGCCCCAAGGGCATAGGATACTCGCTCTTCTGACCATCCTTAGTCTAGTTCTGTTTCCTCTTATTCTGGGAATTCTTCTTGCCTTCAATGCTTGCCTGCGGTTTTGGCTCCTCTGCAGATGTATTAGCAACCTCGATCTTTGTCAGAGGCCATGAAAGGAAGGGTGGTAAATGGATCATTCAACAATCTAGATCGGATGGATCTTTTTTTTCTTCGATAAAATAGAAAAGGGAAAAGGAAGCGGGGCAGATTTGACTTGGCACAACCTAAAGATACATCCAATACCAATGATCTGTGCCTAGAATGCGTTGCTAGATCTCTGCTAAAGCTATATAGGCAACAACACGGAGTTTTACTAAGTTTTGAATATCCAAAAAAAATTTCCATGATCAGTTTTTGCGTCAAATTTTCCGAGTTGATCTTTAGTATTAAGAACGAAACATTTAGAACCAAAAACTTTAAAATATGAAATGTTTGGTTTCCTTCCATTAAAAAGTTCATAAGTGGTATTTTTAGTTAAAGGACGAATAGAAATTCGATTTAATACGTAACAAGCAGTTGTTACAACTTCTGCCCAAAATAGTTTAGGTAAAGTACTTCCATTAAGTAGAGTTCTAGCACGTTCTTGTAAAGTTCTATTCTCTCTTTCTACAACTCCATTTTGTTATGGAGTTCTATGGAATGAGAAATTATGATTTATTCCTATCTTTTCAATTTTTTTTCAAAAGATTCATTCTCGAATTCTCCACCATGATCACTTCGAAAGTTTTTAACTTTTAAATTTTTAGAATTTTGAATCTTTTTGATGAAATTTTTAAAGTGTCCAAAGGTATCACTTTTATTTTTCATAAAGATAGTCCATGTATATCTTGAAAAATCATCAATTATTCCAAATACATATCGATTGTGATTTAATGATTCAACTTGAGTAGGACCAAATAAGTCCATATGTAATAGTTCTAACGGTGATAAAGTTGAAATAACCTTTTTCGATTTAAAAGATGATTTGGTTAATTTAATTATGTGATGGTCTTCACATAGATTGTTTATTTTAAAATTTATTTTTGGTAGACCTTTTACTAACTCATGTTTCGAAAGTCTTTGTATAGTTTTTAAATTTATATGACATAAACGCTTATGCCATGGCCAAGAGTCGTTGTTATTGGCTATCAAACACATTTCTTTATTATTATTAACTTTCATATTTAAAACATAAATATTTCTATCTCGATTACCTTCAAAAATAATATTTTGTTCTTTGTCAAAAATACTGCATTTGTTTTCAGAAAACGTTATTTTACAACCTTTGTCACATAATTGACTAATATAAAGTAAATTATGTTTTAAATTTTTAACTAAAGAAACATTAGTAATAAGAGGTAAATTTGACATACCATAGTTGCACACATCTCCTTTGCCAATGATAAATCCTTTTGTGCAATCTCCGAAGGTAACTGAGCCACCATCAAAGTATGAAATATTGGTTAGCATATCTTTGTCTCCGGTCATGTGTTTTGAGCAACCTCTATCTAAGATCCATTTTCTCCTTTTGAGTGGGACCTGCAAAAAATATTATTAAGCACATTGGTACCCACTTTTTGATAGGGTCCTAAGAGTTAGGTCTTAGGAGGCCAAATCCAAGCGGGTTTAATATCCCTTTCGTATAAATAATTTTTATTATTTTGCACATATTCCATAAATGAGTTAATATGTTTATTTCTAATCAAACTGTTATTAGTTTTTGGAACCCATATCTTAATTTTATTAACCCTTTTTAACGATTTTGGTTTGTCTTTATTTTTTTAATCAATTTTTCGCTTTAGTTTTGCATTTTTTATTGGAGGAATTTTTGATTCTTTTTTAAATCCTAAACCATTTTTGTTTGAAGATGGTCGAGAATTTTCTATAATTTTTGATAAATTTTCTCTACCCTTATTAAAGTTACAAATATTTTTAGAAATGCTTTCTAACTTAGTTTGAATACTTCTGTTTTCTAATTCTAGTTCTTTTATTTTAGTTTTTAACATGTGATTCTCAGAACTAATTTCATCATTCTTTGTCTTTTGAGTTTCAATTTCTTGACTCAAAAGAGAAAGCTGACTGTCTAAATTTATAAAAGTCCCTTGAACTTTTTCAAGTTCTTCTTCTAAAATTATTTTTTCATCTTTCAGCATGTCTCTTTCCAATTCAGCTTTATTCTGATTTTCACGAGTTTCTTTAAGCTTTTTCTTTATATTTTTTATAATGTTTTAAAAATTCAACATTAACTTCTATTAATTCTTCATAAGATAAGTCACTTACTTCAGATTCTTGAGCCACGAAGCACACATTTTCTTGTTCATTTTCGCTTTCATTATTATTGTCCCTATCTAATGAATTTGAATCTGAATCTGAATCATCCCATGTAATAGAAAAAGCCTTCTTCTTGAATTTATCTTTCTTATTCATGTTGTCGAATTTTTTTTGATTTTCTTTCATTTCTGGACAGTCCTTTACCATGTGACCCTTCTTATGACAATTAAAACATTCCAATTTTGAGGATGAAGGTTTGCTTGAGATATTCTTTTTGAAATGTCATTTTCTATATTTTAGAAATTTCTTAAAATTTTAAGCAATAAAGGCTAGATCTACGTCTTCTGATTCAGATTCTTCTTTATTAGCATGAAAGGCCACATTCTTCTTTTCTTGAGCTAATTCCCTTTTTGCCTGAAGATTTACTCCATAAGACATGGAATTGCCTATGAGTTCTTCTGGTTTCATAGCTGATAAATCATTTGCTTCCTCAATGGCTAGTACTTTTCTTTCTCGGTCGTCTATTAGAGAGTTTAGTACTTTAGATATGATATCAAAGTCACTATATTTTTCTCCCAGTCCTATCAATGCATGTAAAATATCTTGAAATCTCGAGTACATTTCATTGATAGTTTCATTTTGTTTCATCTTGAAATTTTGGAATTGGTTTTTGAGCATTGAAATTTTTGTTTGTTTGACTTTATTTGTTCCTTCATGGATAGTTTTGAGTGTTTCCCATATTTGATATGCTGATGTACAAATGTTAATACGATTGAACTCATTTCTATCGAGAGCACAATATAGCATATTCATAGCTTTTGCATTTGCATTTGCCTCCTCTTTTTGAACTGTTGTCCAAGATGAATATTCTGTTGTAGGTGCCGTGAATTCTTTTTTAGTAGCATTCCATGCACTAAAACCACTTGCTTGCATAAAAATCCTCATTCTCGTAGACCAATAGTTGTAGTGCGTCCATTGAATAGAGGTGGTCTTTGAGTAGATTGTCCTTCGGCAAATGTAATTTAACTAGCACTTGGGTTATTCTCAATTTTATCAAGGCATCAAATAACGGTGTTACAGTTATAGGATGGCCTTGATCTGATACCAAATGAAAGAAGCTACACAGCGGTAGGATGGTGTATAATGGAGTATAAGGTGAATATATATAGTTGAGTAGTAAGTAGATATCACACAGTCGATTTATACTGGTTCGGACCACTGTCCTACGTCCATTCCCAGACTCACTTCTGGTATTTCACTAACATTAAAACCCTCGCTTTACCCGAAGGAATAGGTTCACAAATACCCGAACAGCCGAACGGGATTTCTTGCCTCAACTGCTGAAGTGGTCTTTCCTAGTACAGAAAAATTGATGACTTATTTGTGTTCTTGTTAACATAGATATGTCAATATATAATACACCCTTCCTATAGTCTTTCCTTGATGATAAACATGAATCTTGTGAAAGATTATGGAAGATTATAGTCTTAAATATAGTAAATGGTGTGCTTTGAGAGTTTAGAGAACTTAGAGCAAGATAGAAAATAGTTAGAATGAAAATCGATGATTTTATCAGTTAGTCAAGTCTCTATTTATAATATACAAAGACTTACAACTGATCACGAAGAGATTTCATCAAGAGAAATGATTTAGAGAGTCGTGACTCTTCATCATAAGTTGCAACTCTTCGTAATCAGATGTCTGAATATAATTTTCAGATGTCTGTTTTGAATTAAAAATAAAACGTAAGGAAATATTTCATTACGGAGCAGATTCAGACGTTTGAAAAATTCAGAATAGATGTCTGAATATTATGGAGATTTTAATTTTTGTCTCAGCAAACAGACGTTTGTCTGATTTATTTTAGACGTCTGTTTTCTAGGTATAACATATTCCTTGCCTCTTTTAAATGTGAATATATATATATATATATTTGATATGTGTGTGTGTGTGTAATCATCAGGGAAGACTTTAACATGAAATCTAGGACTAACAGACTCTTGCAACATATATAATCTTTATTTTGTGTTCTTGAATCTGCTTGTCGAATATCTTCCTGCAAAACAAAGTTAGTCGATATAATGTATATGCTTATGTGTAGTTGTCATAGTCAAAACGCTATATAGCGAGATTCAACAACTGGGATATCATCCCCTCTACCATGCAGCCTTCTCCTCCTTTAATTCTCCATTTCGCCTCTAATCCATCCACCCCTTCCTCCTTTCCGCTTTCTACTTCACCCAGTTTTCGTCATCGTGGTGGCCGCCTCTAACCCAAATTTTCAGATCTATCCTTTTTAGATCTGAGTGCCTTTCTCTCCTTTCACCCCCTAATTAATCTGTCTACCTTCCAATCACTCCTCCTTGTACTCAAATCATTTGCAGCTTCCCCTCTTTGCCTTTGTGTGGTGTCTCTCTTAGGTGCGAGTCTACTTCTTTACGTGACTATTCTGGCTTGCTTCGCGACTGCACGACCTTCCTGTCGTCACTGGGTGTCGTACTCATTGCCATCGCAAGGTTTTCAAGTATCTTTGTACTGACTTGTTCCTCAACTTGATGAGTTTTTATGTCCTGCATTTTGTTTATGCTTGTCTAGTTGATGTAGTGGAGGTCTGGTGATGTGGTGGTGCTTTCCATTGTGTGTTATTGTTTGAGTGAGTAGATTTGGATCTGTTTGTGTGTCGACTTGCATTGTTTTAGAATTCTAGGTGTATTCGTAGAGCTCCCTTTTTAAGTGCAGTCGCCGTGATCCCCGAATATTTTTCATGACTCTATCTTCCTCCTACTCTGATTTATTCGTGCAAATTTACCTATTAGCCGAGTTTGTTGTGCTTTGTTCTTTTGCTTGGTAGGCCACTGCCGTGTTTCCTTGCCGGTTGATCTAGAGTTTAGTTGAGTTTGGTATGTGTTGGGGCTTTTCATGGTGTTCGATCGTCTGAGTAGAACTGGGTGTCGTCTTGAATATGCTTGATTGATGTCCGCTTATGGTTTATGAGTTAATGGGTGTAGTGTATTGGTGTTGTGCTATTGGGGTAATGGAGTTTTGTTATCTTGTGTTAGCCTTTTTGGGTGTACTGTTTTCTACTGGTGATGTGAATGAGGGCTTGGTGTTTGAGTTTGCTTCTAGTCAGTATGCAGCTGTGATTGGAGTCCTTCTGCTTGTTGTAGTGACAGTTTCTGCTGCGCTCTTATTCTGCTTGGCTTGGTGTTGTTTGTCAGTGTTTATTTTGAATGTAATATTTGAATGTCATCGTATGTTTATAGTAGTTCGAGATTCTGCTTGACTCCTGTACTATAATCTAGATAGATTTAGTGGACGGTCCGCTTCAAAATTGCTTGTAGCTAATAGATTAACTATCTATCACCTGTGTCCTCCTTGTATCATTCAAGTTATAATTAAAGTGGAACGGACCACTATAAAAAACAGTTGGCTTTGCTATGAAAAATTATTAATAGGTTTTCACGCATCCATATCTCTACTAATAAAGAAAATCTTTTAGGGTGGTGAAGCTTTTATGCATTTCCAGTAATACCCACTATCCTCCCACTACCGAACATTAGAAAATATTAGGGTTTCAGGGCAATTCCGTAATCACGAGTTCCACCTTGTGGTCCTTTACACCATGATATACGATTAGTCAACCGTTTCCACGCATTTCTATTAATTTCTTCTCTTTCGCACCGTCTTCTCCGCCTTTCTTATTTTTTCCACATAGTTCTTCCCCATTTCCAGCCCTAATTGCATCAATTTTCAACCTTTACTCCATCGATTTCCTTCCATCTGTTCACGTCCTACAACCTTCTCCTCTCTAAATCCACCGACAGTTGAAGCTGCTTCCATTTTTGCGATTTTTTTAGATCTGCTGCTGAACTTCAGATCGGGTACTCAAACAACCAGATGACCGCGTTCTTGAAGGCATAATAGGTAAATTTCTTTACTTCTTACCTCCTTCGTCCTGTTTCTTACTATTTGCTTCGAAATTACCAGATTCCGGCACGTCTGCTACTGTATTACGGGTTATTTCCTTCGAATCTACTCATCTGCTTCTGAAGTTCGTAGTTGCCACTGCACAATCTGTATTACGGGTTGTTTCCTTGAATCTACTCAAGTATATATTTTCTGTTGTTTAGCAGGTTGGATTTTGTCTCTGTTTTATGATTTACTGTTGATCTATTACATTGGCTATTTCAAGTTTACATATTAATACCGAGTTATATTATTTTGTTGATCATGTGATATGTTGTTCATTGATTTACCAATTCATTTTATATATCATTGCATTGCTGCAAGTTACATTGATTTGTTTACGTGCTCTATCGACTGCAGTATAAATCCCAATCACTTACTAAAAGGCTCAAACATGTTATATGTACTACTATTGTGGTTGTTGGTTATTCATGTCAAATGTGAATAAATAATTATATATCTTAATATTGTGTAAGTTCATTAAAATTCAGCAAATGGAATTATATAGCTTCATATTGATTCACTTTACATGGATTTGACTTTGTTTACATCCTCTTGCAAAAGAGAATTCTCTTTTACCGAATTTCATTATTGTTTCTTTTTTCACTGTCTGTGTATATACTGAGTTTTATTTTTCATTGATCGTGTGATATGTTGTTTATTAATTAACCAATTCACCTTATACGTCACTGCATTGCTGCAATTTACATTGATCTGACTTTGTTTACATCCTCTGTTGACAACAGTATAAATCTCAATCACTTACTAAAAGGGTAAAACATGTTATATGTATTACTGTTGTGGTTGTTGATTATATATGTCAAATGTGAACAAAGAATTATATAGCTTCATATTGTGTAAGTTCATTAAACTTCAGCAAATGGAATTACATAACTTCATATTGCTGCAGTTTACATGGATTTGGCTTTGTTTACATCCTCTTGCAAAAGAGAATCCTCTTTTACCAAAGTTCATTATTGTTTCTTTTTTCAGTATGTGTATATGGGAAAATCCAACTGACGAAGAAAATGATATGTAAAACTTAGCAGTTGGACTCACTGAAACTTCCCATTCGGTTGCCAAGTAATGTCAAGTCCTGAACTTGACTGATTATGCTTGGCACTCCCTTCGACTACAAGAAACTTTGCGGTAAATGGGTATGTACCTAAACCACATTAGTTGAGAACCTGCATTGTACTATACTTGAGGGCTCAATATTCCAGCACATCATGGTGAGTAAATATGGCTACAAGTTAATATAAGTAAAACTATTTTCTGTTTCATCTCCATTTTCTGATCAACTTTTTTTTAATTGTAGCTGGCAACCAAGACCCAACGTTGTGTAGAAAAGCAGAAGGGTAGCAATTTGGGTTGCAGGTTCAAATTTTTGAGAGGAAATGTAACTCGACAGCTGAAAGGTAACTTGGAAACTCTATTACTTAAGCCTAAAAGCATAATCTAAACAATGCTGATGTGGATTCGCTTCATGCTACCATTTCAAAATTTTGGCTTCTGCTTTCTTCCGATTTTTTTTTTCAAAAAATATTCCTCTGCACGTGTCTCCCACGTTCTCCCTGTACTCATTCTAACCACTCCGCATAACCTAGCCGTCTTCTCTTATCTCTGCCATTTTCCGCTTACTTCTTCTAAGATCAGATCTCCAACCTCCAAATTGCATACCATCCTCCCAATCTTCAGTACAGCCAGGGGTGAACTACAACGCAACACCATCTCCGCCGCGGAACCCCTTTTATACCGTCGATAAATAAATTCGTCATCTGCCCAACCGGTATTGGACACATAAATGCTTATTGTTGTTCCATTTCCTACCCCGATCATACCAATCAAATTTGTGCCTCAATCTTTGATTGCTATTGTTTTACAGTACCAATATTGTCACACACCCAATTCTTATTCTCCCAGCTAATTATGTCTACTTATGAAAACATATTTTCGGCCTTGAGAAGAAGTGAATCCGTTTGTATTTCTGATTTGTTCAGTGATTTGCAGTTAATTAAGGCACCTTTTATTCAGAAAGAAAATATTTCTTATTTCAAGTTCTAGATCTAAATGCATTGCAACCGCCAATAATATCCTCTTTAATCTCTATATAAATATTGTTGCAGTGTACCAGTTTTTCTCGAGCTGAGGCACAAGGAAAGAAACAACAAGAAATTCTATCAAGTATCAAAAGTAAGTGTAGATAACAATTCTGTACAATGAATTCTATCATTTTTTACTTCAACTTATTACTTTGGTCATATGGAGTCACAACTTCATATGTGTGTTGTATACTTACTGCTAAAAGAATTATTCTGTCATTTTGTTTGGATCTGCATGTTTTGTATCGTCATGCTTGCAATGCATGTGTTAGGTGACGAATGACAGTTGTGTTTCGTCATTACATTTTTTTTGAAAGCGCAATGCTTGGAACAACTTGCCGACCCATACTCATGTATTAAATTGGATGTGTAAATTTAAATGTTAGTTGAATGCACGTATCTCTTTATATTTTCAACCTCCCATATTATCATATTCTGAATGCATGTATTATATTCTGAACAAGTTGCATAACAACATGTATGAGCCATCTCATATTATTATGCTTATCCTTCCCTAACTTGCCTTTGCCCATTGGTCCAAAAAATCTAGGTTAAAGTACGTTCATTTTGGAAGGTTAGCATTTGCCAAAATATATGGATTAACATCCAAACATGATGGTCCAACAATGGTTTTTGATTATATTTTCACTTTTGTGGGTATTTAGCACCTAAAAATAACATAAAACAGCCAAAAATATTGATAGACGTATGACTATAAATATCCTTTATTTTTATTCTTCATAATATCCATGAAACATGCGTTGTTGTTCATAGTCTAATCTACCTTAATCATATTTTTGGGTACCTCATTTTATATTACACTTTAAAATGAAGTTTATATGCAGCATATTTTACTTTTGATAAATAAGTGATAAATGTGCTCTGATAAAATGTGAAATGAGAACTACTTTTTTGCAACTTATAGTAAGGATAATTTTGTCAAATAAATATTTGGATTAACATTTCTATTTTGCATTCAGCACATAATCAAACAACACTGCATCTTTGATTCAGCATTTAGCTTTCAACTTTCAGTCTTCAACATTCAGCTTCTAGCTTCCAGCTTTATAAACAAATGGAGCCTTACTTTCTTTTATCCTTTGTTCGTAGCTCTCCCAAAATAAGAGATTGGAGTTGTTCACGCATCAGAAATCTGCCAGCTTCATTTGCAGAACTGGTGGTCAGGTAAGATATTTGTTCTACAACACCCTTTCTACTTTTTCAATTTAATTCAATCGACCACTGTAACTCATAATTCGTTGTTACTCAACCATTTACCACCCCTTATTAATGTTATCCTTAATTTTACTTGATTATTCCCATTTTATTCTTTTTCGACTTAAACTATCACTGTTGACTAGGGAAAATATTCCACTTTCTTTTGCTTTCTTTTGGATGCTACAAAATATCTTTTACTTTTTGTATAGTCATCAACCACAATGTCTGGTTCAACTGTGTTTGAAAGTAGTAAAATGAAGTTCACAGTTATATTCGACATCTCACGTTTTGCAAAATTTTGTTATGGGTAGAACAGAAAATCCAAACTGATTTTAGTACATTGTTTTTAATATTGGTTGTGAAGATCATGTGATTTCAGGGGAAAACAATTATCTTTACATTTGAAAGCCAAACATTTAATTTGCTTACAATATTAATTCGACGAGTTATTGATGCTAAGTTGTTCTTATTTATCAGATTTAGAAAATAATGTGGGGGATTTAACATCGTATAACTCTATACTAATGTAGTAGAGGCTTGGCTGTAGGATTATTTGAAAAATATTAAAGCAAGTTGCAAATGGGACCATCGGTAACTTGGTTAGACCATACTGCATGTAGTAAAAATATATTCATAGTATTCATTTAAATTACGTGCGTGTTACCTTGATTATTTTATTGTGTAAACTAACCGTCAAGCTTGTACTTTTTAGTACCAGTAAATATTTACTTATTCATTTTGAGGTTGTTCTTGAATTTGTTACTGACAGTGATTTTCGTGTTATGTGTGCACATTGTTTTCTTAGCGCCTCTTATTTACTTATCCGTAATTTGGATATTTTAAATGTTTTTTCTCATGATAAGTAAGGGGTATCCAGTTTGGTTAACTTGTGAACATAACGAATTCATTCGCGTCCATCACTGTCTCATGTCCTAATTTTATTTCTGTAACTGCTCGTCAGGTCTCATATCCAACCCTGGAAACTATAGTTAAATCACCAAGTCAATCTCCTTTAGGTTCCTCCTATAAGTTGTCGGAATCCAATCGGTAAAGTGCTTTCAATGCGGGTGTTGGAACTTTCAATGTAAGCACCTATTCCTCTTTGATTCATGCTCTGTCTGTTTCACTTGGCTTTGGATTTCCACTTCACTGTATTAGGAAAACTATATTTTGGGGTCTTTACATGCTTTGTGGAATTTTGCCTCCTACGACAATTTTTCCCAAATTCCAAGTATACTCCAGTCATGGGCTTTATTTTATAATTATGTTTGCATATGATAACTGATTGTTTTAGAGTTTATTCTACAGGTAAATGATTACAAAAAATATTTGAAAGTGGGTAAAAATGGGTCGATAAATAGGCAAGCAGCGTGCTTTCATATATGTAAGTTGTGCAGTTAAAGTGCTAAGCGGCTTTATAGCGGTAGATGTGTAAAAAGTTGTAGCGGGGACAAAGCGGGGAAATAGCGTAGCTATAGCGGATGTGTAAAAATGTTAATTAGATGTAAAAATATATAATTAAAATTAATTAATTATCATTCTCGCATCATTTATGTAGAAGAAATGAACATCAACTAATATTATATAATAAAATCAAAGAATATCAAGGTTATGCACAATAGATTCGAGGATTACTATAGATTTCTATCATATATAAGTCATTTATGACATAAAATTAGCTCTTTACATTAACTTTTTTGATTTATTTTAAAGAAGAACTAATCAAATCATCCTCTATATATTAATATTGATAAAGCGAGTGCAAAATAACGTTGATTTAGCGAGTGTAGCAGAAAATAGCGGGACTTAAAGCGGAGGTACTATTCATCAGCGCTAAACTGAAAATAGCGTAGCGGCCGGAGAGCGCTACGGGCTATAGCGGGGATTTTGCGAGAAGCGGGGCTTTAACTACATAGCATGTAAGAACTAAAACTAAATTTGTTCCAAGTTATTATAACAACTTATGGTCATAAATTTCATATTCAGTTTGACATGTAAATTGACATTTGTTTTCATGTGTTAATTGAATTTGTATATATAGTTTACTGAGTAAGACAAGCATTAGTTCTGTATATCCAATATTCTATTTTGTTGGAGTAAATGAGAATATTAACCTTGAACTAATATTTTAAATTATTTTTACACAATATTTATGGCTGATCATCCAGCGAGCACTAAGGTAAGTCAACACACAATTTTTGTTTTCTGCTTAACATTCCTAATATCGTCATATTTCCTTTAGGTCTAACTTATTTGTTAGGATTTTTTATTCTTGATAATATCAAAAAATTCCATTATATTGATTTGCCTCAAACTTGGTTTATTTGGTTTTGTTCGTCGATAACATTTTTCTCGGACTATCGACTTAATGGGATTACTTGAGATGGCTAACAAATATTTGAATGAGGTTACAATTGTTTTAAATAATTTTCAAGCTAACATTTATTATCATGCAGCAGATATTAATGCATAGATATTAATGCATGATTAATGCTGTAAATCCATTTAACAGTTCACTTTATTATGCTCTTGCAGAAAAGTTTATTGCTTACAATGTTTTTGTAAACAAGTTATATTTCACCGTAATATCCTTTGTAGACAAGTTAATTGTTTACAATAAGTTATTAACTTTCACTGCTGAAAATATCGCTTTTGTCGGAAATATGGCTTTCAGGTTTCTTTTTCGATCATGCAATTACAATGTTTTTATCAACTAATCTATATGTTTTTCGCTATGCACTACCATTTAAACTAGATTCTAAGTTTTCTGGGTTAGACAAACCTTCAGCTATCTCCATGCTCATATCATCATATGTAGGATATTACAGTATATCAGAATGCATATTCAGTCAGTTCAGATTGAAAGTGTACACATATTCAGTCAGTTCAACACAACTGCGGAATGCAAGTAGGAGGAGTTCGTGGCATGACTTAACAATCACCGTAAGTGTACACATATGTAACTTGTCCTATTACTTCTACACCTATACATTTGTAACTGTACACATAACATAAATTAACCTTCCAACCTGTATAAACTATCTCAGGATTACCAAGATGAAGTGGAACAAGTGGATTGTAAGGATATAAACCAAGCAAAGAAACAGAAGAAAGATAAGAAGAAAATTTGATGGCCTTCTCAACTCACCATCTGCCCTTTCACTTTAATAAATATTTCCTTTCCTTTCTTGCATGTTGTTTTGTTCTTACTTTTACATATGCATTGCGCTGTTTCTTTTTCGGTGCTCGAACCTCCTTTTTCTACCACTGTACTGTACCTTTTTAATATTTGTATTCGAACCTGCTTTTTAATTTTAGTATCCTCTGCGTATGGAAAACAAATATGTTTTAATTGTCAACTACCAATCTGCGTATGGAACAAGTGGAACAAGCTGTTTTAACTGCGAACTACTATTTGTGCCATCTGTGTACTACTTTATTTCTTCTCTGTGATTCACATTTCTCTACCTTTTCATTCAATATGCCAACCATCTTCATGTTGTCATATCAGCCTATGACAAACACAAATAGATCAGAACGTATGTCCGCCACATGATTATTACCCACGTCTATCTTCAACTGAGTCATTACCTGTGTGTGAAGCACGTGTTCAACATAGTTTTTATTATGTAGCAGGTGAAAAGTAACTTGGCAAATTTTTATTATGTAGCAGGTGAAAGGTTACTTGGCAAGTTTTTATTATTCTCTACTTAGTTGTTAATTTGGATATTTTGTGTTCAGTTTTTTGATAGCTGTTTTACATTATGTTATGTGCACGTTGTTTTATTTAATAACAGGATTAATAGGATGTGTAATAAAATTGATAGTACTCATTTTTATAGTTTAAGCTTAGTGTTTTTTCTTCTCTGCTGACTTTTGTCCATGCATAGGTCTTTACTTCATTATAGTTTGTATGATTTTTGATTATTTGTGCATATAAGTTACATTTTATTTTTATTGTTTAACTGTATATGGGCGGAAGTTTCAGAGGAGCTTTCGTTGGACTGATCGGATGGGATGCTTTATGCAGAATACAGCGGCTCAAAATAAACGACATAACCTACAATGAACGATGTTGTTTGGCACTTCTCCAATTCCCCTTTGTGTTTTTTCATTTTTCTGTTCTTTCGTTTTTGTTATTTAATTTCACAAATAACAATTACTACCTTATATGTATTCAAAATATATAGACAAGGACCGAACTTTTTTATTTTTCCATTCATTACGTTCTCTACTTATTATAGTACTCAATACCATAAACGTTCACGATCCAACTGCTCATTTTTTGCTTACTATTTTAGTTGTTTCTTTTGCTGCTCTACAATTTCTAAAATTTGACTTCGTTCTAAATATTTCCAGCATCTTTTTTGTTCACTGTATTACTTGCCACTGATTGTATATCTAGCCTGCTGCTGCATTAGACAACGCTTAAGGTTTTCACCTGCTTCTGTAACGGTGATTATTTGCTTGATATGCATACGTCCAACGGACGTGCCTGAGTACTGGTACTTTTAACAAAACATTATATCTTGGAGCTAAACATCCAAATTAATTCCATTAGCATGTACAGTGTGTTATAGTGTGATACATTTGCAAGCTTAAGAACATCAATTAAAAAAAAAAAAACAAGAAGGCAAACACCAAAATATGCAGCATGAGTTTGTTGACACCAAAAAGGCTGGTGTTACCATGACTCCACCGTGTGATTGGTGGAAATCAGACGGATCCAAGTAGGTTCCTCTAATTTCCACCAATTGGGTGTGTGAGTCACGGTGACATCATCACTTTTGGAGTCAACAAACTCACGTAAGAGAAGTAATCATCGGGGGATATGTCATACGTCTGCAGTAGGCACCGAGTGACAAAAACCACATGTAAGAGAAGTAATTATCCGGATGATGTGGACCGTACCACACGTGGCTTGTGCACAAAAGAGGCGTTATTAGGATATGGAATACTTTACAATTTACATTACATTACATTACATGATATAGAGGTACAGATAGAGAGAGAAACTGATTAGCCAAGAAGAATGAGCAGTATAATGAGCTCAAATATTGGGAAGAAGACGGTGTGCGTGACGGGAGCATCAGGCTTCGTGGCTTCTTGGATCGTTAAGCTTCTGCTTCATCGAGGTTATACTGTCAGAGCATCTGTTAGGGACCCTGGTATTTTCTTTTCTTTCACAAACATATACTCCTAAAATATTCCTTCCGAGGCTTGTTTGCTAGTTCTTTTAAAAGCTTTGTTTGAAATTAGAGAACGATTTCTGCTATTTTCTTCCTGGAGCTCCATTGTTAATTGAACTGAGTACCAACGATTGATGGGCAGTTCGTCCTTATTGTTATATTTAATTGTGTGAATTATTAAAAAGTTAACAGCTCTTATTTATCATCAAAATAGATCTGGGATTTGTACCCGTCAACTATACATTAACACGCTATTTGATAAAAGTACACTAGTTTTTTAACCCATGCTCTTTGTAACTACAGTAGATTTCACTGCAACTAACTGTGCACATTATTATTGTTTTAAAGACGGGACCTTCGGTTTTTGGCGAAGAAAATTTATGGATCACACTATGCAATTATAGATCGAAAGCGGGGTGGATTGTGAAATTATCTCCGTGGTAATATTTTTCTCCCAATAAAATTAAAAAGTGGAATAGAAACAATACATTTATTTGCTACTGATTTATATTAGCATATAAATATTAGCATAGGGAACGCTGCGGACTGGCGCCATAAGTAAGAGTGCCACTGGGAACTCCAAAGCTCCATATCAAGAGCGAGAAAAAGGAAGAAGCCAAAGAACGGTAAGAGCGAAAGAAGGAAACAGTGGGAGTCATGGCAGCAAAAATATGAAATCACATAGAGTCAAGGACGGACTTGATCAGAACCAGTCTGCCAACCTGAGAGAGAAGGGTAGCATTCCATCGAATGATTTCCCCCCTTTCTCTATCAGTGGGGGGGGGGGGGATCAAAGATGGCGTTGAGCTTCCTTCCTCGGTATAATACAATACCTAGGTAAGGAAGCGGAAGCGAGGCCGCCTTGAAACCGGTAGATGTCTCAATCTAGAATGATCTCACTTCCGAAAGGTCTTTAGCCGGCACGAAACAGCTTTTAGATGTATTAATGAGTTTCCCCGAACATCTCTCATACTGCAGAATAAGCCACAATAGGTTACGAATAAAACGACGACTACCATTAATAAAAATGATGATGTCGTCAACGAATGACAAAGAAGAGATAAAAGGACAACACCTAGGTATGCCGAACCTATGAATCTGCCCTGCTATTGTTAGAGAGTGCAGACCTCTAATGAGAGCCTCAGCAGCAATGACGAAAAGAGTAGGCGATAGGGGTCTCCCTGACGAAGCCCCCTTCGGACCTGAAGTAACCAGTGGCTGATCCGTTAATGAGAACAGAAAGCCAGCAGTTAGAGATAAGCCTCCAAACAACATGGATAAGGGGTGTCTGGAAATCCGAAAGCCCTTAAAACCTTAAGGATCAAGAACCAAGATATGCGGTCATAAGCCTTAGCCATATCCAGCTTAACCTCTACATTAGAGCCTCGGACCTTCTTATCGATCTGAGAAACCAGCTCCTGAGCTAACAGGACGTTATCAGAAATCAAACGCCCTTTAACAAACCCAGCCTGCGAGGAAGAAATAATGCACTCGAGAAACGGTGCTAACTGAGAGGTTAAAACCTTAGAGATTCCCTTGTTAGAGAAATTACATAAGCTGATCGGTCGGAAGTCCGCACAAGTGCTAGGATGGTTGCACTTAGGGATTAGGACCAAATTGGTAGAGGTCCAACCCGCAGGAAGATCTCCACCAGAAAAGAAAGACTGAATAGCAAGACAAAAGTCTGCTTGGATAACCGGCCAAACACTCCTGTAAAAAACCCCGTTGAAACCATTCGGTCCACATGCACTGTCCTTACTAAGAGCAAATATGAAAGCATGTATTTCTTCCGAGGAAGGCGGTCCAGTAAGGTCGAAACTATCTGAAGAGAGTACCAGACGAGGAATAAAAGCGAGGGAGGCATGGTCATGATCAGACGTAGATGGAGAACCAAGGAAGAACTAAAAGTGAGATAGAATAGTATCTTTGACTTCATCCGGGGGTAAAGCCATAGATAGATCAAGACGTTGAATATGGAGAATCGTAATCGTAAGAAGGCTATTCCTCTTACGAATAGACGAGTAAATTTTTTTGGAGTTTGTATCCCCTTCAACTATCCATTTGATTCTCGCCTTCTGGCGAAGATAGTCATGTTCAATGCGAAGCTCCGAAGAGAAGGAAAGTTGGGCCAACTCCCATGCCTTCTTATTGGCAGCAGTGGGATCCTCGTCAAAGGACGCCTCTGCTAGAACGAGAGATACTTCGGTCGTCCGAACACGGTCAAAGATATTCTTGAAAACAAGAACATTCCACGTCTTTAGGCAAGACTTGAGATGCTTCAGCTTTCGAGAAAACACCACACACGGGGGCCACTCACTGGAGAGGTCCAAGAATCCTTGACGACATTATGGAAAGTATGGTGAGATCTCCACATGCTCTGAAACCTAAAGGAGGAAGGGCCAAAGAGGGATAGGGGGAACAAAGAAGCAACATAGGCGCATGGTCGGAGAAAGTGCAATGCAAATGAGATATAGAAGAAAGAGAAGGGAAGGTCGAACCATCCTTCAGAAGCGAACACTTTGTCAAGACGAGACAGAATACGGTTTGGTCTGTCTTGGTTGTTACACCAAGTAAAGGCCGAACCAACAAAGGACACTTCAGAGAGCCCCGAGCCGATGATGAAGGCTTTGAAACCTCCGCACCCGCCAAGCGGTTAATGACATTGCCTCCTCATTTTTCTGCTTGGCTGGCGACAATGTTGAAGTCTCCACCCAGGACGTATGCAGTAAAACCCAATCCGTATAGGGAGAGGATATCAGGCCAGAGAGTTCGACGCTCAATCATGTCGCACTTAGCGTACACAACCGAAAACAGAAAAGAAGAGGACAACAAGGGAAAAGAACAAGCCATCGAAAGCAATTGATCAGAATCGAAAACAGGCTGAACGACAATGCCTTTTGACCAAATCATCCAAATCTTGTCAGACACATTGGCTAAGGCACCACCAAAGCCAAGAGATTGATGTCTTTTAAGTTAAAGTAGCGTTTGGTTAATATTGTGTTTTGCATTTTGAGTTTTTAAAATTAACTGCAAAAAATAAGAAGAGTTGATGGATGATGAAAGAAATGAAAGAATGGCGGACGAAATGATGGAGGGGACGGAGGAACGACGAACATACTAGTTGTCTTCATCCTTCCATTATCTCTGAAACACGGAAAATAAATGAAGATTGTTTTCTATTTTGTGTGTTAACTTTGTTTTCTAAAACGGTCGATTTTTATAATATACATGTGTTGTTTCTATTTTTATATGGCTAAAACCTAAAAACTAAAAACGTCAAACGTCAAACCAAACGCTACCTAATATTTATTTTTTCAGAATTCCCCCGGAAAGTTACATGCTTGGGTTACATGCAAAACCCAAACCACTTTTAATATACGATTTTATCATCTAAAATTAAGTCAAAAACGTGTTTTCAAGTTAGCACTTTCCTTTTGATTGTTTATAAACACATGAAGGATAATTCTCCATCATTTCTATAAGTTTTCAAACAACCTGATGTTTCTTTCCTTCCACAATTCTTGAAGCACTACTTTCAACATCAGAAGCACTACTGTTAACAAATAACTTTGAGAATAATAAAATAGAAAATTGTTCTAATTGGTAGTAGGTACCCTCTACATTATGTTATTTCCTTAACAAATTTGTTTTGAATAGTTTGTTTTAAGTTAGTCGGCTCTTTATCCAACAAATGAAGTATGTTTAACAGTCAATTAGGAATTCTAAAAGTGAATTGGATGGTTAAGATTTAATGAACAGGGAGTGATGCCAATGCGTTGACATAGATAATCCCATTCCCTTTTCTACTTGATTTTTGTCTTGTAATCTATACTCGAACATGCGTTAGATATTTTTCCTTTATGTTGGCAATTAATAAACTCGAAGAAATAAATGTGATATTTTGGTGCAAATATAAACTTATTGTGACACCCCAATTCCCTTTATGTCAGCCATGTGAGGATGCATTAAGTTTTGTGAAGTGCAATAGGTATGAAATAACAACACAGACTAAAATTCACAAGACAGAATGTAAAACACAAAAAAAAAAAAAACATTTTTTCTAGGAATTATTCTTAAATAAGTCACAACATTGATTACATTTCAAAATACCATGGAGTCATTATCATAAAACAAACTGTCTCGTGGAAAGAAAAAAAATCAGAGAACAAGAATAAATCCACAAAAGTCATCTCCATCATAAGTCATTACAATAGTCATAAAGCAAGTACTGAAGCAATACATTAAGTAACAAATGGTCTGAATCCATGCTAAATCAAAAGATCAAAAGTCATTGTTGCGTTCCTCAACCCTGAGAACTTAGGGGGAAACATGAGAGAGAGAGAGAGAGAGAGAGAGAGAGAGAGAAAACAAACTTGGTCAGACTTAAGTCTGGTGAATTCTAGTAATTTCTAGCATGAGCATAAGACAAAGAAGTATTTAGACAAATGAATAGTAATGGACATGAAAATATAGTAAAGTAGAAAACATGAAATAACATAGGCTTCTCATTCATATCCCACGAAATAAGGTAGGGTGATTGCCCCCAATATCCTTTGTCTCAGAGGAAGAAGGGCGTATTTATGGATATTATCCATAGTCAGCAAAAGAGACCGCTTCCCCAATTTCTCAGAAACCTTCCAAATTGCATCAATGACTTTGGTTTCTTCAGTATTCAAACTTTTCTTCATGGGAGTAGAATCTGAAAATGAACAAAGATTAGACAAAGCATGGAGATGATGCAATAAATCTGAAAAAAATAGTAAGCTCACCAGGAGTGGCAAAAGTGCCCGTGATACCTGGGAGTCACCTGATATAGAAAAAATGTGTTTTCCAATCTTTAAATTTATCAATGCTATCTTTTATCAACTTCTTTGTAGGATTCGTGTGGAAGATAGACGAATCCGCTCCTTCAGCTACAGACATATGTAGCAAATGATGAAGAATACGGGCACTAAGGGAAGATTGTCCTGATTCAAGCGCTAGAAGCTCGAGGCATAGAAGACAAGTGTACGTATTTGGGGTCAACTGAATTGGAGCAAGCCGAAAATGTTGCAAAAGCCTAGAAACTAAATATGGAAACGAAACGAAGCCACCATGCCAGATGTGGATGGACGAATACACAAAGAATCCTTCTAGCGGGTTCTGAAATAATATTATTTGTTAGGGATGAGAACCACGGATCTTAAGGACAAACTAACACTAGTGGGGGGTGAATAGTGTTTTAAAGAATTGATAGAAATCTTAAAACAATTAACAATTACTCAAACAACTATATGAACCAATGAATGAATATCACAACAGAAACAATCATAGATGCAAATATAAACAAAAATAAATTGCAAAAAAGGAAAGAGCACACTGGATTTTATATTGGTTCGGATTACTCCTACATCCAGTTCCACGAAACGCTAGACTGCGCAGAGTTTTATTAATATAAGTATCTAATTACAACCTTCTTGATTTCACGGCTACAAGGTTAACACCACTCATTTTCTTTGATTTACAGGCTACAAGGAACACACCCTTTCCTTATAGATTACAATTGCCCTAGAACTCTTGAATAACACTTCCAAGCAGAGAGTATTTGATAGAGATTGAGAATAGACGAAGAATGATATAATTTGTGTTGAAATCGACAGAGTATAAGTGTAGAAACTTAGAAAACTAAGATGAACAATGGTGGTTAGATAAAGGAGGAAGAATGAGATGATATCTTATAAAAATTTCGAAATCAGACCCTTTATATAGTGTTCCAAGTGGTACAACCATTCCTAGAATGTTTTAAATATGAAAAGACATCTTTTTAAATTTAAAATTTGTGACAATTATACGTTGACATGTACATTTGTGTATGTCGACATATACGTGTAAATTTGAATTTTAAACCATTTTTCACGTATTTAAACCAATATATATATTCTGGAAACTCCTGAAACAAAACTAGTTGTGTAAAATATATTTTCTCAAGTATAAAAACATATTTAAACATACGATTTAAAAACTACATATATGAATGATATGTAATATAATTATAAACATATATATATATATACACACATATATAATATAAATATATAACTTTATAATATATATAAACCATATAAGAAACTTATATATATTTGAAATCATAAGTAAAAATGTCTTTGGATGATTTAAAACATTTTGAAAACAATTTAAAAAACAATTTGAAAACGGAAAATTGAGAGTGCTAATCAGAGTTTTACATACTAATTAGACTTTATTACTCTGATGATCTTGAAATCTTGATACTCATGAGTTTTGAATCTCCTTTGAAATCTTGAATCCCTTAAGCTGTACGGTCTTCAATATTTATTTTCTGCATATAAATCCTGCATATATATATATATATATATATATATGTGTGTGTGTGTGTGTGTATATATATATATATTCTGGATAAAAGGCGTTAGTATATATTTTATAATCAATAGTGATTGAAACAAGGTTGTTGTCATCAAAACATCATCAGCATTCCATTCTCCAAAAATCCCCCTTTTTGATGAGAACCTTGGTTTATAAAATATATTCATACCTGATATTACCTATCGATTTGATTCTTCGATTACTCTTCCTTTCACCGTGAATTCTTTCTAACTCCCCCTTAAGCCATACCTATTCTATTTATGCTTATTTTATAATTTCTTTCCTTTGTCATCAATCAAAAAGTACATCTAACTATACTCCCCCTAAATTTATACCAATAATGAACCTAGTAACTAATCCAAAGTATAATCCCTTCTAAATTTACAACTCCCCCGATTCCTTGGCAAACAGGAGCATAAACAAGCAATTCAAACAAGATTTGTAAGCAATTCAGTCAATATTTACAAGCAATCGTTTTTTGTATCAAACTAATCAATCCAAACAATATATCAAATAAAACAATATGTACAAGTTTTCATATCACACAAAGTATTTCAAATCAATCAAACAAATTCATACATCTCTTCGAACTTCCACCCATTCATCTCCACCGAAATTTGATCCTTTTTGATGACTTCCCAGTCTTGGTTGTCTTTGGTGAGAGGTGCTCCAGTGATATTATCATCTTCATCTCTGGAAAGAGAAGAGATCATCCAGCTAATAACATCAAAGTGTTTTTCTTGTTGTTTAACCATCTTTATCTGACATAATACTAGATGGCGTTGATTGCGAAGGATTATGATAGGATATTCTTGAAAGAATTGAGACTTTCTTTAAGATTTTCACTTAGATTGTGAATAAGATTGTCCATTATTTGATTATTTAAAGAAGAAGTGATTAGAGAAGAAACAGAGAATTAAAATGGAGCTTTTCTAGAAGAAAATGGTATTTATAGAGTCTAGAATTCATTTAAAAATGAATAGACATAAGGTAGTTATTTAAAAAAATAAATCAAATTTGAACAAATTTGAATTTCTCACAGTTATATGTCGACATGTCAAAACATGTATGTCGACATATGTATACAATTTTGGGTATTTTGTCTTTTCACACAATTTTTAAATATTTCTTATATTATATTATATTATTAATTCTAATGTGTTTTTATAGATGTTTAAAGGTAATTTTGATAGAGAAAAAGCATACATTACTACTAATGAGAGATTACAATCAAATGATATATGAAATACTTGAAATAGAAAGTATGGAAAGGAAATACAAGCTAATATGAAATAATAACATAAGCTAGTAAACTTAAATTTCAACTGATGAAGATGAAGAAGATGATATTCCAAGTTTTTTTTTTTCAATTTTCCCGAAAAACTTGTTCATTTTTGAAGACATTTTGTTGAGTCTTCTTGATTTTATTTTGATTTTTCGCAAGTTTGACTTGGTTTTGAAAAATGGCTTCATTGGTTATGGCTCTTGATGTAGTAGGAAGTTCTATGCTTTCCATGGAAGATTCTTCTTCATCGATTTCCATTTGAACTTCTTCTTGTTCCATTCTAGCTTGTTTTTCGGCATATGTCTCATATGGTTTAAAAGTGATTGGAATTTGCATAAGGGATATATTTCCCGAGTTAAAGACCTTTCTAGAGACAAATTCCTCTCATTTGAAATCCATTTCAGAATATTTAAAGATTCGAGTAAGGTAAATTCCTTGATAAAGAGTGTTTTCCTTTGTAGATATTTCCTTTGGTTTAAATTCTCTCAAAATTACTTCGGCCAAATCAATATCTTAAGTGCCAAAGATGGCAAAAATGACTTTTTGGACCTTGAGAGTGGGGTTATTAAAATTTCCGGAATGGGGAGTGAGAGTATGTTGAAGAAGGAGGTTAACAATTATTGCTTTTGGACGGAAAAAGTGATTCTTGAAATTCCATATGTTCATCGCTTTCAAAAATATGACGAAACGTTTTCAAATCATGTTCATCAATTTGAAAATCCGAAAAATACGAACCCATTTTCTTGCAATTTAAAATGGTTCCTTAAACATCACTATCCAAAATAATTTGTATGTCTTTCACACTACTCCAAACTTGATTTTCATTTCCTTCGAAAAATCCATGATTTAAATTCGCATAAAACATATTGACAAGATCTGAATAACATACTTCATCGTTATCCCACGAATCAATCAAACTTAAAACTTCATTTTGATGAAAAAGAGTAGGAAGATCATATGATGCAAAATATTCAAAGACAGCGAATATTCTTGTATTGACTTTTCCATTCATAACATAATCAATGTATGCTTGGATAGCCTCCGGGTTGTTGTAGTGATAGCCTTCGAGAGTTTTAGTTAGTCTCATGGTTTTAGGCTTACTTGAGGAAGTCATTAAAGAATAGTTTTGAAGAGTATAAGATAAAGAAATTAATTTTGAATTTTGAATGAAAGGTAGAAAGAATAGTATTGAATATATGGTTAAATAGAGGGCAAATAGGCACATCCTTCTGAGTAGGATGCCTTTTCAGACCTTGAGAGTTGGTGAAAAAATGAAGGGAAGTTCGAAAGTTTAAACTTTTGAAATTCAAAATTTCAATTTATGGAGTATACGTCGACTTGTACATTCATGTATGTCAACATATATGTGACCATTCAAAAATTCAAGTGTCTTATTGACTTTATTTATTAACTAATATTATATATTATCTGTTTAATTATTTCCGTATATGATATTAATCTTAAAAAATATTTTAAAATTAATTTTTATTATTATATTTATTATATTATTATTATCTTGAATTTCAAAATTCAAATTTAAATTTCAAATTTAAATTTTAGAATTCAAATATCAAACAAGGCAAGCAAACAAGCATTTCAATAAAAAATATATTAATTAAGACGTACCTGGTTTTTATATCATTTCCTTCGATATTTTCTGAATCCTGTATCGCTGTGAAGCACATATTTGAATTTTTGGTTTCTACCTCTTCGTCACTTGATGATGAATCCGAATCATCTAAAGTTCCCGCGTATGCTCTTTTCCTCTTCTTTGACGAATTGTCGTTTGTCTGTTGACTTGATTTATCTGGATATGAACACGTTCTTTTTATATGAGGTAGTTTAAACTGATTATTGTGACCACAGACCTATTCCCGATCTGGTTTGTTGCAATTGTAGCATCTATCGTCATTTTTTCCCCAAACTTCCTTGATTATTTTTCTGAAAGTTATTACTCAAGTATAAAAATATATTTAAACATATGATTTAAAAACTATATATATATATATATATAAATGATATATAATATAATTATAAACATATAATATAATTACATAACTTTATAATATATATATAAACTATATAAGGAGCTTATATATATTTGAAATCATAAGTAAAAAATCCTTTGGATGATTTAGTTTTTTATGAAAGAAGTTTTAAATAATTTGAAAACAATTTAAAAAATAATTTGAAAACAGAAATTTGGCAGTGCTAATCAGAGTTGTACATACTAACTAGATTATATTACTCTAATAATCTTGAACTCTTGAAATCGTGATACTCATGAGTGTTGAATCTCCTTTGAAATCTTGAATTTCTTAAACTGTACAGTCTTCAATATTTATTTCCTGCATATATATATATATATATATTCAAGATAAAGGTGTTAGTATATATTATATAATCAATAATGATTGAAACAAGGTTGTTGTCATCAAAACATCATCAACATTTCATACTCCAACATTATTTTCAGAGACAAGGATGTCATCTATCCCAGTCGTACCAAAGCCTTCGAGAATTACATTCATTTCATCTTGAGTTCGGATGAGAGAATGCTGCTGGATCACCCTAGTCTTTTGCTGAGGAGTAGAGGAACTCGATGGGTTTGATTCGACAACACTTTGCTTCTTAGTCATGACTGTGCCAGGTGATGTTATTACATAAAAACTCATTAACACAATGGTTTGATAAAATTGGAAAGTAAATAAACAACTTGCTAGAAGCGAATACAGACCATTTACATGTTTAAGACCAAAATGAAAACCTATTGTCATTAGTCATTTAATACTCTTATAGAAATTTGGAATATCATGGGTCACAAGAATTGAATTCTCAACAAAATTCATATAATATCATGTACTATATATATGCTGAAAATGGCTAATTTTTTGGTATCGTTCACATCGATGGTGACGACACCGAAACCAAAAGAAATCAAGTCGGAACCAGAACCACCCAAATTTTTAGTAAAAGTGATCAAAACTGAATGGCATACCATCGATACTCGAGACTTAGTCGATACCAAAGAGATTTAAGGTTCTGCACCACTAGAATCGAAACCAAAAACGTTTTAGTATTGGTACGGATCTGACCAACACCAAAATTCCAAACTTAATCGAAACCAAAACACCGCTTCGGTGACGATTAAACCAAATGTAGAAGGAAAAAGTGGATTTCAATGCCAGTAAGGCCGAAACCAAAAGAATCAGGCAGCGGTTGAATTCGGTTCCATATGTATCGAATGAAAATTCCATCCCCGTAATAGTAAATTAAAGATTTTCGCTCCCAAAATGGTTAATTTCGCATTTAAACCCTGGAACGCTTATAGCTTCAGATTTCCGAAATAAAAGATGATATATCCTCATGATTCACCATTAGCACCCCGTGTTAAACTAATATCCGTGTATTCTTTTTCATTTAAAATGGGGAAATTCGAGTTTGATCAATCTCGCTTGAATTAACAATTGGGATTGGGGGAAGAAGGATTTTTGAATTATAACTTAAAATCGGTTTGCATAAGAAAAAACTTACATGAAAAGAACCGAGTTTGCGGTCCTGGAAGTGAATGGAATTTTGAGGAAAAATCGATCTTTGCTCAAGTTGTGTTGCTTGCGGGTGAAGAAAAGAAATAAATGAGAGGAAAAACTTTATATTAAGGCGCATCCAATCATAACCACACGAGTATGTACAAATCTACGGTCCGGATCTATCATAGAAAACCAAATGGCGGGAAAAAACATGTGTTAAAGGCGGTGCAAAACAAAAGTCGAAACCATTGACTTGAAAAGTCGAAAATACTCCTTTATTAGGGGGCAAATGTTACTATCAAAATTCGATACTGAAACCAAAGAGGTGAAGGGGTATCGTGAAGGGATTGATACCAAAGCAAAGGTTTCAGAGAGAATTAAGGCAACACCGAAAGCAAAGAGTAAGAGCCATAATAGTGAAGAGCCGATACCGGAACAGCAAGGATAGAGGTGTAGAAGAACGGTACCAAAACAAGATTTGGCACATACACTATCGGTACCAACAAAGAAGGGTAAAAGAGTTTGGTACCAATACAAAAAAGATGGCAACAAAGGCACGACACTGATACCAACGTGCAACAAGCAATCCAACTTGGTATCTTTACCATACATCGAAGGCAGAAGCAAATGATCCAATACCAAAGAAAAGCAAAAACAAAGGCATGAAGTCAATACTGGAAAACAATACCTCAAGCAACGAAGACAAGACTGAGCATAAGGAATGAAAGCAATAAATTCGACATCAAATACACAAGCTTGGAGTTTGATACTGAATACATGAGATGGAAGCAAAGAAGCGCCATCAACACCAACATGTTTGGTGTCAATACAACTACATAAAGGCGGCACTGGAGTTACAAAAAGAAAGAGTATGAAAGTGATACCCAATTACTATACGAAAGCATGAAGGCGATGTCCAAAGTCAAAACCGACACCTAGGACACAAAATCAGGTCGATATCGATACTATATAAGTAGCTGCTACCGAAGCCAGGAGCTCTCGGAATCGGTCTTCCCACTTGATCGCTACTACAGGGGCCTAAATCCTCTACAAATACGAACCCAGGGATCAGATTTTCGGGGACTTCTCCTCATTTCAAAATCTTGTACTCATTTCTAAGAGACAAAACCCAAAATTTTAAATTGATTTGGGGATTTCGCGTATAATCTTCTATGTACTCAATCAAGTGATAAACAGAGAGAATACCTAGCTCTTACTACCAATTGTTCTTGTCTTTCATTCAATTATTCGAATTCAAGTCATAAATTTGGAAGTAATTACCCAATTGCCCTTATTGAGCCATCTAGCTCCAATTAGAGTCGAGCTTACAACGGCCTATCCCGTGATAACTATTGACCCTTAAGTCTCGTAAGCGCGATACACACCTCTCGAAGGGAGAGTAACTAATCTTCAGGCTTTGGATCTTGATATCTAAGGAACGACAAGTTAAATCGAACTTTTAGGAGCTAAATTACATCTAGGTTCCCCTAGATCCACGACTGTAACCCTATATTTCAGTGTTGGTGAAAAATATTGTTAACACATTCAATGAGAAATTATTTCCCTATCACACTAAAAAAATAAAAACATCAAACAAAATTTATACTGCAAAAGTATCTATACCACCATTACCTATATATTCAGACTTCTTAAGTGCAGGTGAAGATGTAAAGACACATGACAATACAACACTACTTCATGGTGATACTGTTCAATCATCTGGTCAAAACAGAGAACCACTTGAGTTGGAAAATCAGGGGATAAGCATCAACAGTTAGCAAGAAAAGAGTTAATGTAACAATGATCAAAGCTCTAGTGAAGGAGAACAACCTTGCACTCAACCTCCAACCACTTCTACTCACCCAATGATCACAAGAGCCAAACGTGGGATTTTCAAACCCAAAATGTTCACTGCAGTTACCATACATGAAGAGCCTAACAGCTAAGACTGGCAGTAACTAGAGAACATATGTGGACTCAGAGTATCAAGAACTCATTCTAAATCAAACATAGGATTTGGTATAAGCTACCAAAAGCAAAAACATTATTGGATGTAAATAAACATATAGAATAAAGAAGAAACCACATGGCACAATAGACAGATATAAAGCAAGATTGCTTGCCAAAGGATTTACTCAACAATAAGATTTTGATTATAAAGAAACTTTTTTCACCAGTTGTCCAACTGGCAACAATCAGAGTTGCTCTTTTATTGTTGTCCAGTAGATGAGAACTTAGGCAACTTAATGTCAACAATGCCTTTTTAAATGACATGGTGAAAGATGATGTGTACATGGAACAACCACATGGCTATAACCTGCACCCCTGATGTGTGCAAGCTCAATAAAACCATATATAGATTAAAATAGGCACCAAGAGTATCGTTTGATAGATTGAAAAACACATTAAACAAAATGGGGTTTCTGTCTATCAAATTAGATAACATTCTATTTACTAAATATAGCAACTGTGCAACTATATACATTCTAATATATGTTGATAATCTTATTGTTACAAGAAAAAACAGCACAGAAATTAACGAGCTTATCAAATACTTGGACAAGCTGTTTTCAATCAAAGGCTTGGGAAAGTTAAACTATTTTCTAGGCATAGAAGTCAACACTAGTACACCTACAACTATCACTTTATCTCAAAAAAAGTACATAGCAAAATTACTAGCAAAAATTAAAATGTATGAAGCCAAAGGGTGGGCAACACCAATGATTAGCGGTTAACACTAGTCTAAAAACAGGGGAAAACCCATATATAATGCAAATCAATATAGAAGTGTAGTTGGTGCTTTACAGTACAAAACTATCACTGGACCTGATTTAACGTTCAGAGTTAACAAAGTTTGTCAATTTATGCAGGCACCCTTGGACACACACTGAAAAACATTAAAACGAATACTCGGATATCTAAAGGGTACAATGGGCTATGGACTCATCATTAAAGCAAACACCAACTTTAATATTACTGGATTTGCTGATGCTGACTGGGCATCTGACTCAGATGACAAAAATTAACTACTGGGCACTACATATATATTGGGAATAATATAGTATCATGGTGCTCAAAGAAACAAGCTACAATATCCAGATCAAGCATAGAGGCAGAATATAGAAGTATTGCTAAAGCCACAACCAAAATAATGTGGTTGAAATCACTACTTACATAACTTAACATCATAACGGACAAACTGATATTATGGTGTGACAATCAGAGTGCAGTGTGCATTTCAGCTAACCCTATACTTCATTCGAGAACCAAACATATAGAAATCGATCAATACTTTGTAAGAGAGCAAATCATGAAAGAAAATCTAGAAGTCATGCACGTACCTGCTACTTACTAACGTGCTAACACCCTTACCAAAGCCTTATCAGCACTTCTCAATGTTTCGAGATGAACTTGGAGTAAAGAAAATCAGGAGCAGCAGACCTAAAATCAAGTCACGCAAAGCCGATTCCATCTCTTATCAACCCAAAGAGACTCGTGAAGATGCAAACTTTGCCATTGGTTGCAAGAAATTGAAGCAAATTGACAAGAGCAGCAACTCAAATTTATCAGAGAACATCAGATCTGAGTCAATACAAGGTAGCAAAGAGGGGAAGAGCAATGATTTCATCAACAATTGTTATAGCAAAACATTTCGATAAACGGTTGGTGTGCATGAACCTGGCAAGAGTATTTCGACAAACACATGTAAAAACAACCACCAATCAACACAAGGGCATAGAGATGATACAAAGTAAATCTGAAACAATAATGGAGTTCGATGACCCTACCCTAACAGTCAACGGCCATGAATAACTGCCAGAAGTAAATCAAAGCCCGTGTGCACATTGTACAGGTACTAGTCACATATACCAACTGTATTTAAATTAGTGGCAATTATGTAAATATTGGCATTTAAGTATTGTTGCAAACTTGTGTAAATATGACTCTTAGGCTATGTAACTGGGCATGCGATCAGTAATAATATTAAGTACCACTTACCCTTTTTTCTGTGTACTCTTATTCTTTCTGCATTTTCTTTATTTCTCTTGTGTTTATCTGCCTGGATCTTTCTTCTTCTGCTCGAGTTGATCACCTTGTTTTTGTGGATCTACTCGTTCTGATCACCCTCTTCCCCTTTACCTTTTCTTTTGTTCTACACCTATGCCTGCTTCTGCCTGCACCGTGTTGATCACCCTAATTCAAAGGATCACCTCGTGCCGAGTTCCTTATTCTACCCTTTCTCTCTACAAATTCTTTTCCTCAAATACACCTCGCCATTTCCCTGCCCCATAACCATTACCACCAAGGCCAAATCTGCAATATAATTTTCATTACTTTTCATAACGATGTAACCATACAGATTGTATTCATTCAATTCTGCAATATAATTTTCATTTCTTTCACTTCGTCAAAAATTCTGTACAACTTCTGTGTATCAAATTACAAAGTTCATCAATAAAAGATACACTTTTCTTATATTGTGTTCTGTTTTGCAACAGCTGATCCAAAGAGAACGGAACATCTACTATCATTGGATGGAGCAAAAGAGAGACTGCAATTGTACAGGGCAGACTTATTAGAAGAAAACTCATTTGATGCCATTGTTGATGGATGTGAAGGCCTTTTTCATACGGCTACTCCTGTTTTCTTCACAGCCAAAGACCCAGAGGTTTCTCTTTGTATCTTATAAGTAGAACTTCGACACATTACAATGCATCATGCACGGCGTCAGTAATTCATATTTGGTTATGTGGATCTAAACTTTCATAGCTTTCTCCTGCATCAAAATTTTCAGGCAGAACTGATTGAACCTGCCGTAAATGGGACACTGAATGTACTAAAGTCATGCCGCAGAAGCCCCACTGTTAAAAGGGTTATTGTCACATCATCCATTTCTGCTTGTGAATTTAATGGTACTCCTTTGACGTCAGACGTTGTAGTTGACGAGTCATGGTTTTCCTGCCCTAAGTTTTGCAGAGAGAACGAGGTTTGTGCTAAGAGTTTTACCCTTTTTCATTTCCTCTTTTCTTTTTCTGTGTAGTTGTGAATTTTACAATTATTTCGCACATAATATTCATTTTGATTAAAATGTAGAGTTGCTGCATGAATAATGCACTGGACTATTATCTGCGTGAGTTTCACTAACATATTACTTATGAGTAGTTATGGTATCATCTGTCAAAGACCTTAGCTGAGGAGGTTGCTTGGAAATACTCAAAGGAAAATGGAATTGACATGATCATGATTCATCCTTCATTCGTAGCTGGTCCTCTTCTGCATTCGACTCTAAATGCAACTTCTGCTGTGGTATTGAAGATGATTAACGGTATTCTTTTACCAACATATATTTCTTCAAGAAATTACACAGATCTAAATCAGTTCATTTATATATTCTTAACATTCAAGTAATCAATAAACTTTTTCGAATGCAGTCGCTTAACAATAAATACTGTGTCTCCTATCTGTTCAAGTGATCATGCCTTTAAATTTCATATGTGTATATACCGTATATTATTATTATAATTGTATTAAAAATAAACAATCAAACTTACTTTATCATATTTTAGTGTTTTTATCCCTTGTCAATACAGGAACTTCATCAACATACCCCAATGTAACTTATGGTTGGGTGAATATCAAAGATGTTGCTAATGCTCATATCTTAGCATATGAAGAACCCTCAGCTTGCGGAAGATATATTTTAGCTGAACGTGTATATCATTACTCTGAGATTGTGAAATTACTGCATAAGTTGTATCCTTCTCTTCAGATACCACTGAAGTAAGCTTCTGTATCATGTGCAATATGGATTGCATGTCATATAAGCACAATGCACACAAACATCACTGGTTACTGCTAATATAGTTTTCTTTTCACCCTACACACATTTGAAGATCATAAGTCGTAAGTAGAATTATCATGGTATCCATTTTCTGATCAATTAATCACTGTTATTATTTTCTGTGTAGATGCGAGGATGATAAGCCCTTTCCACCTGTTTATCTTATATCTAAAGAAAAAGCTAAGAGCCTGGGCATCGAATACATTCCTCTAGAAACTAGCTTAAAAGAGATTGTTGAGAGTTTAAAGGAGAAAGGTTTCATTAGCTTTTGACGAAGATATCATCGTTGCCAATTGTACTTTATAAACTAGTGTCTTGTCAACTGCACTTCACAAAATACCGTCTTTAAATCAGACTTTTTATAGTTAAGGTCGGCCCTGAATTTGAATTAGCGAAAAATCATGCATCTTCCCAATCTATTCGGATCGTTCAGTCTTTCTGTTTGAGTGATTTCCAGAAAATAAGACGGACGCTCGGGGCAATTTTTGTTCATCTTGAATTGGATAAATATTCTTCTACGTTTCCTCAAATCTGAATAAATACTTTTTTTTTCATGAACCCTTGCTTTCTTACCCAATATGTAAAGAGTACGTTTGTAACTAAATGAGAACTGTGAAAATCAAAGATCCATCGTTTGTGGATTAGAAAAAGGAATGGGTAGAAACGTATTCATTATCAGTTGGAAACAATACATTGATCGCTCTCTTTGAACATTTCAATGCTTGTAAAGGTGTGTGCAAACGTGCCGTCGACTCACTTTTTTATAAAACCGTCATTCTTTGGATTTTTAATTATTTAATCGCTCAAGACTTAGTCCTTGAGCATGGACTTACATAGACTTGAAAATGCTTGGTTGAAGCAATAAGAATACATAGAGTTTTGGATGAATAAATCTCTGACGATATTCTCCTCTCTTGTCCCATATCGATATGAATATGGCATATTTTCGGATCGGTATTCTTCATTTTATCTTCTTGGATCGGCATGCCTAGATTGCTTGGGATCGATTTTGCCTCATTTGGTCTGGATTGGCTTTTCACCACTTAGATTGGATTGGAGCTCACATGTTGGATTTGGCCGCTTTAGTTTTAGTTTCGCTCGATGCACAACTTGGAGTGCACATACGGTCATGCTAGATCGATAATGATCCAAGCATAGTGGATTGGGCAGATCCGGCGTTTTCTCTTCTGTACCTAGTCAACATGCGACCTAATTTCCTTGCCTACTTTGTTGGTCGACCGAGCTCTGTAACAACTATAAATAATGCAAGATTTGGACACTTTTAAGGATCTTCTTCTGACGCTCATACGCATGAACTCTGCCACTGCAACCCTCACCCTTTTTTACTTTGCATTTTGTAATAAAAATGGGTTGTAATTACAATCCAGCAGTATGAACAAGTGACAACCTTGAAATGGACGAAGACACAACTTGCCAAACCACTATAAGTATGTGTCGTTTATTTTTACGCTCTATATGTTTGGATTTTTATTATTATTCTATGATTTCTGCCCAGTGTTGGATGTTGGCGCATGATTGAATAAATTAAGCGTCAACATTTTGACGCACCAAGAAGAGGTGACTAGTTTTGGATTAGGATAGCTCTTGGATTCAATCATGGTAAAAAAGAAGTAGACCGACACTACTATCCAGGCGGAAGGCGCTGGATTGGAAGGGAGCCTGGAGGCTTCCTCGGCCAGAAACTCCTCCATCTATCTAACTTGGGAAGAGATGGATAGAGTAGTCGGCGAACTTGAAACTTTCCTGGAACGAAAAGGACTTTTGAGATGATGACAAGAGGAGATGATGACTTCATTTTTTGCACGGATGGAAAATTTGGAAGACCAGGAGGTCGACACAACAAATTTAGGACAAGGCTCGAGGCACCACAACGAACTCGCCTCTGATCGGTACCGACTCGTTTCCAATCGGGGCAACCCCCATGGCACTATGGTAACGTCTCATGACTTGTTGGTTAGTCGTGCATTGGATATACTGATTCTAGTGGTTTGACTCAAACGCAAGCACGTGCGGATTTAGAACCTGGACTTAAGGCGCCCGAGGATGTAAACACTGAAATGGATGATTGAAGGGTTCACACGAGAGGAATGAAAATGAGATGGGTTTTTTATGCCCTAGAACCAACCCCCCTCCCCCTCCCACGGGGAATTTTTTTAAACCTCATCCTATACTCATCCCGTAAACTCGGTGCTGGTCTGGAATTTTGCCCCTTCCTGAAATCTGTAAGGGTCAGGGTAGACCCGACCTACCTCAAAATCTGCTAATTTACATATTTTTTTCACTAAGTGATAAATTAAATGCAAATAATAATGTGTTTACAAAGATAAGAGAATATAATTAAATGAATAAGTCAAAAGGTATGCATTTGTTATTTTGTAATTATCATTGATGCAACTTAATACTATGAAAATTTTATATCTTATTAATTGAAGGTATATAATATTATTTCATAACCATAAATATCTAAAAAGATTAACAAGTAATCATTATTAGTAATAAAACGTTTTAGTGATATTTCATTAAAGCAGGTTGGATTGGGTGTAACGATCCGTAATTTAATGATTAGGTATTTAAATATTTTATTTAAATATTGATTATTCAATTGATTGAAGCAGGACTTGGGACCAGTTCCATTGAGTCCGGATTATTTGTTACATGAATGATGAGTGTATAGATCCCTATATTTCGAGTTTAAATAGTTGGTGGTCATATCTATATCGAAATACGCATAAATAGTCGTTTCAAGAGAATAGTATCGGACTGCGACAAATTTATATTTTTAGAATCGTAGTAGTGAGTTTTTGCATGCTATCAAGCTTTATAACTATCAAACGTGTCGTTCAACCATGCATAAATAAAACATGTGTCAATTTCTATAAGAAACTAACATTATATAGTTCGAGTTTTAAAGGCTCTTGTATATGACCGATTTAGGTCTCAAGAATGTCTCATTCTTTTAGAAGACGCTTTTACATAGATGATGACAGGTGGCACATATCAATTGGAGTTCACGGGTTTTCGGGTTTTATTTGTGAATTAGAGAGAATAAAGCAATATTAAATTCCCAAATGCTACTGTAGCTTGTGAAACCCAGCCCCATAACCTTTTTCTTCCTAATCTATGTTACTGTTTCATCAAGTAAAAATGATGTGTATTCCTCTTCTTTGAAAAATCTTATCTTTTGATTTACTCAACCTAAAATCACGATTCAAGGTTCGTTGGAATCATATAAGGGAGTTCTACCTCCTGTAAAAGTATGGAGGTAATCCATGAAGGTCATGGACATGAGTCCAGAACTAGGTTGATGATTGTGTGCTCTAGATTCGTCTAGAAGAGAAAAAGGAACTTGATTCGGCCTTAGGAAAGTGACGTGCATCTTTGGTAGTGTTTTAAGATGGCGTTGTGGTCCTTAGGCGGTTGCGTGCGTTAATGGAAGTGGGGAGGATGACTGGAACACATTTTTGTAGAGGGATGTGGGTTGTCATCAAGGGTACCAGAAGTTCAAGTTTGGGAAGAGGGAAATAATGGCGCGAACGGTTTCCGAGTCTATCGACCGTGGCTCCATATTATTTCATTTTAGTGCGCAGCTTAGATGGGTTTTGTGTGTGTGCTGGCTACAGGGAATGGCATTGGGAGAAAATGATTATGAAGGTGATTAGATAGCTAATGGTGATCAGCTAGCTAATTATTTAGTTAATTGATTTTGTTAATCAAAATAACTGTTAAACTTATATATTATGTAACTTTTACGTACGTTGTTGGAATTGGGCACCATTTCTTCTGTTGGACTCATATTGACGAGCACTACGCTTAGAGCTTGTTTGAGCTGATTTGAAAAAGGTGAGTTATATTATCTCTCGTTGAATTGTAATTGTTTGTATAATACAATTTTGACGTTTTTAATCGATCTTTAATTATACAATGTAATATGTAGGACAATTGAATCTAGTAAATAAAAAAAAAGATTAGATAGTGATTTAAATATATTTAACCTAATTGCCATACTTTTACTTGATTGTGCACTAGTACGCGCTATTTATTCAGTTACGCACAATTTTGACTATATTGGTAGACATAGGTTATGTGGATACTTATTTCACCTTAATTGTTATAGATAGGTTCTATTTTATTCATTACTGCTATTACAGATGTTTGTATGCTAGTTTAGGAATTTGTATGACATTTGTTTGCATGGTTGAATTGTTGCTTAGTATATACTAAAACAACGTTTGTAAGCTACCTAGTATTATGAAAATTTTCGTTCGTAAGAGTTTGGGGTACTTGTCGATCAAATGCACATGTCAATGTATATTGATTGAATGCACAAGGGTGGTGGACTCAAATGAGTGAGATAAATTCTTGAACGAGCTAAGAGTACATGGATGGGTTGGCGCAACATTGGAGCTTGGCCACAAATTTAAAGACGGAGCGACACTGAAGCTTGATGACTAACTTGAAGAAGTTGGATGGACTTAGCGAAGAGCTGGATTTCACGACAAATTCCGAACGTTTTCATGGGATAAGTATTTATCGATACAAACGGTTTTAGCAGTTACTCTTAAAGAGGAGGTAGCGTGTGATGTTCATTTGGGTCAGTTGAGTCCTCCTGGTTTTCGAAGATAGGAGATTTGACATTCACCTGGACTAAAGGGGGTCCTTACCTTGGGGAGACAATGGGGTACAACTTATGTCATAGCTGACTGAGTGGCATGGATTCGAGTATCATGGAAGCCGAGCGTTATCGTATATCCACTGAGTGAATGAATGTGATGATGGTTGATGGATGTTGTGGTTGTTGGCTTATTTATCACTACTTAGTACTTAGGCATCTATCACATCTTATATACTTGATATTTATCATACTGTAGCATATATCAATTGTTACGTGCTAAGTTTGTGGATGCAAGGGCAAGACAGATATGATTCTCCATATACTTCATTCCATATATGCTATTATGACTTTTACAACACTTTGAGATTTGTTTTTCGCTCGCACCAGGATGTTGTCACCTCGAGCTTCTCGCAATCCACTATACCCACATATCTCTTGGGCCATTCCATATCTAGAATAACCCCAAGCCCAATGAAGTTCAAAACAAAACAACGATACACAAAAGTGTAACCATGATTCAATAAGACTAGACTATTAAAAAGCATACAAAGACTAGTTGAACCCTCTACTAGGTTAGTTACAGTAAGTGGTCTATCAACAATCTAAGGGTCTAAACCTAACTTGCAAACAAGCTCATTACACGTAAAATAACTTGATGCTCCAGTATGAAACAAACTCAAATTGAAACACCCGTGACAAAAAGCACACTTTGCACAATAAACCTTTCCCTATCTTTGATGCAGCCGGAGCTCTCAAAGAAGATGGCATAACATGCAATGCATATGCTTTCACAACTTGCTTATCCCTTGGTGGTTCCGGGTAATTCTTTCTCAAATGCCCGGTATTATCATAGTTGCAACATTTCCTTTCCTCCTAAGGAGCCTTGCAGTCTTAGAGTAACAACCCTTCTCGTGATAGTTGAAGCAAGTAACCACACCCTTAGGTTTCTTCTGGATATTCTTCCGTTGCTGCAGTTGCTTACTCTTTCCATTTCACTTTTTCTTATACTTGCCACCTTGTTGTGGCTTCGAATCCTCTTTACTTTCAACAACACCTCCTTCTTTCTCCGAAAATAAACTCTCGTATCTCAAAGCTTTCTCAACCAGATTCTCATATGGATCCTCGATTTGATCTACCAGTTGTTTTCTAAGACACTCATCCAATCCCATAATAAACTTCTCATTCTTCTAGTATGGATTCTCAGTATAAGTATGAATATACTTCGAAAGCTTCAAACTCTGCCACATAGTCAGCTATTGGTCTCCCACCTTGCTTCAACTCAGCAAATCTCTTAAAGAGAATTGAATTCTGGACCGTATAAATGAATTTCTCTTCAAACTTATTCTTAAACTGATTCCAAGAAATTTGCTACTCTGTAGTCTCAAGAATAATGGAGTTCCACCAATACATAGCTCACCCTTGAAGCTGCCTCGACGCAAGCTTCATTTTCATAGCATCATAGTTCCCAAGTCTCCGAAGATGCAAACAAAAGTATCCGACCAGTTCTAGACTTCAATCGTAGATTTTTTGTCCCAGTAAATAGATTGCCTCCCAGAGAAGTGAAGTTTTTACTTAGATTGGCAAAATCAACAACCCTAGGTGCCTCCACACGAGCACCACCTACCTCAGGAGTGGGTATCCTTCTCAAGATCGTTGTCATCATAGTCTCGAACATAGCAGATAAATAGGGCGTAGCAACAACTGCTCTTAATTGACTACCCTTGCCTACCCCTCCAGTATCGAGTTCATCCCTAGTAGCATTCCTTGTATTTCAATGACTCATTCTTTTTATGAAAAAGAATGATTAGTCCACATCAGAGAAAGGCCGTAGTGGTGCTCAAGTACTTATAAATCTATTATACTATGTATATATAGTAATCATTTAAGTAAAATTACACGCACGTCTCTCATACGCTTTTATGCTTTTGCACTTTGGGTAAAATGGAATAACTAAAGCTCTGGTACCAAGTGTGACTATTGCCCCATACCTCCTGCACTAGACTATAATAAAGGTGCACTGCATGACGTACGTGCTAGGCCGATATGGGACAATCATCAAGGAAAGAAGATCGAAACAAAACCTCTTGTATAACTCATAGCGCATGGATAATATATAACAATAACATATACAATATGATATAGTAGTGAAGCATAACAAAGTTGGAAATCCTATCTCCATAGAATCTCAAAATATTAAGTATATAACACCTCAACAACTGAATATCTGAATACATCAGGCCTCACTACATCCCTCATCAGAGTATATGACGAGGAAAATAGCAAAAATATTCCAAATATATATAGTAAAAATAGTAGTACGCTAGCCCCTTCTCGTCACCACATAGCATCATTGTCACCAACCTGTCACTTATACTCAGTCTACTCATCTGCATCCCAAGGTAATAAGAGGAGACATAAAACCTTGAGTCACACAATAGTATGGTGTTTGCGATAAAAAAGCTATCAACAAATACACAAAATAATATGATAATAGACAGTTCAAGTCTCACCCGACCTGTACGTACAACCAAAGTGTTGGCACATAATAATCTTATTAAATATGCTAGTCGAACACATAGAAGTAGACATTAGTCAAAACAGAATTCCCAATCCCCCTTCTCTTCAGTATCCTACGGTGATAGACTGCCTATAAAAATAGAAGAAAACACACAAAAAATCATAGCATCCATAATAAATAATGACTAGCTACCTTCGGCTAAAGCCTTGTATACATTGATATCGAATGACCAGTCGTTTCCATCCTTCAAGGGCCAATGGAAACCCCGACTCCAGTCAGAATACCACACGTCCCACGTGTGTTTTCCTTCTCAAGACAACTAGATCACTTTTCAAGTGATCCAGGGTACTCGATCTCTCAAATCTTAACAGGCATCCCCACGATACCCCTACTTCGAGTTCACTAGAAACCTCGTCCTGTAACGATTCCTTGGCACTTTCAATCACTTAATCTGTCTCCATATTTTAGCTTGAGTTCCACTCGAGTCAGTCCATCATCTAGCAACATCATGCCACTTTGAGCTTCCTATCACATTCGACTTCGACTACTCCTGCCTGAGTTCGCAATCAAAGCATCAACATCACTTTGACAATAACTTCCGCCCCGTGGAAGCTGTCCACTATCGGAGACACCATCATGCTCCTTAAGACCACTACTCCTCATAGCCAAAACCACCAGTCCCCATTCGTCTCCCTACTAGATCAGTACTGGTCCATAGGCTATGGACCGTTACCAGTCCATTTACTTAGTAAAAAATAACTAAGTTTCTACACCCCTTTCTTAAACTGCTGTAATAATTCCCTTTGGTCTAATTTAAAGTTGAAACACTTCCCTAAGGCCTTGTATGCTAGTCCATCGATGACTATTCGAGTGTTAACACTTCAGTCCATCCAATAATCACTCAACTTTGCACATGACTTGCTATTGACCCCAATAAGCCACACACAGAGTTTTTCTCCACTCGACCATCCATAATGGATTGGTGCCGGTCCATAGGCCATGGACCGGTATCGGTCCATAGCTATGGACTGTTACCGCTCTACACCATATATGCAAACTAGGCTGTGTTTTGGGCCGTATCTATTGCAATCACAGCTCTAAGCCGTATCAAATAATGGTGTGTTTAAATATAAATATGGCCATTAGCCGTATCAAAACAACAAATTTGATATGACTTTAATCCATATCTAAAGTATAAATAAATATGGTTGTAAACCGTATCTCACTGCAAATAACATGTGGCTTTAAGCTGTAGCTAGATTATTACTAGATACAAATATAAATCGTATCAAAATTATCTATAGATACGAATACATACAAAAGGCTAGTAAATATCATGCAAACTCTATTTACAAATTATAACAGTAAACGAAACAATTGTACGAAATATTTCATACCAATCCAACAACATATATAATGAAACATGTTGTTTCATTACATTACAATAAAGAAGATACATGCTGTTTTATTACATTACAATAAAGAAGATACTTATTATTTCATTACATTACAATAAAGAAGATACATACTATTTCATATATAATGTTTCGTAATTACATTACAATAAAGAAGTTAAACTCGGTATTTTAGTCACTTCGGTGACCACTCTCCATTTCTCAACTTCGGCGATCGACCACTTTGATTCGCTTTTCAGCTGAACTAATCAATTCACCAAGCTGAAGGTTTTAACTTTCTAGTTAAAAATTTAATTGGTGATCAACCAGGTGGATGCATTTTAGGTTACGCACCTGGGTCAGGTATTCATGCTAACTTATGCATTTAACTAAGCGCTAGGACTAGTAAAGGGGATAACATAAAGTGTCATATGCTTCTTCACTAAACCTTAGGAAAAAAATTGACACTTGATGTTATCCCCTTTACTACTCCTAGCGCTTAGTTAAATGCACTTGTTAGGATAAATACCTGACTTGGCGGCATGAGCTAAAGTGCATCAACTTGGTGAATCACCCAGTAATTCTTAACCAGAGTTAAAGTATTCATCTTGGTGAGGTTTCGCTGATGGACCACTCAGTAAATTCTTAACCAGAATAGACATGCATCATCTTCGTCTATACTTGCAACCTAATTTGCATTAGAACAATGAGTCAGAATATACATATACAATACACACACAGAGACATATATAATACACACACATACACAACATACATATACAACACACACACAGAAATAGACATAGAGACACATAGACATGCACATTGCACACATATATAGACACACAGACATACACCGCATACATATACACATACAGACAAATACACACATAGCTTATCATATAAGACTGCAAACATTACACTAATTCAATACACATTGAATTTGTGCTAGTCGACTAATCATGATCGACCAATTCAGGTATACATATTGAGTTGAATTTAGGTATACACCAATCCAAGTACAAGACTTCAAGTACTAGTCGGCTAATCGTGATCGAGCAATCAACTTGCCAGCCTCCTTTTAGGTATACATATTGAATGCAATTACTGAATATTGAATTAAACTGCATATTTGATTTAAACTGCATATTTGATTTAAACTTGATTTGAACTGCAATAATATAGTTGTAAGCAACAATATATTTTAATTGACAAATTTTTTGTGACAGTAATATATCTATTGACTAGTCTACGACTAATTGACTAGTTGGACCTTTGTCGACTCGACTTAATGGTGCAACAACAAATACTGGGTCAAGCAGTTGCAAGTGACAGTAACCAAGTACTAAAAGGAGGCAGGCAAGTCGATGGCTCATCGTACAAGACTGCAAACATTACTCCAATTCAGGTATACATATTGAATTGGTACTAGTCAAATAAGCGTGATTGACCAATTCAGGTATACATATTGAATTGAATTTAGGTATACACCAATTCAAGTACAAGATTGCAAATATAAGACTACAAGTACTAGTCGACTAATCGTGATCGAGCCATCGACTTGCCTGCCATCTTTAAAGTCAAACACAAGGTGTGTGTAACAACCTAAAAAATCCGAACCAATTTAAAAATTTTATTTTGGCAATTTTAATGAATTGTGAATAATTAAAATGATTTATTTTAAATAATAATGACAAGAAATTTATTTTAAATAGAATTAGAACATATATATTTATTTGAATCAACGTTAGAATATAAATATTTATTTTAATTATAAAGGAATTGAAAAAGGCGCGGTAGTTTGAAAATTTGATTTCAAATTTCAAATGAATGTACATGATTCAAAATAAACCAGATTTTAGCAAAACCAAAAATATTAGAATCTATTTGAAAATATTTTCCAATGAATCCGAAAAATTGAAATTTCATAGTGGGAATAAAAAGTTATTCCCTGTTGAAAATTCAGAAAAGTCGATATGGAATTTTAGCCCTTAAAAATAGCCATTTTGCAAACGACCTCCGTTTTCGACGAAACCACTTTTGTTGGATCCGGGATGTCAATTTATTGCCAGATTCCAAAATTCATAGTTTAGTGAATCAATATGTGAGTGTGGCAAAGGAAAACGTGTTTTGACAGTTTTAGTCAATTTGGATCGACCAGAAAATGGCCATTTTTCAAACGGTCTCCAAATTTGATGAAACTAGTTTTGTCAGGACCGTATCATCAAAACATAGCCAGATTTATTTTTTGGGGAATTTTTAGAGTTAGTATGTGGCCCGGGTAAATTGAAATGTGCGTTCAAATTCAATATATAGATTTATATTTTGATTTTAACGAAAACTGATCGAAACAGCTAAATTGGCTTACGGGACATATCCCATTATGTCCGGAATGGGGGTAATTAGCTATGGGCGATATTTGTTGGAGTGGATATGGAGTTTGGATAAATTTCACCTTTTTGAAAAATAATATTATATATATATTAATAAACTTAAATATTAAAAGCTATTTCTAATTTCCCCCCTTTTCATTTCTGTAAATCGATACTCCACCGTCAACAAAAATGGCGGCCTCCTTCCATTACCGTCCGTCGCGCCTCCAGGGCCGAAGTTGCCCTTTCCCCGCCTCCTCCTCCCATTGCTCCGCCTCCCCTCCTTCAGCTCGACCTCGAGCGTGACCTCCACCGAAGATCGCGAGCTCCTCCGCATCGTAGAACCCATCGTGCCGCTCACCTGACAAGCGCCCCCCTCCACTTCCCCTCCTCCTTCCTCCACCCTTCTCTCTTCCCTGCGATCGAAATCTGAAAACCCTAAATCGCGCACCCTAGAATCGAACCACCAAACACTGCGAGATCCACCGTTCCTCTACCGAGGCTGCTGCCACCTCCTCCCTCTGATGAGCCGCGCACCGCCACAGTGAGAAGCCATCTCCGTAAGTCTTCCAATTTTTAATTCTCTATAAATATATGTTTTTGGTTAGAAAAATATAGATTTTTCATTATAGAAAATTTAGATTTTGGTTATAGAAAATTTAGATTTTTTAGTTATAGAAAATTTAGATTTTTAGTTATGTAAGAAAATATAATTTTTAGAAGATAAAGATTTGATTTTATTCTATGTATGAAATATTTTCGTTAATAAAAATATGAACTTTATTTTTATCATGAAGTAGTTAGAATATAGATTCGATTTTTATATGAGTAGCGGGTTAAAAATAGAATTTTTATATAATAGAGAATATAAAAATATTATTTTTATATATGTAGAGTAATAAAAATATAATTTTCATATATATATGGAGAAGTAAAAATATGATTTTTAATATATGAACATCATATTAAAAATATGATTTCTACTATGAACAGTGTGAAAAGGAGTGCGATGGAATGGACTGAAATCAAAACAAAATCCAAACCGTTCAGAAATAAAGAATGGAGGAGTGGATCCCAAAGGTGAGAACTTCTCACTTTTATTTTATTTTCTAGTTGAAATATATACTAGGATGCAGACGGTGCTTAGCAGCACCCGACACCCGTTGTCCACAGACCATGGATGACTTGTTTGTTTGTTTGATTGAGTTGTGAAATTTTATTGTGTGGCGTGGAATGGAATAAAAATTTTATAGTTAAAATTTTTAACGTGTATATGGATAAAATAAATATTTATAAAAAAATCGGATGGTTTGTTTATGTACACACATTTGACTGACATTGATTGGGACGATAAATTTTACACATCGCCCAACTGCACAAATAAATCTGTATTTGTTGATTGGAACCCCACACGGGTATTGGGATGATATTGGACATACACTAATCCCAACAATTAGTTGTATGTCGATCGATTGATTGACAGGCTGTTGTAAGCGTTGAATATTTATATTTGATGCTTATGCAGTGTAGAATACACTTTGGATGATGGTTGACTGTGTTTGATTGTTGTTGTGTACATGTGGTGTATGGAATCCATATAATCACATTATATGGTAATTAACTGTGTCTGATTCCAGTTCAGAAAGAATGAATATTTTAAAATAACGATTATTTTAAAATAACGAATATTTTAAAATAATATTCAGAAAAGAATCAGAATATGATTTTGATGCCGATTTGGGATGGACGATGGACACAAATATATTTAAATATATATAGCCGTGTTGATTAGATTAACGCCATTTTGACGTGAACGATATTTATATCGATTTTATTCATTTTTATAATGAATATCGAAAATGAATTGATTTCAAAATCTAATGTTTTGAAAATATTATCATTTATATACTGATGATATGGAATATTCAATTTTGATTAGAAATTGAATATGAAGTTGAAATCATTTTGAAAATGAATTTAAAACGATTTATAAAATATGTTTTAATTGAAAATCGACGGAATACATATTATATATATGATATAATGGACTGAATAGAACGCGCCGCGCCGTGACAATTCGCGAATTTCGACCATTGACTTCGAATGGACATTACGGGAGACCCGACTTTCGAATTCTTCTAAAACCAGAACCGTTGGGTTCATATCGAAAAGAGCTTTCTAAAGAATATTAGAGATTTGAAATCTAACAGTTGGATTTGGAATTATGTCTAAATCATATTTGGAAAAGGTCGTTGTAAGTGCAGTTCGATGGCCGCTTATGGAAATCAACTGTACGGGCCTTGATAAAATTATTAAAGATATCAATAATTAGTGTAAAATCATAAGAAATGATTTGGAAAGAATTAGGGTGAAAAATTCCATATTTGGAAAGATAAAAATAGATTTTTATCGAAATGAACTAGTTTTGAACTAGAGTTATAATCCAAATATTTTTAAAATAAATAAATTGGATTTGAAATGGTTTTAAAAATAACCAGAATTTCCAATATATAAATTGGAAATGGATTTGAATCGAAATGGTCTTCGGAATATTTCGATGTGGGATTTCATGATTATACAGATATTGTTATGGAAATGTGAAAGATATATATATCGTTATTTCCAATACGATATTTGTTGATTTCAGAATTTGATATTGAATATAAGCCGATATATTTTCTATTCAGAGCCTTGTATTTAATATCAAATTGGATTTTGGGTTTGTCATGAATGGTATCTTTAATAATATTGTTCTTTAACCCAATGGAGTTAAGAAATTAGAAACTGACTGGAGATTAGTTAAGTTGAATGGTTTCCTGGGTATGGATCTGGTGTTGTTTTCGGCCTTCGGGGTTAACACTGAGGGAATTGTTCTCTTACTAATTTACGGTTAGAGAATGATGGAAATGTGAATTGGGTTTGTTGTGAACTGTGTTTTAGCAACATTCGTTCTTAACCTGATTTACAGTGAAATGAGATTTGGAATTTATAAATCTTTTGTTAAGATTTAAGGAGATTTTCCAAAGTAAAGTTTTCCAATTTAACAGATTAAATTGGAAATGAATGGAATTCGATTTGGTAATAATCGAAGTAAGCTTCTGTAGAGGAAGACAGTTAATATATATGGAATTTAAAAGACCTTGTCGTTATTCCATTGATATTATCGGTTGGATATGGAAGTTTATATCGATTATATATATATATATCGATTTGTTTTCCATGAAGATTCCATTGTTAATGGAATGTGATTTTGGGTTGTCGTGAATGGTATCTTTAATAATACTGTTCTTAGACCCAACGGAGTTCAGAAAATCAGAAACTAACTGGAGATTAGTTAAGTTGAATGGTTTCCTGAGTATTGATCTGATGTTGGTTTCGGCCTTCGGGGTTAATACTTAGGGAATTGTTCACTTGCTAATTTACGGTTAAAGGCTGATGAAATGGAATGTGATTTTGGGTTTATCATGAATGGTGTTTTAAAGGACATTGGTTCTTTAACCCAATTAAAGACAGGATATGATTTCCCAAGTTAAACAATCGTTAATATTGATTTTTGGGAAGATTAAAACCAAGTGGAGTTTTAATGCATCTTTAATTAGATTGAAATGATATCCAAAGGAAGATTAAAGAATAAATTTAAAGAACTTATCTTTGCTAAAATTAATGGGAACCTTTCCTAAAGTATAAGAATATTTGAATAAAGGAATATTCTATATTGGAACGAGGCGTATGTTGTGTTTTTATAGCACTTGTTTACTATATGCGCGAGTTATTCAGAAAGACCGGGTTTATCCCATTCTGAATAATTGATTCGACGATGTGTCGAGGATGAAGATGGTGGTTGAAGACAGGAGGTCTTCACATCGTTTGGATGATTATTGATGTCTTGATTGGGCTGTACACCCAAGACGAGGTAATAAGTGGTGATCGTCCAGACGTACTTGGAGATCGACGGATATGTGGGGGCCTCTCCCCTGTATTGGACATATGGGGGAGGAATAAGGTGCCTCCGGTTTCGTTCAGACCAAGAACAAACTTGTAAATGGATGTGTGTCTGACATCGGATTTCATTCTTGTGATTGATAGACATCGGTTGCATAGCGTGAATTGCCTGTGTGGCATGCTGAGATGCAAATGATCAAGGCTTCTGTTGAAAAGCAGAGTCTTGTGGTTGATGATTAAAGCGCAGCTTTAATATAACGTAGCTTTGTGTAGCGTTAATTCGCGAGCCTCACGCCCCGGTGTGGACCAGAAACGGGAGAGGACATCAGGGAGGGCATGCTTTTGCTTCTAGCTAGAAGTGGTGTTAGCGTTGTGCAAGCCCTGACGTTTAACTTATGTGGATGATGGATAGCGAGGCGCCTCGGTTATATCGGTCGATCCAGGGCCGATGGAGCCATTTGGCTCATTTATGCCCCATAGGGCGGGGAAACGTATTGTTCAAGGTTTTTTAATCCACAATGCACTTTGATGGGCCATCCCTGACGATCCAATGGCCTACTTGAGTCTGGATCCTGAGGGGCGGTCTAGAGCGTTTCAAAGCGGTAAGGACGATCCCTTGCCTTGGTTCACAGATGGAAATCCAACTTCCAATATGTGATTTTGGGGTTTTGATTGTAGAGCCTAGTATTGGCGACATGATATATGGTACCCATGTCATCTAGGATTGATACATTTATATTTGAAGTTGTTTTATACACTATGCACTTATAATAGTATCAAATGATTTGTTTTAAACGTACCAAGCATGTTTGGCTATTATAAGGGAAAACCCTGTCCTACGGCTTGCATTGCATTATGTGATGGGACCTGGGTCTTATAACAACTTCATTTTTCCAAAAAGCATTGCGCTGTTTTGTTATGTGCACTGTTATTCTTGGGAGGAAACCCGTTCTGTTTTATACGGCGTGGTCCCTTGATATATGTGATTAAAATAAAGTTTTAAATAACTGTTTTAGTTCTCACACAGTCACATGACTGACCTGGAGCTTATTGTTTTAACCTAAACTCTGGGTGCCCCTATTTTCCACATGGGCAGCTAGTAGCTTTGGTTTTGCAGATTTATATTCATAGGATCCTGATTTACAGCTGAAGCGATATCCGGAAAGCTCTGCATCCATGTATTATTTTCAGTTGTGGTTTGTATTGTTTTACGCTGCTATGTATTTAAATGTAATTTAAATCTCTAACATTGATCAAATGTGTATGATTTATTCATACTCTGTTATATTCTTGTATTCTGATGAAATTGTTGTAATAAGCAATGAAATGTTCTTCTGTTTGCGTTCTGATTCGTCCTATTCTCAATTCAATCCGGGCTTTCCTTTACGGGGAGGCTCGGGTCGCTTCATTTGTTATCAGACCTTTGGTTTACAGAGCTCAGAGAACAAGGCACATTAGAACCGAACGAAAGAATTCATCAGAGATTGGATTAGTAAAATCCAATGAGAATGACTCGTTAGAGATAAAACCAGTAGTATCCTAGAACGGGTGTGAAGAGTAGTGTTTTTAAAACAAATTTTGTTTTGAAAATTTAAATTATATAATACGTATTTGAATACTTTACTTATATCGATTTGGATAATCGGGTATATGGAGATTTTGAGTATACGCGTAATTAACGTGTATTCAAAACCTTAAATATACTGGACAGATATAGAATCACGCTCTAATCGCCCGGAGATGATCCTGATGATCGCTATAGCATCATCAGTGCTTGTGTTCGAGTTTCGAAGGTAGGATATCTATATATATTTCCATTGGCTAGTGTGAGAACCAAAATTAGATAGGTTTTATTGTTGTGATTTGGCATCAAAAACATGATTTTTGACTATGTATTAAAGTTATATGTTTGAAACGATAATCCACAAATTGATTGATGGTTGCATTGTACGATTATTTGTTAACCAATAAAACCATTATGTAAATGAACAGTACATATAAGCAAATTGTATCAAACATTGAATTGAATTGAAAATTGTTTGGAATTCTATGCACATACATGTATATACATTGAACAGGTCATAGCAAGGAGGTTAGAGAAGAGGAATAAAATTGTTTGCCCGACAAATATGTACATGTTTATTGTATTTCTTGGAGATTTTGATTATTTAATGAGCCTATTTGCTAGCCGATTGGCTGTTTCTTTTTCTTTTTGACTGGAGAGGCCTGTGTGGCGGTTTGGGGATTTTCCCGGTTCTCCCGTACAAAGGAGGTTATGGCGAAATTTTTCGAAAATTTAGGGTGTTAGCCAAATTTTTTGAAAAATTTGAAAAGTTCTTAGAAACTAAAAAGTTGAAGAATGAAAGCCAAACTGATAGTTGAGTTGGTTAGTAAACAACTTTCAGCTCTGTTCCTTTTCGAGGACAAAAAGATTTTAAGTAGGGCAGATTGTAACAACCCGAAAAATCCGAACCAATTTATATTTTTTATTTTGGTAATTTTAATGAATTGTGAATATTTAAAATGATTTATTTTAAATAATAATGACGAGAAATTTATTTTGAATAGAATTAGAACTTATATATTTATTTGAATCGACGTTAGAATATAAATATTTATTTTAATTATAAAAGGAATTGAAAATGGCGCGGTAGTTTGAAAATTCAATTCCAAATTTCAAATGAATGTACATGATTCAAAATAAATCGGATTTTAGCGAAACCAAAAATATTAGAATCTATTCGAAAATATCTTTCCAACGAATCCTAAAAATTGAAATTTCATAGCGGAAATAAAAAGTTATGCCCAGTTGAAAATTCAGAGTAGTCGCTATGGAATTTGGCCTTTAAAAGTAGCCATTTTACAAACGACCTCCGTTTTCAATGAAACCACTTTTGTTGGATCTGAGATGTCAATTTATTTCCAGATTCCAAAAATCATAGTTTTGTGAATCAATATGTGAGTGTGGCAAAGGAAACGTGTTTTGACAGTTTTATTCAATTTGGATCGACCAGAAAATGGCCATTTTTCAAACGGTCTCCAAATTTGACGAAATTAATTTTGTTAGGACCGTATCATCAAAACATAGCTAGAGTTATTTTTTGGGAATTTTTAGAGTTAGTATGTGGCCCCGGTAAATTGAAATTTGCGTTCAAATTCAATATATAGATTTATATTTTGACTTTAGCGAAAACTGATCGAAATAACTGAATTGACTTACGGGACATATCCCATTGTGTCTGGAATGGTGGTAATTAGCTATGGGCGACAGTTATTGGAGTGGATATGGAGTTTGGATAAATTTCACCTTTTTGAAATATAATTATATATATATATATATATATATATATATAAACTTAAATATTATAAGCTATTTCTAATTTCCCCCCTTTTCATTTCTGTAAATCGATACTCCACCGTCAACAAAAATGGCGGCTTCCTGCCATTGCCTTCCGTCGTGCCTCCAAGGCCGACGTTGCCCTTTCCCCGCCTCCTCCTCCTATTGCTCCGCCCCCTCCTTCAGCTCGACCTCGAGCGTGACCTCCACCGAAGACCACGAGCTCCTCCGCATCGCAGAACCCATTGCGCCGCTCACCTGACCGATGCCGCCCCCTCCACTTCCCCTCCTCCTTCCTCCACCCTTCTCTCTCCCCTGCGATCGAAATTCGAAAACCCTAAATCGTGCACCCTAGTATCGAACCACCAAACACCGCGAGATCCACCGTTCCCCCATCGAGGCTGCTGTCACCTCCTCCCTCTGATGAGCCGACACCACGCGAAGCCACCACCGTAACCCTAAAATCTCCGTAAGTCTTCCGATTTTTAGTTCTTTGTAAATATATGTTTTTGGTTAGAAAAATATAGATTTTTCATTATAGAAACTTTAGATTTTGGTTATATAAAATTTAGATTTTTTAGTTATAGAAAATTTAGATTTTTAGTTACGTAAGAAAATATAATTTTAGAAGATAAAGATTTGATTTTATTCTATGTATGAAATATTTTGGTTAACAAAAATATGAACTTTATTTTTATCATGAAGTAGAGAGAATAAAGATTCGATTTTTATATGAGTAGCGGGTTAAAAATAGAATTTTTATATAATAGAGAATATAAAAATATGCTTTTTATATATCTGGAGTAATAAAAATATAATTTTTATATATATAGAGAAGTAAAAATATGATTTTTAATATATGAACATCATATTAAAAATATGATTCCTACTATGAACAGCGTGAAAAGAAGTGCGATGGAATGGACTGAAATCAAAACAAAATCCAAACCGTTCAGAAATAAAGAATGGAGGAGTGGATCCCAAAGGTGAGAACTTCTCACTTTTATTTTATTTTCTAGTTGAAATATATACTAAGATGTAGACGGTGCTTAACAGCATCCGACATCCGTCGTCCACAGACCATGGACGACTTGTTTGTTTGTTTGATTAGGTTGTGAAATTTTATTGTGTGATGTGGAATGGAATAAATATTTTATAGTTAAAAATATAAATTTTAACGTGTATATGAATAAAATAAATATTTATAAACAAATCGGACGGTTTGTTTATGTACACACATTTGACTGATATTGATTGGGACGATAAATTTTACACATCGCCCAACTGCGCAAATAAATCTGTATTTGTTGATTAGAACCCCACACGAGTATTGGGATGATACTGGACATACACTAATCCCAATAATTAGCTGTATGTCGATCGATTGATTGACAGGCTGTTGTAAGCGTTGAATATTTATGTTTGACGCTTATGCAGTGTAGAATGCACTTTGGATGATGGTTGACTGTGTTTGATTGTTGTTGTGTACATGTGGTGTATGGAATCCATATAATCACATTATATGGTAATTGTCTGTGTTTGATTCTAGTTTAGAAAGAATGAATATTTTAAAATAACGATTATTTTAAAATAACGAATATTTTCAAATAATATTCAGAAAAGAATCAAAATATGATTTTGATGTCCGATTTGGGATGGACACGAATATATTTAAATATATATAGCTGTGTTGATAAGATTAACGCCATTTTGACATGAACGATATTTATATCGATTTTATTCATTTTTATAATGAATATCGAAAAGGAATTGATTTCAAAATCTAATGTTTTGAAAATATTATCATTTATATACCGATGATATGGAATATTCAATTTTGATTAGAAATTGAATATGAAGTTGAAATCGTTTTGAAAATGAATTTAAAACGATTTATAAAATACGTTTTAAATGGAAATCAACGAAATATATATTATATATATAATATATGCCCTGAATAGAACGCGCCGTGCCGCGGCAGTTCGCGAATTTCGACCATTGACTTCGAATGGACATTACGGGAGATCCGACCGTCGGATTCTCCTAAAACCAGAACTGTTGGGTTCGTATCAAAAAGAGCTTTCTAACGAATATTAGAGATTTATGAAAAGAGCTTTCTAACGAATATTAGAGATTTGAAATCTAATGTTTGGATTTGGAATTATGTCCAAATCAAATTTGGAAAAGGTCGTTGTAAGTGCAGTTCGATGGCCGTCTATGGAAATCTACTGTACGGGCCTTGACAAAATTATTAAAAAATATCAATAATTGGATTTGAAATGGTTTTGAAATTGTTTTAAAAATAACCAGAATTTCCAATATATAAATTGGAAATGGATTTGAATCGAAATGGTCTTCGAAATATTTCGATGTTGGATTTCGTGATTATACAGATATTGTTATGGAAATTTGAAAGATATATATATATATAAATATATATATATCGTTATTTCCAATACGATATTTGTTGATTTCAGAATTTGATATTGAATATAAGCCGATATATTTTCTGTTCAGAGCCTTGTATTTAATATCAAATTGGATTTTGGGTTTCTGGTGAAAGGTATCTTTAATAATACTGTTCTTAAACCCAATGGAGTTAAGAAAATTAGAAACTGACTGGAGATTAGTTAAGTTGAATGGTTTCTTGGGCATGGATCTGATGTTGGTTTCAGCCTTCGGGGTTAACACTTAAGGAATTGTTCTCTTACTAATTTACAGTTAGAGACTGATGGAATGTGAATTAGGTTTGTTGTGAACTATGTTTTAGCGACATTCGTTCTTTAACCCGATTTACAGTGCAATGGGAATTGGAATTTATAAATCTTTTGTTAAGATTTAAAGGAGGTTTTCCAAAGTAAAGTTTTCCAATTTAACATATTAAATTGGAATTGAATGGAATTCGATTTGGTAATAATCGAAGTAAGCTTCTGTAGAGGAATACAGATAATATATATGGAATTTAAAAGACCTTGTCGTTATTCAATTGATATTATCGGTTGGATACCGAAGTTTATATCGATTATATATATCGATTTGTTTTCCATGAAGATTCCATTGTTAATGGAATGTGATTTTGGGTTGTCGTGAAATGTATCTTTAATAATATTGTTCTTAGACCTAACGGAGTTAGGAAAATCAGAAACTAACTGGAGATTAGTTAAGTTGAGTGGTTTCCTGGGTATTGATTTGATGTTGGTTTCGGCCTTTGGGGTTAATACTTAGGGAATTGTTCACTTGCTAATTTACGGTTAAAGGCTGATGGAATAGAATGTGATTTTGAGTTTATCGTGAACGGTGTTTTAGAGGACATTGGTTCTTTAACCCAATTAAAGACAGGATATGATTTCCCAAGTCAAACAATCGTTAATATTGATTTTTGGGATGATTAAAACCAAGTGGAGTTTTAATGCATCTTTAATTAGATTGAAATGATATCCAAAGGAAGATTAAAGAGTAAATTTAAAGAATTTATCTTTGATAAAATTAATGGGAACCTTTCCCAAAGTATATAAGAGTATTTGAATAAAGGAATATTCTGGATTGGAATGAGGCGTATGTTGTGTTTTTATAACACTTGTTTACTATATACGCGAGTTATTCAGAAAGACCGGGTTTATCCCATTCTGAATAAATGATTCGATGATGTGTCGAGGATGAAGACGGTGGTTGAAGATCGGAGGTCTTCACATCGTTTGGATGATTACTGATGTCTTTTATTGGGCTGTACACCCAAGACGAGGTAATAAGTGGTGATCGTCCAGACGTACTTGGGGATCGACGGATATGCGAGGGCCTCTCCCCTATATTAGACATATGGGGGAGGAATAAGGTGCCTCCGGTTTCGTTCAGACCGAGAACGAACTTGTAAATGGATGTGTGTGTCTGACATCGGATTTCATTCTGTGTGATTGATAGATATCGGTTGCATAGCGTGAATTGCCTGTGTGGCATGCTGAGATGCAAATGATCAAGGCTTCTGTTGGAAAGCAGAGCCTTGTGGTTGATGATCAAAGCACGACTTTAATATAGCGTAGCTTTGTGTAGTGTTAATTCGCGAGCCTCACACCCCGGTGTGAACCAAAAACGGGAGAGTACATTAGGAAGGGCATGCATTTCCTTCTAGTTAGAAGTGGTGTCAGCGTTTTGCAAGCCCTGACGTTTTACTTATGTGAATGATGGATAGCGAGGCGCCTCGGTTATATTGGTCAATCCGGGGCTGATGGAGTCATTTGGCTCATTTACGCCCCCATAGGGCGAGGAAACGTATTGTTCAAGGTTTTTTAATCCACATTGCACTTTGATGGGCCATCCCTGACGATCAAAGGGCCCACCTGAGTCTGGGTCCTAAGGGGCGGGCTAGAGCGTCTCGAAGCGGTAAGGACGATCCCTTGCCTTGGTTCACAGATGGAAATCCAACTTCCAATACGTGATTTTGCAGTTTTGATTGTAGAGCCTAGTATTGGCGACATCATAAATGGTACCCATGCCGTTTTGGATTGATACATTTATATTTGAAGTTGTTTTATACACTGTGCACTTATAATAGTATCAAATGATTTGATTTAAACGTACCAAGCATGTTTGGCCATTATAAGGGTAAACCCTATCCTCTGGCTTGCGTTGCATTGTGTGATGGCACCAGGGCCTTATAATAGCTTCATTTTTTGAAAAACATTGCGCTGTTTTGTTATATGCACTGGTATTCTTGGGAGGAAACCCGTTCCATGTTATACGGCGTGGTCCCTTGATATATCTGATTTAAAGTAAAGTTTTAAATAACTGTTTTATTTCTCACATCAGCCACATGACTGACCTGGAGCTTATTGTTTTAACCTAAACTCTGGGTGCCTCTATTTTCCACATGGGCAGCTAGTAGTTTTGGTTTTGCTGATTTTTATTCATAGGATCCTGATTAACAGCTTAAGCGATATCCGGAAAGCTCTGTATCCGTAACTACTTTCAGTTGTGGTTTGTATTGTTTTCCGCTGCTATGTATTTAAATGTAATTTAAATCTCTGATATTGATCAAATGTATATGATTTATTCATACTCTGTTATATTCTTGTATTCTGATGAAATTGTTGTAATAAGCAATGAAATGTTCTTCTGTTTGCATTCTGATTTGTCTTGTTTTCAATTCAATCTGGGCATTCCTCCACGGGGAGGTTCGGGTCGCTTCATTGTCAAAGTATAAGGAAGCAAATATTCACATGATAGCAGCAGTTATAAATTAGTTGACAAGGCAAATGTACAACATGCATAATGACATCAGTCACTTGCATGATGAAAGTACAAAGGATATTGCAGATCCACATAGGTGAAACATGCACATAAGCGAGTGATATAACTCAAGTGATACAAGTCAAAAAGAATGGCTCAATGGCAAGCAAGTGAACAATTAAGAAACATAACATGCAAGTATAATATCAGTTTCTATCATAAGAATACAAATTCAAGACAAAGGTGTGTGTACATGGAAAGAAATGCCATGCACATCATATCATGCATATCCTTCCGTTCACAAATACATAGGAGCAGCAGTATATGCATTGCTAATACACAAGGAGTTCAAGTAAATGAAATAAAGTAAAATTGCAAATGCAAATGAAAATGCTCAAGTCAAGCTGGACCAGCACAAACAAAAAATTACAAGTGCTGCAGCAAGCAAAATTGCATGCATAAGGAAATGGCACCAATTAAGCAAAGGTAATAAGGAATGGCAATACAGTGCACATATAAAAGCACAGTGGCATCACACAAAGCCAAGCAAGGTCAAGGGTTCATGCACAAGTGACATACTCGAGAACCATGGCTAGAAATGTAAACAGTAGTAGACAAGCCTAAAATTAAACCCAATTCAAATTCAAATTAAACACGTAAATAGAAGATTGACCAAACCCAATTCAAATTAAAATTAAACCCAATTTAAACCCAATTCAAATTCAAAATAAACCATGAGCAAATACTCATCTTCAGTGGCGACGAGAAAGATGGACATCGGCGGACTGAAGGTTCGCTGGTTAGCTGAAGTTAGCGCGAGCTGACGATGGACAGTGGTGGACTGGGCTTCGAGTGGTGGATGGTTTATTGACAAAGCAAGATGGTGCACCAAGTTCCAAAACCCTAATTTGGGTTTTCGGTTACCATGGAAATTAAAAAAGGGAAGTCGAGCGAAAATTTTGAAGTGTCAAGGCAAGATGGTGCCAGAAAGAAAATAACGGGGAGAGGGGGTGAGGGAGAATATGATACGGATTTCATATGGCCTAAAACCGTATCAAATGAACTAATCAGGAGCTTTGTTGACGTACGATTAGTTCTTACATATTCGGGAAGGTACAGATCGCCAATAGGAAAGTTGATATAGCTATGAGCAATATCAAATTTGATACGGCTAAAAATATTATCAAATCTCTGCATCCTCGTAAGCCAAATTTGTTGTTTTGGATGATGGTTTACCTTTCCGTAGAGTGGTCACATTGATCAAACGGACTTACCATTTGGGAGATATAGCTAAAACAAGGTTTAGAAGGTGAAAAAACTGCTTAAACGGGCTTAATAGGGTAATTAGTGGATGGACCCATAACCCATTTTGGGTTTAGGGTTATGGGGAGGCTGAAACAAGTTAGAAAACCATTCATTTCATTTTTCTCAGCCGCCACTTCCATTTCTTCAACCCTAGCAAAGGCCTCCACCTTCTAAATTCATCTCTAATCTCACTCTAATCACATATTAGCCAAATCTACATCAAATTAAAGTGGATTAGCATATAAATCAAGATACGGCTGCTGGAATACATTGGGATCCATACCGAATCAGTTAGAGTTTCATATCTATAATTTATTTGTGGCTAAGGTTAGTGATTTGCACTTTTATTCACTAATTACGGTTAATTAGGGGTGATTAGTGATAATTAGCGAAATTATGCATCATAAAAATATGGAAAAATATGTAGAAATTCTAAAATATTATTTTATGTCACTGGTGAAAATTTGGGTTAATTTGGATTAAGTTTGCTAATTCTATAGTTAAAACATGGTTAAGGGGATTAAGGGGAAAATCATGGTTTTGGGAATGTTTGATCCATAATTACATGTTAAATCTTTGTTTTGATGTTTGTGGTTGATTTTATATGTTGATATTACTATTTGGGATGTTTTGTGGTTGCATAGGAAAGTTAGAATGGTTGAAAACGCCGTCGTGTGGCGAAGATCGCTTACTAGAATGTACGCAGGAAATGGAATCGGTCGCGCCTACAATAGCATTTGTGAAATGTTTTGGTCGGTCGCACATACGACAACATTTGTGAAATGCTATGGTCGGTCGCACCTACGACAACATTTGTGAAATGCTAAGGTCGGTCGCACCCATGACATCATTTGTGAAATGTTATGGTCGGTCACACCTACGACAGCATTTGTGAAATGTTGTGGTCGGTCGCGCATGAGTTTGGTCGCACCTACGAGCATTTGCGAAATGTTGTGGTCGGGCGCACCTTCGACAACATTTGCGAAATGTTGTAGTCGGTCGGACCTACGACAATATTTGTGAAATGTTATGGTCGGTCGCGCATGGGTTTCAGTCGCACCTGAGCTACGACAACACTTTTGAAATGCTGTAAAAAGGGAAGAAATGATGTGAAAGCCAGTTTTGATGTTTTGTTTAGCTCTTCACACCAGATGAATGCAGAATTGAACCAGAAGATATAACAACATTTCAGTAACACTGTAAAAGGCCGTTTTTGACATTTTTTCCAATTTTCATTGCCTAAACAGCTTTGTCGCAGGACGTGTGCAAAGGAGTTATCGATATCTATAACTTTGGTTCACCATTGAGAGAGGGGTTATGTAGACGAACCGGAGCCAGAGGATGTATCGACTGGGAAAGGTTATTGGCTATAGACTAGAAGGGCATGGTCATGGCAATTAGTTGTACGGAGTCCATAAGGGCATGGACCCATCATGTCCCTAATGGAGTTGGTGATCAAAGTAGTGGATATCATATGCTTTACGCACTGAGTGAGAGATGTGAGGATGATTGCAATGTTTGATATCACCATGACATGCACACTCCGATTTTACACTCTATGTTAGTGTTTACCTTAGAGTACTATACATATTGTTGTGCTAACTCTTCGGTTGCAGGCCCAGGTTCAGGTATGATTTATTTATACCTGTAATTGCTTATTATTCTGTTATCGCTCACACCAGACTTTTGTCTGACCCAGAGTTTTATGTCTCTTCTTATTACTCTGGGTGCTCTTAAACGAGCGTACTAGAGGTGATTATGCATGAGTATCTGTCTGAAGACGAGCAAGAGGCTTCCACGTACTATATATATACATATATTTTCCGCGTTGTTTATAGTCACTGCTTTGGGCATTAGTAGTGTACCTTTCTATTTTTCTTTAGAGACAGTATTTTGAAGTTGTAATAATGGTTTGGATCATAAACTATATTTTAAATTCCGCTACTCTGATGGATATGATTTAGTTTTTTAGCTTATGCATTGTCTCGCCTGATTTATATCAAGTTATATTATTATTATATTTTATTCCATGGGCTGTGAGATATACTACAGGTTTCTTTGTAGATCATAGTTTCAGATTCTTTCTTTTGACGACCATCCTATGCTAGTCGGGCATCAGCACAACGCATTTTGGGAAAATGTCGGCTAGTTCGGGGCGGGCTGTCACACTTGGTATCAGATTCTAGGTTGCGTAGTTTAACCTAGGGGAAGATATCAGGGAGAGATAGTATACATATATGAGAGCACGTATTTGTGATATTTTGGTTTTCAAAAGCTATATATATTATTAGTATAACTAAGGATGAAGTCGCACTGCACTGGCACCACTAAAGAGATGGTTAATCATTTTTCTCTTTACAGATTGAACGATGAGCCGATATACAAGGAGTACGGGTTTAGGGGCCAACAATAGGAATGTCCGTGATATGAGAATGATGTTTACTGCCTTCATGCGAGAGATGCTTGGGGATGCTCAGGGAGCAGTTCTTAATGCTGCTAATGGTGGTGGTGTAGCCGTTCAGGCGCCTAGAGCCAATTTCAACAAGCTCAGCAAGGATTATATTAATCTTGGTGGAAAGCCGTTCCACGGAATGGAATCGACAACGGAAGTTCAAGATTGGCTTGACAGTTGTGAGCGCATCTTTGAGGATTTGGGAATCCAGGATGCAATGAAGAGAAAGTTAGCATCGCGTCAGCTTCAAGGACGGGCTATGAATTGGCGGAATGTCATTAAAGCGGCTATTCCCGAGGTGGAATCAGTTTAAGACTCGCTTTAGTGATAAGTTTATTCCAACAGCTCAGAAATCAGAATTGTTCAGAATTTTTTTGGAGCTTAAGCATAATGATAGGGGAGTCTCGGAGTATATTGCAGAATTCGATACTTTATCGAAATATGGATTATCCCTTATCGATACTGCTGAAAAGAAGAACGAAAGGTTCATAATTGGCCTAAATGAGTACTTGGGGGAAAGACTTATAAACCATATCGATGAGACTTTTGAATCTATTGTGGGAAAAGCATTGAGATCTGAGAGCCTGTACCCTAAGTCGAAGACCGAGGATGCTATTACATTTGTAGAGGAGCAAAAGCCGCAGGCAAGCGGTGGAGGCAAGAATAATTCCCAGAATAAGAGGAGACATGACCGGACTAAGGACGGTCAGAAAAAGAAGATTAAGAAAGAGACCCAGTGCTTTGGCTACGTCAAGAAGGGCCACTATATCAAAGATTGTCGAGCAAAAAAGGGGGAGAGGAAGTGCTTCAACTGGTACCAAGTGGGACACTTCAAAAATGAATGTCCACAACCCCCTAAAGGGAAGAAGATCGTGAAAGCATATGCTATCAACGTTGTTCCTTCTTCTTCGAATGCCCCAACTACGGCGCGGAAGGGAAAATGTGTCATTATTAAAGGTATGCTTTCCATTTATGATATTCTTGTTCAAGTTTTGTTTAATACCGGGGCATCCCATTCCTTCGTATATAGTGACCAGGTAGATAGGTTAGAATTGGAACCTGAGCTTGTCGATAGAACTTTAGTTGTGATGAACCCGATCGGTAATTCAACTAGCCTTAGTATGATTTGCCGTAATTTGGTCTTATCGAGTCATGGATGTATGTTTGCTTGTGATTGCATTGTTTTGGGCTTTACTAGGTTTGGCATTATTTTGGGAGTCGATTGGCTCCAAAGGTATAGGGTGGTGGTAGACTGTGAGAGGTCTTCGGTGACCATTAGAGCGGATCATGGGCAGAGGGTGGTATTGGGTTGCCTACCAAGTGATGAGGTGATGGCTGGTTTTCTAAATTACATCGATATCTCGCACGATGAGTTATCAGATGTGCCTATTGCTGGCGAGTATCCAGACATCTTCGTGGAAGTGACCGGACTTCCACCACACCGAGAGATCGAATTTCGAATCGATTTAGTGAAAGATGCCAGACCTATAGTGATGCCACTTCGTCATATGGGGCCAAGGGAGCAACGAGAGCTCGAGGTGCAACTGGGCAATCTTTTGAAGAAGGGATTTATCCGAAGAAGTGTTTCCGAGTAGGGAGCACCACTTGTGTTTGTTACCAAGGCCGATGGTTCCCTTCGCTTATGTGTGGATTACCGCGAGTTGAACAAGGTGACTAGGAAGAATAAGTATCCTCTTCTGCGGATTGATAATTTGTTTAATCAACTGAATGGAGCAAGAGTATTTTCCCAGTTGGATCTCGCGACAGGTTTTCACCAGCTCCGACTAGCAGTTGAGAGTATACCTAAAATGGTTTTTCGGAAGCCGTCTGGATTCTATGAGTGGTTGGTCATGCCATTCAGGTTGACCAATGCGCCCACATGTTTTGTGGGTCTTATGAGTAGGGTTTTCAGAGATGAATTGAATAAGTTTGTTCTTGTGTTTGTAGACGATATCTTGGTTTACTCAAGATAGAGGAAGAACACAAGAAACATTTAAGGTCAATGATGGAGGTGTTGAGGAAACACCGATTGAAAGCAAAATTTTCTAAGTGTCACTTCTGGAGGAGGGAAGTGAGATTCTTAGGCCATGTTGTTTTAGAGAATGGTATTGTTTTGGATCCTGCGAAGGTGGATATGGTACAAGATTGGTCTACGCCCAAGAATGCAACGGATGTGAGAACTTTCTAAGGACTAGCTGGATATTATCGTAAGTTTAGCCAAGACTTCTCCAAGGTAGCAGCACAATCAACTCAGTTGACCAAGGAGAATCAAGCTTTTGTCTGGGAGGGAAGGTGTGAAAATGCATTTAAGGATCTAAAGAAAAATTTGATGTGTGCACCAGTATTAGTTATTCCTATGGGGAACGAACAGATGACGGTATACACGGATGCCAGTGGTATCAGACTAGGTGTTGTACTGATGCAAGGAGGTAGGGTTGTAGCTTATGCTAGTCGGCAACTGAAACCGCATGAGAAAAGATATCCTACCCACGATTTGGAACTAGCAGCGATCATATTCTCGTTGAAGATGTGGAGACATTATCTCTTGGGAGAAAGATTCTAGTTGTTTACCGATCATAAGTCATTAAAGTACCCTTTCTCTCAAAAGGATTTAAATCTTCGTCAGCAAAGATGGTTGGAGTTCTTGGCTTCATATGATTTCAATATCACATATACACCCCGGAAGGGAAATGTAGTAGCTAATGCATTGAGTAGGAGACATGCCAGTTTGGGAGCTATGTCTCTAGAATGGAACCAATTGGAGTATATCGCAGGATATGATTTCAGACCTAGGTGTGAATTAGATCCAAAAATATTAGCAAGTTTGACGATCAGACCGACTTTATTGAGCAGATTGGTTCCAGTCAGAGGGATGATCCTAACCTATTGGAAATCATTTCCAAGGTAGAGATGGGCATCGACGGTGAGGGAATGGACAAGTATGGACTTGATCAAGAAGGATGACTTCGAAAGCATGGGACACTAGTTGTACCCAATGTTAATGGATTGAGAGATGAAGTGCTTAGAGAATGTCATCACTCAAAACTAACTATACATCCCGGTCGTAACAAAATGTATCGAGATATGAAGCAAACCTACTACTGGGAAGGGATGAAGAGAGACATTAGGAAGTTTATATCTAAGTGCATGAATTGCCAGCTAATTAAAGCCGAGCAAAAGATGCCTAGTGGTTTGTTACAACCGCTGGAAATTCCCGAATGGAAATGGGAACAAGTCTCAATGGATTTCACTGACGGTTTGCCTAGGACTAGATCGGGTCATGATTATATTTGGGTGATTATGGATCAATTGACAAAAGTGCAAGTTTTATACCTGTCAAGTCAAATAGAATGTCAGCTAAGTTAGTAGAACTGTAAATGAAGTGGGTAGTGATATTTCATGGAGTACCCAAAGGTATCGTGAGTGGCCAAGATCCATTATTTATGAGTGGATTTTGGAAGAGCTTACAAGGGGCTTTAGGGTCATAATTACATCTCAGTATCACATACCATAATCAAACCGACGGTCAAACAGAGAGGGTGAATCGTGTATTAGAGGATCTCCTGAGAGCTTGTATATTGGATTTTGGGGGTTCACGGGATGACCATTTGCATCTGGTTGAGTTCGCATACAATAATAGTTATCAGTCCAGTATTGGTATGGCTCCATTTGAAGCTTTGTATAAAAGACCATGCAATGCACCATCTTTTTTATTGGAGACAGGTGAAAATTTTGTGCCTGGATGAGATGTAATAAGAGAAACTTCAGATAAGATCAAAGTTATTCAACAGAGAATGAAGGTTGCCCAAGATAGGCAGAAAAGTTATACTGATAAAAGACGAAGAGATTTGAAATTCTCCGTTGGCGACTTGGTATTTGTCATGATTTCTCCGTTGAAGAGTGTAATTCGATTTGATATGAGAGGCAAATTGGCACCAAGATTTTTTGGTCCATTCCCAAATCTCGAACAAGTTGGGAATTTAGCTTATAAAGTTGGATTGCCTGACAAGATGGCGGGAGTGTACGACGTATTTCATGTTTCCCAGTTAAGGAAGTTCGTGCACGATTCTGATATGACTATCTCACCCGATTAGATGGATGATATTGAGATAGAAACCGGAGTAGTTAAAAGCCGTAGACCGATTCGTATTGTCGGACACGATACGAAGCAACTTCAGAGGAAGATGGTGAAACTGGTTAAGGTCCAATGGGGTGATAACAAGCGTGACTGCACTTGGGAAACAGAGGAAAACACAAAGAAGTCATATCCAGAGCTCTTTACCTAGTAAGATTTCAATCGCGATGTAGTTATTCCGCATGCTAGGATAGGCTTGTTGTGATTATTATGTATGTTTGATTGTTGCAAATGGTTGATAGGCATGCAGGACCTTTTGGTTGTTTTCTTAGTTAAGGAATTTCGAGGGCCAAATTTCTCAAGGAGGAGAGAGTGTAACGACCCGCATTCTATGCATCAGAGGATCGTAGAATATTTATTTCATTTTTACACGTAGTTGTATAGTTGTGTAACTTTGTGTAACGACTATTGGGGTCATGTCCCATGTTCACGATTTTTGTCGAATTTTAAATGACCATTTTGCCCATGGAAAAGCTTGTTTTAGCTATAACTTTTGATTGGTAAGGAGTTTTGACCTGACATCACTTCCATCGGATTCAGATGATGGTTTACCTTTCTGTAGAGTGGTCAAATTGATCAAACGGACTTATCGTTAGGGAGATATGGCTGAAACAAGATTAAGAAAGTGAAAAACTGCTTAAACGGGCTTAATAGGGTAATTAATGGATGGGCCCATAACCCATTTCGGGATTGGGGTTACGGAGAGGCTGAAATGAGTTAGGAAACCATACCATTTCATTTTTCTCAACCACCACTTTCATTTCTTCAACCATAACAATGGTCTCCGCCTTCCAAATTCATCTCTAATCACTTTCTAATCACATATTAGCCAAATTTACATCAAATTAAAGAGGATTAGCATAGAAATCAAGATAGAGCTGCTGGAATACATTAGGATCCATGCCAAATCAGTTAGAGTTTCATATCTATAATTTATTTGTGGCTAAGTTGAGTGATTTGCACTTTTATTCACTAATTACGGCTAATTAGGGGTGATTAGTATAATTAGCGAAATTATGCATCATACAAACATGGAAAAAATACATAGAAATTCTAAATTGTTATTTTATGTCACTGGTGAAAATTTGGATTAAGTTTGCTAATTTTATAGTTAAAACATGGTTAAGGGGATTAGGGGGAAAATCATGGTTTTGGGAATGTTTGATCCATAATTACATGTTAAATCTTTGTTTGGATGTTTATGGTTGATTCTATATGTTGCTATTACTGTTTGGGATGTTTTGTGGTTGCATAGGAATGTTGGAATGGTTGAAAACGCAGCCGTGTAGCGAAGATTGCTTATTGGAATGTATGTTAGGAAATGAGATCGGTCGCACCTACAACAACATTTGTGAAATGCTGTGGTCGGTCACACCTACGACAGCATTTGTGAAATGCTGTTGTCGGTCGCACCTACGACAATATTTGTGAAATACTGTGGTCGGTCGCGCATGAGTTTCGGTCACACCTACAACAACATTTGTGAAATGTTGTGGTCGGTCGCACCTACGACAACATTTGTGAAATGTTATGGTCAGTCGCGCATGGGTTTCGGTCGCAACTGAGCCACGACAACACTTCTGGAACGCTGTAAAAAGGGAAGAAACACCGTGAAAGCCAGTTTTGATGTTCTGTTTAGCTCTTCACACTAGATGAATGCAGAATTGAACCAGGGGATATAACATCATTTCAGTAACGTTGTAAAAGGATGTTTTTGACATTTTTGCCAATTTTCATTGCCTAAACAGCTTTGTTGTGGGACGTGTGCAAAGGAGTTATCGATATCTATAACTTTGGTTCACTGTTGATAGAGGAGGTATGTAGACGAACCATAGCCAGATGATGTACGGACTGGGAAGGGTTATTAGCTATAGACCAGAAGGTCATGGTCATGACAATTAGTTGTATGGAGTCCAAAAGGGCATGGACGCATCATGGCCCCAATGGAGTTGGTGATCAAAGCAGTGGATATCATAGGCTTTATGCACTGAGTGAGAGATGTGAGGATGATTGCTATGTTTGATGTTTGCTCTCACCCTGACACGCACACTCCTATTTTACACTCTATTTTAGTGTTTACCTTAGAGTACTGTACATCTTGTTGTGCTATGCAGGCCCAGGTTTAGGTATGATTTATTTATACCTGTTATTGCTTATTTTTCTGCTATCGCTCATACCCGACTTTTATCTGATCCAGAGTTTTATGTCTCTTCTTATTACTCTGGGTGCTCTTAAACGAGCAGACTAGAGACATGTCAGGTGATTATGCACGAGTAGCTGTCAAGAGACGAGCATGAGGCATCCACATTCTATATATATACATATATCTTCCATGTGTTGTTGATGGTCACTGCTTTGGTCATTAGTAATGTACCTTTCTATTTTGCTTTAGAGACAGTATTTTGAAGTTGTAATAATGATTTGGATCATAAGCTGTATTTTAAATTCCGCTACTCTGATTGATATGATTTAGTTTTCAGCTTATGCATTGTCTCTCCTGTTTTATATCAAGTTATATTATTATTATATTTTATTCCATGCGTTGCGAGATATACTACAGGTTCCTTTGTAGATCATAGTTTTAAATTCCTTTCTTTTGACGACTGTCCCGTGCTGGTCGGGCATCGGCATAGCGCATTTCGGAAAAATGTCGACTGCTTCGGGATCACAATGCCCATCCATGTACTTAGAATATTTTCCTATGAAAATTCCTTAGCACCATCCCGATATCCTCCAGAGATCCTTCGCCAAATTTCATATCAATCTGATCATTCGAACCTCTGATTTGCTATGTTCTTAGATTCTAAGTCGTATGACACATAATTCTAAACTAATAAAGCATGCATAATATACAGATTAACCAATCAAACAGAATTTCGAACATAAACATTCATATGAATGCATACAAGCATGATTTATATCATAATAATAATAAATCTAACATAATTTGATATTAAACACATGTAAAACATGATGGTATAGCGAATTACATAATATATGACCAAATTATGTTATCCTAGGATGTCTAAATCTGAGTTAAACATGCATGATCTGAGTTAAGGTAAAATTAACATATGAGGTGTTTAATTAACCTAACTAACACATATTATTTGTAATAAGCATGCGAGAGATCTTTATCACTTGTCAAAACCTAGATTCGAGGCGATATAAATGAAATCAAATTTGCATTGTGAAGAGATGGTGAAGAAAACACTTGAATTTGATTCAGAATAGCGAGATACAATCTCTCTTGATGTAGGTCTAAACTCTCGATGCGATTTAGAATGATTGATGAAAGAGAATAAAGTTTTTAGGGATTAGGTTGAACCGTAGATTCAGAGATGCTCAACCTACTTTGTGGAATGAGGATAAGAACCCTAATTCTCTTCTCAAACTCCATATTTGTAATCTCAGGCCATTAGACTAATGGGCTCACTAGTCGGCCCATTAGCTACTAGTTAACCTAGTCAACAGAAATAAAAACCTAAAACAACGATATCTCCTAAATCACTGGGCCAAATCTTTAATGTGACCACCCTACGGAATGATCAACTGTCATCCTGATCTAATGAAACCAGCTATAGCATCCCGAACAAAAGTTATGGCTAAAACAGTAAGTCATAGGGGTAAAGTGATCACAAAATGATTCAGTAAAAATCATGGCCAAAGTCTCATATCTTCATGAACAACATATTAAAATATGAGAATGATATGACCATAAGGGAATTAAGTAGAATTATTTTACGATTCTTTGATATGTAAACGACAGGTCTTTAAAATTGCAGTGGAATATGAGTTTTTGCCTCCAAAATGCGACAAATGTATAATATTCGATCACAAAACCTCTGCACATGATAAAGACATTATTCCAAAGTGGATGCCTAAAAAGACTGATGATAACTTGGTTACCTCTAAACTCTAGTGGAAGAAGAACATGAAATAATGATGAATAGTAAACTGGCAATGTAGAAAATGCACAGACTGATCATCCTGATTTTCTAAATCAAGGCCTACCTCTTGACATTCTTCATTATGCCATTTAGAATATTGCCACTACAATTACTGATGATCCATCTACCAAGGACATAGTAAATGTTTCTGATTATGTAAGCATAAATGAAGATTGCATGAAGCAAAACGAAGGTAAAACGCTTTCTACAACTCCTACTCATGCTAAAAGAAAATTGAGGAGTAACTCCTTAATTAAATGACAATTTTAGCACAAAATGTTAGGGGCATGAATACATCACATCAAATTAGTGTTGTGCTCTCACTCCTAACTAAATTCAAGCCAACGATTGTTGGTTTAGTAGAAATCAAGTTGAATTATGCTAATCTACAATTACTTAAGAAGAAAATGCCAATACAATGGGATTATATGGTAAATAATTCTGGTGAGTTGACAGCTAGAATATTGGTGATTTAGGATTCAACTGTTCGGTCAATGTCGTTTCTGTCTAGTTCTTTTCAACATATCTATTGTTGCTACTAATGTTAGAGAGTTCTACCTTGTTGTCATGATTGTTTATGGCAGTAACTCTTACACATAAAGGCAAGTTCTCTTTGAACCTATAATAAAAGGAGGCTACTACTATAAATGATACATGGATATAAATGGGAGATTTTTAATAATGCCTCATTTCAGCGTGACAAAAAATGGTTTACCAATTCCATTCCAAATTCTGAGAAGTTTTACTAACTGGATCCTTCAGTCAGACTCACCAAGATTAAAGCTCTGGATTTTGACTTTACATTGAGAAGAATAGGCATAGAAAGAAACATATATAAATTCTTCGTTAATGATGTATGTTTACAAAAATTCTTGAACTTGAAAGCTTTTGATATTTCACAATTATCTAGTGATCGTAATTCCCTATTGTGAAATCTTATTCCTACTTTAAATCCAAAGGATCTCCTTTTTGTTACAAAAATGATTGGCATTTGCAAGAAGGATATTCAGATTACATTTGAAAAGTATAAACGTGCACAACACCAAACAGGTCATATTATAACAGCTTTCGCGCTCTAATTCCTAACACCTATAATCGTTAGAACATTACAATGGTTATTACTGTGATGATATGTTCTAACGTTTATTTCCATTACATCACCTCAGATTTTCGTGAAGGCCTAAACCACGGATGGGTGGAATGGTCGTTTATCTTTACTCTTACTTCTTACGGTTCTTTTTCGTCGTTCTTCTTTAGTTATTCAAATTAGGCATTCCACGTCTCCATGCTTCTCCCTCAAATTTGACATGCTTCCATCAACCTGTCCACTTCAACCTTAAATTGGAACCGCCCTCATCAACCTCTCTGGAGCCGCCGTAATCAACCCCTGCACTTCTGCCTCGCTCCAGAGAAGGTTCGCTTCACCAACCTCTCTGATTCTGCCAAGATTATTGAATTCGATTTTAGGGTATTGTTTGTTGTTAATGATATTCTGCTTAGATTATTTTAATATTTTAAGTTATTGAATTTGATTTTTATTTCTTTTTAATAAATTATTGTCTATTGTTAATAATATTCTTGAATTCAATTTTAAGTCATTGTTTTTTTGTATTTTAAGTTATTGAATTCTTGAATTTTTGGTGTAACTAATTAAATTATGATAACGTACTTCCAGTTACATTATGATGATTTGGAGGAAAAAAGATCAGGATAATCTCTGAGTGCAGTTTGACCATTTAGAAGGAAAAATGGGTTACTTTTCTAGATAATATCTGCTAGGAAATTCGTTACAATATTTGCCACGCACCTTCTACCAATGGTTATAATTGTTGGTAGGCTGATTTGTAACACTTATAACCGTTAGAAAATGAAAATTCTGGTGTTGTGATGGGGATTCCCCAGTTACAACATCCAAGGAAAGCTTTCGACATGAAAATAAGAACTAAAGAACTAAAACAAAATTAGACTAAAAGAAGATGAATTTCTTATGTTGGTTGAGAAGATTGGTGATGACCTGAAACTAGCAGTAGATCATGACCCATTAATTAGGAGGTATATGATGATTTTATGCAAGCAAACATCAACTGCACACTCAGTAGAAAATAAATTTTTGGAGTTTAAAACAAAATCCATAGATCTCTTGGCTACAACAAAATGACTTAAATTCAAGATTCTTTTACTCACGAATGACAAGTCGTAGGTTCACAAATGATATTCAAGCATTTATAAAGGAGAATGAAGAATTCTTATAGCACCTTGAAGAAATAGAGAATGAGGCCATTCAATATTGTACTAAATTGTTTATTGGGCCAATTTTGACTGAATTGTTTACGTTCCAACCGAGATGTATTATTAATACTTCGAGGAAATAGTTGCTTATGCATGATATTACTCTAAAAGAGGTTAAAACAACAATGTTATCAGTTCACGACGATTCTAGCCCAGGTCCGGATGGGATAAATTCCAAGTTTATGAAAATACATTGGGAAGAGTTAAAATTTGACCCACTGCTTGTTATTCAAGATATTTTTGCTTCCGGAAGATTGCTAAAAGGTATAAATCATAAATTTATTACATTGGTACCTAATCTGACAGGCCTGCAAATATTATTCAATATGGACCCATATCATGCTGCAATATGTTCTGCAAAGTTTGAGTAAATTCCTTTGTAACAAATTTAAGCACTTTTTAACACATTTGATCTTAGAAAATCAATATGCATTTATATTAGGAAGATATATTGGTGAGAATATTTTGTTCGCACATGAACTATTGCAGGATTTCAATAAGATTGGTAAGCCTAAATTTTTCATTAAAGTTGATTTACAAAAAGAATATGATTCTATTAATCATGAATTCATTTGTCATATTATGAAAATAATGGGATTCCCCTTCATTTCATAAATATGATATATGAATGTATTTCGATAGCTACTTTGTCTGTTATGCTTCATGGGATCCCTAAGGGTTTTATTAGCTTGAATATAGGTATTCGACAAGGAGACACTCTCTCCGTACCTAATAATCATTGCCATGGAGTATTTTACTTTTCTAATTAATGAATCCATAGCCATGAATGCTTTCAGCCCGCTATCAAATATATCTCCGAATATTACTCACTTTTTGTATGATGATGATCTTATGTTATATAAAAAGGCCAATATTACTTGTGCAAATTCTCTATAGGTAGTATTCAAGTTAGCCTACTACTCAGGCTTGAATGTGAACAACTCCAAAACTAAATTATTTTTTAGTCGATCGGTTATAAATTCCGAGCATACACATGTTACTCTTGGTTTTAAGGTAGGCACCCTACCCATCAAATATTTGGGGTACCTCTCTCTACTACATACTTTCATTATGCAGATGTTCAATATTCGTTTTTTATGGTGTATGTAATGTTTGTGTATGTACTGTTAATATATATAGTTTATTTGTGCCATTTTCCCTTGTAAAATACCCAAGAGGGGGTTTCAAGGCTTTACTTAGGCAAATAAATAAATTATGTGGTTGGTATTTGCAATAAAGTATGTATATATATATATATATATATATGTGTGTGTGTGTGTGTGTGTGTGTGTATAACATCGTTCAGTGGCAACCCAACCAGTCTAGCACTCCTTTAACCCCCTAATTTCCACCATCCATTTATATTAGAATAAGATGGTGGGAGGGGATAGAGAGATAAACAGATGGTGTAAATTAGTAAACCAGCACTATTTAAGGTGCTTTTGATATATATATATATATATATATATATATATGTGTGTGTGTGTGTGTGTGTGTGTGTGTGTGAGAGCTACTATCAGATATTAACACCTGCAATCAAGCTAACGAAAGTTTGGGTCTTTACTCCACCTAATACTAACGTGGACATTAAAACCCGCAATGAAACTCATAGTCCGTAATTGAATGGTGTGAGTTGTTGATTTGACAATAACATGACGAAATCTACTATAATTTTTGATGATACTGCCTCGGTTATAAGAAGGCAAAACACTGTCCAATAAAAAGAAATAAAGCCATAAATCTATGTAAATAAATTATGGAAGACATATGCAACAATTTACTTACTTGGTGGAATGTGACAAAGTGAGCAAAAAATTCAACTGTTAACACTAACACCAGGTTTTTTAAGTGAAGAAATATGCATGGTCCATGAAGTTATGGAAAACAATGCCATATGTGCATATCAAAAACTGTCGTGAATGAAAAGAAATCAGAGAGAATTTGTTAAAGCACAAATATGACAATTTCAAACCAAGCAAGTATAGCTAGCAATATATGAAATGAATATATCACGACATGCAAAAACAAACATGGAAAACTAACTAAAACTGATAAAATGAAAACAAATCCAAACCAACCAAATTAAGTTGGGTTGATTAGGTTGGTTATCCAATTTAACGGAACTAAAAATATTTTAGAATTTATATTTGTAATATTAACTATAATTTGACATAACTGATAAATATATAATTAGAGTATTACTATTTATGACTCTTATGCTTTCTAAAAGTAATTTTGACACATACGTGACGATTAAAATTTACTTGGATTACTAACCTAACTTAAAATATTTATTCTAATATCGATAATTTTGAAAAAATATAATAAAAATTCGGTTAATTTGATTAAACTGATAACCAAACAATTTTTTTTGAACCAGTTAGAAACTGATCTAATTTCAAAATAAAACCAAATCGACCAAAATAAATTGGTTTGGTTGATTTATTTGGTTTAACCAAATAATGCTAACACCTAACTAAAACAGGGGAGATATTCTATCATAATATATGTAAAGAAATCATGTAATAAAATGACGTGTTCAATTATTTTATTGCAGTGATAAAGTCCTCTATTCCTTAAATTTCTCTCGGAATTATTTCCATATAATTTCATTCTCCAACTATCATCTTCCCCAATGCAGTGTAGATGAATTCCGATTTGCATGAATATATGAGTCAAAACCGGGCAATTAGAGGATTGATTTTCAGACTTAACACAGGTTTTGGTAAATCTTGAATTCAAAATTTTGTTTCTTTACTCCACATGATCCATAGTTTCATTTCAAAATACCATAAATGACACAGTTTGTCTGCAGTATAAGACATTTAATGCTCAAAGATACTTTGTTTATGGGGTAAATGATTATTTCTTGAAGTCGGCACTATAGTCTTATGGACAAATTTTCAAAATAAGCTTGTTTTTAAAACTAATAGCATATTTAGGCTAGTTTTGAAACTATTTGCAGAAATAGGCTTGTTTTTGGCAATAGTTGTTCAAAAACAAGCCTATTTCTGCAAATAGTTTCAAAACTAGCCTAAATCTGCTATTAGTTAAAAAAAACCTATTTTGAAAATTTGTCCCTTATATTTTTATAAGGGGCACACTTTACAAGCCCTCTCGTGTGTACTTTTTTCTAAACAACTGGCCACCTCAGCCTGAGATCAACAAATCAAGCCTATTTCTGCAAATAGTTTTAAAACTAGCATAAATCCGCTATTACTTTTAAAAACAAGGCTATTTTGAATATTTGTCCTAGTCCTATTGGTTGCTACTATTATATTTTCTTTTTCTTAAATTTAGAATGAATACTTAGGCAAACTGCATTGAAATTTTTTTCATAGTTTTTTCAACATAGATATCATGGAATATTGTTACATTTAGCAACTCCTCATTTTATTAAATTCTCAGTTTTCAATGTATTAAAAAAAAAATTGTGCTTTGTAGTGACTACCATGGATGATGTGAGTACTCTTACCGCATGAGAGCATTTAACCCATGATATCATCGGTTCATCTTCTTCTCCATCCAAAACTATTGATACGTTGATTGAGCCATATATTGGTATGAGCTTTAATAGCTTAGATGAGGCAAAAACTGTTATACTGACTATAAGCGACAAAAAGGATTTGCAATACGGGTTCAATCATCGAATAAGACTACTCTTCGCGTTGATAAAATAACTTCGGTTTGTTCACGTTCAGGAAATACAAAAAAATGATAATGAAATTGGAGCAGATCGTATGCCTAGAAGCACCAACACAATTCAATGTGGATGTCAAGCGAAGATGAGAATTTTGTAAAATGAATTGACAAATAAATGGTCTATAACGAAGTTTAATGATGATCATAACCATTCATTTGTATCTCCTATGAAAAGTGTCCAGGTACGAAGTAATAGGAGTATGCCAGCTACTCCAAAAGACTTAACAAAAGTATTCCAACAAAAAATTTTACAATAGCTAAAATTCCAGCAATTTTTGGTGGTGTGAACGCAGGATTCAACCAGAAAGATTGTTATAATCATTTAAAGGCAGCTAGATATACATATTTGGAAACATGTGATTCAAGCAATTTACCACCTGATCCTCTACCCCCTCCCGGTCCTCCGGCACCACCTGATCCTCCACCAGTGCATGATCCCCCAACGGTACCCGATGCTCCTGTATCAGCACCACCTTCTCCTCGGGCCTATAACTCCTCGATCTTGGCCTGCAAACCCTGAACTATCATCTGGTGCTCCTGATATAACGACTGGGAATGTAGTCGGGCCATCTCCTGAATAGCGGTAATATGTCGCATGTGCTGGTCTAGCCTGGCGGCACACTACAAATATAGAACATATAAACTCAGTTTCTATAACTTAGAACGTACAAGGTAATAAATTTACAATTAGAATATTACCTCATGTGCCAGATATAATCCAGCTGTAGGGATACAAACAACCATGTGATCAGGTGGGTAGACAATAGGCAGGGGATAGCTCTATACCACTAAGATCAAATGCCTGAAATGTGTCGGCCAAAGTAAAATCCATAGCTTGGTCAAAGTACTGTGAAGGGGTCGGATCGAAAGTAAACGATGGAGGATGAAATCTACTAGTTGCCACTCGGGGACCAATGTGATCGGAGTTCACACCCCACATATAATCTGGCAACAAGTACCGCGGAGGAGCTACTCAATGCCAATAAGTGTCAAAATCTGCTCCGAGTAGTACAAAATCCTTCTATCAACCCATCCTACCTAAATCAGACCATGTATGTATTGTATCCCTATAGAACAACACGACCTGAGCATATCATCGGGATGAAGTGGATCTCCGGGTACGCGCAACTCACCGAGCCCCTAATAATAGCAGCGATCTCCCAAGTACTAAATAGGAAGGTGGGCCAGTGGGAGCAAGAGGACCTAACGCACATATAAACAAAATGCAATGACTAATAGGTGGGCATCAAGTAGTGGGCCACCTGCTGAAAGTAGCATCCAATAAGAAGTCCAAGGTGCTCATAATATGTTGCCCATATCCCTCAAATCTATCTAAGATCGGGCCTCCATCAAGTCGTGTCTCACACCAGTAGGAACACACAGGACTACATGACTAGTCTCCCATCTACGCATGCGTGGGAAAAAGGACTCGGTGGTATGACTGGTGGTGGGCTCTATGCATGGATGCATGTCGGCCGTGTACTCGTAGTACCGGCACAGCAACATGTACCAAAATCAAAACATCTGCTGAACCGCTCCTAAAGCGTAAGAGTCAAGAGCGATGTATGGATAACCCAATATGGTAGAGCCCCAATCAATCATATGCAGCTGCCCTAAATCGGCTAGTGCTGCTAGGTAGCCCAATCGAATCGTACTCCGTTGGTTTAATAATAATGTCGAGCCAAGGAGATATAAAAGGGTAGCCCAATATACCATGTCCTGCAAATCCACTATATCGAGACACGCGGTAATGTACTCAAGTAAATATGCGATGAAAGCGGCACCATTGGATATATGATCCACGGACAAATCGGGCAAATACTGCAGGTAAAACTCAGGTGACTCATGTGAGGGATCAAATGGGTAGGAGACTCTATTAGGGAGGCCAATCTCAATCCCCATAAGCATGTAAAATCGGTTGGGGTGATACCTAGCTCAAAATCGAGGAAGTGGAAAGTGTGTGTCGTAGGCCACCATCTCTCTAATAAGGCCTCTGGCAATGGTCGATCGAAGGACTGGGGAGGTATAATCTATACGAATAGTCCAAACGGACTAGCCAATAGCCTCTCTCGAATAACTAGTGGTAATATATCAAGGGCCTGTGTACTAAACTTCGCCCAACTCCCTCGAACGTAGATGTACTGTTTCTATTAATAATTATAACAGTTCAACAACTATATTGGACAATAGTTCATACTATTAAAAATTATAACGTACATGTACTAAACTATAACTATAAAACCAACAGTTACGTAATTTGGTAAATTTTTTAATAGTTCAATAAATATATATGTTAGAATTAAAATTTATACCGAAATGTTGTCAAGCGCGGTTAACAAACGATGAGTGTATCCTTCTGGCAACTCATGAAGGATCCATAAGTCTTGAATCGTCGTCTCCGCGGGTGGAGGAGGGTGCCCTTACGTCATCCAGTTGAGGTCGAACTATACGTCTCCCTATCTTCGTAACGTGTGACGGCATCCCGGCATCGCGACCAGTAAAAAAAAATTAAAAATTGGAAAATGGGGAAGTATAAGGGGTTAAGGCCTACCGCATCGTATTCATAGGCATGGTAGTAGCACACACCGAATTTATCGGCGCGCGAGGGTCCCGAGCCGATAAAATCGGCGCGCGCTGACTTAATAAAGGCGCGCCGATAAAATCGGCGTGCGACTGTTGGGAAATCTTAGGAATAACTCCCTGAATATTACAGATTGTAAGATTATGATCCATAATATGTAAAAAGTACGTTAGTAACTAAATGAGAACTGTGAAAATCAAAGATCCATTGTTTGTGGATTAGAAAAAGGAATGGGTAGAACCGGACTCATTATCAGTTGGAAACAATGCATTGATCGCTCTCTTTGAACATTTCAATGCTTGTAAAGGTGTGCAAACGTGCCGTTGAATCACTTTTTTATAAGACCATTATTCTTTGGATTTCTAATTATTGAATCGCTCAAGACTTAATCCTTGAGCATGGACTTACATAGACTTGAAAATGATTGGTTGAAGCAACAAATGTCATGAATACACAGAGTTTTGGATGAATAAATTCACTGACGATGTTCTCATATTGTCCCGTATTGATATGAATATAGCATCTTTTTAGATAGGTATTCTTCATTTTATCGCCTCGGATCAACATAGTCAAGATCTGTGCAATTAAAGCGCTTAGCGGCTCTATAGCGATGGAGGTGCAAAAAGATGTAGCGGGGATAAAGCGGAGAAATAGTGGGGCTACATCGGAGGTGCCAAAAGGTTCATTAGATGTAAAACCAAGTATTTGAAAATTAATTGATCATCTTTCTCACATTACATGGGTACAAGAAACTAATATTAATTAGTCTTATATAACAAGATCAAGGAATATCATAGTTATGCATGCTAAATATGATGAGTGTAATTGGTTTTTACCATATATTAGGCACTTATGCCTTAAATTTAACCTTTACGCTAAATTTACAGAATTTTTTAAAAAGAGAATAGTCAAATCAAGCTCTATATATTAATATTTCTAAAGAGGGCGCTAAAAATTCTTGATTTAGCGGATGCAGCGGAAAATAGCGGGACTAAAAGCGGATCGACTGTTCATCATCGCTAAATTGGAATAGCGTAGAGGTTGAAGAGTGTTATGGGTTATAAGCGGGACATTGCGGAGCTTTAGCAGGGCTTTAACTACATAGGTCTAAATTGTCTGGGATTGATATTGCCTCATTTGGCCTGGGAACACTTACATCATACTAGAGATCACATGTTGGATTTGGCCACTTTAGTTTTGGTTTCGCTCGAAGCAACTTCGGGTGCACATACGGTCACGCTAGATCGATAATGATCCAAGCATAGTGGATTGGGCTGATCCGGCGTTCTCTCTTCTGTATTTGGTCAGCATGCGATTTAATTCCCTTGTTCCTTTATTGGTCGACCGAGCTCTGTAACAACTATAAATAATGCAAGATTTGGACACTTTTAAGGATCTTCTTCTGACGCTCATATGCATGAACTCTGCCATTGCTACCCTCACCCTTTTTTACTTCGCATTTTTGTAATAAAAATGAGTTGTAATTACAATCAAGCAGTATGAACAAGTGACTACCCCGCAATGGACGTAGACAGAACTTTTCAAACCACTATAAATATGTGCTGTTTATTTTTACGTTCTATGTGTTTTGATTTTTATTATTATTCTGTGATTTCTGCCCAGAGTTGGATGTCGGCGCATGATTGAAGAAATCTAGCACCAACATTTTGGTGCACCAAGAAGAGGTGACTAGTTTTGGATTAGATTTTTTTAAGGATTAGGATAGCTCTTGGATTAAGTCATGATAAAAAGGAAGTAGACCGACACTACTATCCAGGTGGAAGGCGCTGGATTAGAAGGGGCCTAGAGGCTTCCTCAGCCAGAAACCCCTCCATCTATCTAACTTGGGAAGAGATAGACGAAGTGGTCGGGGAACTTGAAACTTTCCTGAAATGACAAGGACTTTTGAGATGAAAAGTGGAGATGATGACTTCATTTCTTGCAAGGATGGAAAATTTTGGAAGGCTAGGAGGTCATGGTAAGGCAGGACCTAGTGGCACGACAGATTTAGGACAAGGCTCGAGGCACCGCAATGAACTCGCCTCAGATCAGTACCGACCTGTTTCCAAATAGGGCAACCTCCATGGCACTATGGTAACGTCTCATGACTTGTTGGTTAGTCGTGTATTGGGTACTGATTCTAGTGGTTTGACTCAGGCGCAAGCATGCACAGATTTGGAACGTGGACTAAGGCACCCGAGGATGTAAACACTGAAATGGATGATTGAAGGGTTCACACGATAGGAATGAAAATGAGATGGGTTTTTTATGCCTTAGACCCCCCTCCCTCGGGAATTTTTTTAAACCCCACCCTAGACTCATCCCGTAAACTCGGTGCAGGTCTGGAATTTTTCCTCTTCCTGGAATCTGTAAGGGTCAGGGTAGACCTGACCTACCCTAAAATCTGCTAATTCACATAAATTTATTTATTCATTTTTTTCACTAAGTGATAAATTAAATACAAATATAATGTGTTTACAAAGATAAGAGAATATAATTAAATGAATAAGTCAAAAGGTATGCATTTGTTATTCTATAATTATCATTAATGCAACTTAATACTATGAAAATTTTATATCTTATTAGTTGAAGGTATATAATATTATTTCATAACCATGAATATATAAAAAGATTAATAAGTAATCAGTATTAGTAATAAAATGTTTTAGTGATGTTTCAGTACAGCAGGTTGGATTGGGTGTAACGATCCGTAATTTAACGATTAGGTATTTAAATATTTTATTTAAATATCGATCATTGATTATTCAGTTGATCGAATCAGGACTTGGAACCAGTTCCATTGAGTTCGGATTGTTTGTTACGTGAATGATAAGTGTATAGATCGCTTTATTCGAGTTCAAATAGTTGGTGGTCATATTTATATCGAAATACGCATAAATAAACGTTTAACGTTTAAAGAGCACAGTGTCGGATTGTGACGAATTTATATTTTTAGAATCGTAGTAGTGAGTTTTTGCATGCTACCAAGTTTCATAACTATCAGACGTACTGCTCGACCAAGCATAAATAAAACATGTGTCAATTTCTATAAGAAACTAACATTATATAATTCGAGTTTTAAAGGCTAACTCCTGTATATGACTAAATTAGGTCTCGATATTGTCTCATTGTTTTTAGAAGATGTTTTTACATAGATGATGACATGTGGTACGTATCAGTTGGATTTTATTGTGAATTATAGAGAATAAAGTAATATTAAGTTCCCAAATGCTAATGCAGCTTGTGAAACCTAGCCCCATAACCTTTTCTTCCTAATCTATGTTACTGTTTCATCGAGTAAAAATGGTGTGTATTCCTCTTCTTTGAAAAATCCTATCTCTTGATTTACTTAACCTAAAATCACGATTCAAGGTTCGTTGGAACCATATAAGTGAGTTCTACCTCCTATAAAAGTATGGAGGTAACCTGTGATGGTCATGGACGTGAGTCCTGGACTAGGTTGATGATTTTGCGCTCTAGATTCGTCTAAAAGAGAAAACAGGACTTGATTCGGCCTTGGGGAAGTGACGTGCATCTTGGGTAGTGTTTTAAGGTGGTACTGTGGTCCTTAGGAGGTTGTGTGCATTAATGGCAGTGGTGAGGATGACTGGATCACATTTTTGTAGAGGGATGTAGGTTGTCATCGAGGGTACCGGAAGTTCAAATTCGGGAAGAGGGAAACAACAATGCGAACGGTTTTCGAATCTATCGACTGTGGCTCCATATCGCTCCATTTTATTGCACAACTTAGATGGGATTTGTGCATATGTTGGCTACAGGGAATGACATTGGGAGAAAATGATTATGAGGGTGATTAACTAGCTAATTATTTAGTTAATTGATTTTGTTAATCAAAATAACTTCCAAACTTATATATTATGTAACTTTTGCGTACGTTGTTGGAATTGGGCACCATTTCTTCTGTTGGACTCGTATTGATGAGCACTACACTTAGAGCTTGTTTGAGATAATTTGAAAAAGGTGATTTATATTATCTCTCGTTGAATTGTATTTGTTCATATAATATAATTTTGACATTTTAAACCGATCTTTAATTGTACAGTGTAATATTTAGGATAGTTGAACTTAGTAAATAATAAAGAAAAAGATTAGATAATGATTTAATTATATTTAACCTAATTGCCATACTTTCACCTAATGTGCACTAGTACACGTTATTTATCACGTTACGTGCTGCTTTGACTATATTGTTAGACATAGATTGTGTGGATACTTATTTCACCTTGATTGCTATAAATAGGTTCTGTTTTATTTGTTTATTATTATGGATGTTTGTATGCTAGTTTAGGAATTTGTATGACATTTGTTTGCGTGGTTGAATTGTTTGGTTAGTTTAGACTAAAACGACGTTTGTAGGCAATCTAGTATTATGAAAATTTTAGTTCATTAGAGTTGGGGGTGCTTGTCGATCAAATGTACATGTCAATGTAATTGATTGAACGCATAAGGCTGGTGGACTCAAATCAGTGAGGTAAATTCTTGAACAAGCTTAGAGTGCATGGGTGGGTTGGCGCAACATCGGAGCTTGGCGACAGATTTAAAGACGGAGCAACACCGAAGCTTGATGACTAACTTGAAGAAGGTGGATGGACTTGGCGAAGAGCTGGATCTCATGACAAATACTGAACGTTTTCTTGGGATGAGTATTTAATAATTTTGGTTAAATAGGTGATCTAAGTAGCCATTATTGACTACTATGAAGTGGGCGATATCGATTACTGTTTTTATTGGTCATTTTGTCCAATTTGACGTAAATGATGGTGCGATTTTGAAGACAAGGATATGATGGCTCGTTCAATAGAGATTTTGATATGATGGCTCTTTGAATCGTGGTTTTGGCTTGAGAGGAGGATGTGGTGATTCTATGCAGTGAATTGTCACTTGCCGACGATGATTACGTAATAGGGAGCAAGGCTGCTATGATGGATAGTTTTTCTCCGTGATGCATAAAAGATGACGTTAAGTCATATTGGAGTGACTGCTGGGGAGAGAGAGAGATGGGAGACACATGATGATTTCCTATGACATGAGATGACCATCGGGGATAGTTCCCATATTGTTTGGACTTTGGATGGGTATAGACAATCTGGTGATGAATTTTTCTGCGGAGAACATGTGCAAAGGAACTACCGATACAAACAGTTTTAGCGGTTACTCTTAAAGAAGAAGTAGTGTGTGATGTTCATTTGAACCAGCTGAATCCTCCTGGTTTTCGACGATGGGATATTTATGGCGTTCAGCTAGACAAAAGGGGGTCCTTTCCTTGGGGCGAACAATTGGGTACAACCTAGGTCATAGCCGACTGAGTGGCATGCATTCGAGTATCATGGAAACCGATCGTTATCGTATATCCAACGCACTAAATGAATGGATGTGCGGATGGTTGATGGATGTTGTGGTTGTTGGCTTATTTATTACCATTTAGTACTTAGGAATCTATCACATCTTATATACTTGATATTTATCATAGTGTAGCATATATCAATTGTTATGTGCTAACTTTGTGGATGCAAGGGCATGACAGTTATGATTCTCCATATGCTTCGTTCCATATATACTATTATGACTTTTACAACACTTTGAGATTTGTTTTTCTCTCACACCAGGATGTTATCACCTCGAGCTTCTCGCAATCCGCTATATCCATATATCTCTTGGGCCATTCCATATCTAGAATAACCCCAAGCCCAGCGAAGTTCAAAACAAAGCAACAACACATGAAAGAGTAACCATGATTCAATTAGACTAGACTACAGAGAAGCATACAAAGACTAGTAGAACCCTTTACTGGGTTAGTTACAGTCAGTGGCCTATCAACAATCTAATGGTCTAAACCTAACTTGCAAACAAGCTCACTACACATAAACAAACATGATGCTCAAATATCAAACAAACTCGAATTGAAGCACCCCTAACAAAAAAACATACTTTTCACAATAAACCTTTCCCTATCTTTGCTGTAGCCGGAGCTTTCAAAGAAGATGGCACAACCTGCAATGTATATGCTTTCACAACTTGCTTATCCCTTGGTGGTTCCGGGTAATTCTTTCTCAAACGCCCAGTATTATCATAGTTGTAACATTTCCTTTCCGCCTAAGGAGCCTTGCAGTCTTAGAGTAACAACCCTTCTCGTGACAGTTGAAGCAAGTAACAATAACCTTAGGTTTCTTCTGGATATTCTTCCATTGCTGTAGTTGCTTGCTCTTCCCATTTCACTTTTCATTATACTTGCCTCCTTGTTGTGGCTTCGACTCCTCTTTGCTTTCAACAACACCTCCTCCTTTCTCTGAGAATAAACTCTCGTACTTCAAAGCTTTCTTAACCAGATTCTCATACAGATCCTCAATATGATCCACCAGTTGTTTTCTGAGACGCTCATCTAATCCCATAATAAAATTCTCATTCTTCTAGTACGGGGTCTTAGTATAAAAATGAGTACGCTTCAAAAGCTTCAAAATCCGCTACTATTCAGCCATTGGTCTCCCACCTTGCTTCATCTCAACAAATCTCTTAAAGAGAATCAAATTCTGGATATAGAAATGAATTTCTCCTCAAACGTACTCTTAAACTGATTCCAAGAAATTTGGTCCTCTAGAGTCTCAAGAATAATGGAGTTCCACCAATACATAGCTCACCCTTGAAGTTGCTTCGATGCAAGCTTCCTTTTCATAGCATCATCGATTCCCAAGTCTCTGGGGATGCAAACATAAGTATCCAACCAGTTCTAGACTTCAATCGTAGATTTTGTCCCAGTAAACGGATTGCCTCCCAAAGAAGTGAAGTGTCTACTTAGCTTGGCAAAATCAATAGCCCTAGGTGCCTGCGCATGAGCACCACCTACCTCGGGAGCGGGTATCCTTCTTTTGATCGTTGTCATCATAGCCTCGAACATAGCAGGAAAATCGGGCTTAGCAGCAACTGCTCTTGATTGACTACCCCTGCATACCCCTCCAGTATCGGGCTCATCCCTAGTAGCATTCCTCGTATTTTAGCGACTCATTCTTTTTTTGAAAAAATAATGATTAGTCCACATCAAAGAAAGGCCGTAGTGGAGGCCGTAGTGGTGCTCAAGTGCTTATAAATCTATTATACTATGTATATTATAATATAGTAATCATCCAAGTAAAATTACACATATGTCTCTCATACGCTTTTATGCTCTCGCACTTTGGGTAAAACTGATTAACTAAAGCTCTGATACCAAGTGTGACGATTGCCCCATACCTCCTGCACCAGACTATAAGAAAGGTGTGTTGCATGACGTGCTAGGCTAATATGGGACAATCATCGAGGAAAGAAGATTGAAACAAAACCTCTTGTATAGCGCAAGGATAATATATAACAATAACATATACAATATGATATAACAGTGAAGCATAACAAAGCAGGAAATCCTATCTTCATAAAATCTCAAAATATCAAGTATATAACACCTAGTAATTGGTTATCTGAATACATCAGTCCTCACTACATTCCTCATCAGAGTATATGACAAGAAAAATAGCAGAAATCTTCCTAATATATATAGTGAAAATAGTAGTACGCTATCCCCTTCTCATCCCTACGTAGCATCATTGTCACCAACTTGTCACCTATACTCAGTGTACTCATCTGCTTCGTTGATGACCATCCCAAGGTAATAAGAGGAGACATAAAACCTTGAGTCACACAACAGTATGGTGTTTGTGATAAAAAAACTATCAACAACTACACAAGATAATATGATAATAGGCGGTTCAAGTTCACTTGATCTGTCCCTACAACCAAAGAGTTAGCACATAATAATCTTATCAAATGTGCTAGTTGAACACACAAAAGTAGACATTAGTCAAAACAGAATTCCCAATCCCCCTTCTATTCAGTATTCTATGGTGAAAGACTGCCTAGAAAAATAGAAGAAAACACACAAGAAACCATAGCATCCATAATAAACAATGACTAGCTATCACCGGCTAAAGCCTTGTATACATGGATATCGAATGACCGGTCATTGTCATTCTTCAAGGGCTAATGGAAACCCTGATTCCAGTCGGACCACCGCATGTCCCACGTGGTTTTTCCTTCTCAAGACAACTAGATCACTTTTTAAGCGATCCTGGGTACTCGATCTCTCAAATCTTAACAGGTATCCCTACGATACCCCTATTTTGAGTTCGCTAGAAATCTCGTCCTATAACGATACATTGGCACTTTCAATCACATAAACTATCCATGAATCAATCTTTTAGCTTGAGTTCCACTCGAGCCGGTTCATCATCTAGCAGCATCATGCTACTTTGAGTTGCCTATCACTTTCGACTTCGACTACTCCCGCCTGAGTTCGCAATCCAAGGATCAATATCACTTTGACGATAACTTCCGCCCCGTGGAAGCGGTCCACTATCGGAGACAACATCATGCTCCTTAAGACCCCTACTCCTCATAGCTAAAACCATCGGTCCCCATTCTTCTCCCTGATAGATCTATACTGCTCCATAGGCTATGGACCGGTATCAGTCCATTTACTTAGTAAAAAAATGACTAAGTTTCTACACCCCTTTCTTCCACTATTTGAATAATTCCCTCTGGTCTAATTTAAAGTTGAAACACTTCCCTAAAGCCTTGTATGCCGGTCCATCGATGACTATTCGAGTGTTAACACTTCAGTCCATCCAATAATCACTAAACTTTGCACATAACTTGCTATTGACCCCAATAAGCCACATACAAAGTAGGGTCGTCAATGGATAACCGAAAAATCTGATATACATCCAAATCCGTATCCGAAATATCCGTTATCCGGCAATATCCAAAAAGAGGATATGGATATCCGATATCCGAAAAGCTTTTCGGATACGGATATGGTTATAGTGACATCCATATCCGAAAAATACTCGTCCGACTAATTGATGTAATATATAACTCAAAATAGAAAAATATATTTAATAATTATTTTGTAACTGTTGGATGTTACGTTGACATAAATTTTTGTCCATTTCTAGTGAAAAATGTTAGTTTTAATGTTTAATTTGGAATATTTTTGGATATGCCTATGGATATTAGTTAAAAAAACAATGTTTCATCATCACATTTCTTTAATTTCTGGTTTTTTACAAACGTTAGTATAAAAATTATTTTATGTTGATCCAAACATTTTTGTTTATACTCTTAAATTTATTAATTACAAGCGGAGCGGATAAATATTCGATATCCATCCGTATCCGAAAATTAAGCAGATATGGATATCTGATATCCGAAAATTAAACGGATACAGATATCCAATATCCAAAAATAATTTCGGATACGGATATGGCATTATCCGTATCCGAAAGCATCCTTTAACATCCCTAACACAAAGTTTCTCTCCACTCGACCATCTATAATCGATTGGTGCCGGTTCATAGGCTACGGACCGGAACCGCGCTACACCACACCATATATGCAAAACAGACTGTGTTTTGGGCCGTATCTACTGCAATTTGGCATGGCTCTAAGCCATATCAAATAACGACGTGTTTAAATATTAGATATGTCCATAAGCCGTATCAAAACCACAAATTTGATACGGCTTTAAGCCGTATCTAAAGTATAAATAGATACGGCTGTAAACCGTATCTCACTGCGAATAATATGTGGATTTAAGTCGTAGCTAAATTATTACTAGATAAAAATATAAACCGTTTCTAAATTATCTATAGATACGAATATACACAAAAAGCTAGTAAATATCATGCAAACTCTATTTGACAAATTTTAATAGTAAACGAAACAATTGTACGAAATATTTCATACCAATCCAACAACATATATGTAACGACCCAGGATTTTGGTCGATTAAGTTTAATATTTAATATTTATTTTAAATATTTATTTGATAATATACTTGAATTTTCATATTAAGTTATTGATATAATAGTCAATTTACCGGTTAAATTCAATTTGAATATATACAATGGTATAATAATTTATTATTGAGAAAATGATTAGTTCTGAATTTAAATTATATTATATTAATTTAATATAGTATATACATTCAAATGAATTTCAGAATATATACTATTCAATTCAGAATGGCGTTATAACATTTAAAACGTCAGTCGTTATATTAAGTAGCGATCCGTGAATTCATGTAATGGACTCCGAGATACTGGTAATGGATAAGATCGGAATCGAATCAAAAATCAAATCGATGTCTATTTAAAAAGGCTAAACATCTCTTTATTTCAAATCGATTAAAATTCGAAATCAAATCACATTAAAAATACCGTACCTTAACCTACCCTACCGTTGTACCACACATTTCTTAATGATTAAGTCTCTCTATTTATAAATATGTACGCAACCTTTCTTCAATTCTTCCTGTTGGAAAACCAGAATTTTAAATGGTCATTCCTTTTTCTAATGCTCAAAGTCGCTTATCCAAATCCTCCTTAAACCCATATGCATCCCTGATATTTTAGTTTGCAAATCAAAAGCCATTCTTCCCCTTTTCGAAACAAATACTTCTGAAACCGATTTGAAGGTCAGTAAAACAAATGATCAAAACCTCGATCCTCCAAAACATGGATAAAAGTCGATTTCATTTTCCAATTTTATTTATAACCGGTTTCAAAGGGGGTTTCATTTTCATAGTTCGAATACTGGTGCAATTCGATTTATTGGGATTCGCGGTCAGTTAATGCTTCAACGCGGAGGCGAATTCGAAATCGAGGGAGTCGACATCATTGGGAGAATTGGGAAATTGAGTGGTGTGACGAGGCTCGATGGAGGCACTTGCGATTTTGTTTGAGGAAATGATTTCAGAGGAAGCGACATGATTTTGGGGTTGAACTGGTGACTGGTAATCGACGTTGAAACTGAGGTGGAGTTCGATGGTTGATGCAGGGCTACTGCGATATCCAAAAAGGTGCGAATTGGGTAGACAATCAGAGGAAGTGCGATTTGTGGATGAGGGAAACAGTCGCGGTTTGAGGAGTTAGGCCTCGCGATGGTGGATTGCAGTTGTGATGGGTCATAGTGCGGAGGAGCTCACTGGCAAGTCATTTCAGATGCGAAGTTGATGTTGGCATGTCCAAATATGTAGCAAAGTTCGGCGATTGGTAAATGCAGGTGGACAAGTGCAGTTCAAATTTCTGGAGTAGTTTGAATTGTTAAAGTTGAACTGGGTTGTGTTTGGTCTATGATTTTTAGGAGGGAATGGAGTATTCAATGATGGTGAATTTTGTGGGTTTTCCTGGAACTATTGGAAGAGTTAATCGGAGAAGAAGGGTGGTCCTGTTTGCTGCTATGAAGATGGACAGTGAACAATTTTTTGGTAGAATGTGATAAATGAGGATTAAGGTATACTTCTAACTTTTGAAATTTCACAAATTATAAGTAAATTAGTTTATATAACTAGTTTAAATAAAGAAATAAATGTGTAAACTAACCGTTTAAATAAAATTAAGGTTTAAATTGGGATTATATTACATGAGTAATTAGTTAAATTGAATTCGTAAAATTTAAATACTGGAATTTTATTAATTACTCTTTTACAGTGGAAAACAGACATATGGAGGAATTGCTGTAAAATTTACATAATATGCTTAAGTGGATATTCAACACAGTTAAAAATCATGATGAGTAAATCTCACTCAAATTTTATTTAGAATTATTTTTATCAGTTAAAAATAATTGTTTGATGGTTGTTTGGTTGCTTTAAAATATTCTGTGGCTATTAAATATATATTAGTTATTAGGATTGGTGTTTGTGGTTATTATATATATATTGGTGATTAGATTCCCGTAGTACCATTAGCGGATTCCCGCAGTATCATTAGCGGATGACCCTATACGCCCCACGCATTGATAGTGGATGACCTTCTATACCGCGATATACTGCCTCAAAGCAGGATGGGTATTATTTATGTTGACTGACGTCTGTGGATGCAGGAAAACAGGTTGGAGGGATCCAACTGGATTCCTCAAAAATATTATCATTTGTTTGGTTTCTTATGCGTTATTTTGTATGATGTGTTAGAAAAACCCGTGATTTGATAATTTGATATTTGGATGTTTGAAATATCACTGGGCCTAAATGGTAATTTATAGAAATATCGTAAATAGGGTTTTGAAATTTAAAAAGGAAATTTCTATTTTTCTAAACTAGAATTTGAATTTAGAATGGGCTAAAGATATTAACTTGTTTTGAAAATATATAAAAACAAGTATTGCATTTATGAACGATGTTTATAAATTAAATAACCAGGGAATTGAAATAATTCATAAAGTATGTTTATAAATAAAACGGAAAAATTATCATTGGATAATTCGAATATTTAAATTCAAATATGAATTTAAAAATAGAAATGGGGAAATCATTTTAAAGAAATAAACGATGAAATTTATTTTGATGTTCAGAATATAAATTGAACTAAAACGAGTTCATTAGGATTTATGATTTGAATTCGATTAATTTGAATTTATTTAAGTAGAAGTTAAATTGAATGTGAAAATAAATTGGGTGCTATATATGTAAGTTATTATAAATAGAAATTTCCAAAATAAGATTTTGGTTTTAAATAGATTTCGAAATAGACTTGTTTAAATATAAAACAAGGGAATTTATAAATGATGTTTATAAATATAATGAATTAATTATCAAGAGATAATTTGAATATTTAAATTCAAATATGAATTTAAAAATAGAATTTGAAATCATTCGAAAGGGAACAACGGTTTTTATCCCGCGATTCGGAATATCAAAGGGATGGAGTTTCAAATAGAAATTTGAAATGGGAACTTGTTTAAATATATGAAATAAGGAATTTGAATTTATAAATAGTGTTATAAATTTGGTAAAATAAATTATCATTTCGATAATTTGAATCATTTAAGTTCAAATAGGAATTTAAAAGTAAGTTGGGAAGTGTTTTGAAACAAAACGATTGATTATATTTCGGAATTCGGAATATAAGCTGAATTGAGAAGAATTCAACGGGTTTATAATTGAAATTCAATTATATCGAATTTTATAAATAATTTATTTATATAAGGAATTGGAATTAAATATAGCAGAACGAAGTATAAATAAATATGTTACCGAGTAAGGAAAAATCGAAAATTATAGATAATCGAAAATATTATGTTGAATTGGGAAACTGATTTGATATATATTAAAAATATATCAGAATGGAGTTCAATTTATTATAAACGAATTCTAAATGTTTTTATATATATAATAATTAAAACGAACTCTTGCAGCGCGGCAGTTCCTAAATTGGCGTTCCGAACTTCAATTGAGTATACAGTACTCAATTTAAGTCGGAATTCTTTGAAACAAGAATCGTTAGGACCGTTGGAATAATAGTTTTCTAATGGAAGAGAAAAATCTGGATTTCATCGTATAGATTTTGAGTTATGTCAAAATCAAATTTTCAGAAAAACGGCGCCAGGACCATTATAAAACCATAACGATTTATTTAAATAAATAAAAGGATTTTAAGTAAATAAAATCCGAATTTCCATTAGAAAAATGCAGACTGGAGATGTAAAATAATATGGGCTTCAGTGAATTAAGTGAAATGATTTTTGAAACAAAAAATCAGATTTTTGTTATTGAATAGAAGTGCTAATTTGAATAATAGTTAGTTAATTAAAAATTGATACGAAATTGGGCTTCGAATAAGTAAAGGTGATTTGATAAATTTTATTCAAAATCGAAAAGGAAACTTGAGTTTGAAAATGGAATTCAATTCATTATAAAAAAAGTAAATATTTTATTTGAACATGTTATGTTCAAACAAAGAAGGGAAATGGGCAAGATAGCTAATCAAAAAATAAATTAGCGAATTGGGTTAAGATGAATGGATTGAGTTGAATCCAAACGGAAATATTTGGATATGTGTTAGACATGTATGAGATGAAGTGTATGAAGGTTATAATTTGTGTGCCCGACAAAAAGGTACACGTTTAAATTCCATATGAGATTTTATGCGCCGAATCGGCAAGCCACATGGCCTTTTGATTTTCTTTTTGAATGGAAAAGGCCTAGAGAGGAGAGTTGAGGTTTGAACTATCGACCGGTACAAAGGAGGTTATGGCGAAATTTTCCGGAAATTTAAGGAATTAGAATATTTTAAGAAGATTTGATAATTAGGAATCGATATATCAATATATATTGAATTCGATAATGAAACGAAATTATAATAGAATGTTATAACCAAAAAGGAAATCAATAAATTTAATCTAATAAAAATAGAAAGAGAAACGTATACACGTTTAAAAGAAATGGATACTTGGTAATATGATGTTGATTATTCGAGGTAAGTGCTCTTGTCCGTTTTGAAGTTTAGGATGTTTTTAGTTAAGGTCTGAGAGGTAATTATACCCCAACTCGATTGATTTCATTATGAGCTGATAAATAGCAAGATTCAGTCTCGAAGAGAAATGTTTAAAGAAATTTAGTCGAATGTAATATTTTGGGTTGTTGTAGCGATGTTTTACATAACATTCGTTTAACCCAAGGAAGTGGAATTTTGGAATTATAATAAATAAATATTTCCTGAATGTAGAAATGAACGGTCGTGGAAGAGATAATTAATTGGAATGTATTCCAATTATATGTAAAGGATATTTTTCTAAGTACAAAAAAATAAAAGAAGGCGATATACGGGAATGTTTTCCAAATAGCGAAAATGCCAAGACGATAATTGAAATAGTTGTTTAACAAATATTGACAAGGAACTGGAGAAGTGATTTAATTAATGAAATATTAATTAAGGGGCCCAGTGATTGTTTGATGTTTTGAATGGATGTTTGTTTATTTTTCTTCGATAGTTAAATAACCGACTTTCGAAGTATTTGCCAATATAGTTGTCAATATGGAGAGACTGGTTGGATTATTATCCGAGAACCACTCCGTATTGGTAGTAGTGTTGCGAATCATATTATATGAAGATAATCGAAGATGGAGTAAAGTGCAAGGACTTTTTCTATTATAGAAATTGTGCCTTCGGTTTCGTTCTGTCCCAGAAAGAAGTGTATGGACGAATGTCTGACAGAGTATTTCCAATGATCGCATATGTTGGTCTGTATAGATATATATGGTGGCGGAGAATTTATTCTCTTAGCATAATATCCAGAATATATTTGTGCAAATTAATTAGTGATTAATGGATCTGACAATGTGGCATTCAAAGTGATTGTGTTATTAATGAATGGAAAGTAATCGTAGCCTCAGGCCTCAACAACCGGGAAATGACAAAAATCGGGTAGGCAGCATGGCTATGTGGGTCGCTCCCATTAGGGTGTATAATCGCCTATCTAGAGAAATTCCTTTTACTTCTTTAATCTATCGATGCTGTCCCTTTTCGGGAAACGGTTGCCGATCCCAACCGTTGGTGATATACATTCGATACACTCAAGCGAAATGAGTGGTCGGTCATGTGTGGGCCGGGTTGCAAGATGTTCTTGTTGAACCCAGTGTATTCCCCTCTAGAGATACACTATCGGAAGGTGGTTCCATACCTTGTCATGTTGGATATCCAATCTCCAATAAGCGCTATGCGGTTTTTGATTTTATATTATATATGGAGCGTGAGATGCAAGCGTTCCGCTAGTTTCTATTTATTTGATGTAGACATTATTATAATATCACTGGATTTGATATCAAAAATATTTAGGGGTTATCGTAAGGTAAAAATCATCCGTGTTTATGTGTAGATCTGTCTTACGATTATCATTTCTTTCGAAAGGATTTTTTTTAAAGTTAAACAAATGATTGGAGTTTACTCACACCAGTCTCATGACTGACCCAGAGTTTATTTTGTTTTTGTTTTCCCTAAAATCTTGGCTGCCCAAATTTATACAGGCAGTCAAGTAGTCGGGATTTTTCAGATTCACTTGGAAGAGCTGGAAGCATGAGGCTTCACCAGTTAGCTATAGACTATCATATTTCCACTGTGTACTATGTTGTATCTGGAAACAGGTGTTTATAACTGTTCCAGGAATAACTGTTGTGCTTTGATGATGGTATGTATATAAAGTTACTGATTTGTATTTCAAAAAGTTATGTTATGTAATATATTTTATTCGTTCCGCTGTGAGATTTTTCTTCTTTGTTTTCTTCTATTCTAATATTTCTTTCTTTCTATTTCTCATCCTCTAACTTCTTTCTAATAATGATTCGTATTTCTGTGCAATTTGGGTTGGACGTGTAGTGTTATTAGTTAACTCAGATAGTACGGATTTGCGGGCTATTACAGTTGGTATTAGAGCTTAGGTTGAGCGAATACCTAGGCTTTAGTGGGATTGTGCTCATTTGAGATAGGGTCAGTAGTACCCTAGAATGAGTTGAGCGTATATATATGAGAGTGTGTATTTGTTAATTTATATAAAAAATTATTTTACGTTGTGTTGGCTAGTCTGTTGAGTGGTTTATGTATTCTGATCGAATCGTGGGGCGCCACAAAGTCGATAGGAATTTCTAAACACTTGAACAGAGAAATTTGACACAATATTGTTTTAAGTGGGTAAATGAAATAATTTTACTCAAAATTCTATTTTGATAGAAGGAATATTTTTGTGAAATCATTATAATATATGGATGCGATGGTTGATATCATTATAATCAAATGAGATTATGAGATTATAAAAATTGGAATGGTTATGTATAACCAAATATAATTTGTACATGAATGAAATATACAAATGAGATGAACTAAAATTGAATTCAAACTAGAATTTGGAATTTAAATCCTAGGAGATTTGGAAGATATTTTCTGAAGTACACTAAAATAATACAGTTTTGTTTTGGAAGGATTTTGATTAAAAATCGTTTTAAATGGATTTTGAAAGTGATAAAGCACTGAACTCACTTCAGTTGTTGGAAAATAATCCCGATGATGACTGAAGCATCATCAGTGTTCATTTTCGAGTTTCTAAGTGATGAATTTCTTCCTTAGAAAAGTTTTGATGGAAATTTGTTTGAAAGAAAACAAGTTGGTTTTGAAAATTCAAATGTTTTGAATTTGAAATGGGAATAAATATACATGTATATATTTATGTGATTTCAGAAGGATTTGAAATGAAAACCTGGGTATTTGAATTCTGGAATATAAATTTAACTTAAGAAAGTTAAATGGATCGAAGCGAATAAATTGGTTAGAATCAATTTGAATGAATTCATATGAATGGAATATGAATTGGATGTAAATAGACTAATTATAAATCATTCCAATTAAATCAATGTAAGCATATGTGGTGGGCAATATAAACGAGAACCAAAAGTTTTGGTTGAACTAAATTGGTATCAATATGAAATGTTGAGTTAAAATTAAGTGAGCATTTGAAGTTAATGAGTTTGTACTTTTTTTCCTACCTTAGTAATTTTGGGGACGAAATTCTTTTAAGGGGGAAGAATGTAACGACCCAGGATTTTGGTCGATTAATTTTAATATTTAATATTTAATATTTATTTTAAATATTTATTTGATAATGTACTTGAATTTTTATATTAAGTTATTGATTTAATAGTCAATTTAAATTTAATATCGAATATATTAAATTATCGTAATACAAAAATATTTGAATTCGGAATTAGAATTGAATCAAAACAATTCAGATGACCGGTTAAATTCAATTTGAATATATACAATGGTATAATAATTTATTATTGAGAAAATGATTAGTTCTGAGTTTAAATTATATTATATTAATTTAATATAGTATATACGTTCAAATAAATTTTAGAATATATACTATTCAATTCAGAATGGCGTTATAACATTTAAAACATCAGTCATTATGTTAAAATAGTGGTCCGTGAATTCATGTAATGGACTCCGAGATATTAGTAATGGATAAGATCGAAATCGAATCAAAAATCAAATCGATATCAATTTAAAAAGGGTAAAAATCTCTTTATTTCAAATCGATTAAAATTCGAAAACAAATCACATTAAAAATATCGTACCTTAACCTACCCTACCGTTGTACCACACATTTCTTAATGATTAAATCTCTTTATTTATAAATATGAACGCAACCTTTCTTCAATTCTTCCTGCTGGAAAACCAGAATTTTAAATGGTCATTCCTTTTTCTAATGTTCAAAGTCGCTTATCCAATTCCTCCTTAAACCTGTATGCCTCCCTGATATTTTAGTTTGCAAATCAAAAGCCATTCTTCCCCTTTTCGAAACAAATACTTCTGAAACCGATTTAAAGGTTAGTAAAACAAATGATCGAAACCTCGATCCTCCAAAACAAGAATAAAAGTCGATTTCATTTTCCATTTTTATTTATAATCGGTTTCAAAGGGGGCTCCATTTTCATGGTTCGAATACTGGTGCAGTTCGATTTATTTGGGTTCACGGTCACTTAATGTTTCAACGCGGAGGAGAATTCGAATTCGAAATCGAGGGAGTCGACATCATTGGGAGAATTGGGAAATTGAGTGGTGCGATGAGGCTCGATGGAGGCACTTGCGATTTTGTTTGAGGAAATGATTTCAGAGGAAGCAACATGGTTTTGGGGTTGAACTGGTGATTGATAATCGATGTTGAAATTGAGGTGGAGTTCGATGGTTGATGCAGGGCTGCTGCGATATCCAGAAAGGTGCGAATTGGGTAGACAATCAGAGGAAGTGCGATTTGTGGATGAGGGAAACAGTCGCGGTTTGAGGAGTTAGGCCTCGCGATAGTGGATTGCAGTTGTGATGGGTCATAGTGTGGAGGAGCTCACTGGCAAGTCATTTCAGATGCGAAGTTGATGTTGGCATGTCCAAATATGTAGCAAAGTTCGGCGATTGGTAAATGCAGGTGGACAAGTGCGGTTCAAATTTCTGGAGTAGTTTGAATTGTTAAAGTTGAACTGGGTTGTGTTTGGTCTGTGTTTTTTAGGAGGGAATGGAGTATTCAATGATGGTGAATTTTGTGGGTTTTCCTGGAACTATTGGAAGAGCTAAATGTGATAAATGAGGATTACGGTATACTTCTAATTTTTGAAATTTTTGAAATTATAAGTAAATTAGTTTATATAACTAGTTAATATAAAGAAATTAGTTAGTAAAGAAATAAATGTGTAAACTAACCGTTTAAATAAAATTAAGGTTTAAATTAGAATTATATTACGTGAGTAATTAATTAAATTAAATTTGTAAATTTAAATAACTGGAATTTTATTAATTATTGTTTTACAGTGGAAAAAAGACGTATGGAGGAATCGCTGTAAAATTTGTATAATATGCTTCAGTGGATATTCAACGCAGATAAAAGTCATGGTGAGTAGATCTCCCTCAAATTTTATTTAGAATTATTTTTATCAGTTAAAAATAATTGTTTGATGGTTGTTTGGTTGCTTTAAAATATTCTATGGCTATTAAATATATATTAGTTATTAGGATTGGTGTTTGTGGTTATTATATATATATATATATATATTGGTGATTAGATTCCCGCAGTACCATTAGAGGATGCCCGCAGTATCATTAGCGGATGTCCTATACGCCCCACGCTATGATAGTGGATGACCTTCTATACCACGATATCCTGCCTCGAAGCAGGATGTGTATTATTTATGTTGACAGACGTCTATGGATGCAGGAAAACTGGTTGGAGGGATCCAACTGGATTCCTCAAAAATATTATCATTTGTTTGGTTTCATATGTGTTATTTTGTATGATGTGTTAGAAAAACCCATGATTTGATAATTTGGTATTTGTATGTTTGAAATATCACTGGGCCTAAATGCTAATTTATAGAAATATCATAAATAGGGTTTTGAAATTTAAAAAGGAAAATTCTATTTTTCTAAAATAGAATTTGAATTTAGAATGGGCTAAAGATATTTACTTATTTTGAAAATAAATAAAAACAAGTATTGCATTTATAAACGATGTTTATAAATTAAATAACCAGGGAATTGAAATAAATTAATAAACAGTATTTATAAATAAAATGGAAAAATTATCATTGGATAATTTGAATATTTAAATTCAAATATGAATTTAAAAATAGAAATGGGGAAATCATTTTAAAGAAATAAACGATGACATTTATTCTGATGTTCAGAATATAAATTGAACTAAAATAAATCCGTAAGGATTTATGATTTGAATTCGATTAATTCGAATTTATTTAAATAGAAGTTAAATTGAATGTGAAAATAAATTGGGTGTTATATATATATATATAAGTTATTATAAATAGAAATTTCCAAAATAAGATTTTGGTTTTAAATAGATTTCGAAATAGACTTGTTTAAATATAAAATAAGGGAATTTATAAATGGTGTTTATAAATATAATGAATTAATTATCAAGGGATAATTTGAATATTTAAATTCAAATATGAATTTAAAAATAGAATTTGAAATCATTCGAAAGGGAACAACGGTTTTTATCTCGCGATTCAGAATATCAAAGGAATGGAGTTTCAAATAGAAATTTGAAAAGGGAACTTGTTTAAATATATGAAACAAGGAAGTTGAATTTATAAATAGTGTTATAAATTTGGTAAAATAAATTATCATTTGGATAAATTGAATCATTTAAGTTCAAATAGGAATTTAAAAGTAAGTTGGGAAGTGTTTTGAAACAAAACGATTGATTATATTTTAGAATTCGGAATATAAGCTGAATTGAGAAGAATTCAATGGGTATATAATTGAAATTTGATTATATCGAATTTCATAAATAATTTATTTATAAAAGGAATTGAAATTAAATATAAAAGATCGAAGTATAAATAAATATATTACCGAGTAAGGAAAAATAGACAATTATAGATAATCGAAAATATTATGTTGAATTGGGAAACTGATTTGATATATATTAAAAATATATCAGAATGGAGTTGAATTTATTATAAACTAAGTTTAAACGTTTATATATATAATAATTAAAACGAACTCGTCGCAGCTCGCCAGTTCCTTAATTGGCGTTCCGAAATTCAATTGAGTATACATGACTCAATTTAAGTCGAAATTCTTTGAAACAAGAATCATCAGGACCGCTGGAATAATAGTTTTCTAATGGAAGAGAAAAATATGGATTTTGTCGTATAGATTTGAGTTATGTCAAAAACAAATTTTCAGAAAAACAGTGCCAGGACCATTATAAAACCATAACGATTTATTTAAATAAATAAAAGGATTTTAAGTAAATAAAATACGAATTTCCATTAGAAAAATGTAGATTGGAGATATAAAATAATATGAGCTTCAGTGAAGGAAGTGAAATGATTTTTGAAACAAAAAAACAGATTTTTGTTATTGAATAGAAGTGACTAATTTGAATAATAGTTAGTTAATTAAAAATTGATATGAAATTGGGCTTTGAATAAGTAAAGTTGATTTGAGAAATTTTATTCAAAATCGAAAAGGAAACTTGAGTTTGAAAATGGAATTCAATTCGTTATAAAATAAGTAAATATTTTATTTGAACATGTTAAGTTCAAACAAAGAAGTGAAATAGGAAAGATAGCTAATTAGAAAATAAATTAGCGAATTGGGTTAAGACGAATAGATTGAGTTGAATCCAAATGGAAATATTTGGATATGTGTTAGACAGGTATGGGATGAAGTGTATGAAGGTTATAATTTGTGTGCCCGACAAAAAGGTACATGTTTAAATTCCATATGAGATTTTATGCACCGAATCGGCAAGCCACTTGGCCTTCTGATTTTCTTTTTGAATGCAAAGGGCCTAGAGAGGCAAGTTGAGGTTTGAACTATCGACCGGTACAAAGGAGGTTATGGCGAAATTTTCCGGAAATTTAAGGAGTTAGAATATTTTAAGAAGATTTGATAATTAGGAATCGATATATATTGAGTTCGATAATGAAACGAAATTAAAATAGAATGTTATAACCAAAAAGTAAATCAATAAATTTAATCAGAAAAAATAGAAAGAGAAACGTTTACACGTTTAAAAGAAATGGATACTTAGTAATATGATGTTGTTTATTTGAGGTAAGTGGTCATGTCTGTTTTGAAGTTAAGGATGTTTTTAGTCAAGGTCTGAGAGGTAGTTATACCCCAACTTGATCGATTTCATTATTAGCTGATAAATAGCAAGATTCAGTCTCGAAGAGAAATGTTTAAAGAAATTTAGTCGAATGCAGTATTTTGGGTTGTTGTAGCGATGTTTTACATAACATTCGTTTAACCCAAGGAAGTGGAATTTTGGAATTATAATAAATAAATATTTCCTGAATGTAGAAATGAACGGTCGTGGAAGAGATAAGTAATTCGAATGTTTTCCAATTATAAGTAAAGGATATTTTTCCAAGTATAGAAAATAAAAGAAGGTGATATACGGGAATTTTTTCCAAATAGCGAAAATGCCAAGACGATAATTGAAATAGTTGTTTAACAAATATTGACAAGGAAATGGAGAAGTGATTTAATTAATGAAATATTAATTAAGGGGCCCAGTGATTGTTTGATGTTTTGAATGGATGTTTGTTTATTTTTCTTCGATAGTTAAATAACCGATTATCGAAGTATTTGCCAATATCGTTGTCAATATAGAGAGACTAGTTGGATTATTATCCGGGAACCATTCCGTATTGGTAGTAGCGTTGCGAATCAGATTATATGAAGATAATCAAAGACGGAGTAAAGTGCAAGGACTTTTTCTATTATAGAAATTGTGCCTTTGGTTTCGTTCAGTCCCAGAACAAAGTGTATGGACGAATGTCTGACAGAGTATTTCCAATGATCGCATATGTTGGTCTGTACAGATATATATGGTGGCGGAGAATTTATTCTCTTAGCATAATATCCAGAATATATTTGTGCAAGTTAATTAGTGATTAATGGATCTGACAATGTGGCATTCAAAGTGATTGTGTTATTAATGAATGGAAAGTAATCGTAGCCTCAGGCCTCAACAACCGGGAAATGAAAAAAATCGGGCAGGCAGCATGGCTATGTGGGTCACTCCCATTAGGGTGTATAATCACCTATCTAGAGAAATTCCTTTTACTTCTTTAATCTATTGATGCTGTCCCTTTTCGGGAAATGGTTGCCGATCCCAACCGTTGGTGATATACATTCGATACACTCAAGCGAAATGAGTGGTCGGTCATGTGTGGGCCGGGTTGCAAGATGTTCTTGTTGAACCCAGTGTATTCCCCTCTGGAGATACACTATCAGAAGGTGGTCCATACCTTATCATGTTGGAAATCCATTCTCCAATAAACGCCATGCGGTTTTTGATTTTATATTATATATGGAGCGTGAGATGCAAGCGTTCTGCTAGATTCTATTTATTTGATGTAGACATTATTATAATATCACTGGATTTGATATCAAAAATATTTTGGGGTTATCGTAAGGTAAAAACCATCCGTGTTTATGTGTAGATCGGTCTTACGATTATCATTTCTTTCGAAAGGATTTTTTTTAAAGTTAAACAAATGATTGGAGTTTACTCACACCAGTCCCATGACTGACCCAGAATTTATTTTGTTTTTGTTTTCCCTAAACTCTTGGGTGTCCAAATTTGTACGGGCAGTCAAGTAGTCAGGATTTTTCAGATTCACTTGGAAGAGCTGGAAGCAGGAGGCTTCACCAGTTAGCTATAGACTATCATATTTCCGATGTGTACTATGTCGTATCTGGAAACAGGTGTTTATAATTGTTCCAGGAATAACTGTTGTGCTCTGATGATGGTATGTATATAAAGTTACTGATTTGTATTTCAAAAAGTTATGTTATATAATATATTTTATTCGTTCCGCTGTGAGATTTGTTTTTTTTCTATTTTAATATTTCTTTCTTTCTATTTCTCATCCTCTAACATCTTTCTAATAATGATTCGTATTTCTGTGCAATTTGGGTTGGCTGTGTGGTGTTATTAGTCAACTCAGATAGTACGGATTTGCAGGCTGTTACAATATATAATGATACATGTTGTTTCATTACATTACAATAAAGAAGATACATGTTGTTTTATTACATCATAATAAAGAAGATACATATTGTTTCATTACATTACAATAAAGAAGATTCATATTGTTTCATAATTACATTACAATAAAGAAGGTAAACTCGGTATTTTAGTAACTTCGCTGGCTAATCTCCACTTTTCCACTTCGGCGATCAACCACTTTGATCTGCTTTTCAGCTGAACCAATCAATTCACCAAGCTGAAGGTTTTAACTTTTTGGTTAAGAATTTACTGGGTGATCAACCAGGTGGATGCATTTTAGCTCATGCACCTGGGTCAGGTATTCATGCTAACTTATGCATTTAACTAAGCACCAGGACTAGCAAAGGAGATAATATCAAGTGTCATATGCTGGTTCACTAAAATTTAGGAAAAAGAATATGAACACTTGATACTATCCCCTTTACTAGTCCTAGTGCTTAGTTAAATGCATATGTTATGATAAATACATGACCCGACGATGTGAGCTAAAGTGCATCCACCTGGTGAATCACCCAGTAATTCTTAACCAGAGTTAAAGCATTCAGCTTGGTGAGAATTCGCTACTGGATCACCCAGTAAATTCTTAACTAGAATAGACATGCATCATCTTCATCTATAATTGCAACCTAATTTGCATTAGAACAATGAGTTAGAATATACATATACAGCACACACAGAGACATATACAACACACATAGACACACACAAATACACAATACATACACTGCATACATATACAACACACACACACAGACACACACACACTGCACACATATACATACACACAGACGTACACTGCACACACAAACACACACACACACACATAGCTCATCATACAAGACTGCAAGTACAAGACTGCAAACATTACACCAATTCAAGTATACATATTGAATTGGTACTAGTTGACTAATCTTCATCGACCAATTCCAGTATACATATTGAATTGAAATCAGCTATACACCAATTCATGTACAAGACTGCTAGTACTAGTGACTAATCGTGATCGAGCCATCGACTTGCCTGCATCCTTTTAGATATACATATTGAATAAAAATATTGAACATTGAATTAAACTGCAGATTTCATTTAAACTTGATTTGAACTGCAATAATATAATTGTAGGCAACAATATATTTGAATTGACAAATTTTTTGTGGTAGTAATATATCTATCGACTAGTCTACGACTAATTGACTAGTTAGACCTCTGTCGACTCGACTTAATGGTGCAACACTAAATATTGGGTCAAGCAGTTACAATTGACAGTAACCAAGTACTAAAAGGAGGCAGGCAAGTCGATGGCTCATCGTACAAGACTGTAAACATTACACCAATTTAGGTATATATTGAATTGATACTAGTCGACTAATCATGATGAACAATTTAGGTATACATATTGAATTGAATTCAGGTATACACCAATTCAAGTACAAGACTGCAAGTACAAGTTGACTAATCGTGATCGAGCCATCGACTTGCCTACCTCCTTTAAATTCAAACACAAGGTGTCAAAGCGCAAGGAAGCAAATATTCACATGATAGCAGCAGTTATAAACTAGATGACAAGGCAAATGTACAACATGCACAATGACATCAGTCATTTGCATGATGCAAGTACTAAGGATATGGAAGATCCACATAGGTGCAACGTGCACATAAGTGAATGATATAACTCATGTGATACAAGTCACAAAGAATGGTTCAGTGGAAAGCAAGTGAACAATCAAGAAACATAACAAGCAAGTATAGTATCAATTTCTATCATAAGAATGCAAATACAAGACAAAGGTGCATGCATTTGGAAAGAAATGCCATACACATCATTGCAAACATATCCTTCCATTCACAAATACATAGGAGCAGCAGTATACGCATTGCTAATACACAAGGAGTTCAAGTAAATGAAACAAAGCCAAATTGCAAATGCAAATGAAAATGCTCAAGTCAAGCTGGACCAGCACAAAAAACAAATTACTAGTGCTGCAGCAAGAAAAATTGCATGCACAAGGAAATGACACCAATTAAGCAAAGGCAACAAGGAATGGCAATACAGTGCACATATAAAAGCACAATGGCATCACACAAAGACAAGCAAGGTCAAGAGTTCAAGCACAAGTGGCATACTCGAGAACCATGGCCGGAAAAGTAAACAGAAGTAGACAACCCTCAAATTAAACCTAATTCAAATTCAAATTAAACATGTAAATGGAAGATTGATTAAACCCAATTCAAATTAAAATTAAACCCAATTTAAGCCCAATTCAAATTCAAATTAAACCGTGAGCTAATACTCACCTTCAGTGGCGACGAGAAAGATAAACAATGGTGGAATGAAGGTTCACCGGTGAGTTGAAGGTAGCATGAGCTGACAATGGACATCGATGGGCTGGGCTTCGAGTGGTGGATGGTTTATTGACAAACCAAATGGTGCGCTAAATTCCAAAACCCTAATTTGAGTTTTCGATCACCATGAAAATTAAAAAAAGGGAAATCGGCTAAACGTTTTGAAGTGTTAAAGCAAGATGGTGCCAGAAAGAAAATAGCGGAGGGAAAATATGATAAGGATTTCATACGGCCCAAAGTCATATCAAATGAACTAATCGGCAGCTTTGTTGATGTACTGTTAGATCTTACGTGTTTGGGGAGGTGTAGATCGCCAATAGGAAAGTTGATATGGCTATGAGAAGTATCAAATTTGATACGACTAAAAGCATTATCAAATCTCTACATCATCGTACACCAAATTTGTTGTATTGGTGTAGTGCCGATCCATGTACTTTGAATATTTTCCTATGAAAATTCCTGAGCACCATCCCGATATCCTTCAGAGATCCTTTGCCAAGTTTCAGATCAATCTGATCATTTGAACCTCTGATTTGCTCTGTTCTTCGATTGTAAGTCCTACGACACATAATTCTAAACAAATAAAGCATACACAATATACAGTTTAACCAATCAAACAACAGTTCGACCAATTTAGAACATGAACAATCATATGAATGCATGCAAGCATAATTCATATCATAACAATCATAAATCTAGCATACTTTGATATTAAACATATGTAAAACATGATGGTCTAGCGAATTACATAATATATGATCAAATTAGTTTAACCTAGGATGTCTAAATCTGAATTAAATATGCATGATCCGAGTTAAGGTAAAATTAACATATGAGATGTTTAATTAACCTAATTAACACATATTAATTGTAGTAAGCATGCTAGAGATCTTTATCACTTATCAAAACCTAGATTCGAGGCGAAATAAATGAAAGAAAATTTGCACAGCGAAGAGATGGTGAAGAAAACACTTGAATTTGATTCAAAACAGCGAGATACAATCTCTCTTAATGTAGGTCTAGACTCTTGTTGTGATTTAGAATGATTGATGAAAGAGAATAAGGGTTTTTGGGATTAGGTTGAACCGTAGATTCAGAGATGCTCAACCTAATGTGTGGAATGAGGAGAAGAACCCTAGTTCTCTTCTCAAACTCCATATTTATAATCTCAGGCCATTAGACTAATGGGCTCACTAGTCGGTCCATTAGCTACTAATTAACCTAATCAACAGAAGTAAAAAACCTAAAACAACGATATCTCCTAAATCACTGAGCCAAATCTTTAACGTGACCACTCTACGAAATGATTAACCATCATCCTAATCCAATGAGACCAGCTATAACATCCCAAACAAAAGTTATGGCTGAACCAGTAAGTCATAGGGATAAAATGATCACAAAATGATTCAGCGAAAATCATGGCCAAAGTCTTATATCTTTGTGAACAAAATATTAAGATATGAGAATGATATGACCACAACGGAATTAAGCAGAACTATTTCATGATTCTTTGATATGTAAATGAGTCTTTAAAATTACAGAGGAATATGAGTTTTTGTCTCCAAAATGTGATAAATGTATAATATTCGATCACAAAACCTCTGCACATGACAAAGACATTATTCCAAAGTGGATGCCTGAAGAGACTGATGATAAGCCGATTATTTCTTAAAATCTAGTGGAAGAAGAACATGAAATAACGATGAACAATAAACTAGCAATGTAGAAAATGCACAGACTGATCATCTTGATTTTCTGAATCAAGGCCTACCTCCTGACATTCTTCCTGATGCCATTCATAATATTGCAACTACAATTACTGATGATCCATCTACCAAGGATATAGTAAATGTTTCTGATTATGTAAGCATAAATGAAGACTGCATGAAGCAAAACAAAGGTAAAACGCCTTCTACAACTCCTATCGTGCTAAAAGAAAATTGAGGAGTATATCCTTAATTAAATGACAGTTTTAGCACAAACATTAGGGGCATGAATACATTACCTCGAATTAGTGTCGTGCTCTCACTCCTAGCTAAATTCAAGCCAACGATTGTTCGTTTAGTAGAAATCAAGTTTTCATAATCTACAATTACTTAAGAAGAAAATGCCAACATAATGGGATTATGTGACAAAAAATTCTTGTGAGTTGACAGGTAGAATATTGGTGATTTAGGACTCAACTGGTTGGTCAATGTTGATTATGTCCAGTTCTTTTCAACATATCTATTGTTGCTACTAATGTTAGAGAGTTCTACCTTGTTGTCATGATTGTTTATGGCGGTAACTCTTACGTAGACAGGAAAGTTCTCTTTGAACATATACTATAAGAGGCTAATACTGTAAATCAAGTTGTCATGATTGTTTAGTATTTTACTTTTCTAATGAATGAATCCACGGCTATGAATGCTTTCAGTCCGCTATCAAATATCTCTGAATATTACTCACTTGTTGTATGATGATGACCTTATGTTATTTGAAAAGGCCAATATGACTTGTGCAAATTCTCTATAGGTAGCGTTCAACAAGTTAGCCTAGCTATTACTCGGGTTTAAATGTGAACAACTCCAAATTATTTGTTAGTAGATCAGTTATAAATTCCCAGCATATACATGTTACTCTTGGTTTTAAGGTAGGCACCCTCCCCATCAAATATTTGGGGGTACCTCTCTCTACTACATACTTTCATTATGCGGATTATCAATCATTGCTTCATAAGGTTCAGTGTAAGCTTCAAGGGTGGTAACTTAGGATGCTAAGGTTTGCAGGAAGGGCTGAGCTAATACATACAATTATTACTACCCTATGATTACGTATTGGCTACTTGTATACCAGATTCTGAAATACACTTTATAAAAATTAAATTCTCCATGTACGGATTTTTTTTTGGGTGATAGTAAGCATAAAGTGACATGGAAAACACAATGCAGACGAAAGATTGAAGGAGGCATTGGTTTAAAGTGTTTTTTTGACTTAAAAAGTGCATCCTCGATTATGCTATTATGGAATATATTGACAAAGGCTACCTTATGGACTTCATGGATGAGAAGAAAGTATTACTGACGTAATTTTTTTTTGAGTATGCCTGTTGACAATAATGCATCAGGTACGTGGAAGGCTATCTTAAGGTTGAGAACTATAGGTAAACAGCTAGTAAATAATGTGATAGTAAATGGATGTAATACCTCCCTTTGGTTTGAGCCTTGGATAAATTGCACTTGCCTAATAGAATTGCTTAGTTATCATCGGCTACGAACAATTGGATCAGGTGAACAACTAGTCTCTTCGGTGATCCAAGATGGTATGATAAAGCCATCTCTATATCCTGCAACTAGAGAAGTGTTAGTTGAAATATAGAATGTCGCAACTTGCATGGATAGGAGGGGTGATTTCTATAAATGGTGTGAGGGAGGCAATTTCATTTTTTCAAAAGAATGGAACACTATAGTGGCTCATGAGGATATAAAGCATTACTACAAAATAATATGGCATGGTAAAAATAGTCGCAGAATGTCATTTATCGCGCATTTAGCCATGATGGGAAAACTATATACAAAGATGAGGTTAAGTGGCTTTGGAATTATAACAAACATATTGTTCTCGTTGTGTAACAAGGAAGAAGAATCATATGCTCATCGCTATTTTCAGTGTTGAGTATTTGGATTTGATTTGGGGGTCGATCAAAGGAAAAATGGTTTTAAATCCTACTATATACCTTCTATTCAGGATGAATGTGAGGCTATTCAATCCTTGTTTTTGGCTCCGTATTAACTGAAGGGCAAGACCTGCATAGCGTTTACTATTGTTAAATTTGGTGATACAAAATCACAAATTGATTGGAACAAATTTGCAATGAATGGAAAGTAAGTATTTTTATAATGGGAATGCATTGATTGCATTTGATGAGGTGGTAGAGAAATAAATGAAGGGATTGATTTCTTCCATCTATGCTAAAGAAATGGATTGATTTACTTCTTATGTTTGCACATTTGTTGTTATGGTAATTTGCCTCCATTATATTATTACCATATGTTGGTAATTTAATTGATGACTCACATAGATTTGCATTGGCTATATATTGAGGGGTAGACTTTAGTGTAAACCCATCCTGGCCTAGAGCCAGTGATCCCCAATGGTGTCTCTTCTTGTTAAACCTGATTGAGGTTTGGATATGTAAACTCTCATTTTGTAATCTCTTATAATTCTCTCATGTGGAATAAAATCCGAACCAATAGATATCCTACTGAATTTCACCTCACACATAAAGACAAACAATTTTGTGTCCGCTGTCTCTCTCTCTGTGTACATATATACATAGAGGAGCTACTATCATGACACAAAATTTGTACACACTCGGCGAGACAATCCAGCAAGCGTTAGATTTAATTAAGGGCGCTGCTATTCACACCCCACTTTCCTCTCCTGGACACCTTAAAAAATTTAATAGACATGATTATTTTTTACACACTTCTGGCCACCACAATCTATTCATTCACTCAGTTGTCAATCACAGAGACTAGTTCAAAATTTCGGATGTACACAACCGAACAGAAATATACAAATTGCTCAATCTATTTCATCAGCATTCGGTGGTAAGAAACCGAAAAACAATCACGTTCACGGTGGTACACAACCGACCAAATCACCTAGAAGTGCAAGCCGACTATTCGGTTACCAACTACCGAATATAAATCGAAACAAAGGTTGTAGAAAGCCGAAAGGAACTATTAAATTTTATATTTGAATGTTTCACCAATTCATTTGCAAGAGACCGAAAAAAATAAAGCTTCGGTGGTTATTCACTGAAAATGAAGTTAGTAAACAGTGGTTATGCATTATGGAAAAAAAATCTGTATATATGCAAGATGTTTCATCAATGGTCAACATCTGTATGATGAACGTGATTTTGACTATTTGCAACTGAACAGGGGATTTCCGTTTTAATGTCGTTTTACATTGGTCTTCACAGTTGAAAACAACCAAAATTTTGTGTCAAACCATGTACTGCAGGCCAATGATCAACAAACAAAATTAGCTTTAAGGATTAAGAAAATATTGCACATATATTGCATTCAAATCAGTATTAACAACATGACAGGAGAGAACAAGGAGGCTTTTTTTTTGAAGACTGCGGTGGCCTCTCCATTTTAAGTTTTTTAATATTGCGGTGGCCAGAAGGGTGGAATGTTATTAAACGGGGTGCTTTTAGTTTTGGTGGCCAGAAGAGGAAACTGGGGTGTAAATAGCAGCACACTTAATTAATCAATACTGTCTATTTTCATACCACATCATCATCTCCCCTGAATTTTCTCTCCTTCCATCCGCTGATCTTCGTTCTCCTGCCCAAAAAAAGTAAATAATATACCGAGCTTCGCAATTGGCCAGTCTCGAACGAATCAGGTAAACCGTTCACGTTTCACCAATTTATTCAAGCTGCTGCATCGGTTTCAGATATTAACACCCGCAATCAAGCTAACGAAAGTTTGGGTCTTTACTCCACCTGATACTAACGTGGACATTGAAACCCGCAATGAAACTCACAGTCCGTAATTGAATGGTGTGAGTTGTTGATTTGGCAATAACATGGCGAAATATACTATAATTTTTGATGATACTGACGCGGTTACAAGAAGGCAAAAACACCGTCCAACGAAAAGAAATAAAGCCATAAATCTGTGGAAATAAATTACGTAAAACATATGCTACAATTTACTTACTTGATGGAATGTGACGAAGTGAGCAAAAAATTCAACAGTTAACACTAACACCAGATATTTTTTAAGTGAAGAGATATGCATGGTACATGAAATTGTTTGTGGAAAACAATGCCATATGTGCATATCAAAAACTGCCGTGAATGAAAAGAAATCAGGGTGAAATTGTTAAGCACAAATATGACTATTTCAAACCAAGCAAGCATAACTGACAATATATGAAATGAATATATCATGACATGCAAAAACAAATATTGGTATGAGCTTTAATAGCTTAGATGAGGAAAAAACTATTATATTGACTATAAACGACAAAAAGGATTTGCAATACTGGTTCAATCATCGAATATGACTACTCTCCGCGTTGATAAAATAACTTCAATTTGTTTGGTTTGTTCACGTTCAGGAAAGCTTCAGAAAAATGATAATAAAATTGGAGTAGATTGTATGCCTAGAAGCACCAACACAATTCAATAAGGATGTCAAGCGAAGATGAAAATTTTGTATAGTGAGTTGATAAATAAATGGTCTATAACAAAGTTTAATGATGATCATAATCATTCATATGTATCTCCTATGAAAAGTGTCCAGGTACGAAGTAATAGGAGTACGCCAGCTGCTCCAAAGGACTTAACAGAAGTATTCCAACAAAAAAAATTACAATAGCTGAAATTCCATCAATTTTTGGTGGTGTGAATGCAGGATTCAACCAGAAAGATTGTTGTAATCATTTAAAGGCAGCTAGATATACAATTTGGAAACATGTAATGCTCAATACGTGTTGAGTTATTTTCAGATAAGGCAAAGAGAAAATCCTTAACTTTTTCATGCAATTGAACTTGACGAGGACGAACGTGCTACAAATTTTTTCTGGGTAGATGTAAGATCACGTATGTCTACCAACAATTTGGAGATATGGTCACTTTTGACACCACATTTACAAAAAAAGTATACAATGCATTTTGCTTCGTTTAATGGTGTAAATCATCATTATCAAACAATATAGTTTCAATGTGCACTTTTATGTGATGAGACCGAACCTACATTTACTTAGCTATTTACAACCTGGCTGGAAGCAATAGGAGGTCATAATCCAATATCAATAATTAATGATTAAGATCTTGCAATGGGTGTAGCAATTAAAAAGAGGTTTCCTAAAACTCGACATCGCATATGTTATTGGCATGTTAAAATTCTTTTTGAAGAGAACATACCTTACGTATATCGCAAAAATTCTCCTTTCAAGTATGATTTTAAACAACATTTGAATTTAACGTACATGATGTCGGATTTTGAAGATATGTGGAAAACATTAGTTGAAAAATATGAATTGCCAAATAATCGCTAGTTGCAAAAAAAAAAAAGAACTACGTGAGTCCTGAGTGTCTATGTTTCATTGTTCGACCTTTTATGCCGACTTGAACACTACAAGTCGTAGTGAAGGGATTAATAGTTTTTTATTACATTTGTGTCTGCCACAACAAGTCTTAAGGACTTTGTTTCTAGATATGAACAAGAACTGCAAAAAAATTATCCACAGAGAAGTTGATGAGGATTTTGTTTCTGAGCATAAACAAAGAAACATTGATGATAACAATTTGATTTTGAAACATGCTGCAAGCATATATACAATAAATATGTTTGATCAGTTTTGCAAACAAATAAAAGATTTTATTCCTGTTAGATCTTTCGAAAATGGAACTACTGAAGAAATAATATCATATACTGTGTCGTCTAAAGTTGGTGAATACGAAAGTTTTGTTGTGAAAATGAATGTGTGTTCATATAAAGGCCTTTGTCAGTGTCATCTATTTGAGTTTAAAAGAACACCATGTAAGCATATATTAATTTACCGCCAATAGGAAGCTTCGTCCTTGAGCAACCATACCGCCAATTGTACCTTCTGCCTATCGTCCACCTCGAAAATAACGAACAGATCCTCAGTTTCTTTGAGCCAGTTCCTCGTTTCTACGAATGATTCAGTTCCCTTGAAATCCTTTCCACCCATGGCCCTAAAATCTTTACAGATTTTTGAAAAAGCAATTGCACGAGGAAGGGGCGGAGGAGGAGGAATCGCTACAGCTGGAGGAGGAATATCTGCTGGGCCTGCATCGTTGGCCCTAGCCTCTAAGTACCTCCTGAACCAGCCAGGTATTAGCACGCCTTCTGAAAAGTTAAGATTCCCAGACATGCTGGAATGAAAGAAAAGGATTTAAAACGGAGAACGGAAAAGATAGATATATGGCTTTTTGGGGATTATGTTTTTCAAAATAAACTTTATTTTTGAAAATACTTCCTTTTAAAACCTTTTTGAAAATAGTTTTCAAAAACTTTACCCACTCTGGTAACCTTCAGCTCTGATACCAAGCGTAACACCCCACCTCCGTTAAGGACACTCACAAAGGGAATGCCTTAAATTTAGTGGAGCATTTTAGTAAACAGAACAGAAAATTTCAAAACTAGATAAACAATACTTGAGAAATTATAACTTTATTACAGCGGAAAACAGAAATCAATATGGTTACATCTTTACCAAAAACTCAATTACATAAATATCTGTCTTGTTCAAAAAGTCATCAGAGTACAAAACTTTAAAATCATAATCCCCACAGAAGATGCCATAAGAAGTTAAGCCATACTTTACGCACTTCAAGTACTTCAAGCAGAAGAAATCCGGATCAAGCTAAAGTATTACCTCCTTGGAAAACCTGGGGGGAATGGAAGAAAAAGGGGCGAAAACAAGCAGGGTCAGACATAAAGTCTGGCAAGTCCAGTGACTTTCAACATATGAACAGATAATAATAATTATGACATGAAAATAAGCTGGATAAGAGATAACAGTAACAGGAGCAGCAGATGTACTTAGGTTAAACAGAAGAAACAGAATAATATTACTTTTCATTTCTCTGCACTAATACTAGTATAACAGGATTAGGTGTCACCCTAATGTCCAAACTGAAACAGAAACGGGAACAGAATAATTTCCACAGAAGGGAATGCTAGTAATGGGCCTTTACCACCCCAACAGAAACATACAGAAACAGAATGCTAATAATGGGCCTTTACCACCCGAACAGAAACCGACAGAAACAAAATGCTAATAATGGGCCTTTACCACCCGAACAGAAAGTACAGAAACAGAAACAGATTAATCCCTACGGAAACAGAATGTAGAATTAGGTGTACACTGGTAAATGGGCCTTTACCACCCGAACAGACGGTACCACGCAGAAACAGACAGGTGTTTCCACCCAACAGAAATAGACGGTACCAACAGAAACAGACAGAGCTAAGTGTACACTAAAGTCCTACCCCAAGCGATCGGCTCCCTAATACATAAATACCCTGTGTCGGCCCTACAGTAGGGTGTATCACTCCCTAAAGTGACAACCAATTAGCACAGACCTATTTACAGATGTCACGGCGTCTTACATCCTCAGAGGCAGACTGGGATCCATGCACGCACATGACCCGGTTGGAACGCACCATCAACACCCCTCGCCATTATCAGAATGAACCGCTTATAATTAGCTCAGTAAGCGTGCCCGGACCCTTCCTACTGTTAGGTCAAAGTTTTGATACCAGAAAGGGTTACTGACTAATATGGGTCCCAAACAACAGATGGCACAAGTAATTTCCCTCCTAACCTTGTGTCCCCAGACTAGCAGATTTCAGATTAACGTGTTTACAAGTTCAGACATACAGAGTTCAGATCAACTAGTTCACAGATCAGACAAGTTTTCAGACTAACAGATCAGATATACGGATTTAACAGATTTACAGATTTGTCTAACTTTGTAATTGGGCCTACAGATTCACGAAATGGGTTTGTTAAATTCATTAGTTCAATTGGTTTAACCCTATCCACCCAACACGTTTTAGACATCATTTTTATCCCAGATTTGCATTAATTAAATATTAATGCACAGACTTCTGCCATAAGCCAGACCTAACCTTGTGTCTAAGCATATTTTAGTTATGCCTAAGACCTCTCACATTAGACTGACAGTTTGCGGTCGCTGGTTAAGCCGTTTGGTTCCAGGCAGGCTTCTACCGCAAACAGAGCCTAACCTCGTGTCATAGCCAATTCAGACTAATTCTGCTTATTTAACAGATTAAACTTCTTCATAGGATACAACAGATTAATCAAATTTCCATGTTCTACTAAATCTTAGGTCGAGCCTACGGATTTCCATACCCAGATTACCATTATCTAGTTTCAATAGATCAGACAATTCAACAGGTAGCAGATCTAGCAGTTTAAGCGATTCAACAGATTTAGCAAATAACAGATTTAGCAGTTTAGGCAATTCTACAGTTTTAGCAGATAACGGATTAGGCAATTTTAACAGATTTAACAGATAATAGATTTAGCAGATTATATATATCTAAAACTCTATTTACATATCTTGCATAAATTTAGCCTAAACTTACATGCCTAAATCAAGGTCATAATTCATAATACAATATATACCCCAAATTTTAGCCTTAATATTCCCATTTACAGTTCATTTCAAAACTAGATTTAATATTCTAGTTCGCCTTTTATGTCCAAGACTAATACACATGTAAATCATTCTCTATTATAGCCAACTCAGATTATGCCAACATATTTGCTATGTCAGATTTACTTAATTAAGCTACGCCGAATCCCCGTGTAACATGTTTCCACAAGTTCTCTAAATACTCATGAAATGGCCCTACAGGCTCGATGTACATAACAGTGAATGGGAATAAACTAGCAAAGTTACATACTAAATATGAGATCTAACATCATTAAGGGAATAGGCATAAGAAGCTAACTACAATAGTTATAGGCAACTAACCACAATAGTCATGGGCGACTAATCACAATAGTTTCTTATTCAATGTCATAGGCAATAGTCTCATAGTCATGAATCATAGTCATAGGCAATAGTCTCATAGTCAATGAATCATAGTCATAGTAAACAGTCTCATAGTCAATGAATCATAGTCATAGGCAATAGTCTCATAGGCAACAATTTCATGTCCAATTACGCATTATTATTTGTCCCAAAATTTATCGTTCGTGCATTAATCTCTTATGAGATGTGGCGCAGACTCATGGTAGCCTGGCTATAGAATAGAAAGAAGAAAGAGATACAGAATAAAATATATCAGAAAAGAACGTACACAACCTCAAATTCAGATTTACAATCATGTCACAATTATAGTTACAGTTTATAGCGGAAAATAACTGTACTTGCCTTTCGTGGTTTTAAGAAAGGATAATAAACTGTTGTTGATGCAGAAATGCTGAATTATTCCTCTTTAATTATTGTTGTAGCTCCAAACTTTGATTTGATATTTGATTTAGCTTTTAATTCTATTCAAGTTGGAAGAAGATGCATCAGTCCAAGTTTAGATTCCAGCAGAGTAGCGACGCCATTTTTATTTTTAATTAGAACAGAGGCAGAGTATAGACAGAATGAAATTGTGTAGAGAAAATGAGGCTAAGGGGCTGTTTATATAGGATTAGGCGGACGAATCTAGACAGAAAACGAGACCGGATACATCAGAATGAACCAGGTTCAGAAACTGGGTTTCGGAAGCAGGTCAACCCCCAGGTCGACTCCCCAGTCGACCTGGTCATGGGGAGGTCGACACCCCAGTCGACCTGGTTGGGGGGGGGGGTCGACTCTGCAGTCGACCTGGGTATATGGGCGGGAATTTTCCCGCCAGCCTTCTCTGGGTTTGAATTTCGAATTTCTGGCTTTATTTTCGAGCTGTTTTATTTTATTTAAATTCCTGAAACTTCTGAGGGTCATAACTTGGTCATACGAACTCCGATTTTCGAAAACTCGGACTCGATTTCATGCAGAATTCCGAGACGAACGCAATAGCGCCACCCATTTCCCTTGATTCTTATTTTAAAAATTAATTATTCTCTGATTTGTTACTTATATGTTCACAGAAAATACGGGGTGTTACATTCTCCCCTCCTTAAAGGATTTCGTCCCCGAAATCTTCCAGTTAAGAAGAATGTGCCCTACCATCCAGTCATCCATCTACTCAACCATCATCCACAAGCATCCATTGTCCTTAGAAAACCTCTAATGTTGTATGAACATATGCAAAAGTGTATGTATATGTTCCTTATCTAATGCCAAGATCAGGCGGTCCACTGATTCAGTTGACCTCCTTAATGCGAACTATGTCAGTGTCATGAGTCCAACATGTATGCAATATTCCTATTTGATACATATCATTCTTATATGAGTGACAACCATTCATTCATATGCAACATCCATGTGACGAGTCAATCATTTTGCATCCACAGAAATTGAAAATGCTCACGCATCCATATGCAGTATGAGAGTGTTTTTGAGCCGATCTAGTGCCTAGTGTGTGTATATGCATCCACGAGCAACCACTAGCAACCACTTGCATCCACTTGCAACCATCAAACATAACATGTTTCAAACACATGTTTACATCCATTGGTTTCTACCTAGAGTTCGAAGATTCGATCGATAGGATACGTTCGAATGAGGGGAGCGAGTACAGATAAAACAAAAACTTGGTTCCCATTAGACATTGGTTGAGAGGATAATTCCCCTAAGTATCAGCCCCGAAGACCGAAACCAATATCAGATTGACACCCAAAGGATTACCCTCTTTAGACAATGTCAAAACTGGAAATCTTAACCTTATCAGAAATATCCAGATGCTTACAGACTACTAGTACAAATCAGATTATCGAATGATTCTTAGAAAACTAAGCATGATAAAACCCAGAATGTATGCGTCCTACTTGACGCCTAACACAGATATCTCTCAAACCCCAATCTATCACAAGGAGATGAGTCATAACCCTTATGGGTTTGAGCTTACAGTGGAATCAGAAACAATACTAGTATTAAAGTGCAGAGCATCGGTTATAGAATCAAAATGCCAGAATCAGAAAGAGTTTCAACTCAACAATCAGATAAAGAAATTAAACCTCCTACAGAAAGTTTTCCTATTTCTATCATATCCACTAGCCTCGAGAGTGATCGCCTGCCTTCCAGAAGTTGGTCCTGCCCTCTGCCCTTGCCCTCGTTTCTTCGGACAGTCCCTAGTGAAGTGTCCCTTCTCACCACAGTTGAAGCAAGTGCCCTTTCTTTTTCTGCAATCCTTGTTCAGATGAGTCGAGCTTCCACAAGTAAAGCACTTTTTATCCTTCTTATCTTCGGACTTTTCACCCTTCTTTTGTGTTTCCTTTTTGGGCCATGCTTTCTTGTTCTGTGGTTCTTCCTTCTTTGCCTCTTTTTTGTCGTTGTCTTCCTCGTGCAGTAGTGCCATATCCACCAATCTCTTGTAAGTCGCTCCCATGGGTACATGGGTCATGGCTGGGCTGTGCAGTGGCACGTTCAATCCTTTAATAAAGCGGAGAGCCTTTTTATGCCGGGTGTTGACTAAATCTAGTCCGAACCTAGCCAGTTGGTTGAACTGGTTGACGTATTCCTTGACCGTCATACTTCCTTGCTTAAGAGATAAGAACTTTTCCAGTTGTAGACTTCGTTCAGCTTGCGAGAGGAATTTCTTCTCAAACCTTGTTCTGAAATCCATCCATCTTTCAACTGGCCTCTCGGCGTTAGTGACTTCCCACCAATAGGAAGCTTCGTCCTTGAGCAACCATACCGCCAATTGTACCTTCTGCCTATCGTCCACCTTGAAAATAACGAACAGATCATCAGTTTCTTTGAGCCAGTTCCTTGTTTCTATGAATGATTCAGTTCCCTTGAAATCCTTTCCATCCATGGCCCTAAAATCTTTACAGATTTTTGAAAAAGCAATTGTATGAGGAGGGGGCGGAGGAGGAGGAATCGCTGCAGCTGGAGGAGGAATATCTGCTGGGCCTGCATCGTTGGCCCTAGCCTCTAAGTACCTCCTGAACCAGCCAGGTATTGGCACGCCTTCTGGAAAGTTAAGATTCCCAGACATGCTGGAATGAAAGAAAAATATTTAAAATGGAGAACGGAAAAGATAGATATATGGATTTTTAGGGATTATGTTTTTCAAAATAAACTTTATTTTTGAAAATACTTCCTTTTAAAACCTTTTTGAAAATAGGTTTCAAAAACTTTACCCAATCTGGTAACCTTCAGCTCTGATACCAAGTGTTACACCCCACCTCCGTTAAGGACACTCACAAAGGGAATGCCTTAACTTTGGTGGAGCATTTTAGTAAACAGAACAGAAAATTTCAAGACAGATAAACAATACTTGAGAAATTATAACTTTATTACAGCGGAAAACAGAAATCAGTATGGTTACATCTTTACCAAAAACACAAGTACATAAATATCTGTCTTGTTCAGAAAGTCATCAGAGTACAAAACTTTAAAATCATAATCCCCACAGAAGATGCCATAAGAAGTTAAGCCATACCTTACGCACTTCAAGTACTTCAAGAAGAAGAAATCCGGTTCAAGCTAAAGTATTCCCTCCTTGGAAAACCTGGGGGGGAACGGAAGAAAAAGGGGCGAAAACAAGCAGGGTCAGACATAAAATCTGGCAAGTCCAGTGACTTTCAGCATATGAACAGATAATAATAATTATGACATGAAAATAAGCTGGATAAGAGATAACAGTAACAGGAGCAGCAGATGTACTTAGGTTAAACAGAAGAAACAGAATAATATTACTTTTCATTTCTCTGCACTAATACTAGTATAACAGGATTAGGTGTCACCCTAATGTCCAAACTGAAACAGAAACAGGAACAGAATAATTTCCACAAAAGGGAATGCTAGTAATGGGCCTTTACCACCCCAACAGAAACAGAATGCTAATAATGGGCCTTTACCACCCGAACAGAAACCGACAGAAACAGAATGCTAATAATGGGCCTTTACCACCCGAACAGAAAGTACAGAAACAAAAACAGATTAATCCCTACAGAAACAGAATGTAGAATTAGGTGTACACTAGTAAATGGACCTTTACCACCCGAACAGACGGTACCATGCAGAAACAGACAGGTGTTGCCACCCAACAGAAACAGACGGTACCAACAGAAATAGACAGAGCTAAGTGTACCCTAAAGTCTTACCCCAAGCGATCGGCTCCCTAATACATAAATACCCTGTGTCGGCCCCACAGTAGGGTGTATCTTTCCCTAAAGTGACAACCAATTGGCACAGACCTATTTACAAATATCACGGCGTCTTACATCCTCAGAGGCAAACCGGGATCCATGCACGCACATGACCCGGTTGGAACGCACCATCAACACCCCTCGCCATTATCAGAATGAACGGCTTATAATTAGTTCAGTAAGCATGCCCGGACCCTACCTACTGTTGGGTCAAAGTTTTGTTACCAGAAAGGGTTACTGACTAATATGGGTCCCAAACAACAGATGACACAAGTAATTTCCCTCCTAACCTTGTGTCCCCAGACTAACAGATTTCAGATTAACTTGTTTACAAGTTCAGACATACAGAGATCAGATCAACTAGTTCACAGATCAGACAAGTTTTCAGACTAACGGATCAGATATACGGATTTAACAGATTTACAGATTTGTCTAACTTTGTAATTGGGCCTACAGATTCACGAAACGGGTTTGTTAAATTCATTAGTTCAATTGGTTTAACCCTATCCACCCAACACGTTTTAGACATCATATTTATCCCAGATTTGCATTAATTAAATATTAATGCACAGACCTCTCACATTAGGTCGTTAGCTTGTGGCTGCTGGATATGTCGGGCGGTTCCGGGCAGACTTCTGCCATAAGCCAGACCTGACCTCGTGTCTAAGCATATTTTAGTTATGCCTACGACCTCTCACATTAGACTGACAGTTTGCGGTCTCTGGTTAAGCCGGTTGGTTTCAGGCAGGCTTCTACCGCAAACAGAGCCTAACCTCGTGTCATAGCCAATTCAGACTAATTCTTCTTATTTAACAGATTGCAATTCTTCATAGGATACAACAGATTAATCAAATTTCCATGTTCTACTAAATCTTAGGTCGAGCCTACGGATTTCCATACCCAGATTACCATTATCTAGTTTCAACAGATCAGACAATTCAACAGGTAGCAGATCTAGCAGTTTAAGCGATTCAACAGATTTAGCAGTTTAGGTAATTCAACAGTATTAGCAGATAACGGATTCGGCAATTTAACATATTTAGCAGATTATATATATCTAAAACTCTATTTACATATCTTGCATAAATTTAGCCTAAACTTACATGCCTAAATCAAGGTCATAATTCATAATACAATATATGCCCCAAATTTTAGCCTTAATATTCCCATTTACGGTTCATGTCAAAACTAGATTTAATATTCTAGTTCGCCTTTTATGTCCAAGACTAATACACATGTAAATCATTCTCTATTATAGCCAACTCAGATTATGCCAACATATTTGTTATGCCAGATTTACTTAATTAAGCTACGCCCAATCCCCGTATAACATGTTTTCACAAGTTCTCTAAATACTCATGAAGTGGCCCTATAGCCTCGATGTACATAACAGTGAATGGGAATAAACTAGCAAAGTTACATACTAAATATGAGATCTAACATCATTAAGGGAACATCCATAAGAAACTAACTACAATAGTTATAGGCAACTAACCACAATAGTCATGAGCGATTAATCACAATAGCTTCTTATTCAATGTCATAGGCAATAGTCTCATAGTCATGAATCATAGTCATAGGCAATAATCTCATAGTCAATGAATCATAGTCATAGGAAATAGTCTCATAGTCAATGAATCATAGTCATAGGCAATAGTCTCATAGGCAACAGTTTCATGTCCAATTATGCATTATTATTTGTCCCAAAATTTAGCGTTCATGCATTAATCTCTTATGAGATGTGGCGCAGGCTCATGGTAGCCTGGCTATAGAACAGAAAGAAGAAAGAGATACATAATAAAATATATCAGAACAGAACGTACACAACCTCAAATTCAGATTTACAATCATGTCACAATTATAGTTACAGTTTATAGCGGAAAATAACTGTACTTGCCTTTCGTGGTTTTAAGAAAGGATAATAAACTGTTGTTGATGCAGAAATGCTGAATTATTCCTCTTTAATTGTTGTTGTAGCTCTAAACTTTGATTTGAGATTTGATTTAGCTTTTAATTCTATTCAAGTTGGAAGAAGATGCATCAGTCCAAGTTTTGATTCCAGCAGAGTAGCGACGCCATTTTTATTTTTAATTAGAACAGAGGCAGAGTATAGACAGAATGAAATTATGTAGAGAAAATGAGGCTAGGGGCTGTTTATATAGGATTAGGCGGACGAATCTAGATAGTAAACGAGACCGGATACATCAGAATGAACCAGGTTCAGAAACTGGATTTCGGGAGCAGGTCGACCCCCAGGTCGACCTGGTCATGGGGAGGTCGACACCTCAGTCGACCTGGTTGGGGGAGGGGGGTCGACTCCCCAGTCGACCTGGGTATATGGGCAGGAATTTTCCCGCCAGCCTTCTCCGGGTTTGAATTTTGAATTTCTGGCTTTATTTTCAAGCTGTTTTATTTTATTTAAATTCCTAAAACTTCTGAGGGTCATAAGTTGGTCATACGAACTCTGATTTTCGAAAACTCGGACTTGATTTCATGCAGAATTCCGAGACGAACGCAATGGCGCAACCCGTTTCCCTTGATTCTTATTTTAAAAATTAATTATTCTCTGATTTGTTACTTATACGTTCACAGAAAATACGGGGTGTTACAAAAGCAACTATTCATGAGATATACGACGATAAAAATAAGCTTGATGAATGCAAGACAGAGGATGATGATCCGAAATGCAGGTCACACAATGATCAAATACCATTTCTAATCCAAGATCCTCATATTTCACAAGCCAAGGGGTGACCAAATAGTGATAAAACATGTAGTCGAATTGGTGGGAAAGACGGAATTAAAAGCCCCATTGAGTTGTTCACAGGAAAGAAAAGACGAAAATGTAAAACATGTGGAGGAGAGGGTCATGATAGCAGAAGTTGCCCTATTAACTCCACGTATTGATGTATTATAATAAGTATTATTTTGTTTTATTATGATTGTTCACCATTGGAATTGTCCAGCTTCTTTGTTTTGTACCTTTCACGCCTTTACTTATTTTCTGTGCTTCAAAACTACTAAAGTCTATTTATTTTTGACATGGTATTAATGAGTTGTTTGAATCATGTGTACAAGCATACCACTTTGATTGTTCCGAAATTAGCATCGCCTTTGTCACTGAGGTGGTTGTGTCACTTCATTCTTTATATGGCTAAACAAGTGGTTGATTGCATATTTAATTATACTCAATTTCTTTCACCCTTTACATGTTGTAAATATTGGTACAAAAAAGTCCTATTATTGTCGCCAAGTCCAAATGTGTAGATCAAGTTTACTTATGAAATAGTTTCTAACGTTACCTGGCTTAATTATTATCATTTCTCATTTGATACTTTACTTTTCCAAAATTAGTAAGCGGGTACATTTTAGGCTGGAAAATATTTTTGTTACATTGTTGCAATTGGTGCTATCTTTGGCATCAATACAATGACAGACCATGTTGAACGGATCTTTATTAGCATAACACTTTGTCATTCTATTTTTCTTAACAAAAACTTTTGAAAAGAGAACTGAGCATTTTAACATTGCTTATGATGGAGATTGGTGTATATAGCCCCTCACATGATTGGAGCTCCTTTACCCTATGCTTTAACAATCATAAAAATAGTTTACTGCTCCATGTTTTTTGGCTTTGTGAAAACTACTTACACTATAAAAATATATTATTTTGTTGGTATATTACATGGTCATGATGGTTTATGACACATGATCCTATATATTTGCAATACTAGACACTGATTGCCAAAGATATAGGATTAGAACTAGATTGAAAGGACTGGAGAAAAGGTAGTGTACTATATTACAAAGGAGTGCAGACGGACCAAGGTTATTTTGTTCATTTTATTTACATGTTATTGATATAAACTAATTTTTGTGAATTTAGTGGACCTCAGTTCAACTATTATTGTGATGATAATGCATGAACCCAGCTAAAATCAAAAGGTCATAATGGATTTTTTTCGACATTCACCATCTGGGCAACTCGAAAATAGTCATTTTTTTAATCAATTTAGCACTTCTTATTGTAATTATTTTTTCTTACTTCAGCTTACTTTGTATGTGATGTTTTAGCAATATGAGTGATGGAACAATCGTTTTCTTTGATGAAGAAATGATTTGATAGTTGAATTGAATAGTCTTATACGATGCTATATGACTTCTGATGCAGGAATGTTAAAGATCGGATTTTTTTTTCTTTAATGGATAGACTACACTCGTTTCGAACTGTACTAGAATTCGAAAATGACAAATTCTATTTATACACCGAAAATCACTTAACATACACCATTATATTTCTATAAAATTCTGTTACTAAATTACCCGTTTCTCATGGCTGTTTTTTTAAAACTTTTGCATATAAATAGTCAAATTATTCTTAAGTATTAAAACTTGATGCAAACTAAATACGTTAATGAAGATGTTAATAAATATTTAATGAAATCTAAAATTTCACTTAAGAAAACATTCAAAAATAATGGTCTAATTTAGGATTTTTGATTTATTTTGTAAAATTAGATTAATTTTGTTGAAATCAAGAAAAAAAGTTTATAAAAGCTACAATATTAATACAACAAATAAATTTCATTTTGTTAAATTTTGCTCATTTAATGCAAAGAATTTTTAATTTAGGTAACTGCGTTTTAAGTTTGAAAGAGTAAAGAAAAAGAAGATGAGAACATGAATAATTTAGTAAAAGAAACGGTGTATGTAAAGTAATATATGGTGCATAGTAGTTTATCATAATTTTTTTTTGTATATTTAGCAATTTTTGATGTATAAATAGAATTAGCCTTTAGAAATTCCTTTGGGCTTGGGGGTTCTTTTTAATTTTGCATTATCCAAAGAATCAAATGACTTTGACGTTATTATGTATAGTTAAGAAGATAGAATTCAAAATCCTAATCGGGAACTTTGATAATGCATACCAACCTGTGCAGTTAAAGCGCTTAGCGGTTCTGTAGCGGCGGAGGTGCAAAAAGGTATAGCGGGGATAAAGCGGAAAAATAGCGGAGGCGCAAAAAGATTCATTAGATGTAAAACCAATTATTTGAAAATTAATAAATCATGTTTCTCACATTATATGTGTACAAGAAACTAATATTAATTAATCTTATATAACAAAATCACGGAATATCATAGTTATGCATGCTAAATTTGAAAAGTGTAATTGATTTTACCATAAATTAGGCACTTATGCCTTAAATGTAGCCATGTATGCTAACTTTACTGAATTTTCAAAAAAGAGAACTAGTTAAATCAAGCTTTATATATTAATATTGCTAAAGCGGACGCTAAAAAGCCTTAATTTAGCGGATACAGTGGAAAATAGCGGGGCTAGAAGCGGATCTTCTGTTCATTAGCATTTAATTGAAATAGCGTAGCGGCCGAAGAACGCTACGGGCTATAACGGGAATACTACGAGGATGTAACGGGGGTTTAACTGCATAGATGACAACCTAACTTAAGTATAACTCACTAACAATATATTGTATCCCTGCTACAATATTATCATTTTTTGTGGATGACTAACTCTATTGTTAACATCCATGTGCGTTGATGCCCAAGCTAACAAAGTACAAAGAAAGATATCGTAGCAAAGTTATATATTGCAATTGCATGAATGCTCATACGTTTTCATCAGTAAATGAATACACTTAATGCATATCAATGGAATTTGCTTTGATAGTATTTTATTTAACAGAAATTTATACATAATATCCTACTAACGATTATCCTTTCTCATTTCTATACTTTTACCACTAATATAAAATTATATTGTAGGTTTCCTAGCACATGCAATCTGGTTTATAAGGCCCAGTGCAAATTGGGCCATCGCACGGGTCAATAAATTCAAAGGGGCATCATTTTGTGGTCGCGATCTGATAGGAAACGACGGAAAAAAATGTACCTCGTGCTGGCTGGAAATTGGAAGAGACTAATATAAGGAGAGCGAATTATAAAACAAGAAAGAAATGAAAATTTTGGTGAAGAGTGAATCGCAGATTGATATCTTCAGAGGCGCCGCTTAAGTAAGAAGCTCCAATTGAAGTAAGAAACCCTAATTTATATCTTCTATTTTTCATGCGCTGATTTATTTCGGTTAGAAACTACGGGGAAGACATAATAAACTGACTCGGTTGTGCAATTTGATTTGATATTTCAAATAAGGGACCCTAGTTCCTAAATGCTATATTCTAATTTTTATGCATTGATTTTTTTTTCAGTTAGAAATTTTAGAGAAGATAGAATAAACTGATTTGACTGTGGTTTTTTTTTGTTCAACAAATTGATTTGAAATTTGCCTTAGATACTCAAATTTTATAGAATATAAGAACATGTGCTATTCACTATAGAAAATTAACAATAGAAAAAGGATGAACAAATTTTGTATTATCCTCGACTTCATTAAAAAAATTGATTTGTTTTTTAATTTAAAATTTTGGAGATATACAAACTGATTTGATTATGGTTTTTTTGTTCAATAAATTGAATTGAAATTTCCTATACATATTTGTACTGAAACTTTATAAAAGATAGGAACATGTATTGTTTGCTTTACAAAATTAATAGTAGAAAAGTAGGAACAAATTTAGATTTTTCTCAACTTCATTTAAAAAAAATTGGTTTTTTTTAGTTAGAAATTTTGAAGAAGATATAATAAGCTGATTTGATTGTGATTTTTTTTAATCAATAAATTGATTTGAATTTGCTATAAATATTTGTACTCAAATTTTATAGAGGATGAAAATATGTGTTATTTGTTATAGAAAATTAAACAGTAGGGAAGTCAGAACAAACTTAGATTTTTTTCTACTTCTTTAAAAAAATTGATTTTGTTTCATACGAGAAACATGGGAATAAAAATTAGTTTAGCATAAATTTTGTGATTTTTAATCCTAATTATGTTTGAAAATTACAAATATTATTTATAATTATGATTAACAATGAGTTTATCGTATGATCATATATATATATATATATATCACTGTAATAGTGCTGGCGAATAGAAAAAAATATACTAGTTACTATTTACATATTATTGAATACATCATCTCTTTGGATTTTGATTATCAAATTATTTTAGGTCTTAGAATTATTGTGTGTTCTAATGTTAGTTCGTAGTAGTATTGAGTTTTTGAAAAATGATTTAGCTTGCTTACATTTATTTTTTCAAAACTGCTGTTCAAATTTTACAACATGGGGAATCCTTTAATAAATCGCACTGGGCACTCCAAACCCCATAACCGGCTCTGATTATGTTCACTTACTCTAGAATTATTTTATGTGTAAATCAAGGATGGTTTGATGGTGTTTGAATAAAAACATGCAGCATATTAAAATCAAAGTAAGGATACACTTATTAAATTTTGATTCGGTTTCATTTTTAATTAAAAGATTATTTATCTGAAGTTGAGTACAAACTTATATTTGTTGCATGTGGTGGTAAAGATTTTGTGAAACACCCCACCCTCCATTAGGGTCACTCATAAGGGGAATGCCTTAACTTTGGTAGAGGTTTATAAGTAAAAGTCACAGATAAAACACAAGACAGATATAAACACATATACATAAGCAGCGGAAAACAACAGACTTTTTATTTCATAAATATGTGTTCAAACAAAACATTTCCATAACTGTCACATAATAACTTCCAAAACATTACAACATCATTTCTGTCTTGGTTATTAAATAAAGAAGTATAAACACATAATTAAAACTGCATAAATCCCCATAGTGTGTCCAACATCCATAGCCAAAGAGAGTCCAAACCGTACATCTACTATCTTGAAGCTTGCAAAGAGTCTGACTAAGCTGAGTTGTTTCCTCCCTGTGGACCTGGGAGGGGGGGACGGAAGAAAAGAAGACGAAAGAAAATAGGGTCAGACATAAAGCCTGGTAAGTCTAGTGACTCTTCATTATGAGAATAAGAAAAAGGACATGATAAGTATAAACTGGAAATAGGAAAGTATCATAAACTAAGGTAAGGCAGTTTGAATCGAATATACTATCGCACCCCACACTATATCTCTGCACCTACTTGTATTGTCTTAACTGGCACACCATGCAGGAGGTAAAGTGATCCCCCTTTTCTAAAGATTGGCTCCTACTCGCATAATCATCCGTGTCTTACGGCCCCCGTAGATTGTAGATACCTATGCTGGTCCTACCCTGGGGTGTATCAAGTCCCATGGTCGCGACCTAACACAAAACTAGAAATGCATAGGTTATACTACTGATGCCCCCAGTGCCATGTTTGTCTGCTCCGAAGTGTGTGCACGCCCGCACTCCGTTAGAACCCATACTGTAGCACCCACCGCCATCGCTTTTGACCGCTTACAATCAGCCCAGTAATCGTGCCCCACCCTGCCTAGTTTCAGGGTACCATGACACCTAATTGGGTTACTGCTGAAATGGGTCCCTGTTACTAGGGATTTCTAGTCAAACATGTTAAATGGTTAAGTGTCTGTATTTGCCTAACCCCACCCATCAATTTCATTAACATGTTGAATTGGTTAAGTGTTTTAGTTAACTTAACCCTACCATCCTAACAGTCTGTCCTTAGCTTTTTAAAGCACCGACCACTCACATTAGACGGGTATTGTTACGGTTACTGGATGTGCCGGTCGGTTCCGGGCAGATTTACACCGTAACTCAGTATAACCTCGGGTCCTTATTGGGCTCCATGCTTAACCACCCACATTGGATAGGTATTGTTGTGACTACTGGACAGCCGGGCGGGTCTAGGCAGGTTCACATCACAACACAAACCAATCTCGTGTTAAGCATACTCGTATTTTCTAAATTTACATATTTGTCTTTATTACTTGTTATATGTAAATTTGCTAACCATTAAATGTTATGGCCCACTCTCCAAGTTTAACATTTTTGGTACAAGAATTTAAACCGTTTAAATGCTACCAATTTTGGCATGTGACAAACATGCCAGTTCCATATATTTTTATGTCAAGTTTTCCTATAATTACCAATTTATCCCAGCGTTACCCCGTCTAAGTATTAGGCTAACAAACTTAGCCTAATTTTACGTTCACGTGATTTTTAACATATAATATTAGGCTAAAAACTTAGCCTAATTTAGCGTACACAAAATTGGCATAAAGCAGTTCACTAACATAAACATGACATAGGTGTAAACTTGGCATTTTTGGCATAGTCAATACGAACATCATAGGTGTGAACTTGCAAAATAGTCAACATGAATGTCATAGGTGTGAACTTGCAACATAGACTAATCAACATACTTGTGAATTTACAACATAGCCTAAATCAATTTACATATATGTGAACTTGCATTGAAATAAGGATCTAACCAAACAGGTGTCACATAAATTAGCATATGATTTAGACAACATAAGCCTAAACATGTTTTGGATCTAGGCATAACATCGAACATAACTAGCATATGACAAGAATATGACGTTTTCACAAAGTATGTATAATTTCATCGCATGTGTGACTTAGATCCAATCATATGTCTAATTACAACATGAAACACATATTAGAGTGGATCTTGACATGGATCCAATTAGGAACTTGCAACTTTTGTATAAACATAGGAGCATGTATATGAACGTAACCATTTAGGCATAGGGTTCTTAGCATAAAGTATACATACAACCTATATAATCACATAAACATATAGGTGTAGATTACAACATGAACTGTACAACTTGCATGCGATGTTGTTTTCATTCTAAATGTACAATAGGATCAACATAAACTCAATTATACCACAAACATCACAATACCACAATCATTTCAATACATGAATTAACATCGTCGTTACATAATAACACGATTCCATTCCCAATTTACATCGAATCAAGTCTTAATTTTATTCACATCGGAAAAATCACTATACTTACAACAAACGACAGTCTTGTTTTTTGATTTTTGAATTCTGAATTTGAATTGCTTTCCTTTGGGTAGACTAACGTTGTTTGAATCGTGTTTTAATTTTGATTTTGGCTCGTCTCTAAGCTTTCTACAAGTGGAGGCTACTCTTGGCTTCCTTCCAGCAGCATGACGGCTCTATCTCCAATTTATTTGTGTGAATTTAGATTTAGACTCAAGTTGTATTTATAGAATTTCAAATTAATTAGAGTCGTCGATGAAGCTAGAGTGAATCCAGACCATCCATCTCAAGAGAAGCCCATCAGAAAGCGACATGTAAGCCCTAGTGACATAGCCAAGCCCCAAAAATCGACCAGAAACCCGACCAGGCCAGCCAGGGCCAAACCAGGTCGACTGGGCAGGTCGACCCCTAGGTCGACCCTATGGTCGACCTGGTCACCCAGGTCGACCTGGTGCCTGGGAGGAAATTTTCCCGCCCAGCCCAGTTTGGGTCTGATTTTTGAAATTTGAACTTCGTTTGAACCGTTTGAATTTTAATTTGAATTCTGAAACTTCCGGAGGTCATAACTACTTCATACGGAGTCCGATTTACACAAACTCGGACTCTATCTCAGGCAGAATTCTGAGACGAGCGCAAGGCGTGACCTATTTCCCTTAATTCTTTCATTAAGAATTAATTATACTTAAATTTGTTAATTTACAGTTAACAAAAAATTCGGGGTGTTACATTCTCCCCTCCTTAAAGGATTTCGTCCCCGAAATCTTCAAGTTTAGGAGAACGTAAGTCCTAACATCCAATCGTCCATCTACTCAACCATAAAACATAGGCGTCCATTGTCCTTAAAAGACTTCTAATGCTTCATGATCATATGCACAGTGTGTGTACATGTCCTTATCTAATGAAAAAATTAGGTGGTCTACTGATTCAGTCGACCTCCTTAATGCAAATCATGTAAGTGTCATGAATCCATTACGTATGCAAAATTTTCCCTATTCATAATTCTATATGAGTGCGCAACCATTCATACAAATGCGACATCCATATGACGACATATCAAATTTCAACCACATACGAATATGAATACATATATGCATATGCAGTATGAAGTGACTGAGCCGATCTAAAACCTAGGTTGTGTGTGTATATGCATCCACGAGCAACCACTAGCAACCACTTGCAGCCATCAATCATAACATGTTTCAAATACATGTTTACATCCATTTGTTTCTACTTAAGGATAAAAGGGTAAGACCGAGGAGATATACCTAAAAAGATAGATATAAACATAACTTAAGGAAAAAGAGAGAGAACAAAGATGTACCCTTAAAAAAGAAAAGGGTAAGCTGCGCGTATTATGTCCTCAGTTTCCCAAGTCGCGTCTTCCTCGGCATCACTCCATTGAACTTTGACGAGCTTGACTTCGCGGTTGCGTAGCTTTTTCACTTCAGTTTCAATGATTCGAGTTGGGACTCTCCTTACAGTTGCTTCGCGTTCCACTTCGGCTTCTTCTAGAATGCTTGGCTCCACCACTTCCGCGGATTCATGTAGACATTTTCGAAGATGAGAAACGTGAAAGACGTTGTGAATTCCAGCCAATCTTTCAGGTAACTCTACCCTATAAGTCATTTTCCCAATCTTCTCAATGATAGGGAACGGTCCTACAAATCTTGGCGCTAGCTTTCCTACGGATCCAAAGCGAACGACGTTCCTTAAAGGGGATACATTAAGGAAAACCCTATCCCCAACCTCAAACTCAAGGTCGGTCCTTCTTTTGTCGGCATAGGATTTCTGTCTGTCTTGGGCTGTCTTCATTCTCCTTCGTATCAAATCCACTTTCGATGAAGTCTCTCGAATCACGTCCAGCCCAGGTATAAGTTTGTCAGTAGATTCCCACCAACAAGTTGGTGATCGGCACGGTCTTCCATATAGAGCTTCGAAGGGGGCCATGCGGATAGTGGCTTGGTAGTTGTTGTTGTAGACGATTTCCACTAAAGGAAGATGATCCTCCCAAGTCCCTCCGAAGTCAAGAACGCACAGTCTTAGAAGATCTTCTAGTACTCTATTCACCCTTTCCGTCTGACCATCGGTTTGGGGGTGATAGGCCATGCTTAAGCATAACTGTGTGCCTACAGCTTCTTGCAGACTCCGCCAAAATTCGCTCGTAAAGATGGGGTCTCTGTCACTCACTATACTGGAGGGTATTCCATGGAGTCGAACTATTTCATTGAGATAAAGAGAAGCTAGAGATGAGGCAGTCCTTCTACTTTAGATAGGTATAAAGTAGGTGCTTTTAGTGAGCCTGTCCACTATTACCCAAATGCTAGTATTTCCCCTTCTTGACCTAGGCAATCCGTCAATGAAGTCCATTGAAATGCTATCCCACTTCCATTGTGGGACTTCTAGAGGATGAAGTAGTCCTTCAGGCTTCTTCTGTTCTGCCTTGACCTGTTGGCATATCATGCACTTAGAAACGAAATCTGCCACGTCCTTCTTCATGCCGTCCCAAAAGAAAACTCTCTTTACGTCCTTGTACATCTTGTCTCCACCTGGATGTATTATCATCTTGGAATGATGTGCTTCCTCAAGAACCATCTTCACTAAATCCCTTGCTTATGGGACGCATACTCTTCCATTTCGCCTCATCCAACCCTTATCATCGATGGAGTACCTATTGAGGTGACTGGAAGTTTCACCCCTAATTATCTTATCAATCACATCCACAAGCTTTGGGTCTTCACGTTGTGCATCCCTTATTGAGTCTAAAAGAGTGGGCCGTATTTCTAGGGATGCCAATAAACCAGGTTTAAAATCTGAGGAGGGCTTGAAGTCGAAACTGGCTATATATTCCAAGCTTTGCCTTTCCACAAAGAGAGGGCTTAGGGTCAGCCTCTTTCTGCTCAACGCGTCTACTACTACGTTGTCTTTGCCAAGAGTATAGGAAATCTCAAAATCATACGAGGCAAGGAACTCCATCAACCTTTGCTACCTCAAGTTAAGATCTTTCTGCGAGAAAAGTTACTTCAACGATTTATGGTCAGTATATAATTCGAACTTCTCACCTAGGAGATAATGGCGCCAAGACTTAAGCGCAAAGACGATGGCGGCCAACTCAAGATCGTGGGTTGGGTAATTCTTTTCATGAACTCTCAGTTGTCTTCCACCATAAGCTACTACCCTCCCTTCCTGCATTAGAACAGCGCCTAGCCCCGTACCACAAGGATCCGTATATACTGTGAACATCCTTCTTCCATCAGACAAAGTTAAAATTGAGGCTGTTGTGAGAGCCCTTTTTAGGCGTTGGAAAGCAATATCACAGTCTAAATCCCAAGCGAATGGCAGATTCTTCTTTGTTAGCCTTGTGAGTGGAGCTGAGATTTTTTCGAAATCCCTAATGAACTTTCGGTAAAAACCTGCTAGCCTGAGAAAGCTTCGGACTTCGATTGCATTTCTTGGTGTTTTCCAATCTTGCACTGCCACCACCTTCGCGGGGTCCACTGCTAACCCTTCTTTGGACACTATATGTCCAAGGAATCTTACTTCTTCTCTCCAAAAGTGGCACTTGGAGAATTTGGCTTTTAGCTGATGTGCATGGAGAGTATCCATGATTTCTTTCAGATGCTGAGCATGTTCTTCCTCATTCTCTGTGAAGATCAAAATATCATCTATGAAGACCACCACGAAATTATTGAGGAATTCTCTGAATACCCTGCTCATTAGGTCTACGAAATAAGCAGGTGCGCTTGTCAAGCCGAAAGGCATGACAAACCACTCGAAGAAACCGTCTGAGGTTCTGAACGTCGTTTTATCAATACTATCTTCAGCTACCCTTAGCTGATGGAACCCAGTAGCTAGATCAAGTTGGGAGAAGACCGACGCACCTACAAGCTGATCAAACAAATCGTCTATTCTAGGAAGCAGATGTCTATTCTTTTTAGTCAGCTTGTTTAGCTCCCTATAGTCCACACAAAGACGTAGTGAACCATCTGCTTTGGTGGCGAACACCACTGGAGCACCCCATTCCGAGATACTTCTCCTTATAAACCCCTTCTCGAGAAGCTCCTTAACTTTCTTACTGAGCTCCTTTCTCTCCTTTGGAGCCATGTGCCTAACAGGCAGAGCTACGGGATTTGCATTATCAACAAGATATATGCGGAAATCTATTTCCCGCTTCGGAGGTAAGCCTTTCACCTCTTCAAAGACATCCGGATATTCCCGGACCACTCTAACCGACTGCAAATTTTCATTAGAGGCCTCAAGCGACTCTAGATAACTAAGCATAACAACATTCAAGGGATTACAAGAAATTTCTAGAGTGTTACCAAGCCGAGTCAAGAGTCTAACCACTCTTCTCTCACAATCAAGAATGGCACTATTACTGGATAACCAGTCCATGCCTAAGATCAGTCCATATCCTGAGAAGCCCAAAACAAAGGCACTACATCTAAATTCAACACTTAGAATAGAGATTTTCAAATCCAAGAAAACCATAGACAAATAAGCCGAGCCCCCAATTGGATTTGAAACAACCAGGGGATCTTCTACCATACTAGTGTCTAGGTGCAGAGATTCTACTAAAGCAGATGAAATAAAGGAGTGTGATGCACTCGAATCAAAGAGAGTGCGAACTGGATGATCATAAAGATAAACTAAGCTTTCTGCAGAAAGATTTCTACCTCGTTCCTGTAGAGGTGCCACCAGAGCATGAACCTGTCCCCCTGAGGTGGATCCAGTCCTCTGTCCCTGCCCCCGCTTCTTTGGGCAGTCCTTAGCCAAGTGTCCAGTCTCTCCACAATGGAAACAACCCCCATTCATCTTTGCCTTTTCTTCCTGCAATCTTTTGCTATATGTCCCACAATGCCACAGAAATTGCACTTTCTCTCTTCATGGGATTTGTTGTTCTTCCCGCCTTTCTTGAAGTCTGTCTTCTTAACCTGTAAACCTTCTTTCTTTTCTTGAGGTACTTCCACTTTGCCTCCTTCTTGCCTTTATCTTCCTCGTGTAGCAGCGCCATGTCCACCAAGCTTTCATAAGTTGCTCCCATGGGTATATGGGTCATTTCAAGGCTATGTAGAGGCTCATTCAAACCTTTGACGAAGCGAAGGGCCTTCTTGTGTTGGGTGTTTAGCAAATCCAGCACAAATCTGGCCAGCTGATTAAGCAGATTGATGTACTCCTTGATCGTCATTCTTCCTTGTTTAAATTGTTAGGAACTTCTCCATTTGCAGGCTTCTTTCAGCTTGGGAGAGGAGTTTCATTTCAAACCTCATCCTGAAATCTTCCCAAATCTCCACTGGCCTCTCAGCATGGGTAACTTCCCACCAATAGGAAGCTTCATCTTTAAACAATCACACTGCTAGCTGTATCTTTTGCCTGTCGTCAACTTCGAAGATGACGAACAAGTCCTCGGTCTCCTTCAGCCAGTTCCTTACTGCCACAAATGATTCAGTTCCATAAAAGTCCTTTCCTCCCATAGCCTTGAAGTCTCTACATGTCTTAGCGAAAGTATTTCCACGAGGAGGAGGAGGAGGTACCGCTGCCACTGTGGGAGGAGGAATGTCTGCTGGGCCCGCATCATTGGCCCTAGCCTCTAGGTACCTTCGGAACCAGCCAGTAATCGGTACTCCTTCTGGAAGGTTAAGATCTCCAGACATGCTGGAACAAAAAGGAAAGTATTCAAGACAAAGGGTAGAGAGATAGTGCATATGGCTTTTGGGGAATTATGCCTTTTAAAAACAAAACTTTTTCTTGAAAAAGAATGCTTCTTTAAACCTCTTTTTGAAAATAGTTTCAAAAACTTTTATCTGGTCTGGTAAATCTATGCTCTGATACCGAGTGAAACACCCCACCCTCCATTAAGGTCACTCACAAGGGGAATGCCTTATCTTTGGTGGAGGTTTGTAAGTAAAAGTCACATATAAAACACAAGACAGATATAAACACATATACATAAGCAGCGGAAAACAATAAACTTTTTATTTCATAAATATTTGTTCAAACAAAACATTTCCATAACTGTCACATAATAACTTCCAAAACATTACAACATCATTTATGTCTTAGTTATTAAATAAAGAAGCATAAACACAAAACTAAAACTACATAAATCCCCATAGAGTGTGTCCAACATCCATAGCCAAAGAGAGTCCAAACCGTACATCTACTATCTTGAAGCTTGCAAAGAGTCTACTAAGCGGAGTTGTTTCCTCCCTATGGACCTAGAGGGGGGAGAAAAGAAGACGAAAGAAAATAGGGTCAGACATAAAGCCTGGTAAGTCTAGTGACTCTTCAGTATGAGAATAAGAAAAAGGACATGATAAGTATAAACTGGAAATAGGAAAGTATCATAAACTAAGGTAAGGCAGTTTGAATCGAATATACTATCGCACCCCACACTATATCTCTGCACCTACTTGTATTGTCTTAACTGGCACCACATGAAGGAGGTAAAGTGATCCCCTTTTTCTAAAGATCTGCTCCTACTCGCATAATCATCTCTATCTTACGACCCCCGAAGATTGTAGATACCTATGCTGGTCCCACCATGGGGTGTATCAAGTTCCATGGTGGTGGCCCAACACTAAACTAGAAATGCATAGGTTATACTATTGGTGCCCCTAGTGCCCTGTTTGTTTGCTCCGAAGTGTGTGCACGCCCGCACTCTGTTAGAACCCACACTGTTGCACCCACCGCCGTCTCTTTTGACTGCTTACAATCAGCCCAGTAATCGTGCCTCACCCTGCCTAGTTTCAGGGTACCATGATACCAAATTGGTTTACTGCTGAAATGGGTCCCCGTTACTAGGGTTTTCTAGTCAAACATGTTAAATGGTTAAGTGTCTGTATTTACCTAACCCCACCCATCAATTTCATTAACATGTTGAATTGGTTAAGCAATTTAGTTAACTAAACCCTACCATCCTAACAGTCTGTCCTTAGCTTTTTAAAGCACCAACCACTCACAATAGACATGTATTGTTACGGTTACTGGATGTGCCGGTCGGTTCCGGGCAGATTTACACCGTAACTCAGTCTAACCTCGGGTCCTAATTGGGCTCCATGCTTAACCACCCACATTGGATAGGTATCGTTGTGACTACTGGACAACCGGGTGGGTCCGGGCAGGTTTACATCACAACTCAATCCAACTTCGTTTTAAGCATACTCGTATTTTCTAAATTTACATATTTGTCTTTATTACTTGTTATATGTAAATTTGCTAACCATTAAATGTTATGGCCAACTCTCCAAGTTTAACATTTTTGGTACAAGAATTTATACCGTTTAAATGCTACCAATTTTGGCATGTGACAAACACGCCAATTCCATATATTTTTATGTCAAGTTTTCCTATAATTACCAATTTATCCCAACGTTACCCCATCTAAGTATTAGGCTAACAAACTTAGCCTAATTTTACGTTCGCATAATTTTTAACATATAATATTAGGCTTAAAACTTAGCCTAATTTAGCGTACACAAAATTGGCATAAAGCAGTTCACTAACATAAACATGACATAGGTGTAAACTTGGCATTTTTGGCACAGTCAATATGAACATTATAGGTGTGAACTTGCAAAATAGTCAACATGAATGTCATAGGTGTGAACTTGCAACATAGACTAATCAACGTACATGTGAATTTACAACATAGCCTAAATCAACTTACATATATGTGAACTTGCATTGAAATAGGGATCTACCAAATAGGTGTCACATAAATTAGCATATGATTTAGACAACATAAGCCTAAACATGTTTTGGATCTAGGCATAACATCGAACATAACTAGCATATGACAAGAATATGACGTTTTCATAAAGTATGTATAATTTCATCGCATGTGTGAACTAGATCCAATCATATGTCTAATTACAACATGAAACACATATTAAAGTGGATCTTGATATGGATCCAATTAGGAACTTGCAATTTTTGTATAAACATAGGAGCATGTATATGAACATAACCATTTAGGCATAGGGGTTCTTAGCATAAAGTATACATACAACCTATATAATTACATAAACATATAGGTGTAGATTACAACATGAGCTATACAACTTGCATGCGATGTTGTTTTCATTCTAAATGTACAATAGGATCAACATAAACTCAATTATACCACAAACATCACAATACCACAATCATTTCAATACATGAGTTAACATCGTCGTTACATAATAGCATGATTCCATTCCCAATTTACATCGAATCAAGTCTTAATTTTATTCACATCGGAAAAATCACTATACTTACAACAAAAGATGGTCTAGTTTTCTAATTTCTGAATTCTGAATTTGAATTGCTTTCCTTTGGGTAGACTAACGTTGTTTGAATCATGTTTTAACTTTGATTTTGGCTCTTCTCTAAGCTTTCTACAAGTGGAGGCTACTCTTGGCTTCCTTCCAGCAGCATGACGGCTCTATCTCCAATTTATTTGTATGAATTTAGGTTTAGACTCAAGTTGTATTTATAGAATTTCAAATTAATTAGAGCCATCGATGAAGCTAGAGTGAATCCAGACCATCCATCTCAAGAGAAGCCAATCAGAAAGCGACATGTAAGCACTAGTGACACAGCCAAGCCCCAAAAATCGACCAGAAACCCGACCAGGCCAGCCACGGACAAACTAGGTCGACTGGGTAGGTCGACCCCAAGGTCGACCTGGTGCCTGGGCAGGAATTTTCCCGCCCAACCCAGTTTGGGTCTGATTTTTGAAATTTGAACTTCGTTTGAACCGTTTGAATTTTCTGAAACTTCCGGAGGTCATAACTCCTTCATACGGAGTCCGATTTACGCAAACTCGGACTCTATCTTAGGCAGAATTCCGAGACGAGCGCAACCCGCATAACCCGTTTCCCTTAATTCTTTAATTAAGAACTAATTATACTTAAATTTGTTAATTTACAGTTAATAGAAAATTCGAGGTGTTACATTTTGGACAGGACATTTCGTTCCTGACTAGTATTAAATTGAACTTAGTTCTAGGAAGGAAAAAGGCATACCCAAACGCGAGGAGCAGAAAAAGAATAGCGGAAATATAAGGTAACCGAAAACACCACTGGGTTCTAATGGCTATGATAGGGAGAAGTTGATCTATCTTAAAAAAAGAGAAGAAGTAATGGACACGGCGACTTATTTTTTTGCCTTTAGTCTGTGTGTCGTACTCGATCTACTATATGAAACCTGCCTGAGTGTGAGATCTTATGCGCTTTCCATCAATCCAAAGATCAACGCTGCCAATGAGTTTGTTGGCTGGAGTCGACATGTATTAATTGGTTAAATTGGCTGAGAAGGTGAGTTCCGGTGTTCTGTATGAAATTTGAAGGATCGCGAAACTTTTATGGGAGAGAAGATGATGTGTAAAACAACTATTGAAATAGACGGTGTTGATTAATTAAATTTGATGGCTGCTGGATTGTGTCACAAAGAGTGTATAAATTTGTGTCATAACGTGTTAGCCTGCTTTGTGACTGGGCTACCCAAAGCAAATGACTTGAATATGAACATACATTGATCAGCAATCGCTCGGATGAATTGGCAGAATATGGAAAAACTTGGATTTTGGCATTTGTGAAGACCGGCTCGCCCCTATCGGTTCGTGACCCCTCCTAAGGGCGGTTCGTGACCCTTTCCTAAGGGCGGTTCGTGACCCCTTTCATGAGGGTGGTTCGTGACCACCTCCTGAGGGCAGTTTGTGACCCTTTCAAGAGGGCGGTTCATGACCCCCGGGACCATGACCGAACTTGACCATCACCACCAGATCCTCACCTTAGCTCACCATCCCAGCTCATGAACCGTGAGCAGGACCTGCTACTGCAAATATAGTCCTTGACCTATTCTCGAGGCTATGACCGCTCCTACTTTTCCGGATCAAGCTCCACGTGTCCAACCACGACCTGGTTTCCATATTAGTTCTCCAACAGCTATAAATACCCCACTGCATGGCAAATTGAGGGGACTTTTTGGCCTCTCCTTGTCCATGGTTTCCATGGCCAACACTTCTCCACGAATGACCACCATCTTCTTCAATTAAAATCAATGAATTCAGAGAGAATTATTTATTGAATTCAAGTGTTTGAGGGCAATGTTTATTGTAATTGCAATCTACGAGGGAAATGAGAAAATATGAAGTGGACGTTGGCTCGTTAACGCCGAACCACTATAAAAATCTCGTTGTCTTGCTTTTTCCCGTATTTTTCGGTTCTTTCTTCATATTATATGCTCGAAATACAATGATTTGGGTGTTAGGACTACTTTTTTGGTCTAACATAACGGATGTTATATACATATACATATACATACACATATATATATGAAATGACACCCGAAACAGTGGAGCACCCCTTTAGCCTCCCTATTTTCCACCAAGTATATGCCCTCTTTCTCCTTCGACTCACTTATTTTAATATAAAGTGGGGTTTATATCAGGGGGCTTTTGGGGTGCTAAGTTTTTGGGGTGCCATTGAACGCTCACTATATAAGTGAGCGTTCAATGGCACCCTAAAAACTTAGCATCCAAAAAGCTCCCTGATATAAACCCCGCATACACACACACACACACACACACATATATATATATATATATATATATATAGAGAGAGAGAGGCATGTTCAGTGGCACCCAAAACAGTGGAGCACCCCTTTGGCCTCCCTATTTTCCACCAAGTATTTCCCCTCTCCCCTTCAACTCGTTCTCTCACCTTCCACTCACTTATTTTAATATAAATGGGGGGGGGGGGGGGGTTTATATCAGAGGACTTTTGGGGTGCTAAGTATTTAGGGTGCCATTGAATGCTACGTGTATATATATATGTATATATATATATATATATATATATATGAGCAGCGTTTAATGGCATGCAAACAGTGGAACACCTTTTTAGCTCCCTGATTTCCACCACTCGTTTGTGTTAACTTAAGTTACTAGGAGGTAAGAAAATGAGTGGAAGGGAGAGACGGATTGAAATATGTGGTGGAAATTTGTGGACCAAAGGGTTGCTCACTGTTTGGGGGTGTCATTAAACGTTGTTACAAACACACACACACACACACATATATAAATATAAATATAAATATAAATATATACGTGTATAAACTTCGTGATTTTCGGATGCACAACAACCAACTATAGTGCTTAAGCCTAATTTATTTTTTTTAAATTGACTTCATGCATGGTGTGGATTCCAATTCACCGACCATGAAATACAATTCACAGCTTGTGATTTAGTCAGCTTTATAAAAGTCGGCTAAGTTTCCCTTGGTGGAAAATGGTTTTCTAAATTAGAGATGAGCGGAGGTGTTTATGAAGACAAATTATGATTTGATCTCTCTTCTTTATTGAGGTTTAATCGTGGTTGTATATATAAATTTACAATCCATGCACATGTATAGAGAGTTTGAATTTAAAAATAAAATACTATTTCAATAATAAAATCTAGAGTAAACAAAGGAGATTAAAAGATTTGACAAATTCTTGCTAACTGACTATGTATTTGCTGCTGATAGGATTGACGAAGTCGTTCTAACTGACTTTGTATTTGTTGTTGATACTCTCCCACAAGTTGAGCGTCTTGAGTGTAACTTGTCCAAAGAAAAGGATGGCGTTGAGTACCCAGTCCTTTAGTTAGTATATCTGCTAGTTGGTCTTTAGTAGATATAAACCGAACATCTAATTGCTTACACGCTACTCTTTCCCGTACAAAATGATAATCAACCTCTTTTGGTGTGAGTGTGAAACACCAGATTAACAATGAGATATGTTTCTCCTAGATTATCGCACCATAATGTTGGAATATTAGCATGAATACCAAGTTCTTGAAGAAGAGATTCGATCCACCATATGAATTCTGCTATAGTTGTAGCTAAAGCACGATATTCACTCTCTGTACTAGATTTTGAGATAGTGTTCTGCTTGCGTGCACTCCAAAATATAAGGTTGCTGCCTAAAAATATACAGAGGCCACTTTTGGATCGATGAAAATGGAGCAGCAAGCCCGATCAGCTAATGAATATGCTCATAAATTTAGTGTTGAAGCAGCACTTAAGGAAAGCCCAAATTCAGTAGTGCCTTTATGATATCGTATGATTCTTTTAACGGCATTCCAAGGATCTTCCCATGGATCTTGCATAAATTGGCATACATGGTTAACAACAAACGATACATCAGGACGTATAAATTTGAGATATTGCAATGCACCAACAACGCTATGATATAGTGTAGGATCAATGACTTGTTTACCACCATGAATTGATAACTTGTTCTTTATATCAAGTGGAGTTGATACTGGACGAGCACCGACCATCTTGGTACGCTCTAATATATCATCGATATACTTTCTTTGAGACAGAAACAAACCAGTAGAGGTCTATATAGCCTCAATACCAAGGAAATAGTTCAAAGGTACAAGATCCTTCATCGCAAAAAAAGATTTCAATGATGTAATAAGTGAATGAATACATGCATCGGAGGAGCTTGTGACAATGATGTCATCAACATACACCAAAACATAAATGGCAAAATTGGTATCATGTTTAACGAATAAGGACCAATCTGCATGAGAAATTTGAAATCCCAAATTAAAATGATGAGAGCTAAGTCGATGATACCATGCTCGTGGTGCTTGCTTGAGGCCATACAACGACTTGTGTAATCGACAAAACAAAGGATGGATATGTTGCTTGTCAACAAAACCAGCCAGTTGATGCATATAAACCTCTTCTTGGAGAAAACCAAGAAGGAATGCATTTTGAACATCAAGTTGCTGAATCGATCAACCTTTATAGAGAGCAATAGTAAGCACTGAACGTATAGCGCAAAATTGACAATTGGACTGAAAGATTCCTTGAAATCAATGCCTGGTTGTTGATGAAACCCTTTAGCCACTAATCGAGCTTTATAACGAATAATGGAACCATCCGCTTTTCACTTGATTTGGTATACCCATTTGCAGCCTACAATATTCGTTGGAAATGGTTTTCAAAACAAAAGGATGAATTATTTTAAAAAAAATTGAATAAAGTGTGAGATAACTCCTATATGTGAATAGTCTCACATCTTGAGACTATATGAAAGAAGCAAGTATTTATACTTGATTCTTAGTAGCTATGTTGGGGCCATGGGGCTCCCAATACATGTTTTGTTGTGAGGAAGGAGACCATGCATGACCACCACACACACGCCCACGACCGACTCGACCTGGCCTGGCTCGACCTGGCTCGGCTATGTTCAGAACGGGCTCGAGCTTGACTTGTTGGTGTAGACACATATATTTTTGCACCGAAAAACCTTGCATTTTCTGAACCATTTTTTTATTTGTGACGGTAAACATTTGTTCCGTTTTTTCTGGATTAGAATTGACTTTCTCCCACTACCCAGTAACTGTTCGGCACACTCATTTTCGTCTATATTATCTTCAGTTTTTTAGATGAGAAAAAACACCGAACAACGTTTTCTTCTTTACTTCCACCATTAAAGTATGAGCAGTTATTTTTGTGCTCGAAAGTGCAAATCTGAATTGATTTGTTCTGCAAGCAAATCAATTATTCTTCGAGGTTGTTTTATCATAGAGGCGGCGACGACACGTAAGAACTGGTTTGCACCATTGGTTAGACCGGCGAATCGTCTTTAAGAGAGCGACAAAGTCCATGACACAGCCATTAATTTCCAACAATTAGAATATGATTGAAATAATGACTTTGACTGCAACCCTAGATGACGCTGCTCCTTCCTCTGCCTTCCAGGTTTCGCTTGTAACTGCTGCCCCATTTAGATTTGATGGCCTGCACTTCAAGCGATGGCATCAGAAGATGGAATTCTACATGACAATGAGAAAGGTGGTTGTTGCACTGACCACCGACAAACCGCAGCTGCTAGATAGACCTGACGAAGCTGATGCAGCACAGGTGGCTTCCTGGACTGAACAATCGAAGCAGTTGCAGACCTGGATTGAGCATGACAATCTGTGCAAGAAATTCATTCTCAACGGCCTCAGCTATGACCTTTATGACTACTACAACTTCGATGACATGACACCGAAGGATATTTTGGCAAGCGCTGAAGAAGAAGTACGACACATAGGAAGCAGAGGAAAAGAAGTACGCAGTCAATCGCTACCTCAAGTACTAGATGACGGATGATAGGTCAGTAGAGATACAGTCTCATGAGCTTCAGAAAATAGCTCATGAGATCATCTCCGTATGTATAGCTTTAGACAAATAGTTCCAAGTTGCTATGATTATTGACAAATTTTCCCCAAGATAGAAAGATTTTAAGAATGTTTTAAGGCATAAGACTAAGAAATTTTCCTTACAGAGCTTGATCACATGCCTCCGCATTGAAGAGGAGGCTTGCAAGCAGGACCAAAAAGAAGAATCGTTGATTATTAGTAATAACAACACCAAAAAGAACAAACCCGTAGTTCTGGAACCGAACCCGAAGTCCTTTAAGAATCAGACCGGCACAACAAACAGAATGGAAATCTGAAACGAAACTAGGAAGGACAGCAGCGAGTAACCAAAAAAAATGATTGTGGACAGTTATTTCTATGTTACAACTATGAAAAAGCAGATCATATGAAACAAAAGTGTCGGAACAGGACATACCCTACACCGCAGGCTAACCTGACTTAGGAGTCTTTTACAGCTACGATTACTAAGATTCACCTTGTTGGTGCATCAAAGAGTTTGTGGGTAGACAGTGGTGCTTCTCGCCATGTGTGCTATGATCGTGATATGTTCATTATATACATGGTTGTTGATGATAAGAAAGTGTTGTTGGTAGATTCTCACACCACTAAAGTTGTAGGGATTGGTAATGTGGAAATAAAGTTTACCTCTGGAAAGACAGTGATTATGAAAGATGTGAGGCATACTCCAGAGATTAGAAAGAATCTAATTTTTGGCTTTCTTCTTAATAAGGATGGCTTTACACAAGTTATTGGGGCTGATTTGTGTACCTTAACATACAAAGGATCCTTTGTGGGAAAGGGTTATGCTTGTGAGGGGATGTGTAAGTTGAATGTTAAATCTAATAAAATGACTAGTTCTGCTTATATGTTGTGTGATTTTAGTATTTGGCACTCTAGATTATGTCATGTTAATAAACGAATAATTCATAACATTAGCACCTTAGATATGATTCCTAAAATGTCAGAATCTGAACTTGATAAATGTGAATTATGTAAACAAGCTAAAATCACAAAGAAACTTCATAAATCTTTTGAAAGAGTATCTGAACCCTTAGACTTGATTCGTTCTTATATAAGTGAGCTTGATGGCACTTTGACTAGACATGAATATCATTATTTATCACTTTTACTGGTGATTGTTCTGATTTCACCTATGAATACCTTATGAAAAATAAAAGTGATGCATTTGACATGTTTAAAACATTCAAAACTGAAATTGAGAATCAAGCAACACTACAAGAAAAAGTGTTATCTACAATTGCAACTCACATCATTTTGGTCTCCATGCTATAGAAATCAAGTAGGAGTACGTTGGTTTTATCTTAAAACGTTGAGATAAATTTAAGTAGAATGAATTTTCACTTCCCTCCACTATTACTAAAATCGGCCGCGAATCCTTAATATTTCCCCAAAATTTTAAATTCTCAATTACAAATTTTCCATCCAATTTTCGTCGTGTGCCTGATCTCCGTCTCACTGTCGAATCTCCAATCACTTCGCACTGTTGCTCTTAGTCTCTCGATTGTCATAACGGAAGGCAATCGGTGCCAGTGGAGGAATTTCCATTCCAGTGGAGGTCGGACCCATAGATCCCTTTCAGTCTTCGTTGTCCATAAGTTGTTGTAAGCGTTGCCTTGATTATTTTATCTTTATCATCGATTAGCCGTGGTTCAGTTTTTTCTAACATCTGGTATGCCCGCTGAAAATATCGATTGTGTTATTAGCAGTTTATAAGTTGCTGTGTCTCATTTAGTATCACTGTTTTATTGTAGTAGTTTTGTTAATTTAATTGTACTCAACAATAGACTATTACTTCAAATTTTAGAAATTTGCTTTCTTATGTAGTAGACGATGATGGATAAAAATTGGGTGAATCTACACAGGTAACTACATAATTCTCAACATAAATGTAGTTTGAAAATCATATCCTATATTTTGATGAAAGCTAAAAGATAATTTTTTTTCAAAGAACTAGTAGTGAGTATCAGCCAGAAGCTCAAAAGTTTGTGGATACCGCTATGAAAAATTATGGAAATGTAGAAAAAATTCTATGTCCTTGCGTAGATTGTCGAAATCATAGTCATCAATATGAGAAGGTGGTAGTTGAGCATCTGATTATAAGAGGAATGGATCGTGTATATAAGATAAGTAGGTGGTATCGTAACGCTGAGCACATAAATATAAGCACAGATGTTAAGTTCGATGACATATATGATTTATTTGAAGCTATCGACTACGAAAATGAAGATTTCATCAAGTATACTTTTTTCGATGATGATAAAGATGAAGATAGCGCACAAAAACGAGAGGATGATTTGTTAAGGAACTTCGAAGAAGCAAAAGCCCCGTTGTATCCTGATTGTATCGATCAAACAAAATTATCTTCCATCCTCGCCTTGTATAATCTTAAATGTGAGACTGGTTTGTCTGATACCGGCTTCGATAAACTTCTAAATGTGCAACAATTATTGTTTCCAAAAGATAATGTACTTCCGAAAACATTATATGAGGTAAAAAAGTTTCTCAAAATATTCGATATGAGTTTTTTAAAAAATCATGCTTGTCAAAATGATTGTTGCCTTTTTAGAAGAGAGTACAAAGATTTGGAAAGTTGTCCTAAATGTGGTGTGTCAAGATGGAAGAAGAATGAACGTACCAATGAAATTATGCATGGCATTCCTGTTAAAGTTTTGAGATATTTTCCAATCATTCATGGGAGGAGATAATAAAGAGAGATTTACGTAATTGGAGTATATCTGAAGAGCTGGTAGTGGATAGGAGGGCATGGAAATTGGCAATCCATGTACCAGAACCTTAGGTTTTTTTAAGACTTTATTTCACTTTTGTTGAACCTTTTTACTTTTTTTTTTTCATTACTATTTTAGACTTTATTTTACTTTTATTGAACCTTTTATCTGTTTGGTTATTTTAAACCCTTATATATATTATTATCATTATTATTTCTTTTATTTTTATTTTATTTTTGGGTTCCATATCTAGCCAACCCCAACTTGTTTGGGATATATGGCTTTGTTGTTGTTGTATTCCTAGATTTAGAAGAATGTTAAGATCTCAAAATACGACAGAAGATTTAAGTTGGCATTTTAGTAATAAAAGCAATGACGAGAAAATGCGCCATCCTGTGGATTCAATAACATGGAATGTAGTAGATAAGAAATGGGAATCGTCTGTAGCTGATCCACGCAATATAAGACTTGGTCTTGCTACCGATGGTATTAATCCTTTTATGACAATGAGTTCCAAATATAGTTGTTGGCTTGTGATGCTTGTGACATACAACCTCTCGCCAATGTTATGCATGAAAAAAGAAAATATCATCTTAACATTGTTGATTCCTGGTCCAAAGCAACCAGGAAACGATATTGACGTATATTTGGAGCCATTAATTGAAGACTTACAACATTTGTGGAGTAATGGAGTTCAAACTTATGATGCTTTTAGTAGATCGCTTTTTAACATGAGAGCGATTTTACTATGGACGATAAATGACTTTCCAGCGTATGGAAATCTTGTTGGATGTTGTGTTAAAGGTAAAAATGGTTGTCCATTATGCGGTATCAATACTCACCATCGATGGTTGAAATATAGTCGGAAGAGCGGTTATATGGGTCATAGAAGATTTTTACCCCCTTTAGATTCATTGAGAAATAAAAATCCTGGTTTGATAATACTATAGAAAATGGTCGTAGATCTAGAGTTTTGACTGGAAGAAACATCTCTGCTATTTTGAAAAACTTTTCGAATAATTTTGGGAAAGAAATCAAAAATGTAAATAATAATAATAGCAAGAATGAGAAGGGTAAGAAGAAACAAATTAAGCAGGAGAGCAGGAAGAGAAAAAATACTAATAAAAAAATAAATAGAGGTGAAAATGGTGATCTTGTGAATATAAAGCTATCAAGGTGGAAAAAACGATCAATCTTCTTTGATTTACCATATTGGGAGGTTAGTTTTTTATTTTTCATTGATCAATGATACAGTTCTTTAGTAATGAAATTTAACATTGTTGATTTTTGTAGGAACTGCCAATGCATCATAATTTAGACGTAATGCATGTAGAAAAAAATGTTAGTGAAAGCGTAATAAGCAAGATGCTGCATGATAACAAATCGAAAGATGGAATTAATTGTAGAAAAGATTTAGAAGAGTGGGGAATTCGACGTGGAGTTTATGTACAATCTCGTGGAACAAAAACATATCTTCCACCTGCTCCATATACATTTTCCAAACCTAAAAAAAAAATTGTAAAAGACTGTATGATTTTAAGTGACCTGTTGGGTGTTGCTCGAATTTCAAGAGCTCTATATCGTTGGAGGATTGTAAAATTAGTGGTTTGAAGTCACATGACTATCATGTCCTAATGCAATAGTTGTTGCCGGTTGTAATAAGAGGATTGTTACCGAAGAAGCCAAGGAAAGCAATAATTCGTTTATGTTTGTTCTTCCATAAATTATGCCAACGTGTTCTTGATAGAGAAAAACTAAAACATCTTGATGATGAGATTATTCTAATTTTATGAGAACTTGAAAGATATTTTCCACCTTCGTTCTTTGATATAATGGTACACTTGACGGTTCATCTTGGAAAAGAAGCCAGATTATGTGGACCGGTCCATTTTCGTTAGATGCACCCATTTGAAAGATACATGAAGACACTAAAACATTATGTAAGAAACACTGCATGGCCCGAGGGGTGTATTGCAGAATCCTATCTTGCAGAGGAGTGCATGAAATATTTTAGTGAATTCTTAAAGAAATCAGGAAAAATAGAAGAGAAAGAAGTCCGAAATGAAGATTATGAAAATGATGTCATACTTGAAGGGCGACCAACTTCAGCTTGCAAAATAATTACACTGTCCGAGAATGAGAAACAAGCTGCTCATTTGGTTGTGCTAATGAATATGGCTATACTGGAACCATTTGTAGAGTAAGTGACTAGTGCTTTTTGTTCTTTTGTTCAATTATTTTTATAGTGCAACTTGTCTGTTTTTTCCCTTTTACAATAGTTTGCATCTTCAGAAGTTGCAACACTCAAACAAGCGCATAGAAGAAAAAAAAATGCAACCTTATTTTGGAAAACCCACACAAATAACTCTGTCGATTGGATTAAGAAGAAGGTGAGTTGAATTTTAAAATATATTCTCATCGACACAAGGTTAAAATGAATCGCCTATGGTCCAAGGAGTAGTGCATTGTCTTGTACAGGTTATATCATCAATAGAGAACGTTTTCACACAAAAGATATTGGAAAAAAAAACTCAAAATAGTGGAGTCACTTATGATGCAACCACCATTTGTAGGGCTAGCGCAAAAGATATTTCCCAAGTGGTTGACATGATTACTTATTATGGGATGTTAACCGATGTATTTTTGTTAGACTATCATGCGTTTTATATTCCCGTCTTTAAGTGTCATTGGACAAATTTAGGAAATGGTGCGAAGGTAGAAGATGGATTTACCCTTGTCAATTTACAACAAAATCAAGCTTCATTTTAAAAAGATCCGTATATCCTTGCATCTCAAGCAAAACAAATTTTATATTCAAGGGAAGATGATAATTCTAATTGGTATGTTGTGATGAGGGCACCGTCAAGAACTTTTCATGAAATACATACAGATGACTCGTTTGAGGAATTTAGCATGGATATTGAAATTTTTGAAGAAACCGATATGGAGATTGATGATGCTGTCGGGGATCTTGGCTATGTTAGAGAAGATTGCGAAGGAATACTTGAGTAAATATTTCACTAGCTATGTCTGGATACCTATTCAGGTATAACTTTATAGGCCCAGAAAAATATAAGACGTCTGTATAAAATACCCAAACGTCTGAGTACTTCTACAGGATTAATATTTTAGGCTCACAAAAAAATCCAGAAGTCTGGTTAAAATATTAGACGTCTGTATTCTTCTGCAGATATAATTCTCTAGCCCGAGAAATCTATCAGACGTCTGGCTAAACTAACCAAACGGCTGAATATTTATTCAAGCATATTACTTTAAACCCAAAAAAATCCAGACGTCTGAATTCTTCTGCAGATAGTTTTTTATAGATAGAGAATACTTTCAGACGTCTAGATAAAATATCCAGACATCTGAAATCATCTTTAGGCATTTTACTTTAGACCGTAGAGAAATCCAGACGTCAGGTTAAATTTTTAGACGTCTGATTGATATTCAGATTGCTTTCTTTTTCTACTCTCAGACGTCTGGAAAAATAGCCAGACATCTGACACACATGTTTCACCTGTGCATGTCTTCCTTGTTGTCGAGCTATAGCCATATATAATTAAAGTTCCATATCCACAATATTTTCCATCCACAATAGCATACCTAAATTACGTAACAATAGCATATCCGAATTTCATAACAATAACATACCCAAATATCATAACGAACATAGCAACAACGTGTTCGAATTGCATGTCGAACATAACATATCCAAGCCGAAGGTTTTTACTTAATTTCTGGTTAAGAATTTACTTGGTGATCCACTAGGTGGATGCATTTTAGCTCATGGACCTATTCAGGATTTCATGCTTATTAACTTTATTTTAGTGACAAATGCTGCTTCACTTAACGTAATGAAAATTACAACTCCTTGCAGTTCAACAATTTATTTTGAAGCAACCTTTACTATATTTGAAGCAAACTGTGTAGTGCAAGTAATATATATTTGTTTTGTTGTACATGGGAAATGTTTTCATGGGGTTATCTGTTTTTCAATGGAAGCAAACGAAAAAGAGATAACCTTAGGAAAACGCTTCCCTACAGCACCACAAATGTATATTACCTACACTACACAGTTTGCTTCAAAGATAGTAAAAGTTGCTTCAAAATTAATTGCTGAACTGCAAGTAGTTGCAAATTTCATTACTTAAGTGAAGCAACATTTGTCTCTTGAATAAAGCTATTAAAGCATGAAACCCCGAATAGATCCATGAGCTAAAATGCACCGTGTAACAACCAGAATTTTAATAACATGTTGAAACAAGAAATCAAGGTATAATTAATTTTTAAAATGATAATTATGGGAAACGGGTTGCGCCATTGCGTTCATCTCGGAATTCTACATGAAATTGAGTCCGAGTTTTCGAAAATCGGAGTCCAGATGAAGAAGTTATGGCTTATAGAAGATTTAACAAATTTCAGGCAGCACAGAACCATGCAGGTCGACCTGGGGGTCAGGTCGACCAGGGGGTCGACCTACCCCCCCCAGGTCGACCAGGGGGTCGACCCACCCCATTACAGGTCGACCTGTTTGGCCTGTTCTGGCCCAAAACCCATTTTTGAAGCCTAGGACGTGTTTTGATGGCCCGGATTGATTCTAGGGTTGATCTAAAGGCCCTAAATAGTTCCTACACCTATAAATACACCCTAAGACCTAACCTAATTCATAACAAATCATTCTTACACCAAAATTATGCTGAGATCCCTTTTGATCATGGTCGCCACCTCTAATAAATTTCCTAATCTTTCATACACATTCCAATTCGAAGATTAAGGCTTTTACAATGATTCAAGACAATAAATCAACAAAGAAGCAACATTTCTACAACAAATTCAGTTCTTAATTCGTTAGCCACGATCTGTAAGTTCTAGTTAATTTTAGATTTATATATTTAATTATAATATGGACATGAAATAAAGTGGAATTGGATTTAAGTATGTTTATCGATTCAGATCTATTTCTGTTGCATCTTGAATTTTGAGACTTGTCTATCTTTACTCTCATGCCAATTTCATGATCTATTCACCCGTCGTAAATCAGTTTTCTTGATTCATGCTGATATTATTATCAAGTTGCAATCTTCATGCCTGTGATGATGTTTTTCTCTCTGATCTTATTTTTATGCAAAATTCTACCTTCCCCTATTTATTTTCTTTTGATGAACCTAGGTCAATTTCGGACCTAGGCCTAAACTACGATATACGTGCGATGGTATACGGGGGAAATATTGGAATATTGCCTAGTGGAATATATGTTTTTGGTGGAATTAAAGGCATAATATGAAAATTGGATGTTGCGCGATTGGGATTGATATATGTAATTTGATATAGATCTTGATATATGTAATTTGACTAGAACTTGTTATGGGTAAATTGGTGTAAACGTGGTATACATGTAATTTTGGGTATAGAACTTGATCTATGTAAATTGAGCATAGCTTTGTGAACATGTAAATTATGAATCTTGACATATGTAAAATGGCATGAAACTTGGTATATGTGTAAATTGGCATAAAATTGGCATACATGTAAAACAGCATGAATTGAACATATGTAAATTTGATATGAATTGGGCATATGTAAAACTGACATGTAATCTAGAACTTGGGTATATGTTAATTATGTAAAATTTGGAGTTGAAACGTATATGATAATTTATGACTTGGTAGAGGTTTAATATGAACGCGCCTAAGTTGGGTTTTGGGTAGTTGGCATGTATTGTAAATAAAAGGCTATATCTTGGCATAACTTTATAGTGAATTATGATAATACTTTGGGAATACGTTTTGGGGCAAAAACGTGAATTATGAACACGAACGTGAACATGGCTAACTCGAGGTTGGGTTGAGTATGCAGTGTAATTCTGCCCGGAACCGCCCGACATATCCAGTGACTGCAAATAATAAGATCCAATGTGAGAAGTTAGTCATATCATGCTTAAACCCGAGGTTAGACTGAGTTGTGGTGTAATTCTGCCCGGAACCGCCCGGCATATCCAGTGACCGCAACAACAGGTCTAATGTGAGTGGTTGGTGCATTAATAATTAATTAATGCCAATAAACAGACATGATAAGAATGGAAAGGTTAAGTAATAGGACATGAATGGGTGGGTTAAGTAAACCTGAACTTGATTGCTCGAGAACACTTAACCATTTTAACATGTTAATTAGACAAGTGGGTGCGGTTGAGTAGATTAATAGCACTTAACCAACATAATATGATAAGTGGGTGTGTTAAGTTAACTTGAATTGATTGATATCACTTAACCGTCATAGCATGACTAGCAGATGGGTTGGTTTAACTTGAATGGGTTGATAACACCCAATCGATATAACCTGATGCGTGGTAGGGTTAAGTAAACACACGAGGGTAACACTTAACCATTATAATATGACTAGTGGATGGGGTTAAGTTAACATGCGCTTAACCAATATAACGTGATGTGTGGTAAGGTTAAGTAACAACAGAGGGTAACACTTAACCATCACAACATGATAAGTAGGTGGGCTAAGTCAACGTACACTTAACCAATATGACATGACATGCAGTGGGGTTAAGTTAACACAAGGGAGAACACTTAGCCGGTATAACAAGACTTGCGGTAGGGTTAAGTAACATAAGGAGCAACACTTAACATGATGTGTGGTAGGGTTAAGTAAAACAAGAGAAAACACTTCACCAACTTAACGTGATGGACGGAGAGGGTTAAGAACATAGTAGATTGGTGGGTAATATTAGTATATATAGGCCCACGAACTTAACCGTTAAATAAACATACTTGAACTAGTGAGAGGGTTAAGTACATATCGGGTTGGTGGAGTAAATATAGGCCCACAAACTTAACCATTAATAAACATGCTTGAATCGGTGGGTTAAGTACATCACAGGTAGGTGAGTAATATATGTATATATAGGCCCACAAACTTAACCAGTAGGAAACCCTAGTAACGGGGACCCATTTCAGCAGTAACCCACATAGGTGTATCATAGTACCTTGAAACTAGGCATGGTGGGGAACGATTACTGGGCAGATTGTAAGCGGTCAAAGCAACGGCGAGTGATGCAGCAGTGTAGGTTCTAATGGAGTGCGGGCGTGCACGCACTTCGGAGCAGAAAAATCAGGCACTAGGCACCAGTAGTATACACTATGCATTCTAGAATTGTGTCGGGCCGCCACCATGGGACGTGATACACCCCATGGTGGGACCAGCATAGGTATCTACAATCATTGGGGGCCGTATGACACACGCAGGTAGCATAATCCCTAGTTGGACCTAGGTCGCATAAACCCTAAATCCGAGAAGCGTTCAATAGGTAGCATAAACCCTAGTTGGACCTAGGTCGCGTAAACCCTGGTTGAATCTAGGAAGCGCCCGATAGAAAACCCTAGATTAGATCTAGGTGATAAATAATAGATGTACACCTGAAAGCAACCACAATTTCGGGGATTGGGATCACGTTATCATATGATCATTTTATATAGATCACTAATTGGGGCACTAGTCATGTGGTGCAGAGCAAATAGATGTCACTGAAATATTTTTATGATGAAGCTTAGAAATCTTGCGATGTTATACTTCATAGAATCCTTGCGATGTGATACTTGGTAGGAACCTTGTGATGCTACTCTTGATAGGAATTATGGGATGTTATACTTGATTCATCGTGCCTGTAACTTATCTTGTCATCATGCTTATGTTTATTTTCAGTTTATTCATGCCATGTTATCTTTACCTGTTTTTATGCTGAAAGTCACTAGGACTTACTCAGTCTTTATGACTGACCCGTTTTGTTTTGCCTCTTTTTCTTCCGTTCCCTCCCTCCAGGTTCGCAGGGTGGGAATACAGCTCAGTTCAGATCTTACCAAGCTTCAGGGCTCTTTCATGTACGTCTTGGATTTCTCTTGGCTATGGCTTGCTTTGCTTTATTAGGGAATATCACAATTTATTTTTATGCTTCTATGTTTTTGAGCAAGACATATATTTTAGCTATGTAATTGGGTATTGGAAGTTGATGGGCTTTTATTGTAAACAATTATATTTAATAAATGATTTGAAGTACTTCTACTTTACTTTACGATGTTTTATATGTGTCTGTCTTGTAATATTTCTGTCCCAGTACCCATAATTCTCCATTGAAGTTAAGGCATTCCCTTTGTGAGTGACCTTAACGGATGTGGGGTGTTACATTTGGTATCAGATCAGAAGGTTACCAGACTGGGCAAAAGCTTTTAAAAACCTTCTGAAATTATTTTCAAAACATTTACAAAGAAGCATTTTTGTAATAACCCGAAAATCTGGGCCAGTTTAAAATTTTTATTTTGGCAATGTTAGCGAATTTTGAACATTTAAAATAGATTATTTTAAATAAAATCGACGAGAAATTTATTTTGAATATATTTAGAACGTATATGTTATATACGCCGTCGTTAGAATATAAATATTTATATATAATTATAAATAGAATTGAAAATGGCGCGGTAGTTCGATAATTCGATTTCAAACTTCAATTGAATGTACCGGGTGCAAAACAATCCGGATTTTAGTGAAACCAAAAACATTAGGATCTAATTGATAATATCTTTCCAACGAATCTGAAAAATCAAAATTTCATAGCAGGAATCAAAAGATATGTCCAGTTGAAAATTCTGAATAGTCGCTATTGAATTCAGGCCCTTAAAAATGGAAATTTTACAAACGACCTCGGATTTCGACGAAACCACTTTTGTTGGATCCGCAGTGTCAAGTTATTGCTAGATTCCAAATTTCATAATTTTTCGAATCAATAAGTGAGCGTTGCAAAAGAAAACGTGTTTGACCAGTTTCAGTTGATTTTAATCGACTGGAAATTGGCCATTTTTCTAACGGTCTCAGAATTCGATGAAACTAGTTTTGTTAGGACCGTATCGTCAATACGAAGCTAGAAAATATTTTTCGAGAATTTTTAGAGTTAGTATGTGACCCCGGTAATTTGAAATGTACGTTTAAAATTCAATATAGTGATTTGAATGTAAATTAAACGGAAACTGATCGAAACGATCAAATCAGCTTGCGATACATATCCTATTGTGCTCGGAATGGGGTAAAACGCCATGGACGACAGGAGGTGGGCCTCGTTTTGAGGTCGTTTGCGAAAGTCAACCTTTTTGCAATTAAAATAATTAAATAATATATTTCCCATTTAAACCCCTCCCTCCTTTCTCCTTTTCCTCCCCGATTCTTCTCAGAAAAAAGAAAAAGAAAAACCTAATCTAACGCGCCGCCGCCATGATCGGGGCCTGGCCATCCAAGGCCGCCGCCCACCTGCGCCGTTCTCCTCCCCTCTTCCTCCTCCTCGCTCCGTCCTCCTCTAATCTGACCTCGCGACAGTCCCCATCCCTCGTTTCAGAATCGCGACAACACCCCCCCCCCCATTCGAGGCCCGCCACCACCCAGAAGAGCCGCCGCCCGCCCACCGACGCCCCCCTGCCTGCCAAGACCGCGACGCCCCAATCGAAGAAGGCCGAAGCCCTTCACCGCCGTCGCCTGGATGGCCAGCACCACCGTGAGCTTCTGGCGATCCTCCCCGACGCCAGCGAACGCCCAAACCCCCCCCCCCCCAGTCGCGAATCGAAGACGCAGCACCCCAATCCAGGAAATTAACGGAGAAAGGTAATTTTTCTTCTTTAATTTAAAATCTGAAATTTATTTATTATAAAATCTGAAATTTATTTGATTCAAAGTGTTTGAGTGCAAAGATTGGATTTTTATTATGAGAAAGACGAGATTTTTAATTATAAAAAGATTTGATTTTTGTGTATAGAAAGATTTATTTTCACGTATAGAAAGGTATGATTTTTAAATATATGAAGTGACTATAAAAATATGATTTTTATATTTTTAAAGAATTAAAAATATGGTTTTTATATTTTTAAAGTATTAAAAATATAATCTTCACTATATAGAAGTGGTAGAAATATGATTTTTGTTTATGTAGAGAATTAGAAATATCATCTATATATGTGTAGAAAAATAAAAATGTGATTTTTATAGTGATGAAATTGAAAAGGCGAAATCTTTAAAAATGAAAAGACGATATTTTTAAAATAGAAAAGATTAGATTTTAAAAATAGAAAAGGCGAAATCTTTAAAATAGAAAAGATTAGATTTTAAAAATAGAAAAGGCGAAATCTTTAAAATAGAAAAGGCGAAATCTTTAAAATAGAAAAGGCGAAATCTTTAAAATAGAAAAGGCAAAATCTTTAAAAATGAAAAGACGATATTTTTAAAATAGAAAAGATTAGATTTTAAAAATAGAAAAGGCGAAATCTTTAAAATAGAAAAGATTAGATTTTAAAAATAGAAAAGGCGAAATCTTTAAAATAGAAAAGGCGAAATCTTTAAAATAGAAAAGGCGAAATCTTTAAAATAGAAAAGGCGAAATCTTTAAAATAGAAAAGGCGGAATCTTTATTTTTATAAAGGTGAAATCTTTAAAATAGAAAAGGCGAAATCTATATTTTTGAAATGGAATTTTTATCTATACAACATCGTAGTAAAAAATCGATTTTTATAGATTGAATAACAAGATAAAATTTTGATTTTTATATATTGAATAGTATAATAAAAATTCGATTTTTATATATTGAATAACAAAGTAAAAATTCGATTTTTACATATGTAGTGGCTACAGCAACGAAGATGACAAGAATGCGATAACGGTGAAGATTTCTATCAAAGAAGAGTCAAGATAATTGGATAGCTATCTATGAGAATTTCTCACTCTTCAATTTATTTTCTAGTTATATATATATACTAGGATGCAGACGGTGTTTAGTAGCACCCGACACCCGTCATCCACAGACCATGGATGGCTTGTTTGTTAAATTGTTTGGTTGTGTAGTTAGTTAGAATACTTGAGTTGAATTGAATTGTTTGGTGAAATGAATAGATTTGATTGATGTGTGAATGGCGTGGGCCTTCACTAGACCGGGGATAAGGCTAGGCCTTGTCCCATTTCTAGTATCGTGCCGTTATGCCGCCGAAATTTTCTAAAATAAATTAGAAAAATAAAAATATCATTTTATTTAAAGAATGAACTGAATAGAAATTCATGTGTTGAAATAAAATGTTTTATCGTTAAAAATATAATTTTTAACGTGGAAGTGAATGAAATAAAATATTCATTTACAAACCGGACGGTTTGTTTATGTACACCTATTTGAATGACATTGATTGGAACGATAAATTTTACACATCGCCCAACTGCACAAATAAAACCGTGTTTGATTGTTTGAAACCCCACACGGGTGTTGGGATGAAATTTGAAGTTCACTCATCCTGATTGATTAAATATGTCGATCGATTGATTGACAGGCTGTTATAAGCGTTAGATATCTATATTTGATGCTTATACAGTGTAGTGCACTTTTGTTGATGGTTGATTATTTATCGTTGTTATTATATACATTTGTTGTATGGAATCCATATAATTAACTTTATATGGTGATTGATTGGGCCTCATTCCAATTTAGAAAATAAAGAATATTATAAAATAAAGGTTCATGTGTTGACTGTACTCATCCATTGAGATTAGTCATGTGTTGAACGAAATATTTTAATAATAAAATTTATATCTTTATCAATATAATATAAAGGTTCATGTGTTGACTGTACTCATCCGTTGAGATTAGTCATGTGTTGAACGAAATATTTTAATAATAAAATTTACATCTTTATCAATATAATATAAAGGTTCATGTGTTGACTGTACTCATCCGTTGAGATTAGTCATGTGTTGAACGAAATATTTTAATAATAAAATTTACATCTTTATCAATATAATATAAAGGTTCATGTGTTGACTGTACTCATCCGTTGAGATTAGTCATGTGTTGAACGAAATATTTGTAATCGAAATATTTGAAAAGGAAATATTTGAAAAGGAAATATTTGAAAACGAAATATTTGAAATAGAATATTTGAAAATAGAAATATATGAAGCCTTGTTGATTAGATTGACGCCATTTTGACGTGAACGATATTTATATCGATTTTATTCATTTTAAAATGAATATCGAAAAGTGATTTCGAAACGAATTGAAATGAACTCAAATTGAATTGAAAATGAATTCGAAATGAATTGAATATAAAACGATTTCGAAATGAATTGAATATAAAACGATTTCGAAATGAATTGAATAGAAATCGAATTTGATTTGAAATGAAACGAATTTGATTTGAAATGAAACGAATTTGATTTGAAATGAAACGAATTTGATTTGAAATGAAACGAATTTGATTTGAAACGAAACGAATTTGATTTGAAATGAATTGAATAGAAATCGAATTTGATTTGAAATGAAACGAATTTGATTTGAAATGAAACGAATTTGATTTGAAATGAAACGAATTTGATTTGAAACGAAACGAATTTTATTTGAAATGAATTGAATAGAAAACGAATTTGATTTGAAACGAAACGAATTTGATTTGAAATGAATTGAATAGAAACGAATTTGATTTGAAACAAAACGAATTTGAATTGAAATGAATATATAACGAATTCGAATTGAAATGAATTGAAATGAATTCAAATTGAATTGAAATTTGAATTGAATAGAAATGAATTTTAAAACGAATTTGTAAAGAAGAATTCAATTTTGATTTGAATTGAAATGGAAGTTGAAATTGTTTTTGAAACGAATTCAAAACTATTTATATAATTCGTTTTAAATAGAAATCGACGAAATATATATTATATATATTATATATATAATATAATTGCCTAAATAGAACGCGCCGCGCCGCGGCAGTTCGTGAATTTCGACCATTTATTTCAAACGGGTATTACGGGAGATCCGACCGTCGGATTCTCCTAAAACCGGAACCGTTGGGTTCGTATCGAAAAGAACTTTCTAAAGAATATTAGAAATTCAAAATCTAACGGTTGGATTTGGAGATACGTCCAAATCAAATTCGAAAAAGGTCGCTGTAAGTGCAGTTCGATGGCCATTGTTGGAAATCGATTGTACGGGCCTTAATAAAATTATTAAAAATAGTAATAATTTGTGTAAAATCATAAGAAATGATTTGGGAAAAATTGGGGTGAAAAAAAATTCCATATTTGAAAAGATAAAAATAGATTTTTATCAAAATGAACTAGTTTGAACTAAATTTAAAACCCGGGTTTTTATTTTTAAATAAATAAATTAGATTTAAAAAGGGGTTTTAAATAATCGGAATTCCTAATATATTTGAATTAAATTAAACTAGAATTGATTCATGGGTTTATCGTGAACTGTGTTTTAAATAACACTAGTTCTTTAACCCGATAATAAATAGAATGTGATTTGGGTTTGTCGTGAACTGTGTTTTAAATAACACCTAGTTCTTTAACCCAGTAAAAGGAGTTTTAATGAATCTGCAATTAGATTGAAATGGGGAAATTGATAATTTAAATTATCAACTTTAGAAAATGAGCGAGAATGGAGTATCACCAGTTTTGCTCCAAAGCGATAGTTAAATCTTTAATCAGATTTGAACGTGAAATGGTAATTAATTTTACCAATAACACTGTAGTGTTAGATATGGAGTATCACCAGTTTTGCTTCATGGGATGAATAGGTTGGGATTGGGAAATAAAATAAATAATTACTTCGGTGTGGTTCGCTAATCTCGACTAGTTTAGAAAAACCATAATTTGGTTTGGAACGACATCCAAAGGAAGATTAAAGGATAAATTTCAAAGAATTTATCTTGGATAAAATTAATGGGAACCTTTCCCTAAGAATGTGATTTCGTGAACAAAAAGGATAGTCTGCATTGGAATGAGGCGTATGTTGTGTTTGTGTAACATTTGTTTTTAATATACGCGGGTTGTTCGGAAAGTCCGGGTTTATACCCATTCTGAATAACCGATTCGACGATAAGTCGAAGATGAAGACGGTGGTTGAAGACCGGAAGTCTTCACATCGTTTGGATAATTACTGACGATCCTGATTGGGCTGTACACCCAAGAGGACGGAAATAGTTGGTGGTCGTCCAGACGTACTTGGAGATGGATGGATATGCGAGGAAAGTGCCTCCGGTTTCGTTCAGACCCAGAACGGACTTGTAAATGGATTGTGTGTCTGACATTGGATTTTATTCTGTGTTGACTGATTTCTATTAAATATACATCTGTTTGGCGGCGGAGAATTTATTCTTTTGCTTAACGCCCTTCTCTGAGACGTACGAGCTCAAAGGTTGTATATCGATGGACATCAGTCGCATGGCATGAATTGCCTGTGTGGCACGCTAAGATGCAATGATCAAGGCTTTTGTTGAAAAGCAAAGTCTTGTGGTTGATGATCAAAGCACGGCCTTTGTGGCATAGCTTTGTGTATAACGAGAATTCGCGAGCCTCACACCTCGGTATGAGTCAAAAACGGGATACGGACCGCTGGGAGAGCACGACGTTTCTTTCTAGCTTTGGTGGTGTCGGTGACTTACCAGCCCTGACATTTATATACTTTTCACCTTTGTGGTTGTTGGAATGAGGCGCCTCGATTATAGGTCTGTAAGGACCGGGAAACGTGTGTTCAGGAATTGCCAATCCTCTAACGTAAGTGAGGACCGGCCCAGCCGCATCCAGGGTTGCCCAGAGTGCGTAACCCTGAGACATTTGCTAGAGTGTCTCGAACGCGGAGAGGAGCTTGCCCCTTGCCTCGACTCATGACGGAATCCAATTTCCAATACGTGTAATTCGGTTTTAATTGTAGAACTAGTATGGCGACATAGTAGATGGTAACTATGCCACCTATGATTGATATTTATGATTGAAATTGTTTTGACACTATACACTTATTATAGTATCAAATGATTTGTTTTTAACGTACCAAGCATGTTTGGCTATTATAAGGGAAAACCCTATCCTCCGGCTTGCGTTGCATTGTGTGATGGGACCTGGGTCTTATAATAGCTTCATTTTTCGAAAAAGCATTGCGCTGTTTATTCTATGCACTAGTATTCTTGGGAGGAAACCCGTTCCGTGTTATACGGCGTGGTCCCTTGAATTACTATCTTTAAAGTAAAGTTTTGAATAACTGTTTTAGTTCTCACACCAGTCACATGATTGACCTGGAGTTTATTGTTTTAACCTAAACTCTGGGTGCCCTTATTTTCCGTACGGGCAGCTAGTAGTTTAGGTTTTGCAGATTTATATTCACAGGATCCTGGTTTACAGCTGGAATGATATCCGGAAAGCTCTGTATCCGTATATCACCTTCAGTTGTGCTTTGTATTACTTTCCGCTGCTATGTAATTTATTGTAACCTCTGATATTTATCGAATGTAATTTATTCATTTATACTCTGTATATTCTTGTATTCTGATGGAATTGTTGTAATAACAATGAAATGTTCTTCCGTCCGCGTTCTATTTTGTCTTGTACTCAACGCTATCCGTGCTTTCCTTCACGGGGAAGTTCGGGTCGTGTCATTTTGGTATCAGAGGTTTGGTTTACAGAGCTTGAGAACAAGACACATTAGAACCATACGAAAGAATTCATCAGATATTGGATTAGTAATATCCAATTAGAATGACTCGTTAGAGATAGGATCAGTAGTATCCTAGAACGAGTGTGAAGAGTATATTTTTCAAATGAAAACAATTTTGTTTTTAAAATTTAAATCGTTTTATACGTATTTGATATTAATTTATTTTGAATTTGGACAATCTAGTATATAAAGGTTTTGCATATACGCGTCATGAACGTATATTCGAAGTTTTAATATACTGGATAGATATAGAAACACATTCTAGACACCCGGAGATGATTCTGATGATTGATATATCATCATTAGAATTTGTGTTCGTGTTTCGAAGGTGTGATATCTATATATTTCCATTAGACTGGTGTGAGAACCAAAACTAATATAGCTAGAATACTTTGTTGTGATTTGGCACCAAAACATGATTTTTTGTATATATATATCAAAGTTATGAATTTGAAACTCTAATTCACTAATTGATTGATGATTGAGTTGTTTGATTATTGATGCCTAATTAAATTTTTAACCATTATGCCTAATTGCATCAAATATTGAACTGTATTGAAAATTGGTCGCATTTGCTTGCATATACATATACTTACATTGAACAGGTCATAGCAAGGAGGCTAGAGCCGAAGAACAAAATTTGTTTGCCCGACAAATAGGTACATGTTTACTACATAATTTACTGTTTTGTTTGGGTGATGATGATTTTATGAGCCGATTGGCTAGCCGCTTGGCTTTTTCTTTTTCTTTTTGAGATCAGAAGGCCTATATGGTAATTTCGGGATTTTCCCGTGGCTCCCGGTGCAGGGGAGGTTATGGCGAAATTTTTCGAAAATTTAGGGAGTTAGCCAAATTTTTGAAAATTTGAAAATTCTCAAAAACTGAAAAGTTGGAGAATGGAAGCCAGATCGAACGTAGAGTTGATTAATCAAACCACTTTCGACTTTGTTCCTTTTCGGGGACGAAAAGTTTTAAGTGGGGGAGATTGTAATAACCCGAAAATCTGGGCCAGTTTAAAATTTTTATTTTGGCAATGTTAGCGAATTTTGAACATTTAAAATAGATTATTTTAAATAAAATCGACGAGAAATTTATTTTGAATATATTTAGAACGTATATATTATATACGCCGTCGTTAGAATATAAATATTTATATATAATTATAAATAGAATTGAAAATGGCGCGGTAGTTCGATAATTCGATTTCAAACTTCAATTGAATGTACCGGGTGCAAAACAATCCGGATTTTAGTGAAACCAAAAACATTAGGATCTAATTGATAATATATTTCCAACGAATCTGAAAAATCAAAATTTCATAGCGGGAATCAAAAGATATGTCCAGTTGAAAATTCTGAATAGTCGCTATGGAATTCAGGCCCTTAAAAATGGAAATTTTGCAAAGACCTCGGATTTCGACGAAACCACTTTTGTTGGATCCGCAGTGTCAAGTTATTGCTAGATTCCAAATTTCATAATTTTTCGAATCAATAAGTGAGCGTGGCAAAAGAAAACGTGTTTGACCAGTTTCAGTTGATTTTAATCGACTAGAAATTGGCCATTTTTCTAACGGTCTCAGAATTCGACGAAACTAGTTTTGTTAGGACCGTATCGTCAATACGAAGCTAGAAAATATTTTTCGAGAATTTTTAGAGTTAGTATGTGACCCCGGTAATTTGAAATGTACGTTTAAAATTCAATATAGTGATTTAAATGTAAATTAAACGGAAACTGATCGAAACGATCAAATCAGCTTGCGATACATATCCCATTGTGTTCGGAATGGGGGTAAAATGCTATGGACGACAGGAGGTGGGCCTCGTTTAGAGGTCGTTTGTGAAAGTCAACCTTTTTGCAATAAAAATAATTAAATAATATATTTCCCATTTAAACCCCTCCCTCCTTCTCCTTTTCCTCCCTGATTCTTCTCAGAAAAAAAAAACCTAATCTAACGCGTCGCCGCCATGATCGGGGCCTGGCCATCCAAGGCCGCCGCCCACCTGCGCCGTTCTCCTCCCCTCTTCTTCCTCCTCGCTCCGTCCTCCTCTAATCCGACCTCGCGACAGTCCCCCTCCCTCGTTTCAGAATCGCGACAACACACCCCCCCGATTCGAGGCCCGCCACCACCCAGAAGAGCCGCCGCCCGCCCACCGACGCCCCCCCTGCCTGCCAAGACCGCGACGCCCCAATCGAAGAAGGCCGAAGCACTTCACCGCCGTCGCCTGGATGGCCAGCACCACCGTGAGCTTCTGGCGATCCTCCCCGACGCCAGCGAACGCCCAAACCCCCCCCAGTCGCGAATCGAAGACGCAGCACCCCAATCCAGGAAATTAACGGAGAAAGGTAATTTTTCTTCTTTAATTTAAAATCTGAAATTTATTTATTATAAAATCTGAAATTTATTTGATTCAAAGTGTTTGAGTGCAAAGATTGGATTTTTATTATGAGAAAGACGAGATTTTTAATTATAAAAAGATTTGATTTTTGTGTATAGAAAGATTTATTTTCACGTATAGAAAGGTATGATTTTTAAATATATGAAGTGACTATAAAAATATGATTTTTATATTTTTAAAGAATTAAAAATATGGTTTTTATATTTTTAAAGTATTAAAAATATAATCTTCACTATATAGAAGTGGTAGAAATATGATTTTTGTTTATGTAGAGAATTAGAAATATCATCTATATATGTGTAGAAAAATAAAAATGTGATTTTTATAGTGATGAAATTGAAAAGGCAAAATCTTTAAAAATGAAAAGACGATATTTTTAAAATAGAAAAGATTAGATTTTAAAAATAGAAAAGGCGAAATCTTTAAAATAGAAAAGATTAGATTTTAAAAATAGAAAAGGCGAAATCTTTAAAATAGAAAAGGTGAAATCTTTAAAATAGGAAATCTTTAAAATAGAAAAGGCGAAATCTTTAAAATAGAAAAGGCGAAATCTTTAAAAATAAAAAGACGATATTTTTAAAATAGAAAAAATTAGATTTTAAAAATAGAAAAGGCGAAATCTTTAAAATAGAAAAGATTAGATTTTAAAAATAGAAAAGGCGAAATCATTAAAATAGAAAAGGCGAAATCTTTAAAATAGAAAAGGCAAAATCTTTAAAATAGAAAAGGCGAAATCTTTAAAAATAAAAAGACGATATTTTTAAAATAGAAAAGATTAGATTTTAAAAATAGAAAAGGCGAAATCTTTAAAATAGAAAAGATTAGATTTTAAAAATAGAAAAGGTGAAATCTTTAAAATAGAAAAGGCGAAATCTTTAAAATAGAAAAGGCGAAATCTTTAAAATGGAAAAGGCGAAATCTTTAAAATAGAAAAGGCGGAATCTTTATTTTTATAAAGGCGAAATCTTTAAAATAGAAAAGGCGAAATCTATATTTTTGAAATGGAATTTTTATCAATATAACATCGTAGTAAAAAATCGATTTTTATAGATTGAATAACAAGATAAAAATTTGATTTTTATATATTGAATAGTATAATAAAAATTCGATTTTTATATATTGAATAACAAAGTAAAAATTCGATTTTTACATATGTAGTGGCTACAGCAACGAAGATGACAAGAATGCGATAACGATGAAGATTTCTATCAAAGAAGAGTCAAGATGATTGGATAGCTATCTGTGAGAATTTCTCACTCTTCAATTTAATTTCTAGTTATATATATATACTAGGATGCAGACGGTGTTTAGTAGCACCCGACACCCGTCATCCACAGACCATGGATGGCTTGTTTGTTAAATTGTTTGGTTGTGTAGTTAGTTAGAATACTTGAGTTGAATTGAATTGTTTGGTGAAATGAATAGATTTGATTGATGTGTGAATGGCGTGGGCCTTCACTAGACCGGGGATAAGGCTAGGCCTTGTCCCGTTTCTAGTATCGTGCCGTTATGCCGCCGAAATTTTCTAAAATAAATTAGAAAAATAAAAATATCATTTTATTTAAAGAATGAACTGAATAGAAATTCATGTGTTGAAATAAAATGTTTTATCATTAAAAATATAATTTTTAACGTGGAAGTGAATGAAATAAAATATTCATTTACAAACAGGGCGGTTTGTTTATGTACACCTATTTGAATGACATTGATTGGAATGATAAATTTTACACATCGCCCAACTGCACAAATAAAATCCGTGTTTGATTGTTTGAAACCCCACACGGGTGTTGGGATGAAATTTGAAGTTCACTCATCCTGATTGATTAAATATGTCGATCGATTGATTGACAGGCTGTTATAAGCGTTAGATATCTATATTTGATGCTTATACAGTGTAGTGCACTTTGGTTGATGGTTGATTATTTATCGTTGCTATTATATACATTTGTTGTATGGAATCCATATAATTAACTTTATATGGTGATTGATTGGGACTCATTCCAATTTAGAAAATAAAGAATATTATAAAATAAAGGTTCATGTGTTGACTGTACTCATCCGTTGAGATTAGTCATGTGTTGAACGAAATATTTTAATAATAAAATTTATATCTTTATCAATATAATATAAAGGTTCATGTGTTGACTGTACTCATCCGTTGAGATTAGTCATGTGTTGAACGAAATATTTTAATAATAAAATTTACATCTTTATCAATATAATATAAAGGTTCATGTGTTGACTGTACTCATCCGTTGAGATTAGTCATGTGTTGAACGAAATATTTTAATAATAAAATTTACATCTTTATCAATATAATATAAAGGTTCATGTGTTGACTGTACTCATCCGTTGAGATTAGTCATGTGTTGAACGAAATATTTGTAATCGAAATATTTGAAAAGGAAATATTTGAAAAGGAAATATTTGAAAACGAAATATTTGAAATAGAATATTTGAAATAGAATATTTGAAAATAGAAATATATGAAGCCGTGTTGATTAGATTGACGCCATTTTGACGTGAACGATATTTATATCGATTTTTTTCATTTTAAAATGAATATCGAAAAGTGATTTCGAAACGAATTGAAATGAATTCAAATTGAATTGAAAACGAATTCGAAATGAATTGAATATAAAACGATTTCGAAATGAATTGAATATAAAACGATTTCGAAATGAATTGAATATAAAACGATTTCGAAATGAATTGAATAGAAATCGAATTTGATTTGAAATGAAACGAATTTGATTTGAAATGAAACGAATTTGATTTGAAATGAAACGAATTTGATTTGAAATGAAACGAATTTGATTTGAAACGAAACGAATTTGATTTGAAATGAATTGAATAGAAATCGAATTTGATTTGAAATGAAACGAATTTGATTTGAAATGAAACGAATTTGATTTGAAATGAAACGAATTTGATTTGAAACGAAACGAATTTGATTTGAAATGAATTGAATAGAAAACGAATTTGATTTGAAATGAATTGAATAGAAACGAATTTGATTTGAAACGAAACGAATTTGAATTGAAATGAATATATAACGAATTCGAATTGAAACGAATTGAAATGAATTCAAATTGAATTGAAAATTGAATTGAAATTTGAATAGAATAGAAATGAATTTTAAAACGAATTTATAAAGAAGAATTCAATTTTGATTTGAATTGAAATGGAAGTTGAAATTGTTTTTGAAACGAATTCAAAACTATTTATATAATTCGTTTTAAATAGAAATCGACGAAATATATATTATATATATTATATATATAATATAATTGCCTAAATAGAACGCGCCGCGCCGCGGCAGTTCGTGAATTTCGACCATTTATTTCAAACGGATATTACGGGAGATCCGACCTTTGGATTCTCCTAAAACCGGAACCGTTGGGTTCGTATCGAAAAGAACTTTCTAACGAATATTAGAAATTCAAAATCTAACTGTTGGATTTGGAGATACGTCCAAATCAAATTCGAAAAAGGTCGCTGTAAGTGCAGTTCGATGGCCATTGTTGGAAATCGATTGTACGGGCCTTAATAAAATTATTAAAAATAGTAATAATTTGTGTAAAATCATAAGAAATGATTTGGGAAAAATTGGGGTGAAAAAAAATTCCATATTTGAAAAGATAAAAATAGTTTTTTATCAAAATGAACTAGTTTAAACTAAATTTAAAACCCGGGTTTTTATTTTTAAATAAATAAATTAGATTTAAAAAGGTGTTTTAAATAATCGGAATTCCTAATATATTTGAATTAAATTAAACTAGAATTGATTCATGGGTTTATCGTGAACTGTGTTTTAAATAACACTAGTTCTTTAACCCGATAATAAATAGAATGTGATTTGGGTTTGTCGTGAACTGTGTTTTAAATAACACCTAGTTCTTTAACCCAGTAAAAGGAGTTTTAATGAATCTGCAATTAGATTGAAATGGGGAAATTGATAATTTAAATTATCAACTTTAGAAAATGAGCGAGAATGGAGTATCACCAGTTTTGCTCCAAAGCGATAGTTAAATCTTTAATCAGATTTGAACGTGAAATGGTAATTAATTTTACCAATAACACTGTAGTGTTAGATATGGAGTATCACCAGTTTTGCTTCATGGGATGAATAGGTTGGGATTGGGAAATAAAATAAATAATTACTTCGGTGTGGTTCGCTAATCTCGACTAGTTTAGAAAAACCATAATTTGGTTTGGAACGACATCCAAAGGAAGATTAAAGGATAAATTTCAAAGAATTTATCTTGGATAAAATTAATGGGAACCTTTCCCTAAGAATGTGATTTCGTGAATAAAAAGGATAGTCTGCATTGGAATGAGGCGTATATTGTGTTTGTGTAACATTTGTTTTTAATATACGCGGGTTGTTCGGAAAGTCCGGGTTTATACCCATTCTGAATAACCGATTCGACGATAAGTCGAAGATGAAGACGGTGGTTGAAGACCGGAAGTCTACACATCGTTTGGATAATTACTGACGATCCTGATTGGGCTGTACACCCAAGAGGATGGAAATAGTTGGTGGTCGTCCAGACGTACTTGGAGATGGATGGATATGCGAGGAAAGTGCCTTCGGTTTCGTTCAGACCCAGAACGGACTTGTAAATGGATTGTGTGTCTGACATTGGATTTTATTCTGTGTTGATTGATTTCTATTAAATATACATCTGTTTGGCGGCGGAGAATTTATTCTTTTGCTTAACGCCCTTCTCCGAGACGTACGAGCTCAGAGGTTGTATATCGATGGACATCAGTCGCATGGCATGAATTGCCTGTGTGGCACGCTAAGATGCAATGATCAAGGCTTCTGTTGAAAAGCAAAGTCTTGTGGTTGATGATCAAAGCACGGCCTTTGTGGCGTAGCTTTGTGTATAACGTGAATTCGCGGGCCTCACACCTCGGTATGAGTCAAAAACGGGATACGGACCGCTGGGAGAGCACGACGTTTCTTTCTAGCTTTGGTGGTGTCAGTGACTTACCAGCCCTGACATTTATATACTTTTCACCTTTGTGGTTGTTGGAATGAGGCGCCTCGATTAAAGGTCTGTAAGGACCGGGAAACGTGTGTTCAGGAATTGCCAATCCTCTAACGTAAGTGAGGACCGGCCCAGCCGCATCCAGGGTTGCCCAGAGTGCGTAACCCTGAGACATTTGCTAGAGTGTCTCGAACACGGAGAGGAGCTTGCCCCTTGCCTCGACTCATGACGGAATCCAATTTCCAATACGTGTAATTCGGTTTTAATTGTAGAACTAGTATGGCGACATAGTAGATGGTAGCTATGCCACCTATGATTGATATTTATGATTGAAATTGTTTTGACACTATACGCTTATTATAGTATCAAATGATTTGTTTTTAACGTACCAAGCATGTTTGGCTATTATAAGGGAAAACCCTATCATCCGGCTTGCGTTGCATTGTGTGATGGGACCTGGGTCTTATAATAGCTTCATTTTTCGAAAAAGCATTGCGCTGTTTATTCTATGCACTAGTATTCTTGGGAGGAAACCCGTTCCGTGTTATACGGCGTGGTCCCTTGAATTACTATCTTTAAAGTAAAGTTTTGAATAACTGTTTTAGTTCTCACACCAGTCACATGACTGACCTGGAGTTTATTGTTTTAACCTAAACTCTGGGTGCCCCTATTTTCCGCACGGGCAGCTAGTAGTTTAGGTTTTGCAGATTTATATTCACAGGATCCTGGTTTACAGCTGGAATGATATCCGGAAAGCTCTGTATCCGTATATCACCTTCAGTTGTGCTTTGTATTACTTTCCGCTGCTATGTAATTTATTGTAACCTCTGATATTTATCGAATGTAATTTATTCATTTATACTCTGTATATTCTTGTATTCTGATGGAATTGTTGTAATAACAATGAAATGTTCTTCCGTCCGCGTTCTATTTTGTCTTGTACTCAACGCTATCCGTGCTTTCCTTCACGGGGAAGTTCGAGTCGTGTCAATTTTTATAAGAAAAGTTTTGATTGGTTAAAAAGGCATATTACCCAAAGCCATATGCACTATCTTTTGATTCTCTCTTTGAATCTCTTCTTTCTCTCTTTTCACCATAGTTTTGTTGGTGTATGACACATGTCGGAGGGCAAAGGAGTGCCCAACCTCCATCTGTAGCCGCAGTAGTTTTACTTGCGACTTATCTTATTTCAAGCTTTGTAAGGTTGCCGTGCGATGGAGGTAGCTTTCGAGAAACTTATCAACAAGCCTAAGGATGAGAAACTTGTTGATATGGCTTAATCCACAAAGGAGGAAAAGGTGAAAGGGAAGAGGCCAAAGTGAAGGAATAATAAAACCCATGACAAGAGAGTTTAGTATGGTAAAGCGGGACATGTAGTTAAGTATTATAGGACAAGGACAAGGGCAAAGAACAAGATCGTCGAGAGGGCAATTGTACGCTCTCACTACTAGCGTACCCTAGAGAGGTGGTAACGTTTCTATTAAAGGTTTAGCTTTCCTTTTCTATCATCTCGTTAGAACTTTGTTTTTGTACATCGCATCCTTTTAATTCTGCTTTGATAATTGAGTCTCTACACCTTAGTACTAGCATAGTAGAGGATCCCATTTTTGTCTCAAATCCTGTTGGGGAATCAACTCATTTGTTCATGACTTGTTTGGATTTGAGAATGTCTATGCTAAGTGTTGAGTTTAGAAGTAATGCTTATTTTTTTTTAGGCTATGGGTTGATCCTAGGGATGGAGTGGTTATTGTAACAACCTGAAATTTAACAACATGTCAAATCAAGAATCAAGGCAGAATTATATCATAAAATCTGAATCAGGAGAAACGGGTTGCGCCATTGCATTCGTCTCGGAAAAATACGCGAAATAGAGTCCGAAATTTCGTAAATCGGAGTCCGTATGACCGAGATATGGCCTCGCGAAGTTTCACGAAAAATTTAAATTCAAAACAGATTCAAAATTTCAGAAAATCAGGGTAGGCGGGAAAAATCCCGCCCAGACCAGGTCGACCAGGGGGTCGACCTGGGTGTCGACCTGGGTGGGACCAGGTCGACTGGGGAGTCGACCCCAGGGTCGACCTGGGGGTCGACCTGCCTGGTCGAACCCAGACAGCCCGGTGCACCTGTTTTGCTGTTTGGCTCGGTTTTGGAGGCTTGTGACGATTTTTGAGGGCTTGGATCTATCCTAGGGTTAATCTAAGGGCCTAAACTACTCCTAATCTCTATAAAAAGACCCCTAAGCCTACCCTAAACCCTCACAAATCACTCATGCCACGAAGTGCTGCCCAAATGCCAAGTGATCATGGCCTCCATCTCCAACCCCAAGAGATTATGCATTCAAATCGGATCCGAATCAAAAGGTGCAAGCTTGCTACACCAAATCGAGGCCAAATCAACGTTGCTATGGCGATTTCATGACGGTTCTTCATCAAAGGAGCCACCTTTCTTCGTCAAAACGATTCATGCTCCTAGCCCTCTTGCCACGCTATGTAAGTTCTAGCTACTTGTAGATTTAAACGATGATTTTGATGTGACATGGGATAAAATGTGAAGTAACATGAGTATGTTAACCTATGTAAACCTAGTTTGCCCTTTATCATGAACATATGACTTTGGGTTATGTTTTAGCGACTAAACCATGCTATTCATGTTGCATTGGACTTAGTTTGCCATGCAAGATGGGACCTTTACTTGTAGTATGATAGCATGAACACTTAGAGCCACTTTGACTTGTGAAATAGTTGCATAAATTGGACTTTGGGGCTTATGCATGTAAATGAAACCAACCCCCTTATGATATCATGTTTATGTAAGGTCAAATCCCGTTATGACATTATGCATGTTTGTGGCCAAATTTCCTATGATAATATGCAAGTTTGTGGCCAAGTCCTTTATGACATTATGCATGCTTGTGGCCAATCCCCTTTTATGTTATGCATGCTTATGGCCAATCCCCATATGACACTATCATTCATGTTTTAAGGCCAAACCCCCTTATGATACCATGCATGTTTGGAGCCAATCCCTTTTTTGTGGCATCGTGCATGTTTTGGGGTCTACATGTAGCCATAGTATATCTACTATGTTGACTCGCTTTTACTCGAGTGAAAACACGATTTGGAATAGGATAGACAAACATGAGAATGACGTGAAAAACTTGACTTGAGGTTACATATGAACACGACATGTAAGTTGAACCAAAATGGGGACATGACACGTACGAAAACATGGAACTTGGGGCTAGACACGTATGGGTTGTAGGTGTGAAATGACACTAGACCAAACATGAAAGTGGCTAACTCGAGGTTGGGTTGAGTTTGTAGCATAAATCTACCCGGACCCGCCCGGCTTAACTAGTGGCTACAAACAATAGGACCCCATGTGAGTAGTTGGTCATATGGCACTCAAAACCCGAGGTTAGACTAGGTTGTGGTGTAAATCTACCCGGACCCGCCCGGCTTAACTAGTAACCACAACAAAGTCTAATGTGAGAGGTTGGGGTGCATTAATCTAATTAATGCCACATGATAAGGTTAAGTAAATTTGACTAATGACACTTAACCGATATGACATGAATGGGTAGGTTAAGTTAAACCGGACTTGATTTCTTAATGACACTTAACCACACAAGACAATTAGGGGATGGGGTTAAGTAATCCACGCTTAACTAATCCGACTCGGTAATTAGATGGAGTTAAGTAACCTACACTTAACTAATCTAAACACGGTAATTAGATGGGGTTGAGTAACCTACACTTAACTAACCTAAACACGGTAATTCGATGGGGTTAAGTTAAACACTTAACCAATCTAGACTTGGTAATTCAATGAGGTTAAGCAACCAATACTTAACCAACTTAACATGATAATTTAATGGGGTTAAGTAACTTGTAATTAACCAATTATACATGATGATTTGATGAGGTTAAGTAACCTATACTTAACCAATCTAACATGTGGACTTGATAGGGTTAAGTCACAAGACCTTTTGAATATACTTAACCCTTGTAGTATGATTAGTAGATGAGGTTAAACTAAACCATACTTAACCAATCCGGCTTGATGATCTGATGCGATTTAGAAAATTTATGCTTGATCAATCTAACACAATAATCTGATAGGGTTAAGACAAACCAATACTTAACCAATTTGACTTGATAGGGTTAAGTCATGCGCTTCTTGGTATACTTGACCAACTTGTAGGGCTAAGCCTTGAACTTAAATACTTAGCCAATCTTGACATGATTCGTAGGCGGGCTAAGTCATGAACCTGAATAACAACACTTAACCCAATAGACAAAACCCTAGTGAGAGGAACTAGGTAGAAAATCGTGGTTAATCAAGGGTAACGGGGAAAAGAAGCTAAGTGGTAAACCTTAGTTAAGTATAACTAAGTAATAATTTTTAGCCAAGGACATGGGACTAGTTCATGAATAGATGAGTAACCCGGTACGGTAGGTCATCGCTTAAAACACGAGGAGGAGAAAATTATCTGACTTAGATAAAGGCTCCAACGAACTGGGTGACGAAGCGGTAGCTTCGGGGGACGTGAGGGTACTCTTGGTATCCCTCTGTGAGGTGGCAGATGGTCCATGAAACCCGGCCTCACAGAGGTTAAGGTCTGCGGTAGAAGAGCCAAGAGTATGCCTTGGTTGCTATACGAGCGACCTAAAGACTGGGATGGATTAGCGTGGAGTCGACGATACTTGATTTTGCCCTGGATAGCACGTCGCCGACTACCTACCATCTTTAGTCAATCGTGTACATACGGAAAGGCAGGGAACTCCCAACAGACCATATACTTGCTATCGAGTTATGGGTGAGGTTGGCTATCTGGAAGTGGCCGTCGATGGGCCGTAGTGTAGTTCTCATACATGATTTTTCTTGGATTGCCTTTCAGTAGTTGAGGGAGGGGTCACGTGGGACCATAGCCACGAGTACAAAAACAGACCTTGATATTTGCATCAGCGGACGACTTAAAGCTCCCGACCGAGTTCCGTATTTCTTGATTTGCCCTGGCACGGAACTCGGATGGCACATTGAGGAACATGTGCGTCTAGACATGGAAAACGGTTCACGATACATACGTGGGATAAAAGGGCACGGTTGACGGGTGGCATAATCCCTAGTGGTCCTAGGTGGCCAAAACCCAAACCGAGACATGGAAAAGTTCATTAGGTAGCATAATCCCTAGTGGTCCTAGGTGGCATAAATTCTAAGGGAACGCGCGATAGTTCATGGTAAGGAAACATAACAAGATCAAGGGTAGCAGTCCAAAATAACCTCAAGGATAAAACGTTCACGTGGGAAAGCCCGTATGGCCTACGGCAAAGGACTGAACTTATACATGGAAAGAAACATACGAGTTGGGGAAAACCTACATATGCTATATATATTAGGTTGACATGGACCATTACATGACATTGGGCAAGGGACATTCATAATTAACACAGGACGCGGGTTGGGATACTAGTACGAGAGGTGCAGAGCAAATATACATGTTAGAACTATGAGAAATATACAGGATAGAAACCTTGGGATAATATACTTGATAGAAACCTGACGATGTGATACCTTGACTTATCATGACACCGTAGTTTATTATGATATCTTAGTTTACCTTGCCACAGTAGTTCAGCTTGTACCCTGGTTTAGTTTATCTATCTTGTAGTCATCCTTATGTTTACTTTCAGTTTATGCATGTCATGTTACCTTTACCTGTTTTTATACTGGAAGTAGATAGGACTTACCAGTCTTTATGACTGACCCCGTTTTGTTTCGCCTCTTTGTCTTCCGTTTCCCCCCAGGTTTCAGGGAGGAAACACTGTTATCTAGTTCGGACTTCTTCTGCTTGAAGATCATCACGCATGGCTTGGACTTTTCTTGGCTATGGCTACTTTACTGTTTTACTTGGGGAATAATTTATGAAATGGTTTTATGCTTCTTTACTATTGCAAGACAGGTTTTGATGTATTCTGATGTAAAAGACTTTAGACCTTACTTTATAAGGTAATGAAATTTGTTTTACTTCCGCTGTTTTATATATGTTCTGTCTTGTAATATTTCTGTGCATGTTTACCTCGATAATGCTTCACCAAACCTAGTGCATTCCCTTTGTGAGTGACCCTAGCGGAGGTGGGGTGTTACATTTGGTATCAGAGCAGAAGGTTACCAGACTGGGCAAAAGTTTTTAAAACCTTCTGAAAACTATTTGAGAAACCGTTTTACAAAGAAGCATTTTTCAAGAAAAGTTTGTTTTAAAAGGCTATTCCCCAAAGGCCATTAGCATTATCCTTTGATTCCTTGATTGAATCTCCTTTCCTTTCTTTCCTCCATCTGGGGTCACAGTAGTTCTAACTGTGACTAATCTTTGTCTAGCCACGTAGGTGTTTCCCGTACGATGGAGGTGGTTCTCGAGAGACCTGTTGCCGTGGTACAAGGAAGGATAATAAGAGTAAGGACAAAGGACGCGAGCTTAAGGATAAGCAACAATTGCTATGGCTTAGTCCATCAAGGAGGACAAGGACAAGATCATCGGAGAGGGCAATTGTACGCCCCCGTTTCTAGGGTACCTTAAAGAAATGGTACCGTTTCTGGTAAAGGTTTAGTCGTTCTTTTCTATCATCCCGTCCAGACTTTGTCTTGATCATCGCATCATTTAAGTCTGCTTGGATAGTTGAGTCTCTGCACCTTAGTACTAGCATGGTAAAGGATCCCAGTTTTGTCCCAAAATCTGGTTGGAGAGTCGGTCCATTTATTCATGACTTGCTTGGATTTGAGAACGTCTATGCCAAGTGTTGAGATTAGAAGCAATGCTTCTATTGTTGAGCTATGGATGGATTCTAGGGGTAAAGTGGTTTCCAGTAAGGGATACCATTCTCGGTTTTGAAAAGAGGGTAGTCAGGCTCTTGGCTTGCTTTGGTAATACCTTCGAAGTCTCGTGTAACCTTTTGGGTTCTGTCATGGTTGGTTACCTAGAACCTCTTGATGCATTTATCGGAAATCTCTGATCCGATCGAGTAACGTTCGCCAATAAGGCGGATGGTTTATTCCGCTTGAGCATGGGTTATAGGAATCACCCTAGTAAGTGCAAGTGTTAACATGGATTGACATCGGAAAACGAGATCCAGAATTCACTAGTGGATTTTGGAGAGCTTGCATGATTACGTAAATATGTTTGAACCGAGCATACTAGGGAAAGAATAAGTGAAAGTGAAACGAGAGGCGACAGAGAAATGAGTTCCAACTCATACCTCGGAAATAGGAATCAAGGAGCTACGAAAATCATGAAGTCAAAGGTGGTCAAGGCACACTGGAATTAAGCTCAAGGAAATGCGGCCTAAAAGCGCGCATCATATCTCTTTAAGAGTATATAGTTGATCCCTGGTTTTCCTGTAGAGCTTGCTTGCACGCTATCGCTTGGTGGATATCCTCTCGGTCCTATTTCTGTTGCAAACCCCGTAAGGAGTTTGTCTTGGTTATCTTCTCGATCCTATCTTGGGAACCTTAGGTAGGACTCTATGGATGTAAACATGTATTTGAGACATGTTATGATTGATATGGTTGCAAATGGTTACAAGTGGTTGCTCGTGGATGCGCGAATACACATTAGATACTAGATTGACGTGGTCACGTTTCATGTTGCATATGCGCGAGTATTTATACTTGTTCATGGATGAAATTGAATGTGTTATCATGCGGATGTTGCATATGAATGAATGTTTGTGCACGCATATAGTACTTATATGACTAGGACTATTTGCATACATGTTGGACTCATGACACTAAACATATTTTGCATTAGAAAGATCATTCAGGCCTGATCATTAGCATTAGCTTTGGAGCATACACACACACATTCTGCATGTGTTCATAAAGCATTAGGAGTCTTTTAAGGACCATGTTTGCCTGTGGATGATGTTTTGAGTAGATGGATGATGGATGGTAGGATACGTTCTTCCTAACTTGGAGATTTCGGGGACGAAATCCTTTAAGTTGGGGAGGATGTAACAACCCGAAATTTAACAACATGTTAAATCAAGAATCAAGGAAGAATTATATCATAAAATCTGAATCAGGAGAAAGGGATTGCGCCATTGCGTTCATCTTAGAAAAATACGCGAAATATAGTCCGAAATTTCGTAAATCGGAGTCCGTATGACCGAGATATGGCCTCGCGAAGTTTCACGAAAAATTTAAAGTCAAAACAGATTCAAAATTTCAGAAAATCAGGGTAGGCGGGAAAAATCCCGCCCAGACCAGGTCGACCAGGGGGTCGACCTTGGTGTCGACCTGGGTGGGACCAGGTCGACTGGGGAGTCGACCCCAGGGTCGACCTGGGTGTCGACCTGCCTGGTCGAACCCAGGCAGCCTGGTGCACCTGTTTTGCTGTTTGGCTCTGTTTTGGAGGCTTGTGACGATTTTTGAGGGTTTGGATCTATCCTAGGGTTAATCTAAGGGCCTAAACTACTCCTAATCTCTATAAAAAGACCCCTAAGCCTACCCTAAACCCTCACAAATCACTCATGCTATGAAGTGCTGCCCAAATGCCAAGTGATCAAGGCCTCCATCTCCAACCCCAAGAGACTATGCATTCAATTCGGATCCGAATCAAAAGGTGCAAGCTTGCTACACCAAATCGAGGCCAAATCAACGTTGCTATGGCGATTTCATGACGGTTCTTCATCAAAGGAGCCACCTTTCTTCGTCAAAACGATTCATGCTCCTAGCCCTCTTGCCACGCTATGTAAGTTCTAGCTACTTGTAGATTTAAACGATGATTTTGATGTGACATGGGATAAAATGCGAAGTAACATGAGTATGTTAACCTATGTAAACCTAGTTTGCCCTTTATCATGAACATATGACTTTGGGTTATGTTTTAGCGACTAAACCATGCTATTCATGTTGCATTGGACTTAGTTTGCCATGCAAGATGGGACCTTTACTTGTAGTATGATAGCATGAACACTTAGAGCCACTTTGACTTGTGAAATAGTTGCATAAATTGGACTTTGGGGCTTATGCATGTAAATGAAACCAACCCCCTTATGATATCATGTTTATGTAAGGTCAAATCCCGTTATGACATTATGCATGTTTGTGGCCAAATTTCCTATGATAATATGCAAGTTTGTGGCCAAGTCCTTTATGACATTATGCATGCTTGTGGCCAATCCCCTTTTATGTTATGCATGCTTATGGCCAATCCCCATATGACACTATCATTCATGTTTTAAGGCCAAACCCCCTTATGATACCATGCATGTTTGGAGCCAATCCCTTTTTTGTGGCATCGTGCATGTTTTGGGGTCTACATGTAGCCATAGTATATCTACTATGTTGACTCGCTTTTACTCAAGTGAAAACACGATTTGGGGTAGGATAGACAAACATGAGAATGACGCGAAAAACTTGACTTGAGGTTACATGTGAACACGACATGTAAGTTGAACCAAAATGGGGACATGACACGTACGAAAACATGGAACTTGGGGCTAGACACGTATGGGTTGTAGGTGTGAAATGACACTAGACCAAACATGAAAGTGGCCAACTCGAGGTTGGGTTGAGTTTGTAGCATAAATCTACCCGGACCCGTCCGGCTTAACTAGTGGCTACAAACAATAGGACCCCATGTGAGTAGTTGGTCATATGGCACTCAAAACCCGAGGTTAGACTAGGTTGTGGTGTAAATCTACCCGGACCCACCCGGCTTAACTAGTAACCACAACAAAGTCTAATGTGAGAGGTTGGGGTGCATTAATCTAATTAATGCCACATGATAAGGTTAAGTAAATTTGACTAATGACACTTAACCGATATGACATGAATGGGTAGGTTTAGTTAAACCGGACTTGATTTCTTAATGACACTTAACCACACAAGACAATTAGGGGATGGGGTTAAGTAATCCACGCTTAACTAATCCGACTCGGTAATTAGATGGAGTTAAGTAACCTACACTTAACTAATCTAAACACGGTAATTAGATGGGGTTGAGTTACCTACACTTAACTAATCTAAACACGGTAATTCGATGGGGTTAAGTTAAACACTTAACCAATCTAGACTTGGTAATTCAATGAGGTTAAGCAACCAATACTTAACCAACTTAACATGATAATTTAATGGGGTTAAGTAACTTGTAATTAACCAATTATACATGATGATTTGATGAGGTTAAGTAACCTATACTTAACCAATCTAACATGTGGACTTGATAGGGTTAAGTCACAAGACCTTTTGAATATACTTAACCCTTGTAGTATGATTAGTGGATGAGGTTAAACTAACCCATACTTAACCAATCCGGCTCGATGATCTGATGCGATTTAGATAATTTATGCTTGATCAATCTAACACGATAATATGATAGGGTTAAGACAAACCAATACTTAACCAATTTGACTTGATAGGGTTAAGTCATGCGCTTCTTGGTATACTTAACCAACTTGTAGGGCTAAGCCTTGAACTTAAATACTTAGCCAATCTTGACATGATTCGTAGGCGGGCTAAGTCATGAACCTGAATAACAACACTTAACCCAATAGACAAAACCCTAGTGAGAGGAACTAGGTAGAAAATCGTGGTTAATCAAGGGTAACGGGGAAAAGAAGCTAAGTGGTAAACCTTAGTTAAGTATAACTAAGTAATAATTCTTAGCCAAGGACATGGGACTAGTTCATGAATAGATGAGTAACCCGGTACGGTAGGTCATCGCTTAAAACACGAGGAGGAGCAAATTATCTGACTTAGATAAAGGCTCCAACGAACTGGGTGACGAAGCAGTAGCTTCGGGGGACGTGAGGGTACTCTTGGTATCCCTCTGTGAGGTGGCAGATGGTCCATGAAACCCAGCCTCACAGAGGTTAAGGTCTGCGGTAGAAGAGCCAAGAGTATGCCTTGGTTGTTATACGAGCGACCTAAAGACTGGGATGGATTAGCGTGGAGTCGACGATACTTGATTTTGCCCTGGATAGCACGTCGCCGACTACCTACCATCTTTAGTCAATCGTGTACATGCGGAAAGGCAGGGAACTCCCAACAGACCATATATTTGCTATCGAGTTATGGGTGAGGTTGGCTATCTGGAAGTGGGCGTCGATGGGCCGTAGTGTAGTTCTCATACATGATTTTTCTTGGATTGCCTTTCAGTAGTTGAGGGAGGGGTCACGTGGGACCATAGCCACGGGTACAAAAACAGACCTTGATATCTGCATCAGCGGACGACTTAAAGCTCCCGACCGAGTTCCGTATTTCTTGATTTGCCCTGGCACGGAACTCGGATGGCACATTGAGGAACATGTGCGTCTAGACATGGAAAACGGTTCACGATACATACGTGGGATAAAAGGGCGCGGTTGACGGGTGGCATAATCCCTAGTGGTCCTAGGTGGCCAAAACCCAAACCGAGACACGGAAAAGTTCATTAGGTAGCATAATCCCTAGTGGTCCTAGGTGGCATAAATCCTAAGGGAACGCACGATAGTTCATGGTAAGGAAACATAACAAGATCAAGGGTAGCAGTCCAAAATAACCTCAAGGATAAAACGTTCACGTGGGAAAGCCCGTATGGCCTACGGCAAAGGACTGAACTTATACATGGAAAGAAACATACGAGTTGGGGAAAACCTACATATGCTATATATATTAGGTTGACATGGACCATTACATGACATTGGGCAAGGGACATTCATAATTAACACAGGACGCGGGTTGGGATACTAGTACGAGAGGTGCAGAGCAAATATACATGTTAGAACCATGAGAAATATACAGGATAGAAACCTTGGGATAGTATACTTGATAGAAACCTGACGATGTGTGACTTATCATGACACCGTAGTTTATTATGATATCTTAGTTTACCTTGCCACAGTAGTTCAGCCTGTACCCTGGTTTAGTTTATCTATCTTGTAATCATCCTTATGTTTACTTTCAGTTTATGCATGTCATGTTACCTTTACCTGTTTTTATACTGGAAGTAGATAGGACTTACCAGTCTTTATGACTGACCCCGTTTTGTTTCGCCTCTTTGTCTTCCGTTTCCCCCTAGGTTTCAGGGAGGAAACACCGTTATCTAGTTCGGACTTCTTCTGCTTGAAGATCATCACGCATGGCTTGGACTTTTCTTGGCTATGGCTACTTTACTGTTTTACTTGGGGAATAATTTATGAAATGGTTTTATGCTTCTTTACTATTGCAAGACAGGTTTTGATGTATTCTGATGTAAAAGACTTTAGACCTTATTTTATAAGGTAATGAAATTTGTTTTACTTCCGCTGTTTTATATATGTTCTATCTTGTAATATTTCTGTGCATGTTTACCTCGATAATGCTTCACCAAACCTAGTGCATTCCCTTTGTGAGTGACCCTAGCGGAGGTAGGGTGTTACAGTTATCCAGTAATGGTGCCATTCTTGAGTATGAAAAGAGTGTAGTTAGACTCTTGACTTGCCTTGGTAATGCCCTCGAAGTCTAGTGTAACCCTTAGGGTTCTGCCATGCTTAGTTACCTAGAATCTCTTAATACATTTATTGATCCGCTCGAGTAGTGTTTGCCACTAAGGCGGATGGTTCATTTCGCTTATGCATGAGTTATAGAAAATCACCTTAGTAAGTACATTTGGCAGCATGGTTGGCATTTGTTTGTTTTCAAGAGATAGTTCTTCTGCGTGGATAAACGAGATCCAAGATTCACTAATGAATTTTGGAGAGCTTGCATGAAACCATGAGTACGCAGTTATGTTTGAGCCGAGTATACTAGAAAAAGAATAAGTGAAAGTGGTACGAGAGGCGATAGTGAAATGAGTTCCAACTCATATTTTGGAAATAGGAATTAAGAAGCTACGAAATTATGAAGTTAAAGATGGCCAAAGCACAATGGAGTTAAGCTCAAGGAAATGCGACTTAGAAGATTGAAGACTAGATATGCGCATCATATCTCCTTTTTTTAAAGAGTAGATCCTTGATCCCTCTTTTCCTGTAGAGCTTACTTGCATGCTATTTTTAAGTATATCCTCTCGGTCCTATTCTCAATCCTATTTCTGTTGCAAACCCCATAGGGATCATCTGTTAGTAATACTTGTTGGGGCTTGAGGGTGTCCGTTGGGTTGAGTAATTCTTTGTGTGTCAGCCTGATGTTGATTTCGGACTTCGGGGCTGGTGCTTAGGGAGTTCTTCTACTAATCTGTATATATGTGACGTAGATTTCCAGTTTTGACATTGCCTAATGGGCACAAAGTTTTTACTTGCTTCTATCATTCGACTATATCTTTAGGTAGGAACAATTGGATGTAAACATGTGTTTGAGACCTGTTATGATTGATGATTGCAAGCGGTTGCTAGTGGTTGCTTGTGGATGCATATACACGCACATTAGACACTAGATCGGCTCAGTCGCCCTTCAAATTGCATATGCATGAGTGTTTATACTTCTTTATGGATGAATTTGAATGTGTTATCATGTGGATGTTGCATATGGATGGATGTTTGTGCACACATATAATGTTTATGTGACTAGGACTATTTGCATACATGTTGGACTCATGGCACTAAACATATTTTCCATTACAAAGATCAATCAGGCCTGATCATTTGCATTAGACAAGGAACATATACACACACTTCTTGCATATGTTCATGTAACATTAGAAATGTCTTAAGGAAAATGAATGCCTGTGATTGATGATTGAGTAGATGGATGATTGGATGGTAAGACACATTCTTCTTAACCTGAAGATTTCGGGGACGAAATCCTTTAAGGAGGAGAGAATGCAACAACCCGAATTTTAATAGCATGTTAAAACAAGAAATCAAGGTATAATTAATTTTTAAAATGAGAATTAGGGGAAATGGGTTGCTCCATTGTGTTCATCTCGGAATTCTGCATGAAATAGAGTCTGAGTTTTCGAAAATCGGAGTCCGGATGAAGAAGTTATGGCCTGTAGAAATTCAGCAAATTTCAGGCAGCACAGAACCAGGCAGGTCGACCTGGAGGTCGGCCTGGGGGTCAGGTCGACCAGGGATCAACCTGGGGGTCGACCTACCCCCCCAGGTCGACCAGGGAGTCAACCTCCCCCCTTACAGGTCGACCTGGTCGGCCTGTTTTGGCCCACAACCCAATTTTGAAGCCCGGGACGTGTTTTGATGGCACGGATTGATTCTAAGGTTGATCTAAAGGCCCTAAATAGTTGCTACACCTATAAATACACCCTAAGACCTAACCTAATTCATAAAAAATCATTCTTACACCAAAAAGCTGCTGAGATCCCTCTTGATCATGGCCGCCACCTCTAATAAATTTCCTAAGCTTTCATACACAATCCAATTCGAAGATTAAGGCTTCTACAATGATTCAAGACAATAAATCAACAACGCCGCAACATTTCTACAACAAATTCAGTTCTTAATTCGTTAGCCACAATCTGTAAGTACTAGTTACTTTTAGATTTAAATATTTAATTATAATATGGACATGAAATAAAGTGGAATTGGATTTAAGTATCTGCAAATTCAACAAATTCAGTTCTTAATTCCTACATCTGAGTTTGAGTTTATTGAATATGCAATTGGTTCTACTATAGCTTGGCCTTCTGCAAATGTCGCCTCAGAATCGTTTTCGAGTAAGAATGACTTATACTTCTCTTTACTTATCGTCAGTATGAATGATGGAAATACTCCTTATTATGATTGTTTTGGTAGAATTTTACTTCAAGCATGATTTCCCTTTTCACCTCTTAAAACTGAATTAATATTTAAATTTCGTTTAGGTAGATAAAATCGGAAAAAATAGAAGATACGGTGACCTATATGTGCTCAAACATTTTGATCTTATACAATTTTTCTTTCTTGCAATCAGGTGTTGATGTTTGATGCATGACGAAAATTCAACTTTGGAGCAAACAAGCTTGGACTTTGAACGGTTTTTATTTTTCTTTTTTGTCAGTAAGCATCTTTTGTAAAAACAAGTTAGATAGGAACATCAATTACAAAATGTTATGTCCAACTATTGTATATTTGGCATATGGAATTATTATAACTTATGTGATATAGTTTTATAATTCTAATTCTTTTGTGTTGTTTGAATTTCGTGATGATTTTGAGCTGCATTGTGTAAAAATGATAAATGCTGATAGATGCAGCTCAATAACTCTACAGAAACGCTGTGATATATTTTGAAAACACTGTGATATGTAGAGAGTAACAAATTTTCTAACCAGAAATAAACGCTGTAATATATGATGGAAAACGCTGTGCTATATGGATGGTCATAACATTTCTTGACGTTATAAAACGATGTTATATATGTTGAAAACACTATAATATGTGGACGCTGACAATGGTTATATCCGTTTAAAACGTTGTTGTATATTCATGCCAACGCTGTGGTATGAAGCCGATAACAACGTTTCTAACCCATATAAAACGCTGTTATATATGTGATGAAGGAGGAATAATTTGTGTTATCTATGCAAACACAACTACACAAAACACTGTATAAACATAATGACAATGCCAATTAAAACGCTGTACAAGACATAGCAACAACACCAGCTAAAAAGCTGTAGTATCTCCTTTTTCTACAACGTTTTCAAAGTATTGTGGTAGTCGCTATGACCTATAACAACGTGTTGTTAGACAGCCTTCTTTGAAACGCTGTAAAATTATATAACAACGTTTTTTCAACGCTGTCAATGAACATATTTCTTGTAGTGCAAATAAGGAAATTAAGAGACTTCGTAGTGATACAGGAACAAAATATGAATCTACTTCTATTTTGGATTTTTATAAATTACATGGTATGGTACATGAGAGAACTGCACCCTATTCACCTGAAATATATAGTAAAGCTGAAAGAAAAAATAGGACCTTTACCGAATTAGTAGTTTCCATTTTATTAAATCCCGGTGCAACAAAACATTGGTGGGGGGATATATTATTAACTGTATGCCATGTTTTGAATAGAATCCCTTAATCTAAGACTAAAATTTCACCTTTTGAAATTTTAAAGAATTATAAACCCAATGTGTCCTACTTTAGAACTTGGGGGTGTTAAGCATATGTTCGCATTCTAGACCCTAAGAGAATAAAATTGGCAAGTAGAGCATATGAATGTGTATTTATAGGTATATTGTTAATAGCAAAGTATACAGATTTTATGACCTAAATACACATAATATAATTGAATCAATTGATGTTGATTTCTATACAACAAAATTTCCTTTTAAATTAAGGAATAGTGGGGGCATTTCAAGTATGCCTATTAGAATAGAATTAATGAAAATTCTGAAACTGAACTAAGAAGAAGTAAAAGAGCAAGAACTGTAAAATATTTTGGTTCAGTTTTTTGTGCTTTTACTACAGAGGAGGATCCCTCAAACCTCCAAGAGGCTTTATCTTCTTTAGATGCCATTTGGCAAGAAGCCATAATTGATGAGATGGATTCTTTGGAATCCATCAAGAATTGGCACTTGGTAGATTTACCTCATGGCTGTAAATCTATAGGTCGTAAATGGGTACTTAAAAGAAAATTAAAACCTGATGGCACTATTGATAAATATAAAGCATGATTAGTAGCTAAAGGTTTTAAACAAAAAGAAAATGTAGACTTTTTTGATACATTTTCACCCGTAACTAGAATTACATCCATTCGAGTTGTGATTTCCCTTGCATCTATTCATAATTTATTAATTTACCAAATGGATGTTAAAACTACTTTTTTAAACGATGAATTAGAAGAAGAAATTTATATGTACCAACCAGAAGGTTTTGCAGTTCCTGGTCAAGAACATAAAGTTTGCAAATTAGATAAACCATTATATGGTCTAAAACAAGCCCCTAAGCAATGACATGAAAAATTTGATAACTTAATAATCTCAAATGGTTTTAAAGTTAACGAAAGTGACAAATGCATTTATTATAAATCTGAAAATGACATTTGCACTATCATATGTTTGTATGTGGATGATTTACTTATTTTTGGATCAAACATTCATGCCATATTCACAGTCAAATCTTTATTAAGTGCCAATTTTGATATGAAAGATCTAGGTGAGGAGAGTGTAATCCTTGGTATTAATATTACTAGGTCAGAAAAGGGACTTTCTATGGGTCAATCTCATTACATTGAGAAGATACTAAAGAAATAGAATTACTTTGACTGTATACCTGCACGTACACCATATGATCCCAGTGTAAAGTTATTTAAGAACACTGGTGAAGATGTAAGACAATTTGATTACGTGAGCATCATTGGCAGCCTTCTGTATGCCACTGATTGTACTACACCCAACATTGCCTATGTCATGTGATTATTGTGCAGGTTTACCAGTAGACTTAGTATAGAGCATTGGAATGCTATTAAAAGGGTCATGAGGAACCTTAAACGAACTACGAACCTTGGATTACATTATGACAAGTTTCCAGCTGTACTTGAAGGATATTCCGATGCAGAGTGGAATACTTTATCTAATGATTCTAAAGCGACCAGTTGCTATATATTTAGCATCACTAGAGGAGTTGTTTCTTGGAAATCCAAGAAACTGACTATTTTGGCTCAATCTACTATGGACTCTGAGATGATAGCACTAGCCACAACTAATGAAGAAGCAGAGTATTTGAGAAATCTGCTAGATGAGATTCCCTTATGGGAAAAACCAATTCCAGCTGTGTTGATCCATTGTGATAGTACCGCGATTATTACAAAAGTTCAAAACTATTATTATAATGGTAAGAGACAACAGATTCGTCGTAAGCACAATACGGTTAGAGAGATACTCTCTTCAGGTATTGTTAGTGCGGATTACATACGCAGTGATGAAAATTTAGCAGATCCTTTGATGAAAGGACTGTCTAGAGAGAAAGTACTGAATACTTCTAAAAGTATGGGATTATGCCCTTATATTGATGAGTCACACACAATGGCAACCCGACCTAATGACTTGAGATCCCAAGAACTAGGTTCAATGAGTAAAAACAAGTTGTGTCATGATAGTAGTTGAACATGATATTTAATATACGAATAAGCATGTATTCTTGAAGTGATTAGAGGATGAGTTGATAGAAACTCTTAATGAGATCTATACTGTATTTGGAATGGAGTACCTACCTTCAGGAGTACCCGTGATAGACTCACCTATGTGAATGTGGAAATGTGGTCGTTTCCTATGGAGTTTTGCACAAAAATTCTAGAGCATTCACTAAACTAGGATAGACGTGCATAGCCATAAATGCACGTGCTTTTTTGATTGCACTATAGAAAGGGTTGTATTTGGCCTGATGTTAGGAATGGAGTTCAAGATCATATGTCACTCTAGTAAGAAATGAATCTAATCACTATGCAAATGTTTAAGTCAGAAGACACCTTTGTTTATGCATAATCTTATGTTTTTTTTTGAACTGCTCGAATTTTTTTAAAAGTTCAAGTGGGAGATTGTTGGAAACTGTTTTCAAAACAAAAGGATGAATTATTAAAAAAATGATTAAGTGTGAGATGGCTCTTATATGTGAATAATATCACATCTTGAGACTATATGAAAGAAACAAGTATTTATACTTGATTCTTAGAAGCCATGTTAGGGCCCTGAGCTCCCAATACATGTTTTGTTGTGAGAAGGGAGACCATGCATTACCACCACACATGTGCACGTCCGACTCGACCCGACCGGACCCGGCTTGGGCTTGGCTTGGTGGTGTAGACACTTATATTTTAGGTTCGAAAAACCTTACATTTTATGAACTATTTTTTATTTGAGATGGTAAATATTTGATCCATTTTTTTTGGATTGGACACTTTCTCCCACTCTCCAGCAACTGTTCGACACACTCATTTTCGTCTATATTATCTTCAGTTTTTAGATGAGGAAAAACACTTAACGACATTTTCTTCTTTATTTCCACCATTAAAATACGAGCGGTTATTTTTGTGTTCGAAAGTGCAAATCTAAATTTATTTGTTCTGTAAGCAGACCAATTATTCTTCGAGGTTGTTTTATCCTAGAAACGGCGGTGACACGTAAGAACTGGTTTGCACCATCGACCATACAGCTGAATTGTCTTCAAGAGAGTGACAAAGTCCCTGACTCATCCATTGTTTCCAAACAGTATTAATTCCCTACTTTGGAGGAACTAGAGTCCATGTTCCATTATGAAGTAGTGCATTGATTTCAACTTCTATAGCTTGCCTCCATTCTTTATGTCTGAGAGCTTGAGTGTAGCAGTTTGGTTCTTGGAGATGAAGATTAGGCATTGGGTGTTTGGTTGCTGTGTAAATCTTAGGCTTGAATATGCCATCTTTCGAAGGTGTCTGCATGAGGTTTGTTGGCATAAAATATACTATTGGAGTTGGTGCAGGTTGTGAAGATTCTGTTTATGGTGATGTATGATCCAATGGAGATGTTGTATGTGCTGGTGGTATTAAGGTAGTTGATGCATGTGGATTTCGTTCTAGACAAAACAATCCAGTAGACATATTTGGAAGAGGGGGGCTTGGAAAACTTGTATTATAGGAAGTAGAAACTGGTGGTGGTGTAGGCATAGGAGGAGGACCAAAGATAATTGGAATATTCGTGGAATTGAAGTTTCCATCATGGGGTGTATTAACAGTTTCTGCAAAAGGAAATATGTTCTCTATGAAAGACACATATAGTGAGATGTATAAATGATTCGTAGGGACGTGAAATCAAAGATAACCTTTGTATGTTGAATGATATCCAGTAAACATACAACGTAGTGACCTGGGTGCTAGTTTGTGTGCAGCATATGGTTTCAAATGAGGGTAGCCAAAACAACCAAAGACGCGCGATATGTTGTAGTCAGGAATGGTACCAAACAACATGCAGTTTGGAAAGCTTCAACCCAGAATCATTCGGGGAGGCTAGATTGAGAAAGAATAGTGGTGCTAGTTTCTCGAATGTGTTGATGACGAATTTCAGCCAGTCCATTTCATTCGGCGGTGGGTGGATAAGAGAATCTATGATAAATGCCATTTGCTTCAAGAAATGTCATGAATTTTCAATATTCGATACCATTATCAGATTGAAACTGTAACACCCCACATCCGTTAGTGTCACTCACAAAGGGAATGCACTAAGTTCTATAAAGTATTATAGGTAAAAGATGCAGATAAATTACAAGACAGATAAATAAAGCAGCGGAAAAGTGAATAAAACTTTATTTCATTTATAAACAGCTTGTACAAAGATTGTTTTCCAACAACAAAGTATCTATCTTGTTTAACAAAATAAAGAAGCATAAATATACAATGATATTCCCCAATAAAACATTAGCCAGCCATAGCAGTGGAAAAGAGAGTCCAAAGCAGCACATCAAAGAGTCTTCAAGCTTAGAAAGAGTAATAGGTCCGTACAAATCTGAGCTATTCCCTCCCTGACTACCTGGGGGGAAACAGAAGAAAAGAAGACGAAAGAAAACATAGAGTCAGACATAAAGCCTGGTAAGTCTAGTGGTGCTTCGGTATTTGAATAAGGAAAAGGACATGACAGGCATAAACTGAAAATGGGAAAATACCATAAACTAAGGCAAAGCGGTTTATAATCGAAATTACTATCGCACCCCATACTAATCTCTGCACCACCTAACTAGCATCCCAACTAGTAATCTGTATAAAATGATAACGTGATCCCAGTCCCTGTAACTGTGGTTGCCATCAGGCACACATCTATTATTTATTACCTAGATTTAATCGAGGGTTTTCTATGGAGCGTTTCCTAGATTCAACTAGGGTTTATGCGACTTATCTAATACTTCTCGGATTCGGGATTTATGCCACCTAGGTCCACTAGGGATTATGCTACCTGTCGAACGATGCCCCTAGTCTAGGACACACTACCTAGAGTGGTATATGTTCCTAGACTTTCCCCACGTATGTGTCGCGAATCGTTTATCGCTGTCTAGATGCACATGTCCTAAAATGTGCGACCCGAGTCCCATGGCAGGGCTATTCTAGAAACACAGGACTCGGTCAGGAGCTTTCAGATATCTGCCGATGCAGATGCTAAGGTCTGTTTTTCTACCAGTGGTTATGGTCCCACGTGACCCCTCCCTCAACTAATGAAAGGCAATCCAAGAAAATCAAGCACGAGAACTATACTCTTGCCACCTATGCCCCCACTTTCCTATTGGCCAGCCTCACCCATAACTAGATAGCAAGTATATGGTCTGTTGGGAGTTCTCTGCCTTTCCGCATGCGTACTACAATTGAATCAAGATGGTAGGTAGACGACGAATCGCTATCACAGGGCTACTGGTCTTGTCGAATCACGCTGGTCCATCCCAGTCTTTAGGTTACCTTAAATTGCAACCATGGCATACCCTTGGTTCTTCTGATGCAGACCTTAACCTCTGTGAGGCTAGGCGGATCATCTGCAACCTCACAGAGGGATACCAAGAGTACCCTCATGTCCCCCGAAGCTACGTGCTTCTAAACCCAGTCCGCTGGAGCCTTTTTCGAAATCGGATAAACGTTTGCTCCTTCTCATGCACTGGTTAAGCGATGATCTACCATATCGGGTTATTCATCTGTTATGGACCGGCTCAGTTTTCTTGACTAAGAATTATTACTTAGTTGTTCTCAACTAAGGTATACCGCTTAGTTTCTTTTCCCATAAATCTTGTTAACTAAGGTTTATCACTTAGTTTCTTTAACTGGGGATTTCAACTTAGCTCCCGTTCTCGATTGTTTCTTAACTAGGGTTTACTACTTAGCCCTCTTTCTCGTCAAGTTGGATTGTTTAAGTGTCATTAGTCAATTCAGGTTAGCTTAACCCATTCCTTTGTCATATTAAACTGGCTAAGTGTTATCAGTAGTTCATTTTGACTTAACCCTATCACAAACCAAGTTATATTGGTTAAGTATTTCTTATTACTTAGCCCAACCCATTTATCTTGTATTGGTTAAGTGTCCCTTAACCTAATCTTGCCCATCTGTTTTAACTAACATGTTATAACGGTTAAGTGTTCCCTTAGTTAACTTAACCCTAACATCTGTTTAATTAACATGTTCTAATGGTTAGGTATTGTCCCTTCATGTTTCTACTTAACCCTGTTCAATTTATCACACTATGATGGTTAAGTGTTCTAAGTTTACTTAACCCTACCCTCTAGTCCAGCTAACATATTAAATTGGCTAAGTGTATTTACTTAACCTTACCCACTTATCTAGCTAACGTGTTATAATGGTTAAGTATTCTAAATTTACTTAACCTCACCCACTTATCTAATTATCAGATTATAACGGTTAAGTGTCCTGAATTTACTTAACCTCACCCTCTAGTCTAGTTAATATGTTAAATTGGTTAAGTGTATTAACTTTACTTAACCTCACCTTCTAGTCTAGTTAACATGTTAAATTGGCTAAGTGTTTTCTTAGTTACTTAACCCCTACAAGTCTTTTCTTGTTAACATGTTAAGTTGGTTAAGTGTTTTAGTTAACTTAACCCTACCAATCCTAACTTAGCTTTAATTGTCTTATTAAAGCACCAACCACTCACATTAGACAGGTATTGTTGTGGCTGCCTGTATGCCGGTCGGTTCCGGGCAGTCTTACGCCACAACTCAGTCTAACCTCGGATCTTTATTGGGCTCAATGCCTTAACCTCTCACATTGGATAGATATTGTTGTGATTACTGGACAGCCGGGTGGGTCCGGGCAGGTTTACATCACAACTCAATCCAACCTCGGGTTAAGCATGCTCGTATTTTCTAGATTTAAATATTTGTCACTTTTCATTTTTATATGTAAATGTTTATGGCCCAGTTATCCAAATCCACTAATTTTGGGTATAATTTATACCGCTTTAAATGTCACTAGTCATTGGCATGTGTCAAACATGCCAATACATGTATTTTATTTTAAACCCAAAGTTTGTTTCCCCCGTTTGTACGTACGCAGCATAACATATGTTGGGCTTAACATTTCAGCCCAACTCATAAACATAAAAAGGGGAAGCACAGAATCATGAACTGTTCTAGAATACATAAAAGTGTGTGGCGCATGATCTTGCAACCTAGCGTTTTCACTAACATAGATTGTGGGTCATGTGAACTTGCATTCAATAAGGATATAACTAAATTGGTGTCACATGAGATGGCGTACTTTTAGACTTGTTTAAACATGGTTTTATACACATATAACTAGGCATAATGTCAAACACCAAACTAGCATAAAAATGTCCACTTTTTGACATAACCCAAAGGTGTAAATTAACTTTATATCAAGTAGCCTATTTCAACATGAAACTAGTATAATTTGTGTAACCAAAAGGTACTTGCATAAACCCAATTATCACTTGCAAATAAACATAATAATGTATACAAAGGTTTTGAGTCGTGTAGGCATAAAAGGTTTCAACTTGGAACATGTTTACATGAGTCTCAACTTAGGCCTAAAAAGAATGTATTCTAACCATGTTAACGACATAACATAAAGATGTCAATTCTAGGTTTTTTTTCTACAAACTTGCAAGTGATATTTATCTTTATATACAAATGTCAATAGGCTCGCATCAACCAATTTATGCCACAAACTCCCAATACAAAATATGACATAATCAATGCAATACACAGAATTTACATCAATATTTTACAATAGTAAACCCCAATTTCAATTACATCGAATCACATCGCAATTTCTATTCATATTCAGAAAACCACTATACTTACAATGGGCACTGAAACTTGTTTTCTGGTTTCTGTTATTCTGAATTTGCAAAGCTTTCCCTTGGAGTAGAAAACGTTGCGTAGAAATTAGATTAGAGTTTTGTTTCTTGAATCGTTGTTCGTCTCTTTTCAAGCGGAGGCTCTCCTTAGTTTTCTTCTGACATCATGGCGGCTCAAGTTCTTATTTTTGTGTGAATTTTAGTTGGAGACCTAGGGTGTTTTTATAGAGTTGCAAGTTAATTAGAGCCGTCGATGAAGCCAGGTTTAATCAAAGCCATCCGTTCCGAAGAGAAGCCAATCAAAAGAAGACAACTCAGCCCTAGTGACAAGACCAGACCCAGAAATTCGACCAGAACACAGACCGGGCCAGCCAGACCTGACTAGGTCGACAGGGGAGGTCGACCCTATGGTCGACCTAGTCAACCCGGTCGACATTATGGTCGACCCTAGGGTCGACCTGAGCCCTGGGCAGGAATTTTCCTGCCCAGCCCGGGTCTGGTCCTATTTTTGAAATTTGAATCCCTTTTTCGAGCTGTTTGAATTTTAAATAAATTATTAAACTTCCGGAGGTCATATCTCCTTCGTACGGAGTCCGATTTATGCAAACTCGGACTCTATCTCAAGCAGAATTTTCGAGACGAACGCAATGGCGTAACCCGTTTCCCTTAATTCTTCTTCTAAAATTTAATTATACTTTAATTTGTGAAACTTAATGTTACAGAACTACGGGGTGTTACAGAAACACTTCTATTTTTGTGTTGAGTAAGTTTTCAATCTTGTTTTTGAAATGAATAAATATCAGTAATTCTTCAGACTTTCGACGTAGAGGAAATTTCCAAACAAGACGGCTGAAAACATTCATTAACAGTAAATAATAACAGAATCCATCTTTAGATATGATAGGTGGAGGTCCCCATAAATCAGAAACTATCAAGTGCAAAGGAGATGAATAAGAACTATCATGGAAAGGATGTTTTCGACTTTTATTTACATGGTATGGATTGCAACAGCTGATTTTATTACTATAGACTAGAAGCGAAAAACTAGAAACAACATGTTTCACAAGTCTAAACATAGGATGTCCTAATCGCTGATGCCAAACATCAAGCGTACATTTATTCGACAAAAAAGCTGAAGAAAGAAAATTAGAAAAATCATGAGCATTAGTGAAATAGTAGAGACCATCTTTAATCAGCCTTGCAACACTATTGTCCCCATATAACGATCCTTCACAATTAAATAAGTAGGATAAAATTCAAAAAAAAAAACATTATGTCAGTAGAAAATTGAGAAACAGAAAGTAAGTTTGCTTTAAGAGAAGGAACATAATGAACTGGACTCATATTAAATGTACGAGAGTTTGAACGATAGACGGTCTTACTAATATTGCTTATAGGAAGGCTAAAACCATCACCTAACGAACTTGGTCGGGTCCATCATAAGGGCTATGAATATGCAGATTCTAAAGATCCCCAGTTACATGAGTAGAGGCGCCACTGTCAGGTATCCACTTACCACCATGATGGGTATTTGAATAAAGAACATAAGACATATTTGAGTAAGGTTGTTGTGTACAGTTTTGACTTTGTTGGGGAGGTCTATAGTCTGGGCCAGTGAAGGTTTGATCAAACCGATGCCAACATTGTTGATATGTGTGATTCATTTTACCGCATATTTGGTATGGTCCTTGTAATGAAGTATTGGGTTGACGATTTACGTTTGATCAACCACCATTTCCACGTTTGTCTTGACTGAAGCAACTGCCACGTCCACGAGATGATTGACTGATGGTGGCCATGTTGACAACAGCTTGATGGGAATGCCTGAATGTGCATTTCAAAGGCTTGGAGATGCGCTTGAAAATCATCCATGGAGTAAGTAATCTTATCAATAGTGGCAGATACGTTGGTTACAATTGGATCATAAATTAATTCCAATCCCATGAGAACGAGTTGTTGAAATGCCGGACCTAGTATCTTTTATCCAGAGGCAACGAGGAGACCAACAATGGAACAAGCATGAACTAAATATTCAGTCATCATCTTGTCTCCTTTGCGCATATGTCATAGATCATTTTGTAGCTACATAGTACGTGCTTGAGATTTGAATGCACATAGTTTTTCTATGGCAGTCCAAACTTCTTGTGAAGTTTCATACTCGGCAACCTGGCTAGGATGGGTTCAGATTGAGAGGATAGAAACAAACTAAGTAGCGTTGAATATTTTTAAGGAGAAAGAGGGACAGAATATGGGAAAGAAAAAAATATTTGAAAATATCCTTTTATCGATGTTTATTTCTTTCTTGATACAACTTGATTAATACAACAGATGAGAGAGCCTCTATATATAACATGACAAACTTTCTAGACTCTCTTTCTCTAGATAATTCTATTACATATTTGATTTCTCTAAATTTATTATCATTTATTTTGGTCTTTCCTAAAAACAAGGATTGAATTTATTACATAACTGGCATTTACTTATAAAACCAAATTTATTTGTTTCCTTACAAAACCAAGTTTATTTTTCAACATCCCCTCGTAAACTTGGTATTATTACTCCAAGCAAATTCCTCAACATGATAAAGTCTTCATACTTGAGCGGCTTGGTGAAGATATCAGCTATTTGATCATTGGACTTCACGTACTCTAGCTACAATTCCTTTCAGGCGACACACTCTCTAATGTAGTGATAGCGTGTATCAATATGCTTGCTTCGATCATAAAAAACTAGATTTTTGGCTAAAGAAATTGCTGACTTATTTTCCACGAAAATCTTGATTGGCTCCTTTTGTGGCAAATTTAATTCTTTTAGCAAATTTCTTAACCAAATTGCATGGCAAACACATGAAGTAGTAGCTATATACTCTGCTTCGCATGTGGAAAGCGTGACATTGGTTGTTTTTTCGATATCCATGTGAAAGCTGTGTCTCCCATGTAGAACACGAAACGACTAGTGCTTTTCTGGTCATCTATATCTCCACTTCAATCACTATTGCTATATCCAACACGATCATAATTATCAGAAACAGAGTAGTACAAACCAAGTTTGTTGTCCCTTTAACATTGCGAAGAATCCTCTTTGTTGCCTTCAAATGTGTTGTTGTTGGATTCTCCATGTATCGGCTCATAACTCCAAGCGCATATAGAATGTCGGGCCTTGTGCATGTTAAATATTTCAAGCTGCCAACTAAGCTCTTGAAAAGTGTAGAGTCTACTTTTTACCCTTCTTCATGCCTTGACAATTTGATTCCACATTCAATTGGAGTGCAAACTGGATTAAAGTCATCCATCTTGAACTTTCTCTCCTTAGCATAGCCTTCTTGAGTGATTAGAATGTCTTCATCTTCTTGTTTTACTTCAATGCCAAGATAATAAGACATGAGCCCAATATCAGTCATCATCTCAAACTGCTTCGTCGTCCCTTTCTTAAACTTTTTAAACATGCTTGGATTGCTACCTGTGAAAATGAAGTCATCTACATACAAACATACAATCAATGTATCACCATTTTGGATTTTAATATAGAGTGCATGCTCATATGGACATTTAATGTAGTTTCTCTCTTTCAAATACTGATCAATTTGAGCATTCCAAGCTCTTAGAGCTTGTTTCAACCCATAAAGTGGCTTCTTTAGCTTTAAATCTTTGTCATCTTCTCCTTTGACTTCTTAGCCTTGTGGCTGCTTGATATAAACTTCTTTTTCAAGAACTCCATTTAAGAAGGTAGATTTCACATCCAATTGATGTATCTGCCAATTATTTTGGGCTGCTAAAGAAATTATTAATCTTACAGTTTCTACTCGAGCAACTCGAGCAACTATCCCTTCATTGTCGTTTCCAGCTCTTTGAATACAGCCTTTTGCTACCAATCTTGCCTTGTATCTTTCAACTTCTTCTTTGGCATTCTTCTTTACTTTGTGCACCCACTTGACACCAATCGCCTTGTGTCCTTTTGGAAGTGAAGCTAGCTCTCATGTGTCATTTTTCTTAATTGCCTTAATTTCTTCGTCCATAGAATTTCTCCAATTCTTCTTTTGCAAAGCTTCTTGAAAATTTATAGGCTCAGAATCTGCAAAAAGACAAAAGAGAATAAGTTTGTATTGGTTTTCTGTTACATCATAAATTTCTTGAAGGCTTCTAAAACGAGGAATCCTTTCACTAGAGCTCCCATCTTCTTGACTACTTGTTGGTGAGGCTAGTGGGGAAGTAAGCTCTTCACTTGAATGTTCGCTCCTTGGTTGTTGTATTTCATCTCCTTCAAAATATGGAAAGGAGTAATTTTCATCATATGATTTCCAATCCCATTCTCCTTCTTCATCGAATACAATAATTATTATCTTCTTCGTATTAGGATTGTAAAGTTTATAGCCTTTAGAATGTGTGTCATAACCAATAAAAATATACTTTTCACCTTTGTCATCCAGTTTGCTTTGCTTTTCATTTGGTACATGTACATGAGCTATGCTTCCAAAAACTCTTAGATGAGAAATGTCAGGCTTCCTTCCGCTCCATGCTTCTTATGGTGTCTTCCCCCACACACTTCTCGTTGGAGATCGATTTGATAGATAAACAGGCCAAGCCGTAACTTCCGCCCAAAATTCCTTTGGTAGCCTCTTACTTTTGAGTATGCTTCTCACCATCTCAAGCATTGTCCTATTCTTCCTTTCTGCTACTTCGTTTTGCTGAGGTGATCTAGGCACTGTTAGTTGGCGTCGAATTCCATTATCTTCACAGTACTTCTAAAATTCTCTTGATGTGAACTCTCCTCCACGATCAGATCTCATGGCTTTTATCATAAGGTCACTTTCCTTCTCAACATGAGCTTTGAACTTCTTGAAGTTCTCAAACACCTCTGATTTCTCCTTCAAAAAATACACCCATGTTTTTCTTGAATAATCATCAATAAAAAAGGAAATGATTACTTTTACCTGATGATATTGGCTAGGGCTGTATATCGGACATGACAGTCTGTTGCCCGGCTCGGTCTGAGGCTATAAGGTGTCCGGTCCGTGTATGTACGATTCTCTTATAGGACAGAGCTTGGACACCATGTTCTGGTCCAATGCAAAATGTTCGATGTTTTTCTATTGTCCGAACGTTGTCCGCCCATTGTCCGACTCATCCGAGCGGTGTTCGAACTTAATGCTTGTCCGGTCCGTCCGATTCTCTTATATGACAGAGCTTGGACACACCTTCGTCCGGTCCGGTCCAACCTGTTTACACCCCTAATCTTGGATTGATTGGCCCACACACATCCGTATGTATGATCTCTAATGGTTTCTTGGCCCTTCAGTATGACTCCTTTGGAAAGCCCATTTTGACTTGCTTCCCAAGAAGACATCCTTCGCATAGTTGTTTAGGATGACTTATGCAAGGCAATCCTCTCAATATTTCTTCCTTGAAGAGTAATTCTAGTCCTCTGAAGTTAATATGTCCAAAACGAAGACACCAAAGCCATGTGACATCTTTGCAACATGCCTTAAGACATTGGGCAACATCATGTTAAATGTTGAGCACAAACATTTTGTTTCCTGACATTGATACCTAAGTAATGAGATTACTTGCACTGTCTCTTATGGAAAGACTTTTATCTTTTAATTGAATATCATAACCTTTCTCTAAGAGTTTTCCTAAGCTCAAGATGTTGTTGTTCATGTTTGTCACATAGTAAACATTAGAAATGAATTGATTTCATTCTTCGACCGGATAAGAACATTACCTTTGTCTTTCACTGCTGCTTTTGATTCATCTCCAAATGCTACATTGCCCTTTATTGTTTCATCAAGCTCTGCGAACCTATCTTTTCTTTCACATATATGGTTGTTTGTGCCGCTATCTAGGTATCGTTGATTATCTTTCCCTTTTTCATTTTCTTTTTGGGCCAATAATAATGTACCATCTTCTGTAATTCTTTCTTCAACATAATTGGTCTTCTCTTCAACTTTATTGTTTTTTGGAGCTCTACATTCAGGAGCATAGTGTGCAAATTTGTCGTAATTATAGTATTTGATCCATGACTTGTCATTCCTTGAATTTGAATTTCCTCTCCCACGACCTCTAGTTTTGCTTTCTCCTCTTTGATTATTATTGCTATGGTTGTTATCATTGTTGGGCCTTCAATCTCGTCCATGTCCATATCCACGTCCTCTTCCTCGTTCTTGAACACAACCCCACCTTTATTAGCTTTGATTGTTTTCTTCCTTTTTTGAATCAATTCGTGTCTTAAGAACATGCTCCATGGTCTCTTCCTTCTTCGTTTTCTTTTCTTCATAAGCTTGCAATGAGCCTAAAACTCCTCTATAGTAATAGTCTCTAAGTTTTTTGTTTCTTCAATGATGGCGACAATATGTTCAAACTTTGGATCTAATGATCTATGAATCTTCTCCACAATTCTGACATCATCTAATTTTTCACCATTTCTTTTAAAATTATTAGTAACAACTAAAACTCTTGAGAAATAATCAGAAATATGTTCACCTTGTTTCATATGTAGAGATTCAAATTCTCCTTTTAATGTTTGAAGACACCTTTTTGACTTGATCAGCTCCCTTGTAAGATATCTGACGATTTTCCCATGTTTCTTTTGCTGACTTTGCTTCCGAAGTCTTTTCAAAAGTGTCATCATCCAATACTTGATAAATTAGACTAAGAGCCTTCTTGTCTCTCGTCCTCAAGTTTCTCAGTTCATCCTTTTGGGTTTAAGATAGACTTTCTTCATTTTCTTGTTCAGTATAGCCTTTCTCCACTATCTGTCAAACATCATGTGCTCGAAGGAGAGCCATCATCCTTATGCTCCAATTATTATAGTTGGTCTTGGTAAGCATTGAAATTGGTACGAGAACGCTGTTATTCGTCATCTTTTAGATCTTCAACCTTCTTTTTTTTTTGAAAGGATCTTATAGCTTTGATACCGCTTTGTTGAATATTTTTAAGGAGAAAGAGGGAGAGTATATGAAAATGAAAATTTTATATTTGAAAATTTCCTTTATTGATGTTTATTTCTTGCTTGATACAACTTGATTAATACAACAGATGAGAGAGTCTCTATATATAACATGACAAATGTTTTAGACTCTTCTTTCTCTAGATAATTCTATTACATATTTGATAGCTCTAAATTTATTATCATTTATTTTGGCCTTTCCGGAAAACAAGGATTGAATTTATTACATAATTGGCGTTTACTTATAAAACTAAATTTATTTGTTTCCTCGTAAAACTAAGTTTATTTTTCAACAAGTAGGACTTGATCTTGTTGTTGCCAAGCTTCATACTCGCTATTAGAGGAACCATCGTCTTTGGTGGTGGACGTGGGACATGGATGGCTGCCACTGACATACTTTATTAGTTTGTAGCCACGGAGAAGAGGGAGGAACTGAGACCACGTCAGAGCACATAGTTTTTGCCATCAAGCTTCATGAAACTATATGGTGGTGGTAGTGGAGATGGAAGAAAAGGAGGAGGATGGGGAAGAAGATAATGACTTTTTTTTTATTATTTTTTTAATTTGAAGGTATCATTACTGCTCGGATACCATGAAGACAAAATATGATTTGATCTCTCTTCTTTATTGAGGTTTAACCATGGATGTATATATAGCCTTATAGTCCATGCACATGTATAGAGAGTTCGAATTTAAAAACACATGACCGTTTCAATAAAAAAATGTAGAGTAAGTAAAGGAGATTAAAAGGTTTGACAAATTATTGCTAACTGACTTTGTATTTTCTGCTGACAGGCTTGACGAGTCTTTCTAACTGACTTTGTATTTGCTGTTGATAGTTTACTTGATGTTTTGTGCTTTTGAATGGTTGGGAATGCCCGCACACTGAAAGTACTCCTTTGGTATAGTATTCTTTACAAGTAAAAACTTTAGTATAGTATTCAATTATAAATAGGTTTTCATGCATCCATATTATTATACATATAATAAAACATTGTATCCTAGAGCTTATATGAAGTATAAACATCCAAATTAATTCCATAAACATGTAGCATGTGTTAGAACATGACACGTTTACAAGCTTGAGAACATCCCTTAAAGAATACGTCTCTGCATGTACTTCAACCACGGTTTCACCAAATCTGGGCAAAAAAAAAAAAAAGAAGGTAGGCACCGTAATATGGGGAATACGTCTACAATAGGCATCTGGGTGACAAAAACCTAAAATATGCATGAGCAACGACAACATGTAAGAGAAGTAAGGGGACCGTAAGATACATGGCTTGTGGGCAAAACAAAAGAGGTGTTATATATGGGCATACATTATACATTACATATATCTTCACATAGTCCATAGAGAGAAACTGATTAGCCAAGAAGAATGTATAGAGTAAGGTTGTTATAATATGTTTTTATACTTTACTTGTAAATATTCTTTTGTTTGAGGACCTTTCTGTAATATTGTATTTTCGTTTTGTATATACTGCCAAGACAGCTGTATTGAAACTTAAGTGAGAAATTACGATTTCCGTTGGTTTTCTTTTCTGGAAATGAGGATCTTCATGGTATCAGAGCGAGATAAACCCTAATTTCTTTCTTCCTGATCTTTCTTTCTTCCCGATTTTTCTTCGATCTAATCATGAACGAATCGGAGAATTCGACCTTCAATTCTGTTCCTCCACCGAACAATATTATCATAAACTACAACGATCCATATTTTCTCACTTCTGGAGATAACTCAGCTGCACCAATTGTGAATCACATCTTTAATGGAAGCAACTTCATCAACTGGAGCAGAGCGATAAGGATGGCGCTGATTGCTCGGAACAAATTAGGGTTTGTTGATGGATCTCTTCCAAAACCAGAATTAACGTCGCCTGACTGCCAGAAATGGATCAGAAACGACTATGTGGTAATGAATTGGTTATCAAATTCAATTGATAAATCTATTTCTGAAAGTTTTATTTTCTGTGATTCTTCACGTCAATTGTGGAATGAAATTACTGAAAGGTATGGAAAGCCAAATGTTCCACAATTATATGATTTGCATCGTCAATTAATGTTGATTGAACAAGGAAATTCATCGATTTCTGAGTATTATTGTAAACTGAAAAGAGTGTGGGATGAATTACAAATTATTGATGGTTTCCCTGAATGTACCTGTGGTATCCTTAAGAAATTAGTTGAGTCAGATCAAAGAATGAAGTTAATTCAATTTCTTTCTCATCTCAACAAAGATTATGATCAAGTTAGAGTGAATTTGCTTAGTTCTGATCCATTACCTACTGTAAATCGAGCTTATAACATTCTACAGCAAGTTGAAAGACAGAATTTAAATGGCATTAACAATTTTATGACTGATACTAATGCTCTTCAAGTGCAAACTGCAAGACAGAATACACAGAAAAATTTCATGGCAGCTGCTGGAAAGAGAGATTTCAAGAAATTCAAGAATGACTTAAACTGTGAACACTGCAAGATGAAAGGTATTGATCAGTGTTTCAAACTCATAGGATATCCTGAATGGTTCCATAAAGGAAAAGGAATGAGATCAACTGGAAAACTGGCAGCAAATATTTCTGGATCTGGAATTCTTGGAAATGCTCCTGAGCAGAGTATTGAGACTAATAATTCACAGAATCAAGTTGATCAGAAGATAGTTTCAGAAGTTTACAAGGCAGTGATGCAAATGATGAAGCAGGAAAGCTTACCATCTGATCCTTTATCACAAAATCTTTCAACAGTCAATTTTGCAGGTATTGTTGCTTTTAATGTTGTTTTTGAATCAACTGAAAAACATAATGATCCTTGGATAATAGACTCAGGTGCATCTGATCATATGTCATTTGATATATGATGTTTTGCTTCAATTCAAACACTTAAACAGCCCCTAGGTGTTAGTTTACCTGATGGAACTATAAAAAAGGTAACAAAATCAGGAACAGTCTATCTTACACAAGAAATAGTTCTTAAGAATGTTCTTTATATACCTGATTTTAAGCATAATCTACTATCTATTGGAAGACTGCTAGATCATAACAGATTGACTGCTTATTTTGATCAAACGAGATGTGTATTTCAGGACCTTCAATCTAGACAGATAAAGGGATTTGGAAGAAGAGAGGCTGGTTTATACAAGTTTGATGGAGAGAGTTTAAAGTCATCTTCTAGTAACTCTTCTAATTTGTTTTTACTGAATAATAGTAGATTTACTTGTGAAGCAAATAGTTCCTCAACATTACCTGATTTTAAAATACTTCATGCAAGGCTAGGGCATGTTAGTGTTTCTAATATGAAGCATTTAACAAATTTGTGTTCTGAAAATAAAATTGATGGTTTTACTTGTGAAGCATGTATTCTTGGCAAACATCATAAACTGCTTTTTATGTTGTCTGATTCTATTGCTTCTCAACCCTTTGAAATAATTCATATAGATTTGTGGGGCCCATATAGAACACCTTCAATATCTTGAGCAATATATTTCTTGACTATTTTAGATGATAATACAAGAACAACTTTGGTTCATCTATTGCATAATAAGCAGCAAGTATCTAACATAATTTCTGCATTTTTTGCTTATGTTGATACCCAGTTTAATAGTAAGATAAAGATAGTAAGGAGTGATAATGGAACTGAAATAGTTAATGAGACATGTAGTTTGTTTTTTGCAAACAAAGGGATTATTCATCAAAAGAGTATACCAGGGGTACCACAACAAAATGGAAGGGTAGAGAGAAAACATAAACATTTGCTAGAAACTGCTAGAGCAATAAGACTTCATGCCAACTTACCTATTAAATTTTGGGGTGATTGTATATTAGCTGCTGCACATTTGATTAACATCATGCCAAGTTATGTGTTACACTGGAAAACTCCATATGAAAAACTAATGGGAAAATTACCTGACTATGCACATTTACGAGTTATTGGATGTTTGTGTTATCCAGCAGTTAAGTCCAGTGATAAGTTTGCTCCTCATGCAAAAAGATGCATATTTTTAGGATATCCATATGCTCAAAAAGGATATAAGCTATATGACTTGGATAATCATAAAATTCTTCTTAGTAGGGATGTTGTTTTTCAAGAAACGGTTTTTCCTTATCATTCTGAAAAGTCTCTTCCATACACACAAGTTCAAATGAAGGATTTATCACCTCAAATTCAGACTTTTATCAATGATGAACAAGTTTGTGGATCTAATTTGAATATTCCTCCTTTTAATACTGCACAAATTTCCACTGAAAATGTTGAATTATCACTGGAAGATTCCTCTTCTTCAGTTCCTACTCAACAAAATTCTACAGATCATCATAATCAACATACTAATGCACCAATTCCACTAAGAAGATCATCAAGACAATCAGTGTTACCATCAAAGTTTAAAGATTTTGAGACTCAGTAGATTAAACATGTTTCTAATTCATCTGAAAGTTCGTCTACTTTTATGGTTTTTAATGCATTTACAGAACCATCATTGGCGCATTTAAGTTCAGAATCTCTTCATAGTATTAATAAGATGTTATCTGCACAAGAGCCTACCTCTTATAATCAGGCAAAATATGATCCAAGATGGATGGAAGCTATGCAGAAAGAGATTGAAGCAATGGAGAAAAACAAGACATGGGAATTGGTGGATTTACCACAAGATAAAACAGCAATAGGCAGCAAATGGGTGTACAAGACAAATTTTTTGAAGAATGGTGAAATTGAGAGATGCAAAGCCAGAATTGTTGCAAGGGGAGATAAGCAAATTAAAGGTAAAGATTACAAGTTTACTTTTAGCCCAGTTGCTAGAATTACTACTGTTCGAATTGTTATAGCACTAGCAGCAGCAAATAACTGGCATCTACATCAACTTAATATAAACAATGCTTTTTTACATGGCTATATTGATGAAGAGTTATATATGAAACCTCCTCTTGGTTATTCAAAAGCAAAACCTGGTCAAGTTTGCAAGTTAAAAAGGTCAATTTATGGACTCAAGCAAGCGGCTAGACAATGGAATAATGAACTTAAAAATTTTCTATTAAACCTTGGTTTTATTTCAATCCAAGCAAGACTGTTCTATGTTCACTAAACTTGAACACAGTGACTTCACTATTATAGTTTGCTATGTGGATGACTTATTGATTGCTGGATCAAATTTGAAAATAATTTCTGAGGTAAAAGCAGCTTTGCATAGAGCCTTCACAATCAAAGATTTAGGAGATCTTACATTTTTTCTTGGAATTGAAATTACAAGAACTTCACAAGGGATTTTCTTAAATCAAAGAAAGTACATTTTGGATATGCTAAAATCTACAAACATGGAAAATTGTAAATCTGCTCCATTTCCACTTCAAAAAGGCTTAAAGTTAAGCATTGTTGAAGGGACACAGTTATCAAATCCAGAAATGTATAGGAGAATCATTGGAAAACTTTTATATCTCAATATGACACGGCCTGATATATCTTATGCAGTTCAACAATTAAGTCAGTTTATGCAAGATCCTAGGTCTCCACATTTTTCTGCTCCATTACATGTTCTGAAATATCTAAAAGGAACATTAAGTCATGGTTTATTTTATTCTGCTAATTTTGACTTAAAGTTAAGTGCATACAGTGATGCAGACTGGGGAAGCTGCATATATTCAGGCAAGTCTTTGACAGGTTTTTGCATATTTTTGGGTGATTCATTAATTTCTTGGAAAACAAAGAAGCAAAAAGTTACTTCAAAGAGTTCTACAGAGGCTGAGTATAGAGCGATGAGTCAAACAACAAGTGAAGTAGTTTGGATTGAAAGTTTGTTGCAAGAATTATTGGTGAGTGTTCCCAAACCAATCTATTTATTTTGTGATAATAAATCTGCTCAGTACATAGCAGAAAATGAAGTGTTTCAAGAAAGAACAAAGCATCTGCGCATGGACTGCCATTATATACGAGATCATGTCAAAAGAAAATTTATTCAATTATCTCATGTTCACACAAAGATGCAACTTGCTGATCTGATGACCAAGCCACTTGGAATTGAGCAACATAATTTTCTAAGTTCCAAGATTGGTCTTATACATCACTGTATAACAGATCAATCTTGAGGGGGGGGGTATAGAGTACGGTTGTTATAATATGTTTTTATACTTTACTTGTAAATATTCTTTTGTTTGAGGACCTTTCTGTAATATTGTATTTTCGTTTTGTATATACTGCCAAGACAGCTTTATTGAAACTTAAGTGAGAAATTACAATTTCCGTTGGTTTTCTTTTCTGGAAATGGGGATCTTCAGAATGAGCAGTATAATGAGCTCAAATATTGGGAAGAAGACGGTGTGCGTGACTGGAGCATCAGGCTTCGTGGCTTCATGGCTCGTTAAGCTTCTGCTTCATTGAGGTTATACTGTTAGAGCATCTGTCAGGGACCCTGGTATTTTCTTTTTATTTTACAATCCGATGTTTCTTTCCTTCTACAATCATTGAAGCACTACTTCTACTTTCAACATCAGAAAGCACTACTGTTAACAAATTACTTTTAGAACAATCAAATAGTAGACTGCCTTACTTGGTATAGTAGGTACCTTTTACATTATGTCTTTTCCTTTACAATTTTAACTTGATTAGTCTTTGTAAATTATTCGATTCATTATCCAACAAATGGAGTATGTTTTAACAGTCAATTAAGAATTCTAAAAGTGAGTTAGATGGTTAAGATTTTATGGACAAGGAGTGATACCATTGCGTTGACATAGATAATCCCATCCCCTTTTTTACTTGATCTTTGTCTTGTAATCTATATGCGAGCATGCATTAGATGTTTACCATTTATGTTGGCAATTAATAAACTCAAAGAAAAAAATACGAAATTTTGGTGCAAATATAAACTTATACACTTATTTTAAAACTTATATTATCTTGATTAAACAACAAATATTTGTAATTTTGTGTATTAGAATAGGTGTGATCCCAAGCACGATCTTGATAAAAATTGAATACCCTTTTCATTTGACCACCTTTTCATTTTCCAGCTATAGACACGGTCAAAATTCAAAAAAACATTGAGGTTCTATAATAGCCTACTCCGTGTAATACATAGATCACATTCGAGAATGTCTATAATGATATGTTCATAAAATTTTAAAATCATGAATTCTAACAAAGTTTATAAGATAAACAAGCTACATCAGAAGGATGTAAGCTATGTCAAAAGCGATGTAACCTAAGTAGCTGCCATAAGGCTTATTTTGACCGATATTTATTATTTCTAAATGGATTAAAAAAAGGAAAATAATAATAAAATCATATCCTATACAACCCATTTTCCCCTCTAATTCAATAGGTAATTTATTGATATGGAGAGTCATACATTTAATTCTTAACAACAAGGCTAACCCAATTAGGTATAACAATGCAACAGGTATTTTGCGCTTCAGTTCCATCCAAGTACTTGTGAACCTCATCTCAAATCCGCACGGTAAATTTGGTGTGGATCTGGAATTTTGTTCCAAACCGGAAACCTGTACGAATCAGGGTAGACACGATCTGTTCCGATACCCAATGAAATTGTGCACTAATATACACAAATTTACTTATTTATATTTTTATCACTAAATAATAAATTAAATACAAATAATATTTTGTCCACAATTTTTATCAAAAAAAAATCTATAAAATATAATTTTGTAAAAAAAAAATGTTCACAATGATAAGAGAATGTAATGAAAATGAGATGTGTAATAACAATTCCAAGGATGTGCATTTCCTTTTTTATAATTAATACTATGAAAAATTTGTAGCTTATTCATTATAAGTATATAACATGCTATTAGGGAAAGTCTATTTAGACATAAAATTTTGACATAAATTGAAACACATAAATATTTGACATAAATGTGAAGACACAAGATTTTAACAATTGGATGTGCCCCTTGATTTCTATCTTATATGAGGACAACTTGATCTATCAACTAAGAATATGTGTCCTCTTATTTGTGTTAAATTTTTGTGCTTAACTAGCTGCTCCCTTAGTTATACCTACAAATATTAACAAATGATTATTATAGTAATAAAGTAATTTAATGTGTTCTAATAATGCAGATCAAGTTGGGACGAATCAATGTTACCCCGATATGATTCGACACGATCTTAGATCCGACACTCTCAAAAAAGTATCGCCGGTTTGTTCGCCTTGAAAACCCAATGAAATGGGTCTACATGATCCAAACTGAGGCGGAACAACCAAGTTTGAATCCTAAACTCGTTCCATTGATGTCCCTAAACCCATTGTGTAGATTGGACCATGAAAAACTCTATTGATATGGACCCTTGACAAACATGTGAAAAAGATGACTGGAATTATGGACGTTTGACATACATGAAAAAAATGGTTCTGGACAACTTTATGTAATAGGACTTGGACATACACCAAAAATATAAAAATATAAATTAAGCACCTAGGTGAAGTCCAAACTCATTGTTGCTTTGAGATTAGTCTTCCTACGCTAATATATAAGCACTTGTAGGATTATGTTATAGAAGACATGGGCTATTCATATTCTCTATGCGGTCTTTTTTATAATTCCTTATCCACTCATTTATTTTTGCAACAATGACAAAATTGGTTTATCCATCTTGGAATAAAGACTATATTGTACCACAGTTATATATGTTATGTGAAGATGGTTAAATTAAACCTTTAATTTTAACCTGTGACGTATACATATGAATTGATATACATTTTGTAATAACAAATGGAATCAATGATGTTGTAGGGTTAGCAATCCATATTCATACAACCCCTTTTTAAGTTATTTATGTATGTAAATACTCTACATCACTTTCTTGAAAAGAAAAGAAAAATACTGGTAAAGGGTAACTAAAATAACTCCAAATATCACAGTTCACTTTCCATTAAAACATATTTCAACGTGTTTTCTTAAAAAAAAAAGGATTATTTGACTTTGGAATGGTTGAAATGTAGCAGCAGTTATAGTTGCATTTATTTTCATTGATTCCAAAAGTGTTTTTGACTAAATAATGAAAACCAGAACCGACCATCAAATGCTAATTGAAAACCAAGTCAGTTGGTTTAGTTTTAAAACAATAAACAGCGCCGGCCCTGTGCACAGCAGGGCCCTAGGCCAAAAAAAATTCGAGGCCCTAAGCTCTATGCAAAGGGAGGAGGCCAATTCTTCTGTGCCCAAAACCCCTGTTCAAGCGTGTGCTCACCAATAAATCTCCCCATTTCCCTTTTTTTGCATTTAAGTCTCCAGACAATTGAGGGATTTAACTGCAAAAGGCGGAAATCAGGGAATTGTGATTGGATGGGGACACGGAGCACACAAAAAACGGGTACAGAAGAATTCACGTGCAAAGGGAGAAAGCAAGTGCAAAATTGTTATTGTTTGAGCTTTCCTGATGCTGGAATCAGACAAAATGTCATGTGCATGAGAAATACTTATTGGTTTTAATAAAACGCGCTGAACAGCTATTATGATTTCATCATATGGGTTTATTTGTATGCTCATAAAATGATGTAAGGCAAGAGAAACTAGATCAGGGAATAGGTATACATGCATATAAATGTACAAAACTTCATGTAGTTCAAATAATACAAGCATGTCAAACACTACGTTTTATGAAACTTACTACACAACAAATACAATAGATTCCTAGATCTAAGAAGGAAAAAGGTCAACTATACCACACCCATTTACTTCGTCCAGATCATCCAGTGGCGCTTGAGGCTCAACAACAACAAACTTTTCAAGAGGAAGCTTATCATTGACAGTGTTTTCAATAAAAAAAAAATTGGGTCAACAGTATATAGATATAAATACACATCACACTGCAAACTAGCATCTTCCACACCCTAACTAAACAACAAAGCAAACAAAACCAAACTGTAAAGAATGGAATTTGCTGTCTTCCAGACCCTAAGCTCTCTGCAAAGGCAGAAAGTAAGTGCAAGGTGCTAAATTGGTGAGAGAATGGAAAACAGAATTGTACTATAAACACATCAAGGGGGCTTGAAATTTGGTCACATAGCAAGAAGCCAGCACTCATTCCGTTCAACCACAACAATTTCTCATATGGAAGGGAAAATAAGTTTTATCAGTATTCATTTTAACAGAAAATTTGAGGTCTCTTTCCTCCTTTCTTCTCCTCCTCCAGCGCTTAAGGCCCTAGGCAACCGCCTAGGTCGCCTAGGTCGCCTATGCCCAGGGCCGGGCCTGACAGTAAATACCAAATCAAATCAAAAAACTAATGAATGCAATGTTGAAGAACACAACATGTGAAAACGTAATTACTTTATTATTACAAAAGTAATTACGTCAAGACTTAGATACAATATTTTATCACCATAAGCATTAAACTCTCTCTTTATTTTACTAGCACTAACTTTGATACTCACACTTTTTTTTTGGTATGCAATTCGAGGACCCAAGGTCCCTATTTATAATACTAAAAGAACCAACTATAATATTCTAAAAAATTCTAACTAATTATGTTGCCAAAATAATCTTGAAGCTTCCACAAAACTTAAACTTAACCATTTCTTATTATAATGGCTTGGTCCAAAATGATAGATTTACTTATTTAATCTCTAGAAAACTCTAAAGAGTCGGTGATGCTTCTTCAATATGTACTCCCGCTCAACACCAACTCAGTCTTTCTTTTTGTAAAGTTTAATTGTTCCCTTAGCTTTTGAAATCTTGTATTGTTGATCCCTTTAGTGAATACGTCTACCATCCAGTCTTCGCTTTAATTTTACTTGGTGTATCACTAGCTCTTCTCGAAGTACCTTTTATCTTAGAAAATGATAGTGTGCCTCCACATGTTCGTTCATGCATGAAGTACGAGATATTCAGCTAGACGAATTGCAGATTGATTATCACAATAAAGTGGCATTGCATAGTCTGTATACCGGTGTAGATCTTTTAGCAATTGTACCAACCACGTACTCTCTTCAGTTGCCATTGCTGCTACTCTATGCTCCACTTCTGTGGTTGATAAAGACACTGTTGGTTGCCTTTTGCTACACCAAGATACTACTCCAGATCCAAGCTTGAATACATACCAGTAGTTGATCATCAAGTATCATGATCTCCGGCATGATCACCATCGCAGTATCCAACGATCTTTCATTTATCACCTTTCTTTTAAAGTAGACCATACTTAACGGTACCTTGGGCGTACCTCAGTATTCATCGTACTACAACTAAATGTGACTCCTTTGATTGTTGCATATATTGGCTCACTACTTCAACTGCATTAAAAATATATGGTCGAGTCAAACAAAGTATATTAGACTATCTACAAGTTGTCGATACATTGCTCTTTCATACAAGTTCTTCCCCGGCATGAGCACATATTTTGGCGTTAGCTTCCTTAGGTGTTGAGATGGTCTTGCACTCAACCATTCTGAATCTTTGCAATAAGTTTTTAGCATACTTTTGTTGACAGAGAAATAAACCTTCCTCAGTCCGGTTGATTTCTAATTCAAGGAAGTGTTTTAATTCTCCAAGCTCTTTCATTTGGAAGTGAACAAACAAATTCTCCTTTGTTTGACAAATTTCTGATTTATCATCATGAGTGATAATGAGATCTTTGAAAAATACCAAAACAATCACAATCTTTGCTTGCTTTTCTTTAACAAATAAGCTTGAACCTGCTTGTGTCATGACATATCTGTGCTCCACCAAGAACTCAACAATCTTGCCATACCATGCTGTTGGAGCTTGTTTCAATCCATAAAGCACATTTTTTTAGTTTACAGAAACACAATCATGATGAACTTTGTCTTCAAATCCCTTTGGTTGGACCATGTATATTTCTCAATCTAGTTCTCCATGTAAGGAGAAAGTCTTCACATCCATCTGCCATAGTCTCCAATCTTTCATGGTTGCAAGCATTTGTAGGACTGCACTGTTGTAATCTTAGCGACTGGACTAGTTGTCTCATCATAATTCAACCCATATTATTGACATAATCCTCGAGCTACTAATTGAGCCTTGTATCTCTCAATTGAATCGTCGGGACTTGTTCATACCTTGTAAACCAATTTGCACAAAATATGTTTCACTTCCTTCAGCTTTGGCACTAGCTCCCAAGTCTGATTCTTCTCTAGAGCATTTGTCTCTTCTTTCATAGCTTCTAGACACATAGAGTTCTGGGATGCCTCTTCATATGTCTCTGGTTCTCTTAACTTTTCTTCTTCAGCGACAGCTGAATTAGCATACTTAGGATTTGGTTTCCGCACTCTTATTGATCACTGAAATTGTAAACTTACTTCTTCTAGTTGATTGTTTTCTACTCTCTGATGCATACCTATTTGTAATGCATTATGAGATGCCTTATCCTCGGTGTTTTCTTCCTCACTTTTTTCTCCATCATCCTTCTCTGGAATCAGATGTACTTCAACAATTATCTTCTTCTGTAAATTGTCTTCTATTTCCTTGGAATCTGCAATTCTTCTTTTTGTGGTGACCACCATAAAAAATCTTCATTGAATACCACATTCCTTGATGTATAGCGTTTTCCTACTGTAGGGTCGCAACATTTCCACTCTTTCCGTTGGCTGTCGTATCCCACAAAGATACACCGACTTCCTATCAGTTTTTACATGTAGATGACTTGGTATGAAAATGTAGCACACACAACCAAAAACTCGAAAGTGATTTGCTGTAGGTTTACAGTCCCATAGTTTCTCCAACGGTGAAATGAACCCTAACTTTTCTTGGGGAGGCCTATTGATTGCATGAGCGGCTGTCTTCATATCTTCAACCCAAAATCTTCCTGTAACAATATTTGCGCGTAACATGCTTCGACACGTCTCTGCATGATGTCGATTCTTATTTTCATCTACTCTATTCTGTTGTGGTGTACTTACACACGTGAATTGATAGCATATGCGGCATTCTCTAAGGTACTCTGAAATTCATCTGAGGTATCCTCGCTACCGTTGTCTGTTAGAAGGCATTGGATTTTCTTGCTGACCTCTCCCTCCGCTATTTCTTTGAACTCTTTAAATTTTGAAAAGTTTTATATTTTTGAAAAGTCGTAACCAATAACCATATACCGCATGTCATTGATTGATGGTTTGTTGACTCGGCTGAACACCTAAGAATGGACCAGCTTCAACGGTGCTTTGGCATTAAACTTTGAATCTTCATACGGTTGATGCGCCTTACCATATTGGCAGTTGGCACATACAGTCTATGTTCTGATCTCGAGTTGAAGAAGTCCCTTCATCATGGACTTCTTCGTCATCACCTTAGGTTTGTGATAGTCGAGATGTCCTAAGTTATTTATTTCAACAAATGAAATCAAAGTCTACTTAGTACAGTGTAGATCAATCTTAGAACTTGTGTTTCACAATTTAGCTTTTTTAGGTTGGAATTTTGATAACTGCAGTTTATAGGGTAATTATTTTGAAAATGAGTTTGATACCATGTTTCTTCTAAAAACAAACCTAAAACCCAAAGTAGTAGCAATAAGTAAATTTTATTAAATTGTCCTGATGTAATCATTTAGCTAATTGTGTTCTGTTTTGCAATAGCTGATCCAAAGAGAACGGAACATCTACTGTCCTTGGACGGAGCAAAAGAGCGGCTGCAATTGTACAAGGCAGACTTATTAGAAGAAAACTCATTTGATGCTATTGTCGATGAATGTGAGGGAGTTTTTCATATGGCTACTCCTGTTTTCTTCACAGCCAAAGACCCAGAGGTTTCTCTTTGTATCTTATAAGTAGAACTTCAACACATTTCAATGCATCATGCATGGCATTAGTAATTTATGTTTGGTTATCTGTCACTTGTATGATTCTAAGCTTTCTTAGTTTTCTCCTACATCAAAATTTTCAGCCAGAACTGATTGAACCTGCAGTAAAAGGGACACTGAATGTATTAAATTCTTGCAGTAGAAGCCCCACTGTTAAAAGGGTTATTGTCACATCATCCACTACTGCTTGTGAATATAATGGTACACCTTTGACAGCGGACGTTGTAGTCGACGAGTCATGGTTTTCCTGCCCTTATAAGTTTTGCAGAGAGAACGAGGTTTGTGCTAAGAGTTTTTCCATTTTCCATTTTCTCTTTTCTTTTCTATGTAGTTATGAATTTTACAATTATTTTACACATAATATTCATTTTAATTAAAACGTTGAGTTTTAGCTTGAATAATGCACTGGACCATTATCTGTGTGAGTTTCACTAACATATTACTTATGACTAGTTATGGTATCATCTGTCAAAGACCTTAGCTGAGGAGGCTGCTTGGAAATATTCAAAGGAACATGGAATTGATATGATCATGATTCACCCCTCATTCGTAGCTGGTCCTCTACTGCAGCCAACTCTAAATGCAACTTCTGCTATTGTACTGAAGATGATTAACGGTATTCTTTTGCCAACATACATTTCTTTAAGAAATCACACAGATCTTAATCATTAATTTGTATTATGAACATTCGAGTAATCCATAATTTTTTCTGAATGGAATCGCTTAATCATATATACCATGTCTCCTATCTGTTCAAGTGATCATGCGTGTCTTTTAATTTCATTTGGGTATATACTGTATATTATTATTATTGTATTAAAAGTGAACAATCTACATTGCTTCATCATAATATAGTGTTTTTTCCCTTTCAATACAGGAACTTCATCAACATACCCAAATGTAACTAACGGTTGGGTGAATGTCAAAGATGTTGCTAATGCCCATATCCTAGCATATGAAGACCCTTCAGCTAGCGGAAGATATATTTTAGCTGAACGTGTATATCATTACTCTGAGATTGTGAAATTACTGCATGAGTTGTATCCTTCTCTTCAGATACCCCAGAAGTAAGCTTCTATATATATGAGCAATATGGATTGAATGTTATATGCGCACAATGCACACTAGTTACTGCTAATATAATTTTCTTTTTACCTTACACACATTTGAAGATCACAAGTTGTTAGAATATATTATCATGATATCCATTTTCTGATCAATTAATTACTATTATTATTTTCTGTGTAGATGCGAGGATGATAAGCCCTTTCCACGGCCAGTACATCTTATATCCAAAGAAAAAGCTAAGAGCCTGGGCGTCGAATACATTCCTATTGAAACTAGCTTAAAAGAGACTGTTGAGAGTTTAAAGGAGAAAGGTTTCATTAGCTTTTGACAAACATATCATTGTTGTCAACAGCACTTCATAAATTACTGTCTTGTCAACTGCACTTCACAATAAGAGGGAAGCTCGCTGCTATTTTCCTTCATCTCAAATTGAATATATCTTCTTCTACGTTTCATCAAATCTGAATAAATATTTCGTTCATGATTGCTTTCTTACCAAATGTGTAAAGAGTACGTTGAATAAATGAGAATTGTTAAAATCTGAGATCCAGTATTTGCTGATTAGAAAAGGAAATGGGTAAAAAAAATCAATGGATCCAATGTCGGTTAATTAGGAGCAATGCATTATTGATCATCATTTTCTTTAAACATTTCCATGCTCTGTGCAAATGTGTGAAAACATGCTATAGGCAGATTCAACTTCAAGATGAAACAACCAAAATTTGTGTTCGAACAAACTTGGCACTAAGGTCGTTGATTTGAATTTAGGCCTTTTGCTCGTTTTAGATTTATTTGAGTAACAACAAAGAAGTATGTATTGCTTGTTTGTTAGGCATGTTGTCTTAAAGGTGATCCAAAGAAGGAACCGTTCCCAACTGAGCATTATAAAACATTCCCTGGTATGAACGAGATAGGTTTACCCAATTTTGTGCAAAAAAAATATAAATGCCAAACCACACTAGTCCAATTCCGGGCGAGTAGGTTGATCCACGCATATACTCGCACATGTGGTGGCCATACATGCACTCCTGAAAATTACCCAAACAATTCAATACAGGAACTAAGGGACTTATATAACCGAGCCACTTTCAATATGCTACTAAAAACATGAAAAATTGCGGCCAATTCTCGCAACGGCTAGTGTTGGCTAAAAAAAAGTAGGCTGGCTCAAGCCGTCGCAAGCTGTCGGTTAACTGAATGTATCCGGGAACCCCAAGCAAAACATTTCATTTCACTATCTCCCTCCCTCGCGTACAAAAAAAATCTTAGCCAATGGCCAAAATGGCCTCCCCAAAGCTCAATACCCTACGCCAAAAGGAAAGTTGGAAAACAGTCCGTCGCAAATATTTCCCTACGCCATCTCTACGTTAGCATGTTTATGCATTCCCTGCGCCAAATTGTCTACGCCATCACTACGCCTACATGCCTACACGTTCCCTATGCGTGGGTCCCTACGCCTGGTTCCCTACGTCATCCCTACGCCATGCCTTCTTCTATTTAAAGTGCAAAAATTGGAATATCCTTACCCATTCCATGCGCATTCCCTACGCCGCCGTACACCAAAATTAGTATGGTTTTTTTATATTTATCTTCTTTTACCACATATCATAATAAAACTGAACACATGCAAAATCGTAACAATATATACCAATAAAAACGTTGTTGTAGAATGAATATCATGGTCAAATTACCATAAACTTGCTACAAATGTATTTAAAACAAATCATGTCCAACAAATAACAAAATAAAGTTGCTATATAACATAAACATGGTCGTTTCATCTAATTCAAGCATTGTGTAATGTACGTTACACAAATAGAACATAAAACCAACAGCCAAAATAAGAATAACTCATAAAGTTCGTCATATCTGCTGTTCTTGCTCCCGCCTCAACCCTAGTGCCCTCTTATATACTCTTGCACATAACTCATCTCTTTCTGCATGAAACCTAAATCCCCTTGTACTTTGTTAATCATGACATTCATTTCTTGATTTTTACTTCTTAACTCTTCTACTTCCTTCACAAGCTTCTCTCTGTCATCTGAAACTTCAAACCTAGCGGGGTATGTATTGTCTCTGTATAACTACACATAATTTTTTTTAATTCAATTAGCACAATGAATAAATTTTATAATACAATTAGTAAAACAAGCCTTTCGGCTCAATTTAACTGAGCCCAAAAATAAAGTCGCATAATCCTTTCCAATAGTTGCATTCATTATTCTTAAGCCGTTACAAATTATAGAGACTCGATACTTTAAGACAGAAATAATATTATGCAGTGTATTATGAAGGAAAAAAAATGAAAACGTTGAATAATATATTTCAGATCACTTACATGTTAACACAACTCTTACTCTACTACTAATAAGGTAAATTCCATTAACTAAATTACTTGACGTCTTTTTGAAATACCCAAACTACCCTTGCCACTCAATTAATTTTACAGTCCTCGGAGGTTTTTAATTTCTCCTGCTCCAACGTCCCATCTCTAATGGCGACCATCGCCTTCTATTTTCCCTATCACGAACATCCGTTCTCTCCTTCTACGTAGATAAACTCTCAATTCTACATATATATCTCTACCGCGAACCCTAGATTCTCTCCACTCTCAATTCTACGTATATCTCTACCGCGAACCTAGATTCTCTCCCTCAGGCGACTGACACGATATCTGCAAAATCCAAGATTCTCTCCCTTAGGCGATTGACACGATATTCGCGCGAACCCTAGGTTCTCTCCCTCAGGCGATTGTCACATCTTGCAGGTAAACCCTACATCGTCTTCTACTTATTTCAAAACCTCCACGCGCTGACCCTAGGTGCTTTCTCTCAGGCGACTGACACTGCTAATTCCACAGTCGATTCCACAGCTCCAGGTATGAGTCGGCTCCCTCAACTCTCGATTCATTCCACTGCTGATTGTCACCTTCTGCATATTTCGCATCCTCCAGGTAAAAACCTAGATCGTCTTCTGATTATTTCAAACCCTCCACGTGCGACTGACACGATTACAGTTCTCATATTATTATGCTTTGTGTTATTTCTATGTCCGTGCTATGTCCATGTGTGTCCTTCCTAATAGTCTGCAGCCTTTTCATGCCTAAACCATTTCGATATATCAAGGGCTACAAACTTATTCACCATTGGTAAATCAAACAATACATTTGTTATACATACATATAAGTGTAAATAATAGAAAACATTTGTTAAATAAAGTTATATGGTATTGTGATAAAAAGGGGATTTGATTCTGAACCTCGTCATAGATCTTCTTTCTGCCATTTCTTAAAAGTACCTTGAGTCCTAAAGAGAAGTATCACTGTTACTTAGGGAAGACATTTGTAGCTGAAATATTATGCACATGCTAAGACATATAACCTTTAGCACAAAATGAATTTGAATGGTACTTTATTTTATTCTCCCTATCATAAGTGATGAAGTATAACCATTTTTTTCCTCTTACGCTTACAATTAATATGTAATGAAGTGGAAACATTTAATTCCTTTATTCGAATGGCCTTTTGATTTTTTTTTTTAAAGAAGGATTGCAGTTGAATAAAGCATTTAATTCTCGACCGCATTCAATTTTTCCGCTTCGTGATTTGTATCTATTTAAGATTAATATTAGTTTTTACGATGAGGTATGACCAACTGAAAAATCGTGAAAGTAGAGAACTATATATGTTATCAGAGCAATGTTGAGGCTGTCAGTCTGCTCGGTTTCGTTGACGAGCTTTGTAAGTTAGTTGGTGTATTCAGGTCTTCAATTGCTATTCAGGTCATTAGTTTTCTACTTCTTTGATCTTCTGCTGCTATTTGGGTCTAATCTCGGATTCTACTGTCTTTAATTTGAATGGGAAAAACCAACTGAAGAATCATTGAAGTAGTTATATGCTTATGATTTTTTTTTTCATTGTATTAGTTATTTCTTTCGGTCAAATCATCTGTTCTCTATTGATTTGGAATACAGGACCATTTTTTAATTTCCTTTTGCAATTAAATCTGGCCACATCACGTTCATTTGGGGTTTCAAAAATGGAGTCAGCGGGATATTAATGCTAGAGGTATTTTGTCTATGCAATCAATTCTCATTCAAAAATCCTATTTTGTATCTGTTAGCATGGTTGTCTACTTGCAATTTATTAGCAAACGTTGAATAGGCTCAATTGTTCTTGTATGTACTGTCAATCTAATTAGCTAAAGTTACACATGTTTTACAGTGTGCTCATGTGATATCCATGACAGTTCAGAAGATTTTTCCTGATGATAAAGTGGTTATAGGTCAATGGTAGACAATGTTTTCTACTATGATTTTAATACAGGGCCATTGACAAACAAAAACTTGAAGAAAATAAAGAAACAAACGGTAATCTTTATAGGAATCTAACAATATCCATTATCATAAGCAAATGAAATATTTACCATGATGCTGAATTCACTTTGTGAGATGCAAGCATGACGTATGGATAAATAAAAGGAAAACAGGAAGGAATATGACAGTTTAATTTTTTCAAACACGTGAGTGAGCAGGAGCAAGGGTCATGGAGGAACCAGGTTTTAAATCTCGGATATCGGTCATGTTACGTCTTGGGGGTTTTATAGACTCGGTCTCGTATCGGGGGAGATCTCAGACGAAATGAGTCTAACTCGGGAGTTCGTCTCGAATTTTCATCCCGGGTTTGAAAGTTCGTATCGGAATAATCTCGGGGTACATGATATGTTAAAAATGATATTTTAACAAAATGATTTTTATGAATGCTATGAAAAAACATAGTAACTTAAACTTAAAATTCAAAATAAATTTATTATTCTTTATTTTGCAAAAGATCATTCATACTCTAAATCGTAATATTCTTAAAGCAGGAATATTGTTAGACAGGAAACATTAAAAGGATCCAAAACATTAAAAAATTCAGCATATAGAGACCATAAAATACATAATTTCATAAGTAACATGTATGTAAAAAGACGAATATGAAAATCATAAGCATTGTAAAACATATACGAACATACAATATAGTTATTTAACATGCAAAATGTAAAATAACAAAATATTGATATGGCTAGAATTGAGTTTTTTAATTATAGTTCTAGTTCATGTACAAATTTAAAGTTTAACCAAAATAACTAAGATCTCGGACGATGTTCCAGTATATCGTCTCAGTCGATATATCGTTCGATATTGCAATATCTCGGGCGATATATTTGAAAGAAGATTTAGAGTGATATTTGCTGTTTCATTTCGGAAGGAGCCCAAAACGAGATCTCGGAGTAAATCTCGGGCGATATTTGCGAGATTTGAAACAGCGTGGAGGAATAATTGGCAAATTTTGAAATTAGTTTTATGTTCTACATAGGGTACCGAAGAGAGCAATTATGAAATTATTAGCATGCGGCGGAACATGCTAGCTTAAGTAATTTTTGATCAAACATGAGAACAACAAATATAATCAATCGTTGCATCTGTACGCAATGAGAAATGGCTTTAGCACGTAGTCGGTGTGTTGTAGAAGTTAGCAAAATTGCAAAAATGTATCTGGTGGCCATTTCGACTTTACTCTTTCTATTAATTACCCTTCACCTCCTTTTCTTATCTGTTTCACATATTTGAGGTTATGATTTATTATTATATATTTAGATTAACACCACCTTGATTTGATTAAATGCAGAAACACCTGGAAATTTATTAGAAGGAATTTCACAGACTCAAGTTAGTACACTTGTTGTGATAAACAATTTACTTATAATTGGTGGATTTCAAGGAGAGCTAATTTGTAAGGTAAATTTGTTCTTTTGCATTGCAAAATTTCTCAGACCTTACGTGTGAAAATCTGCTTCCAAGTACTTTGGTTCTTGGAATCAAATAATGCATATATTGACATTCTCCTTATTGCTTTACAAATCATACCTTTGCCTGATAACACAAATAAGAATAATAAAATGCTTCAAAAAAACATATGGCATAGCATGGAAGAATGACACACTGTTTAAAGCGTACCTACATTTTTAAAAAGAGGCCAAGAGAAGGGATCATAGACATTTAAACTGGGATCTTAATTTGTTCTCGATATAGGTTTATTAGTTTCTTGAATAACGTATTTTTCCTTTATAGTATGCTTATAATTAGTTACTTATATATTCTATACTTAATCCGTTCTCCGTTGTTGAGGGAATGTGGCATTTATTTGATTTAATATTTAAAATCCCAACTGAAAAAAATGAAAATTCTATAACAGGGCCGTTAAGAAAATGTCAAATATTACTTCATGGGAGAACTCAAAGAAAGCAGCCATTGAAGCCGAGTTGAAGAAAATTGAGGTAACTGGAAAGTTTTCATTTCCATTTTTTTCTACTTTTGTCTTTTCAATTAAAAGAAGATGAACTAGAAATAAAAATAAAAGAAAATAAAATAAAATCATATTAGCTAAGTTTGAATGAAATCAAAGCAATAATAATGACTTCATATTCTACATATATAATATATATCAATTTAGAATGTAATTGAATTTTTGGTGGTATGAGCCAGGATCAAAAATTATGGCTCTCTTACTATATACATACATCAAACTAGGACATATTTTAGTTTTCCTCCTTGAAGTGACACGTATGGTAAACACCAAGTAGACAAATAAGTGGTGTAGAACATAACAGATATTTTAGCAACGTGATATAATTATCATGGAACAAAATATAGTCAGTGAAGCTTTCAGATAGATGTTTCTGAAAGTATGCCTTCATGGAGCATCTATTTTAGATCATAAGTGATATATACAGTGAATTAAAATTACAACAATATGCTACGCAGGAAGATTTGGAAAAGAAGAAGGGAGAATACGCAGAAAGGATTAACAACAAGATAGCTATGATACATAAAGCAGCAGAAGAAAAGCGAGCAATGATTAAAGCCAATCATTTTCCTTAAATAACGCATTTTTCTAGAAACCTTTAGCTTTCCTTTTTTATTTTCTAAGAAGCATTTAATGACTTGGAGAATACAATATATTACTTTGCTCTGTCTATAATAAGCTAGAAGGGGGAAAAGGAAGTTGATATTATATTTATTTTTCCTCAACAATATAATAAATTGACATCTCATTTTCGCTCCTTATTAGTAACAGACTTATTGTGACAGAGATGTAGAAAGATAAACATGAGCATTTGTAAATGACATATACACGTAAATAACCTTTTTATGAAGTTGAACTGATTTTGCAGGTTATGCGATATGCTAAATTATACATATATAGGATATAATATGTTATAATACCGTATCTTATTTTGTAGGTTATGTGCTTTTTCTCGCATACATGATAGATCGGTTGTATCACCACCTCACCAAAATATCCACTAACAAGAAAACGTGTCATGCGTTAAGGAAAGAGATCGAAAGACTTCAAAACGAGTTAAGCTCAAAAGAAAAGGATGAAAAATCATTTAAAGATAAGAAGAAGCTCCATGAAGAAATTTCGGCCTTGAACAAAAAAAAATCCGTGAGCTCGGTTCATAATCAAAAGCTAAAGAGAAAAAAGCACGCGATGCAGAAGCCCACGCTGTCTCCCTTCAAAAACAGTACGAAGAAATGCTTCTCGATTGTGATCGTCTTTTACAAGATAATAACATACTTCAAAGCCAACCGTTGTCTTTAAGAAGGTGAAAAGAGAACATACTTGGGTTGTGAATTTTATTTTTTCTATTACCATTTTCTTTTTATTAACAGTGAAGAGGTTGGTTCAGTAGTCAATTTATGCCTTCTCCCTCTCTTTATTCAATGGTTGGACCCTGTTTTTCTAAAGTTTGCCTGGTTATGATATGATGTTCATGAATGTATGGTTATATGATTTTGACATATATTTCTATGGGAATATTTTCTTTTGGAGTTGAACTGTCTCTAGAAAATACAGATCTGTTGGTTATTTATTGTCTTGGAATTTCTCTCAATTGGAATTTGAACTGACAATTATCCAATAAGTTGATGGATTAACTAAATGTAGCATTATACCAGAATTATGCCATATGCCAAGCTGCATCGAGTTGTTTATGCCCAGACAACGAAATTGGGAATAAGATGCCTGTGCTTGGTTAATGCTTCTCAAAGCAGACAATAAGCATCCTGGATAATGAAGTAGATGTCTTTTACAAGATAATCAAATACTTCTAAGCCAGGCATAGTCTTTAAGAAGGTGAAAAGAGAACATACATATAGAGCAAAAATTGGTCACAATCCATTTAGCATATCGCATAGGGTACACCATATATAGTAAATTTCTATTTATGAAGCTGAACTGATTTCTTATGTTACTATACCATAAATAATTTATATTAGGGTTTGTTTACTATTGTTTCCCCACTGGCGGATGGTAATTTAATGTTTGTTGTTGCCATGAAATATTGACTACTTAAACTTATGAAATTCACTGTATATTCAAATATGGACTACATGCTGACTTCACAAACTGCATTTTCTGACATTGCTAATGCTTTGAGCCTTATAAGTACAATCTAATTTGAAATTGTTTACCTCTTATGTAATGGATTTTATATATTATTCAAGATGGAGATTCACCTTAATGTATATTGTCATTTTTGTTAATGATTTCTCTTTATACATATAATTAAATTGGTCAATATGTATATTTCCAGAACCATGACATTGGCGGGATGAAGGTGGAAGAAGAGCCTATGGCTTGCATATAATACAACTCCTTAAAAGGATCCGATTCAGAGTTCAGACATGTTTTCATTTGAGTTGACAGGTATGCTATTATAACTACATCTATCCATATATGTGGAATGGCATTTAGTTTGAAGAAAACATGGTTGTTTTCTCAACTAAATAGTCTAAATTATTACCTGTTATTTGGAAGTTTTGTTTGGGAACATTGCTTTTGATTTTGCATGCTAAGCTACAAATCATACGATCCATGTTAATGTTAATTACTAACAACATAAATAATGAGACATAATGATAGTCCAAGTATAGTACATTGTTGTTACCATTATAAATGCTAGGCCATATAGCTTTTGACAATTAATTTTACATTATATTGGTAAAAACAGATGCCTTAAGTGTCAACTATTCATTTTATACTTCCATTGGATTTTTACTTTTACATATTTGGAGGTCAACAAACATTAGAATTATCCATAACTGAATTTTTTTATTTATTTGAGCCCATGCTAATTGTACATAGGGATTTAAGTGCAATTCAAGTATCACCTAATAGCACAAAACAATGTGTCTAGCTTTGCCTATTGAGTAAGCCACCCATCATTGATTGTGTGTTATACATGACACACAGAACATATAGCTGTCCAATCAGCAAATATTACTGTTTTGACCTAATTTTATATCTTAAACGTGAAGTGAAATATTTTTTTTCGTCAACTACAGTTTGTCCTTTTGTTCTCTTTCTTCATAAAATTACAACATGCCAGTTTTAGATTATAAAGGCAAATTTTAGTGGAATTGGATGTAGTCGTTGATGTCTTTGCTGCTTCTGAATTTCTGCTCAACATTTTATTCTTCTAACTGTTCTTTGCTTTATTCATTTAGTCCCTTTCTTCAAATCATTTGAAGAAAAGGTGCATTATTTTTTATGAACTTTAATGAAATTGCATATTATCATTGATGTCCCTTGCTTGCTTCAGGATTAAGCTTGGATATTTGACTTGGATTTCATTTCTTTAAAAGGTAAATCAGACCATACTTCCCTTTTGCAAAAATAAGTTTTTCATTTCTCTCTAACTGTTTCAGATAAATATGTTTTGTTTAAACATTCACATATTCCTATCAAATGGAAATGTGCCATAAAAAGGTTAATCGTATATTTAGATGGAAACATCTACTTTAATTAAATAAAATAATTTTTTTAATTTACCATATACTATTTTTGTCTCATATTCCATTTGTTCCACTAATAAGAATGTCACAAAAATAGCATCTAATATTTAAGTTATAAGATTCCTTTATTTTCACTTAACAGAAAAAAATCTGTCTTTCATGACACATTAAAAATTGGATATATTTTATCGTTTACGGCAAAAGAAGATAACAAAAAATTATCAGTCTTGCACGAAAGGAACTATCAAACAATGTGCTCATAACTTATTTTATTATAACTGTCGTCTACTATAGTTCCATGTACCGATATCCTTATTTTCTTATCCATCACGAAATCAGATGCTATTTTAATCGAAATCAATGCTGGAACAAAATTATCATCAGCTTTTTCTTCATATCCCAAAAGATAACATAAGCTCATCTTATCATCGTATACAAATTATATGGCATGTCGGTTCATCATTTATTTATGATGAGAATACTTCATCTGCCTATTTCATTTATAAAAAAATTGTTAATATTTTGTTGTCTTTTCTTGCTCCTTGCATTTCTGATACATGTAGTACTTCGGTGCTAAGAATTTTTTCTTCTCCCATTTCCATTTAGTATCATGAAAAATGGTGAACTCTACATTTTGTTTTGTTTATCATTAAGTTAAAAAGAATTTAGCTATTTGTGGTCGAGCTTGAGATGAGGATTCCTTTTTGATATAGCAAACCTGGTATTCATTATAGATTTTCAAAAGCTGTATAGGATCTCACATTTTCAATCCTTAGGTCTTTCTTCCAAAAGGGATACAAAGGCATGAATTCTTTTAACTCGTGAATTTTCTGATTTCTATTTCCATACTTGCAGCTCTTTCTTTTTCACTGTCAAGGGGGATGTAACATGCCAAAATTTTGCAATAATTTAAATTATTAAATTTAATATGTTTTTGAACAAAATTGTTTAAATATAAGAATTTAATGATTTATTTCATGTATTGATAATGTGTGAACTAAAATTTGGATTCTTAAATATTTAAATTTGTCCACAGTAAACAACAATTGATTTATAATTTTATCTGAATTTTATTTCGATTTGAGTGGAAATTATAAATCTTTGAATTTAATTTATTGGCTAATAAACAGAAAACAAATATTTATTATATTAGTAAATTGGTTTAATTTGTCATTTTGCAAACAATTTCAAAAATCGATAATATTAATTTTATTTGATCCAAAATTTTAAATTAATGTAATATATAAAATTTCGTAGCCATCAAAATTTTAGTTGGATCATAAGAAATTAAAACGCGTATAAATTTATATGTACAATTCGAGTAAATAATCAAGTTTAAAAAGAAAACTGCTACAAACTTTGGAATAGGGCTGTAAAACATATTCCATTGTGTTCAGAAGGCGTCAAAACCTATTGTTAAGCAGTTAGGGGGCCTGATTTGGACCCAGTCCAAAATTTTGGCTTTATAACACGCAAAATGATGAAAATATTATTATTTTATTATTCAAAACCCTAATTTCGGAGGCCACCGTTCCTTCTTATTCAATGGCCAGAAATTGCCAAACTTCTTCCTTTAATTTCCACTTCGATTCTCGATGATTTCGAACGATTTTTGAAGCAAAATTGTAGAGCTCAGAGAGAGCTTTACATCCATACAGTTCATTTATGTTAGATGTTTCACAGTTTGCCAGAATTTGGCCTTAAAAGCAACGCGGGTTTCACGGTTTTTGAAGCGTTATGGACCATCGACGGCCGCCGCGTTCTGGCCAGTGATGGAGCAAGGGGAGGTGCACGTCATGGAGGCATCGGGTCGAAGTCCGATCGTCCCTGGGAGGTTGCGTTTGATGAGATGGAGCACGAGATTGGGTTCACGTGTTTTTTCCTGGAACCAAATTTTAATGAAGGATAAAAGGGATCTAGGGCGTTGACGTTGCGAACGGTTATTGGGGAGGAGGTTTTTATTTATTCAGTGTAACTTAAAATTCGTAATGATAACTTTCACATACGATCCCAGATTTACGCGCGGTTGGATTTGTTTTAATCGTATCGAAATTCCGGACAACATGGAGCTATCCCCGACTAATTCTGAAACTGTAAATTTTAGGCTAAAAAAATTGGATTTCAATCTCATTTGAACCAAAGGTGAGTGATTAAACCCACTCACATCAAACTAAAATATTTGATTGTTAGTTAAATTGAATTTATGTTATGATATGATTGTTTTGGTTTCTGTTTAACTGTTTAGATTTATTATTTATGTCAAAATTTGCATAGACTGTATAATTTAATTTAAATGTTGATATAAGTGTATAGTCAGAATTTAATTTCTGTTTAAAAACCTCATATGTAATGACTAGTAAACTAATATCACGTTGAACTGTTTAGATGTAGTGATTTTGATTGATGTCGTGGGATGATATATTTAATGTATTAATATGTAATTCATCTTGGTATCGACATTTGTTTATATATATAGTGATTTTGTTGATCAATCCCAACCATTACCTTAGATGTTACGGGCATCAAATAATAAGATCCAATGTGAGAAGTTAGTCATATCATGCTTAAACCCGAGGTTAGACTGAGTTATGGTGTAATTTTACCCCGAACCGCTCGACATATTCAGTGATCGCAACAACAGGTCTAATGTGAGTGGTTGGTGCATTAATAATTAATTAATGCCAATAAACAGACATGCTAAGAATGGAAAGGTTAAGTAATATGACATGAATGGGTAGGTTAAGTAAACCTGAACTTGATTGCTCAAGAACACTTAACCATTTTAACATGTTAATTAGACAAGTGGGTGCGGTTGAGTAGATTAATAGCACTTAACCAACATAATATGATAAGTGGGTGGGTTAAGTTAACTTGAATCGATTGATATCACTTAACCGTTATAGCATGACTAGCGGATGTGTTGGTTTAACTTGAATGGGTTGATAACACCCAATCGATATAACCTGATGCGTGGTAGGGTTAAGTAAACACATGAGGGTAACACTTAACCATTATAATATGACCAGTGGATGGGGTTAAGTTAACATGCGCTTAACCAATATAACGTGATACGTGGTAAGGTTAAGTAACAACAGAGGGTAATACTTAACCGTCACAACATGATAAGTAGGTGGGCTAAGTCAACGTACACTTAACCAATATGACATGACATGCTGTGGGGTTAAGTTAACAAAAGGGAGAACACTTAGCCGGTATAACAAGACTTGCGGTAGGGGTAAGTAACACAAGGAGCAACACTTAACATGATGTGTGGTAGGGTTAAGTAAAACAAGAGAAAACACTTAACCAACTTAACGTGATGGACGGAGAGGGTTAAGTACATATCAAGTTGGTGGGTAATATTAGTATATATAGGCCCACGAACTTAACCGTTAAATAAACATACTTGAATCAGTGAGATGGTTAAGTACATATCGGGTTGGTGGAGTAAATATAGGCCTACAAACTTAACCATTAATAAACATGATTGAATCGGTGGGTTAAGTACATCACGGGTAAGTGAATAATATCTGTATATATAGGCCAACAAACTTAACCAGTAGGAAACCCTAGTAACGGGGACCCATTTCAGTAGTAACACACATAGGTGTATCATGGTACCCTGAAACTAGGCAGGGTGGGGCACGATTACTGGACTGATTGTAAGCAGTCAAAGCGACAGTGAGTGGTGCAGCAGTGTAGGTTCTAACGGAGTGCAGGCGTGCACACACTTCGGAGCAGAAAAAGCAGGCAATGGGCACCAGTAGTATACACTATGCATTCTAGAATTGTGTTCGGCCGCCACCATGGGACGTGATACACCCCATGGTGGGACCAGCATAGGTATCTACAATCATTGGGGGTCGTATGACACACGCAGGTAGCATAATCCCTAGTTGGTCCTAGGTCGCATTAACCTTAAATTCGAGAAGCGTTCAATAGGTAGCATAAACCCTAGTTGGACCTAGGTTGCGTAAACCCTGGTTGAATCTGGGAAGCACCCGATAGAAAACCCTAGATTAGATCTAGGTGATAAATAATAGATGTACACTGGAAAGCAACCACAATTTCGGGGATTGGGATCACGTTATCATATGATCATTTTATATAGATCACTAATTGGGACACTAGTCAGGTGGTGCAAAGCAAATAGATATCACTAAAATATTTTTATGATGAAGCTTAGAAATCTTGCGATGTTATACTTGATAGAAACCTTGCGATGTGATACTTGGTAGGAACCTTGTGATGCTACTCTTGATAGGAATTATATGATGTTATACTTGATTTTTCATGCCTGTAACTTATCTTGTCATCATGCTTATGTTTATTTTCAGTTTATTCATGCCATGTTATCTTTACCTGTTTTTATGCTGAAAGTCACTAGGACTTACTCAGTCTTTATGACTGACCCGTTTTGTTTCGCCTCTTTTTCTTCCATTCCCCCCTCCAGGTTTCGCAGGGTGAGAATACATCTTAGTTCGGATCTTACCAAGCCCCAAGGCTCTTTCATGTACGACTTGGATTTCTCTTGGCTATGTCTTGCTTTGCTTTATTGGGGAATATCACAATTTATTTTTATGCTTCTATGTTTTTGAGCAAGACAAATATTTTAACTATGTAATTGGGTATTGGAAATTGATGGGCTTTTGTTATAAACAATTATATTTAATAAATGATTTGAAGTACTTCTACTTTACTTTCCGTTGTTTTATATATGTCTGTCTTGTAATATTTCTGTCCCAGTACTCATAACGCTCCGTTGAAGTTAAGGCATTCCCTTTGTGAGTGACCTTAACGGATGTGGGGTGTTACATTTGGTATCAGAGCAGAAGGTTACCAGATTGGGCAAAAGCTTTCAAAAACCTTATGAAATTATTTTCAAAACGTTTACAAAGAAGCATTTTTATAAGAAAAGTTTTGATTGGTTAAAAAGGCATATTCCCCAAAGCCATATGCACTATCTTTTGATTCTCTCGAATCTCTTCTTTCTCTCTTTTCACCATAGTTTTGTAGGCGTACGACACATGTCGGAGGGCAAAGGAGTGCCCAACCTCCATCTGTAGCCGCAGCAGTTTTACTTGCGACTAATCTTATTTCAAGCTTTGCAGGGTTACCGTGCGATGGAGGTAGCTTTTGAGAAACTTATCAACAAGCCTAAGAATGAGAAACTTGTTGATATGGCTTAATCCACGAAGGAGGAAAAGGTGAATGGGAAGAGGCCAAAGTGAAGGAATAATAAAACCCATGACAAGAGAGAGTATCTTTAGTATGGTAAAAAGGGACATGTAGTTAAGTATTATAGGACAGGGGCAAGGGCAAAGAACAAGATCGTCGAGAGGGCAATTGTATGCTCTCACTACTAGCGTACCCTAGAGAGGTGGTAACATTTCTGTTAAAGGTTTAGCTTTTCTTTTCTATCATCCCGTTAGAACTTTGTTTTTGTACATCACATCCTTTTAATTCTGCTTCGATAGTTGAGTCTCTGCACCTTAGTACTAGCATAGTAGAGGATCCCATTTTTGTCTCAAATCCTGTTGGGGAATCAGCTCATTTATTCATGACTTGTTTGGATTTGAGAATGTCTATGCTAAGTGTTGAGTTTAGAAGTAATGCTTATGTTTTTTTGGGCTATGGGTTGATCCTAGGGATGGAGTGGTTATCCAGTAATGGTGCCATTCTTGAGTATGAAAAGAGGGTAGTTAGACTCTTGACTTGCCTTGGTAATGCCCTCGAAGTCTAGTGTAACCCTTAGGGTTCTGCCATGCTTAGTTACCTAGAATCTCTTGATACATTTATTGATCCGCTCGAGTAGTGTTCGCCACTAAGGCGGATGGTTCATTTCGCTTATGCATGAATTATAGAAAATCATCTTAGTAAGTACATTTGGCAGCATGGTTGGTATTTGTTTGTTTTCAAGAGATGGTTCTTCTGTGTGGAATACCTTATAATAAGTAAACGAGATCCAGGATTTACTAATGAATTTTGGAGAGCTTGCATGAAACCATGAGTACGCAGTTATGTTTGAGCTGAGTATACTAGAAAAAGAATAACTGAAAGTGGAACGAGAGGTGACAGTGAAATGAGTACTAACTCATATTTTGGAAATAGGAATTAAGAAGCTACGAAATTGTGAAGTTAAAGACGGCCAAAGCAAAATGGAGTTAAGCTCAAGGAAATGCGACTTAGAAGATTGAAGACTAGATACGCGCATCATATCTCCTTTTTTTAAGAGTTGATCCTTGATCACTCTTTTCCTGTAGAGCTTACTTGCATGCTATCTTTTAAGTATATCCTCTCGGTCCTATTCTCAATCCTATTTCTGTTGCAAACCCCATATGGATCATCTATTAGTAATACATGTTAGGGCTTGAGGGTGTCCGTTGGGTTGAGTAATTCTTTGGGTGTCAGCCTGATGTTGATTTCGGTCTTCGGGGCTGGTGCTTAGGGAGTTCTTCTCCTAATCAGTATATATGTGACGTAGATTTCCAGTTTTGACATTGCCTAAAGGGCACAAAGTTTTTACTTGCTTCTATCATTCGACTATATCTTTAGTTAGGAAATTGGGTGTGAACATGTGTTTGAGACATGTTATGATTGATGGTTGTAAGTGGTTGCAAGCGGTTGCTAGTGGTTGCTCGTGGATGCATATACATGCACATTAGACACTAGATCGGCTCAGTCACCTTTCATATTGCATATGCATGAGTGTTTATACTTGTTTATGGATGAATTTGAATGTGTTATCATGTGGATGTTGCATATAGATGGATGTTTGTGCACACATATAGTGTTTATGTGACTAGGACTATTTGCATACATGTTGGACTCATGGCACTAAACATATTTTGCATTAAGAAGATAAATCAGGCCTGATCATTTGCATTAGACAAGGAACATACACACACACTTCTTGAATATTTTCATACAGCATTAGAAATCTCTTAAGGACAATGAATGCCTGTGATTGATGATTGAGTAGATGGATGATTGGATGGTAGGACACATTCTTCTTAACCTGAAGATTTCGGGGACGAAATCCTTTAAGGAGGGGAGAATGTAACAACGCGAATTTTAATAACATGTTGAAACAAGAAATCAAGGTATAATTAATTTTTAAAATGAGAATTATGGGAAACGGGTTGCGCCATTACGTTCGTCTCGGAATTCTGCATGAAACTGAGTTTTCGAAAATCGGAGTCCGGATGAAGAAGTTATGGCCTGTAGAAGATTCAGCAAATTTCAGGCAGCACAGAACCAGGCAGGTCGACCTGCGGGGTCATGTCGACCAGGGGTTCGACCTACCCCCTAGGTCGACCAGGGAGTCGACCTCCCCCCTTGCAAGTTGACCTGGTCGGCCTGTTTTCGCCCAGAACCCATTTTTGAAGCCCGGGACGTGTTTCGATGGCCCGGATTGATTCTAGGGTTGATCTAAAGGCCCTAAATAGTTCCTACACCTATGAATACACCTTAAGCCTAACCTAATTCATAACAAATCATTCTTACACCAAAATGCTGCTGAGATCCCTCTTGATCTTGGCCGCCACCTCTAATAAATTTCCTAAGCTTTCATACACAATCCAATTCGAAGATTAAGGCTTCTACAATGATTCAAGACAATAAATCAACAACGCCGCAACATTTCTACAACAAATTCAGTTCTTAATTCGTTAGCCATGATCTGTAAGTTCTTGTTACTTTTAGATTTAAATATTTAATTATAATATGGACATGAAATAAAGTGGAATTGGATTTAAGTATGTTTATCGATTCAGATCTATTTCTGCTGCATCTTGAATTTTGAGACTTGTCTATCTTTATTCTCATGTCAATTTCATGATCTACTTAGCCCGTCGTAAATCAGTTTTCTTGATTCATGTTGATATTATTATCAAGTTGTAATCTTCATGCCTGTGATGATGCTTTTCTCTCTGATCTTATTCTTATGCAAAATTCTACCTTCCCCTATTTATTTTCTTTTGATGAACCTAGGTCAATTTCATACCTAGGCCTAAACAACGATATACGTGCGATGGTATACGGGGGAATATTGGAATATTGCCTAGTGGAATATATGTGTTTGGTGGAATCGAAGGCATAATATGAAAATTGGATGTTTGGGGATAATTTACCATTAACATGAAACAGGGTAATTTTGGGTATTGTCATTATAATGGTTATTGCGCGATTGGGATTGATATATGTAATTTGATATGGATCTTGATATATGTAATTTGGCTAGAACTTGTTATGGGTAAATTGATGTAAACGTGGTATACATGTAATTTTGGGTATAAAACTTGATCTATGTAAATTGATCATAGCTTTGTAAACATGTAAATCATGAATCTTGACATATGTAAAACAACATGAAACTTGGTATATGTGTAAATTGACATAAAATTGGCATACATGTAAAACGACATGAATTGAACATATGTAAATTTGGTATAAATTGGGCATATGTAAAACTGACATGTAATCTAGAACTTTGGGCATATGTTAATTATGTAAAATTTGGAGTTGAAATGTATATGATAATTTATGACTTGGTAGAGGTTTAATATGAATGCGCCTAAGTTGGGTTTTGGGTAGTTGGCATGTATTGTAAATAAAAGGCTATAACTTGGCATAAATTTATAGTGAATTATGATAATACTTTGGGAATACGTTTTGGGGCAAAACGTGAATTATGAACACAAACGTGAACATGGCTAACTCGAGGTTGGGTTGAGTTTGCAGTGTAATTCTGCCCGGAACCATCCGACATATCCAGTGACTGCAAATAATAAGATCCAACGTGAGAAGTCAGCCATATCATGCTTAAACCCGAGGTTAGACTGAGTTGTGGTGTAACTCTGCCCGGAACCGCCCGGCATATCCAGTGACCGCAACAACAAGTCTAATGTGAGTGGTTGGTGTATTAATAATTAATTAATGCCAATAAACAGACATGCTAAGAATGGAAAGGTTAAGTAATATGACATGAATGGGTGGGTTAAGTAAACCTGAACTTGATTGCTCGAGAACACTTAACCATTTTAACATGTTAATTAGACAAGTGGGTGGGTTGAGTAGATTAATAGCACTTAACCAACATAATATGATAAGTGGGTGGGATAACTTAAGTTGAATTGATTGATATCACTTAACCGTTATAGCATGACTAGCGGATGTGTTGGTTTAACTTGAATGGGTTGATAACACCCAATCGATATAACCTGATGCGTGGTAGGGTTAAGTAAACACACGAGGGTAACACTTAACCATTATAATATGACTAGTGGATGGGGTTAAGTTAACATGCGCTTAACCAATATAACGTGATGCGTGGTAAGGTTAAGTAACAACAGAGGGTAACACTTAACCGTCACAACATGATAAGTAGGTGGGCTAAGTCAACGTACACTTAACCAATATGACATGACATGCGGTGGGGTTAAGTTAACACAAGGGAGAACACTTAGCCGGTATAACAAGACTTGCGATAGGGTTAAGTAACACAAGGAGCAACACTTAACATGATGTGTGGTAGGGTTAAGTAAAACAAGAGAAAACACTTAACCAACTTAACGTGATGGACGGAGAGGGTAAAGTACATATGAGGTTGGTGGGTAATATTAGTATATATAGGCCCACGAACTTAACCGTTAAATAAACATACTTGAATCAGTGAGAGGGTTAAGTACAAATCGGGTTGGTGGGTAATATTAGTAAATATAGGCCCACAAACTTAACCATTAATAAACATGCTTGAATCGGTGGGTTAAGTACATTATTTGTAGGTGGGTAATATTTGTATATATAGGCCCACAAACTTAACCAGTAGGAAACCCTAGTAACGGGGACCCATTTCAGCAGTAACCCACATAGGTGTATCATGGTACCCTGAAACTAGGCAGGGTGGGGCACAATTACTGGGCTGATTGTAAGTGGTCAAAGCGACGGCGAGTGGTGCAGCACTGTAGGTTCTAACGGAGTGTGGGCGTGCACGCACTTCGGAGCAGAAAAAGCAGGCACTGGGCACCAGTAGTATACACTATGCATTCTAGAATTGTGTCGGGCCGCCACCATGGGATGTGATACACCCCATGGTGGGACCAGCATAGGTATCTACAATCATCGGGGGCCGTATGACACACGCAGGTAGCATAATCCCTAGTTGGACCTAGGTCGCATAAACCCTAAATTCGAGAAGCGTTCAATAGGTAGCATAAACCCTAGTTGGACCTAGGTCGCGTAAACCCTGGTTGAATCTAGGAAGCGCCCGATAGAAAACCCTAGATTAGATCTAGATGATAAATAATAGATGTACACCTGAAAGCAACCACAATTTCGGGGATTGGGATCACGTTATCATATGATCATTTTATATAGATCACTAATTGGGACACTAGTCAGGTGGTGCAGAGCAAATAGATATCACTGAAATATTTTTATGATGAAGCTTAGAAATCTTGCGATGTTATACTTGATAGAAACCTTGCGATGTGATACTTGGTAGGAACCTTGTGATGCTACTCTTGATAGGAATTATGGGATGTTATACTTGATTCATCATGCTTGTAACTTATCTTGTCATCATGCTTATGTTTATTTTCAGTTTATTCATGCCATGTTATTTTTACCTGTTTTTATGCTGAAAGTCACTAGGACCTACTCAGTCTTTATGACTGACCCGTTTTGTTTCGCCTCTTTTTCTTTCGTTCCCCCCGTCCAGGTTCGTAGGGTGGGAGTACAGCTTAGTTCGGATCTTACCAAGCTCTAAGGCTCTTTCATGTACGGCTTGGATTTCTCTTGGCTATGGCTTGCTTTACTTTATTGGGGAATATCACAATTTATTTTTATGCTTCTATGTTTTTGAGCAAGACAGATATTTTAGCTATGTAATTGGGTATTGGAAGTTGATGGGCTTTTATTGTAAACAATTATATTTAATAAATGATTTGAATTACTTCTACTTTACTTTCCGCTGTTTTATATATGTCTGTCTTGTAATATTTCTGTCCCAGTACCCATAATGCTCCATTGAAGTTAAGGCATTCCCTTTGTGAGTGACCTTAACGGATGTGGGGTGTTACACACAGCCTAGTGGATCACCGAGTAAATTCTTCAGCTTGGTCACACTTCGTCTGCTTCATAGTCTGTTAACAATTAAGATACACAAGTTTAATTTTAAACATACGCATACAAACTTTATATAACATTATTAGGCAAACTTACTAGTACGAGGCGGTTGACAATAAGAGGATGCCATTGAAGTTTATTTCAGAGGAAAATTTTGATTTTTGACCATTGAAGCTAGTTTTAGGAGGCAACTGAAGTTTATACCCAAATTAGGCCTAAACCAGCAATTTATATCCGTTATAATTTCTCAAAAGATGAATCCAGAGATGAATAAATTAAAGCTGGACACTGCGCTGCATGTACAGGCTTGACACTGGTGCATGTACAGGCTTGACACATGATTTCTATGTTGTGGTATGCTCAAAAGGTGAATCAATGAACCATGGCTATATGCCAAAACATAAAAAGTTGCACCCTGTTCGTAAAAGATGACTCAATATGTGTATATATACATATCTCCTCATGTAGAACTTATCAGAATCAGCTGTTCATAATAAGTGAATCAATGAAAAACAGACTTTGATTTATGTTTTTTTCAACCACAGGAAGTTTTCAGACGTCTGGGAATAGTTTCAGGCGTCAATGTTGAATGATTTTTAAACCAGTGTATATTTTCAAACGTCTGCTAATTTTTCAGACGTCTGATTTTAGTTTTCCTGTTTTTTATTTTAATCCTGTCAATTTTCGGACTTCTCGTTTATTGATTCAGACATTTGGTTTTTAATTTTTTGTGAGACGTCCCCTTAATTTGAATAATTGTTTACATAATTGCATCACGATCACCACCAATTAATAATTACTTGCATAATTGTATACTTAATTCTTTATGCACTCATTAGCTCTTTGATTTAATTTATAAAAACATGCATATACCTTGATAATGTTTTATTATTATAATCACTTCTGTTTTGTAGAAAACATATTTAAACTGTTTCAAATATTGCATGACAGACCACTAGTTTCAAGTCAAACATTAAATGCAAGTTGATTAGTGTTCATGGAGAGAAAGAAGTTGTTGCTGAAGGACGCGTGTCTTTGACTGACCCAAATGCGATGGTCCATTTTGTTTGTTTGGGAGAAGGTGCCGTTAAAGTTTAGGTTGATATTGTTAAAGTTCCAAATGCACCTTTATGGGCACCTACATCTGAGTTTGAGTTTATTGAATATGCAATTGGTTCTACTATAGCTTGGCCTTCTGCAAATGTCGCCTCAAAATCGTTTTCAAGTAAGAATGACTTATACTTCTCTTTACTTATCATCAGTATGAATGATGGAAATACTCCTTATTATGATTGTTTTGGTAGAATTTTACGTCAAGCATGATTTCCCTTTTCACCCCTTAAAATTGAATTAATATTTAAATTTCGTTTAGGTAGATAAAACCGGAAAAAATAGAAGATACGGTGACCTAGATGTGCTCAAACATTTTGATTTTATACAATTTTTCTTTCTTGCAATCAGGTGTTGATGTTTGATGCATGACAAAAATTCAACTTTGGAGCACACAAGCTTGGACTTTGAACGGTTTATATTTTTCTTTTTTGTCAGTAAGCATCTTTTGTAAAAACAAGTTAGATGGGAACATCAATTACAAAATGTTATGTCCAACTATTGTATATTTGGCATATGGAATTATTATAACTTATGTGATATAGTTTTATAATTCTAATTCTTTTGTGTTGTTTGAATTTCGTGATGATTTTGAACTGCATTGTGTAAAAATGATAAATGCTGATAGATGTAGCTTAACAACTCTCAGAAACGCTGTGATATATTTTGAAAACACCGTGATATGTTGAGAGTAACAACTTTTCTTACCAGAAATAAACGATGTAATATATGATGGAAAACGCTGTGCTATATGGACGGTCATAACATTTCTTGATGTTATAAAACACTGTTATATATGTTGAAAACGCTATAATATGCGGACGCTGACAATGGTTATATCCGTTTTAAAACGTTGTTGTATATTCATACCAACGCTGTGGTATGAAGCCAATAACAATGTTTCTAACCCATATAAAACGCTGTTATATATGTGATGAAGGAGGAATAATTTGTGTTATCTATGCAAACACAACTACACAAAACGCTGTATAAACATAATGACAATGCCAATTAAAACGTTGTACAAGACATAGCAACAACACCAGCTAAAACGGTGTATAACAGCATTTTTTCAACGCTGTCAATGAACATATTTCTTGTAGTGCAAATAAGGAAATTAAGAGACTTCGTAGTGATACAGGAACAAAATATGAATCTACTTCTATTTTGGATTTTTATAAATTACATGGTATAGTACATGACAGAACTGCACCCTATTCACCTGAAATATACAGTAAAGCTGAAAGAAAAACTAGTACCTTTACCGAATTAGTAGTTTCCATTTTATTAAACCTGGTGCAACAAAACATTGGTGGGGGATATATTATTAACTGTGTGCTATGTTTTGAATAGAATCCCTAAATCTAAGACTAAAATTTCACCTTATGAAATTTTAAAGAATTATAAACCCAATGTGTCCTACTTTAGAACTTGGGGGTGTTAAGCATATGTTCGCATTCTAGACCCTAAGAGAATAAAATTAGCAAGTAGAGCATATGAATGGGTATTTATAGGTATATTGTTAATAGCAAAGTATACATATTTTATGACCTAAATACACATAATATAATTGAATCAATTGATGTTGATTTCTATACAACAAAATTTCCTTTTAAATTAAGGAATAGTGGGGGCATTTCATGTATGCCTATTAGAACAGAATTAATGAAAATTCTGAAACTGAACTAAGAAGAAGTAAAAGAGCAAGAACCGTAAAATATTTTGGTTCAGATTTTTGTGCTTTTACTGCAGAGGAGGATTCCTCAAACCTCCAAGAGGCTTTATCTTCTTTAGATGCCATTTGGCAAGAAGTTATAATTAATGAGATGGATTCTTTGGAATCCATCAAGACTTGGCACTTGGTAGATTTACCTCATGGCTGTAAATCTATAGGTCGTAAATGGGTACTTTAAAGAAAATTAAAACCTGATGGCACTGTTGATAAATATAAAGCACGATTAGTAGCTAAAGGTTTTAAACAAAAAGAAAATGTAGACTTTTTTGATACATTTTCACCCGTAACTAGAATTACATCCATTCGAGTTGTGATTTCCCTTGCATCTATTCATAATTTATTAATTTACCAAATGGATGTTAAAACTACTTTTTTAAACGATGAATTAGAAGAAGAAATTTATATGTACCAACCAGAAGGTTTTGCAGTTCCTGGTCAAGAACATAAAGTTTGCAAATTAGATAAACCATTATATGGTTTAAAACAAGCCCCTAAGCAATGACACGAAAAATTTGATAACTTAATAATCTCAAATGGTTTTAAAGTTAATGAAAGTGACAAATGCATTTATTATAAATCTGAAAATGACATTTGCACTATCATATGTTTGTATGTGGACGATTTACTTATTTTTGGATCAAACATTCATGTCATAAACACAGTCAAATCTTTATTAAGTGCCAATTTTGATATGAAAGATCTAGGTAAGGAGAGTGTAATCCTTGGTATTAATATTACTAGGTCAGAAAAGGGACTTTCTGTGGGTCAATCTCATTGCATTGAAAAGATACTAAAGAAATACAATTACTTTGACTGTAAACCTGCATGTACACCATATGATCCCAGTGTAAAGTTATTTAAGAACACTCGTGAAGATGTAAGATAGTTTGATTACACGAGCATCATTGGCAGCTTTCGGTATGCCACTGATTATACTAAACCCGACATTGCCTATGTCATGTGATTATTGTGCAGGTTTACCAGTAGACCTAGTATAGAGCATTGGAATGCTATTAAAAGGGTCATGAGTAACCTTAAACGAACTACGAACCTTGGATTACATTATGACAAGTTTCCAGCTGTATTTGAAGAATACTCCGATGCAGAGTGGAATACTTTATCTAATGATTCTAAAGCGACCAGTTGCTATGTATTTAGCATCACTAGAGGAGTTGTTTCTTGGAAATCCAAGAAACTGACTATTTTGGCTCAATCTACTATGGACTTTGAGATGATACCACTAGCCACAACTAGTGAAGAAGCAGAGTATTTGAGAAATCTGCTAGATGAGATTCCCTTATGGGAAAAACCAATTCCAGCTGTGTTGATCCATTGTGATAGTACCGCGACTATTACAAAACTTCAAAACTATTATTATAATGGTAAGAGACGACATATACGTCCTAAGCACAATACGGTTAGAGAGATACTCTCTTCAGGTATTGTTAGTGTGGATCACATACGCAGTGATGGAAATTTAGCAGATCCTTTGATGAAAGGACTGTCTAGAGAGAAAGTCCTGAATACTTCTAAAAGTATGGGATTATGCCCTTACATTGTTGAGTCACACACAATGGCAACCCGACCTAATGACTTGAGATCCCAAGTACTAGGTTCAATGGGTAAAAACAAGTTGTGTCGTGATAGTAGTTGAACATGATATTTAATATACCAATAAGCATGTATTCTTGAAGTGATTAGAGGTTGAGTTGATAGAAACTCTTAATGAGATCTATACTGTATTTGGAATGGAGTACCTACCTTCAGGAGTACCCATGATAGACTCACTTATGTGAATGTGGAAATGTGGTCGTTTCCTATGGAGTTTTGCGCAAAACTTCTAAAGCATTCACTAAACTAGGATAGACGTGCATAGCCATAAATGCACATGCTTTTTTGATTGCACTATAGAAAGGGTTGTATTTGGCCTGATGTTAGGAATGGAGTTCAAGATCATGTGTCACTCTAGTAAGAACTGAATCTTATCACTATGCAAATGTTCAAGTCGGAAGACACCTTTGTTTATGTAACAACCCGAATTTTTATAACATGTTAAAACAAGAAATCAAGGCAGAATTAAATTTTAAATTTAGAATCAGGGGAAATGGGTTACGCCATTGTGTTCGACTCGAAATTTTACATAAAATAGAGTCCGAGTTTTCAAAAATCGGAGTCCAGATGAAGAAGTTATGGCCTGTACAAGTTTCAGCAGTTTTCAGGCAGCACTCGACCAGGGGGTCGACCATAGGGTCGACCTACCCCCCAGGTCGACCATGTGGTCGGCCTCCCCCCTTACAGGTTGACCTGGTCGGCCTGTTTTGACCCAGAACTCATTTTTGAAGCCTGAGACGTGTTTTGATGGTCCAGATTGATTCTAGGGTTAATCTAAGGGCCTAAACTAGTTGCTACACCTATAAAAACACCCTTAGACCTAACCTAATTCATACAATAATTCATATGACACCAAAATACTGTTGGACTTCCTCTTGATCATGGCAGCCGCTCTCTAAACTTTTCTCTTAGCCTCCAAACTAGATTCAAACTAGAGATTAAAGCTTCTACATCAATTCTACAACAATTCAAGAAGATAAATCAATGTCTCTGCAATGTTCTATGACAATTTTAGTTCTTAATTCATTAGCCATGCTCTGTAAGTTCTAATTATTTTAAGATCTAAATGTTTAATTATGATGTGGCCATGGAATAAAGTGGAATTGGATTTAAGTATGTTTACCGATTCTGATCTATTTCTGTTGTTCCTTGAATCTTCTGTTTTGGGACTTGTCTATCTTTATGTTCATGACAAGTTTATGATCTATTCAGCAGTTTTCTTGATTCGTAATGACGTTATCATTAAGTTGTAATATTTATGCCTATGATGATGTTTTCCTCTGATCTCATTTTTATTCAATTTCTATCTCCCCCAATTTATTTTCTTTTCATGAACCTTGGTCAATTTCGGACCTTGGCCTAAAATCGTGATTTGCTTACGATATGTATACGGGGGAATTATGGGATTATTGCCTATATGAATATGATGTAATAATTGGCAACATGAAATTGGATATTATCATTGTATTTGCAAGTTTGGGCTTGATCTGTAAATTTTGGTATAAACTTGTTATGAACAAATTTGCATAAATATTATATACATGGAATTTGACACAAATAGGATCTATGTAATGTAACATGAGATTTGGTATATATATAACATGTATGTAATTTGGCATGTAAATTAAACCACGAGTTCGGGCCTATGTAAATTAAATCAAAAGATTAGGCTTACGATTGGGCATATGTAGAATTGGGGATTTGAATATAAAAGCGATTGTAAATTTGATAATTGGCATAAATATGTATTTTGAACTTGGGTAGTTGGCGTGTGTTGTAATAAAAAGATTACAGTTTGGGATAACTACATCATGAATCATGATTTGGGTTTATTTGGGCATGATACATGCAATTTTGGCTAGAACTCGATATGGGTGAAATAGCATAAACTTGGCATACACGTAAATAGGCAAGAATTGGACATATGTAAACTGACTAATATTGGGTATATATATCCATATATATATATATATATAAATTGGCATGTAATTTTGGGACTTGGGCGTATGTTTATTAATATGTAAAGTTGGGAATTTGAAACATGAAAATGACTGTGTATTGGATAATTGACTTGAACACGAACATGAACATTTCTATATGTTAAACACATGAACTGATATTGGGGTTTTGGGTGAAATATGACCATTAATAAACCTTTGACACGAGGTTAGACACGGTTTGTGGTGTAAATCTACCCGGAACCGTCCGGCAAATCCTGTAGCCATAAAGTGTCAGTCTAATGTGAGAGGTCGAAGGCCAAATTGTAGGCGTAACGGTTTATGACACGAGGTTAGACCCAGTTTGTGGAGTAAATCTGCCCGGAACCGCCCGGCAAATCCAGTGGCCACAAAATGCACGGTCTAATGTGAGAGGTCATGATTCGTTCGTCATAATGAATGAATTAAGGAATACTGACCATAATAAGACGTGGGTATGGTTAGAGGGTTAGGTGGGATGACATGGAAATTTGACATGTAAATGTGGACCTAACCGGTATGTGTTAAGAACAGGTAAAACTTATAAATGTAGGCTCAACCAACATAATTGTTAATCAGACCAATGGGTGGGTTAAGTAATATGACTAGACTAATGACACTTAACCAATATGATATGAATGAGTGGGTTAAGTAACGTGGCTAGGCTAATGACACTTAACCATTATAATTTGACTGGTGGATGGGGTTAAGTTAACATGCACTTAACCAATATAACGTGATGCGTGGTAAGTTTAAGTAACAACGGAGGGTAACACTTAACCATCACAACATGATAAGTAGGTGGGCTAAGTCTATGTACACTTAACCAATATGACATGACATGCGGTGGGGTTAAGTTAACACAAGGGAGAACACTTAGCCAGTATAACAAGGCTTGCGGTAGGGTTAAGTAACACAAGGTACAAATTTAACCGATATAACATGATGTGTGGTAGGGTTAAGTAAAACAAGAGAAAACACTTAACCAACTTAACGTAATGAATGGAGAGGGTTAAGTACATATCGGGTTGGTGGGTAATATTAGTAAATATAGGCCCACAAACTTAACCATTAATAAGCACGCTTGAATCGGTGGGTTAAATACATCACGGGAAGGTGGGTAATATCTGTATATATAGGCCCACACACTTAACCAGTAGAAAACCCTAGTAACGGGGACCCATTTCAGCAGTAACCAAAATCAGGTATCAACGGTACCCTGAAACTAGGCAGGGTGGGGCATGATTACTGGGCTGATTATAAGCGGTCAAAGCGACGGCGGTGGGTGCAACAGTGTTGGTTCTAACGGAGTGCGGGCATGCACACACTTCGGAGCAGACAAACAGGGCACTGGGGGCACCAGTAGTATAACCTATGCCTTCTAGAATTGCGTTGGGCGGCCACCATGGGTCTTGATACATCCCATGGCGGGACAAGCAAAGGTATCTACAATCATTGGGAGCCGTATGACACACGTAGGTAGCATAATCCCTAGGTTGGACCTAGGTGGCATAAACCCTAAATCCGAGAAGCGTTCAATAAGTAGCATAATCCCTAGGTTGGACCTAGGTGGCATAAATCCTGGTTGAATCTAGGAAGCGCTCGATAGAAGACCCTAGATTAGATCTAGGTAATAAATAATAGATGTACACGTGAAAGCAACCTTAATTTCGGGGATCAGTGTCACGTTATGATTTTATCATTTTATATAGATTACTAGTTGAGACACAAGTTAGGTGGTGCAAAGCAAATAGATATCATTTTAATGGTAAAGCAGAGAAATCTTGCGATGCTTGATAGAAATCTTGCGAAACTATACTTAGTTCATCTTGAATTGGAACCTTGCAATGTTATACATGACAGAAATCCTATGATGTTATTCTTAGTTATCGTGCCTGTAGCTTATCTTGTCATCATGCTTATGTTTACTTCCAGTTTATTCATGCCATGTTATCTTTACTTGTTTTTATGCTGAAAGTTACTAGGACTTACTCAGTCTTTATGACTGACCCGTTTTGTTTTGCCTATTTTTCTTCCGTTCCCCCCCCCTCAGGTTCGCAGGGTGGGAATACAGCTTAGTTCGGATCTTACCAAGCTCCAAGGCTCTTTCATGTACTGCTTGGATTTCTCTTGGCTATGGCTTGCTTTACTGTTTTACTTGGGGAATGATTTATGACTATGGTCTTATGCTTCATTACTATTGCAAGACAGATTTCGATGTAATGGATTTAATAGCATTTTGATGTAAGAGGCTTTAGACCTTTCTAGATTTTAAAGCAATGAAATTTGGTTCTTTTTCCGCTGTTTTATATGTTCTGTCTTGTAATATTTATGTGTATGTTTACCTAGATAATGCTCCACCAAAGCTAGTGCATTCCCTTTGTGAGTGACCCTAGCGGAGGTGGGGTGTTACATTCGGTATCAGAGCAGAAGGTTACCAGACTGGGCAAAAGTCTTTAAAACCATTTTGAAATTATTTTCAAAGCCATTTACAAAGAAGCATTTTTCAAGAAAAGTTTTATTTTTAAAGGCTATTCCCCAAAGGCCATTAGCATTATCCGTTGTTTCCTTGTTTGAATCCCTTTTCCTTTCTTTCCTCCATCTGTTGCCACATTAGTTCCATCTACGACTAATCTTATTTCAAGCTTTGTAGGGTTGCCGTGCGATGGAGGTAGTTCTCGAGAGACCTGTTAACACGTTATATAAGAGGGGATAAGAGTGGTTAAGGCGAATGAGGCTCAGAACAAGAAGGTAGAAATGTTTCTATAGGAAAGTCTAGTTTATCTTTCTATCCTGTTCGTACCCTTTTTGATTATGGTACATCGCATCCTTTTTATTTCTGCTTCGATAGTTGAGTCTCTGCACCTTAGTACTAGCGTAGTAGAGGATCCCATTTTATTCTCAAATCCTGTTAGGGAATCGACTCATTTATTCATGACTCGTTTGGATTTGGAATGTCTATGCTAAGTGTTGAGTTTAGAAGTAATGCTTATGTTTTTTTGGGCTATGGGTTGATTCTAGGGATGGAGTGGTTATCCAGTAATGGTGCCATTCTTGAGTATGAAAAGAGGGTAGTTAGATTCTTGACTTGCCTTGGTAATGCCCTCGAAGTCTAGTGTAACCCTTAGGGTTCTGCCATGCTTAATTACCTAGAATCTCTTGATACGTCTATTGATCCCGAGTAGTGTTCGCCAATAAGGTGGATGGTTCATTTCGCTTATGCATGAGTTATAGGAAATCACCTTAGTAAGTACATTTGGCAATATGGTTGACATCTGTTTATTTGCAAGAGATAATCCTTCTGCGTGGAATGCCCTATAAACGAGATCCAGGATTCACTAGTGAATTTTGGAGAGCTTGCATGAAACCATGAGTACGCAGTTATGTTTGGGCCGAGTATACTAGAAAAAGAATAAGTGAAAGTGGAACAAGAGGCGACAGTGAAATGAGTTCCAACTCATATTTTTGAAAAAGGAATTAAGAAGCTACGAAATTGTGAAGTTAAAGACGGTCAAAGCACAATGGAGTTAAGCTCAAGGAAATGCGACTTAGAAGATTGAAGACTAGACACACGCATCATATCTCTTTTTAAGAGTATATCCTTGATCCCTCTTTTCCTGTAGAGCTTACTCACATGCTATCTTTTGTGTATATCCTCTCGGTCCTATTCTCAATCCAATTTCTGTTGCAAACCCCATAGGGAGTATGACTCATCTGTTAGTAACACATGTTGGGGCTTGAGGGTGTTCGTTGGGTTAACTAAACTTTTTGGGTTTTATAGGATATGGGTTAGTTTTAGGAAGGGATTTCTTGTGACCTCAAAGGAGTCCATCATGCTTAGTTTCCTAGAAACATATATTGGTTGGGTTGAGTAATTCTTTGGGTGTTAGTCTAATGTTGATTTCGGTCTTCGGGGCTGATGCTTAGGGAGTTCTTCTCCTAATCAGTATATATATGGCGTAGATTTCCAGTATTGACATTGCCTAATGGGCACAAGGTTTTTACTTGCTTCTATCGTTCAACTATACCTTTAGGTAGGAACAATTGGGTGTAAACATGTGTTTGAGACATGTTATGATTGATGGTTGCAAGTGGTTGCTAGTGGTTGCTCGTGATTGTATAACACACATTAGGCACTAGATCGGCTCAGACACATTTCCATATTGCATATGCATGAGTGTTTATACTTGTTTATGGATGAAATTGGATGTGTTATCATATGGATGATGCATATGGATGGTTGTTTGTGCACACATATAGTGTTTATGTGACTAGGACTATTTGCATGCATGTTGGACTCATTGCACTAAACATATTTTGCATTAAGAAGATCAATCAGGCCTGATCATTTACATTAGATAAGGAACATATACACACACTTTCTGCATATGTTCAAACAACATTAGAAATCTCTTAAGGACAATGGATGCCTGTGATTGATGATTGAGTAGATGGATGATTGGATGGTAGGACACATTCTTCTTAACTTGAAGATTTCGGGGACGAAATCCTTTAAGGAGGGGAGAATGTAACAACCTAAATTTTTATAACATGTTAAAACAAGAAATCAACGCAGAATTAAATTTCAAAGTCGGAATCAGGGGAAACGGGTTACACCATTGCGTTCGTCTCGAAATTTTACATAAAATAGAGTCCGAGTTTTCGAAAATCGTAGTCCGGATAAAGATGTTATGGCTTGTACAAGTTTCAGCAGCTTTCAGGCAGCACTGGATCAGGGGGTCGGCCATAGGGTCGACCTACCCACCCCCCCCCCCTCCCAGGTCGACCATAGGGTCAACCTACCCTCAGGTCGACCATGTGGTCGACCTCCCCCCCTTACAGGTCGACCTGGTCGGCCTGTTTTGACCCAGAACTCATTTTTGAAGCCCGAGACATGTTTTGATGGTCCAGATTGATTCTAGGGTTATTCTAAGGGTCTAAACTAGTTGCAACACCTATAAAAACATCCTTAGACCTAACCTAATTCATACAATAATTCATATGACACCAAAATACTATTGGACTTCCTTTTGATCATGGCCACCACTCTCTAAACTTTTCACTTAGCCTCCAAACTAGATTCAAACTAGAGATTAAAGCTTCTACAATAATTCCACAACAATTCAAGAAGATAAATCAATGTATCTGCAACGTTCTACGACAATTTTTGTTCTTAATTCATTAGCCATGCTCCGTAAGTTCTAATTATTTTAAGATCTAAATGTTTAATTATGATGTGGCCATGGAATAAAGTGGAATTGGATTTAAGTATGTTTATCGATTCTAATCTATTTCTGTTGCACCTTGAATCTTCTGTTTTGGGACTTGTCTATCTTTATGTTCATGACAAGTTTATGATCTATTCACTAGTATTCTTGATTCGTAATGACGTTATCATCAAGTTGTAATATTTATGCCTATGATGATGTTTTCCTCTGATCTCATTTTTATTCAATTTCTATCTCCCCCAATTTATTTTCTTTTCATGAACCTTGGCCAATTTCGGACCTTGACCTAAAATAGCGATTTGCGTACGATATGTATACGGGGGAATTATGGGATTATTGCCTATATGAATATGATGTAATAATTGGCAACATGAAATTGGATATTATTATTGTATTTGCAAGTTTGGGCTTGATCTGTAAATTCTGGTATAATCTTGTTATGAACAAATTTGCATAAATATTATATACATGGAATTTGGCACAAATAGGATCTATGTAATGTAACATGAGATTTGATATATATAACATGTATGTAATTTGGCATGTAAATTAAACCACGAGTTCAGGCCTATGTAAATTAAATCAAAAGATTAGGCTTACGATTGGGCATATGTAGAATTGGGGATTTGAATATAAAAGCGATTGTAAATTTGATAATTGGCATAAATATGTATTATGAACTTGGGTAGTTGGCATGTGTTGTAATAAAAAGATTACAGTTTGGGATAACTACATCATGAATCATGATTTGGGTTTATTTGGGCATGATACATGCAATTTTGGCTAGAACTCGATATGGGTGAAATAACATAAACTTGACATACATGTAAATAGGCAAGAATTGGACATATGTAAGCTGACTAGAATTGGGTATATATATATATCCAAATATATATATATATATAAATTGGCATGTAATTTTGGGACTTGGGCATATGTTTATTAATATGTAAAGTTGGGAATTTGAAACATGAAAATGACTGTGTATTGGATAATTGACTTGAACACGAACATGAATATTTCTATATGTTAAACACATGAACTGATATTGGGGTTTTGGGTGAAATACGACCATTAATGAACCTTTGACATGAGGTTTGACTCGGTTTGTGGTGTAAATCTGCCCGGAACCGCCCGGCAAATCCAGTAGCCACAAAGTGTCAGTCCAATGTGAGAGGTCGAAGGCCAAATTGTAGGCGTAACGATTTATGACACGAGGTTAGACCCAGTTTGTGGTGTAAATCTGCCCGGAACCGCCTGGCAAATCCAGTGGCCACAAAATGCACGGTCTAATGTGAGAGGTCATGATTCGTTCGTCATAATGAATGAATTAAGGAATACTGACCATAATAAGACGTGGGTATGGTTAGAGGGTTAGGTGGGATGACATGGAAATTTGACATGTAAATGTGGACCTAACCGGTATGAGTTAAGAACAGGTTGACCTTATAAATGTAGGCTTAACCAACATAATTGTTAATTAGACCAATGGGTGGGTTAAGTAATATGACTAGACTAATGACACTTAACCAATATGATATGAATGGGTGGGTTAAGTAACGTGGCTAGGCTAACGACACTTAACCATTATAATATGACTGGTGGATGGGATTAAGTTAACATGCACTTAACCAATAAAACGTGATGCGTGGTAAGGTTAAGTAATAATGGAGGGTAACACTTAACCGTCACAACATGATAAGTAGGTGGGCTAAGTTAATGTACACTTAACCAATATGACATGACATGCGGTGGGGTTAAGTTAACACAAGGGAGAACACTTAGCCAGTATAATAAGGCTTGCGGTAGGGTTAAGTAACACAAGGAACAACACTTAACCGATATAACATGATATGTGGTAGGGTTAAGTAAAACAAGAGAAAACACTTAACCAACTTAACGTAATGAACGGAGAGGGTTAAGTACATATCGGGTTGGTGGATAATATTAGTAAATATAGGCCCACAAACTTAACCATTAATAAGCACGCTTGAATCGGTGGGTTAAGTACATCACGGGAAGGTGGGTAATATCTATATATATAGGCCCACACACTTAACCGGTAGGAAACCCTAGTAATGGGGACCCATTTCAATAGTAACCCAAATCAGGTATCAACGGTACCCTGAAACTAGGCAGGGTGCGGCACGATTACTGGGCTGATTATAAGCGGTCAAAGCGACGGCAGTGGGTGCAACAGTGTAGGTTCTAACGGAGTGCGGGTGTGCACACACTTCGGAGCAGACAAACAGGGCACTGGGGGCACCAGTAGTACAACCTATGCCTTCTAGAATTGCGTCGGGCCGCCACCATGGGTCTTGATACACCACATGGTGGGACCAACATAGGTATCTATAATCATTGGGGGCCGTATGACACACGTAGGTAGCATAATCCCTAGGTTGGACCTAGATGGCACAAACCCTAAATCCGAGAAGCGTTCAATAAGTAGCATAATCCCTAGGTTGGACCTAGGTGGCATAAATCTTGGTTGAATCTAGGAAGCGCTCGATAGAAGACCCTAGATTAGATCTAGCTAAAAAATAATAGATGTACACGTGAAAGCAACCTTAATTTCGGGGATCAGTATCACGTTATGATTTTATCATTTTATACAGATTACTAGTTGGGACACTAGGTGGTGCAGAGCAAATAGATATCATTTTAATGGTAAAGCAGAGAAATCTTGCGATGCTTGATAGAAATCTTGCGAAACTATACTTAGTTCAAATGAATGGGAACCTTGCAATATTATACATGACAGAAATCCTATGATGTTATTCTTAGTTATCGTGCCTGTAGCTTATCTTTTCATAATGCTTATGTTTACTTCCAGTTTATTCATGCCATGTTATCTTTACTTGTTTTTATGCTGAAAGTCACTAGGACTTACTCATTCTTTATGACTGACCCGTTTTGTTTCGCCTCTTTTTCTTCCGTTCCCCCCCCCCCCAGGTTCGCAGGGTGGGAATACAACTTAGTTCGGATCTTACCAAGCTCCAAGGCTCTTTCATGTACTGCTTGGATTTCTCTTGGCTATGGCTTGCTTTACTGTTTTACTTGGGGAATGATTTATGACTATGGTCTTATGCTTCTTTACTATTGCAAGACAGATTTTGATGTAATGGATTTAATAGCATTTTGATGTAAAAGGCTTTAGACCTTTCTAGATTTTAAAGCAATGAAATTTGGTTCTTCTTCCGCTGTTTTATATGTTCTGTCTTGTAATATTTCTGTGTATGTTTCCCTAGATAATGCTCCACCAAAGCTAGTGCATTCCTTTTGTGAGTGACCCTAGCGGAGGTGGGGTGTTACAGTTTATGTATAATCTTTTTTTTAAAAAAACTGCTCAAATATTTTTAAAAGTTCAAGTGGGGTATTGTTGGAAATTAATTTCAAAACAAAAGGATGAATTATTAAAAAAAATGATTAAATGTGAGATGGCTCTTATATGTGAATAATATCACATCTTGAGACTATATGAAAGAAACAAGTATTTATACTTGATTCTTAGAAGCCATATTAGGGCCGTGGGGCTTCCAATACATGTTTTGTTGTTAGAAGGGAGACTATGCATTACCACCACACATGTGCACGTCCGACTCGACCCGACCGGACCTGGCTTGGGCTTGGCTTGGTGGTGTAGACATTTATATTTTTGGTTCGAAAAACCTTACGTTTTCTGAACTATTTTTTATTTGAGATGGTAAACATTTGATCCATTTTTTTGATTGGACACTTTCTCCCACTCTCCAGCAGCTGTTCGACACACTCATTTTCGTATATATTATCTTCGGCTTTTAGATGAGAAAAAACACTGAACGACATTTTCTTCTTTACTTCCACCTTTAAAATACGAGTGGTTATTTTTGTGTTCGAAAGTGCAAATCTAAATTTATTTATTCTGCAAGCAAACCAAGTATTCTTCGAGGTTGTTTTATCCTAGAGACGGCGGTGACACGTAAGAACTGGTTTGCACCATCGACCATACAGCCGAATTGTCTTCAAGATAGTGACGAAGTCCCCGACTCAGCCATTGTTTCCAAACAGTATTAATTCCCTACTTTGGAGGAACTAGAGTCCACGTTCCATTATGAAGTAGTGCACTGATTTCAACTTCAATAGCTTGCCTCCATTCTTTATGTCTGAGAGCTTGAGTGTAGAAGTTTGGTTCTTGGAGATGAAGATTAGGCATTGGGTGTTTGGTTGCTGTGTAAATCTTAGGCTTGAATATGCCATCTTTTGAAGGTGTCTGCATGAGGTGTGTTGGCATAAAATATACTATTGGAGTTGGTGCAGGTTGGGAAGATTCTACTTATGGTGATGTATGATCCAATGGAGATGTTATATGTGTTGGTGGTATTAAGGTAGTTGATGCATGTGAATTTCGTTCTGGACAAAACACTCCAGTAGACATATTTGGAAGAGGGGGGCTTGGAAAATTTGTATTAGAGGAAGTAGAAACTGGTGGTGGTGTAGGCGTAGGAGGAGGACCAAAGATAATCGGAATATTCGTGGAATTGAAGTTTCCATCATAGGGTGTATTAACTGTTTCTGCAAAAGGAAATATGTTCTCTATGAAAGACACTTGTAGTGAGATGTATAAATGATTCATGGGGATGTGAAATCAAAGATAACCTTTGTATGTTGAATAATATCCAGTAAACATACAACATAGTGACCCGGGTGCTAGTTTGTGTGCAGCATATGGTTTCAAATGAGGGTAGCCAAAACAACCAAAGACGCGCGATATGTTGTAGTCAGGAATGGTACCAAACAACATGCGGTTTGAAAAGCTTCAACCCAGAATCATTCAGGAAGGCTAGATTGAGAAAGAATAGTGGTGCCAGTTTCTCGAATGTGTTGATGACGAATTTCAGCCAATCCACTTCATTCGGCAGTAGGTGGATAAGAGAATCTATGATAAATGCCATTTGCTTCAAGAAATGTCATGAATTTTCGATATTCGGTACCATTATCAGATTGAAACACTTCTATTTTTGTGTTGAGTAAGTTTTCAATCTTGTTTTGAAATTAATAAATATCGGTAATTCTTCAGACTTTCGACGTAGAGGAAATTTCCAAACAAGACGGCTGAAAACATTCATTAACAGTAAATAATAACAGAATCCATCTTTAGATATGATAGGTGAAGGTCCCCATAAATCAGAAACTATCAAGTGCAAAGGAGATGAATGAAGAACTATCATGGAAAGGATGTTTTCGACTTTTATTTACATGGTATGGATTGCAACAGCAGATTTTACTACTATAGACTGGAAGCGAAAAATTAGAAACAACATGTTTCACAAGTCTAAACATAGGATGTCCTAATCGCTGAAGCCAAACATCAAGCGAACATTTATTTGACAAAAAAGTTGAAGAAACAAAATTCGAAAAATCATGAGCATTAGCGAAATAGTAGAGACCATCTTTAATCAGCCTTGCAACACTGTTGTCCCCATATAACGATCCTTCACAATAAAATAAGTAGGATGAAATTCAAAAAAAACATTATGTCAGCAGAAAATTGAGAAACAAAAAGTAATTTTGCTTTAAGAGAAGGAACATAATGAACTGGACTCATGTTAAATGTACGAGAGTTTGAACGATAGACGGTCTTACCAATATTGCTTGTAGGAAGGCTAATACCATCACCTAACGAACTTGGTCGGGTCCATCATAAGGGCTATGAATATGCAGATTCTAAAGATCCCCAGTTACATTGGTAGAGGCGCCACTGTCAGGTATCCACTTACCACCATGATGGGTATTTGAGTGAAGAACATAGGACATATTTGAGTATGGTTGTTGTGTACAGTTTTGACTTTGTTGGGGAGGTCTATAGTCTGGGCCAGTGAAGGTTTGATCAAACCGATGCCAACATCGTTGATATGTGTGATTCCTTTTAGCACATATTTGGTATGGTACTTGTAATGAAGTATTGGGTTGACGATTTACGTTTGATCAACTACCATTTCCACGTTTGTCTTGACTGAAGCAACTGCCACGTCCACGAGATGATTGACTGATTGTGGCCATGTTGACAATAGCTTGATGGGAAAATGAAGCTTGCTATGCTTGAATGCGCATTTCAAAGGCTTGGAGATGCGCTTGAAAATCATCCACGGAGTAAGTAATGTTATCAATAGTGGCAGATACGGTGGTTACAATTGGATCATAAATTAATTCCAATCCCATGAGAACGAGTTGTTGAAATGCCGGACCTAGTATCTTTTATCCAGAGGCAACGAGGAGATCAACAATGGAACAAGCATGAACTAAATATTCAGTCATCATCTTGTCTGCTTTGCACATATGTCATAGCTCATTTTGTAGCTACATAGTACGTGCTTGAGATTTGAATGCACATAGTTTTTCTATGGCAGTCCAAACTTCTTGTGAAGTTTCATACTCGACAACACTGGCTAGGATGGGTTCAGATTGAGAGGATAGAAACAAATTGAGTAGCGTTGAATATTTTTAAGGAGAAAGAGGGACAGAATATGGGAAAGAAAAAAAATAGTTGAAAATATCATTTTATTGATGTTTATTTCTTTCTTGATACAACTTGATTAATACAACAGACGAGAGAACCCCTATATATAACATGACAAATTTCTAGACTCTCTTTCTCTAAATAATTCTATTACATATTTGATTTCTCTAAATTTATTATCATTTATTTTGGCCTTTCCTAAAAACAAGGATTGAATTTATTACATAATTGGCATTTACTTATAAAACCAAATTTATTTGTTTCCTTACAAAACCAAGTTTATTTTTCAACATCTCCTCGTAAACTTGGTATTATTACTCCAAGCAAATTCCTCAACCTGATAAAATCTTCATACTTGAGCGGCTTGGTGAAGATATCAGCTATTTGATCATTGGACTTCACGTACTCTAGCTACAATTCCTTTCAGGCGACACACTCTCTAATGTAGTGATAACGTGTATCAATATGCTTGCTTCGATCATAACAGACTAGATTTTTAGCTCAATTAATTGCTGACTTACTATCCGCGAAAATCTTGATTGGCTCCTTTTGTGGAAAATTTGATTCTTTTAGCAAATTCCTTGACCAAATTGCATGGCAAACACATGAAGTAGTAGCTACATACTCTGCTTCGCATGTGGAAAACGTGACATTGGTTGTTTTTTCGATATCCATGTGAAAGTTGTGTTTCCCATGTAGAACACGAAACCACTTGTGCTTTTCCGGTCATCTATATCTCCACTCCAATCACTATTGCTATATCCAACATGATCATAATTATCAGAAACAGAGTAGTACAAACCAAAGTTTATTGTCCCTTTAACATTGCGAAGAATCATCTTTGTCGCCTTCAAATGTGTTATTGTTGGATTCTCCATGTATCGACTCACAACTCCAAGCGCATATAGAATGTCGGGCCTTGTGCATGTTAAATATTTCAAGCTGTCAACCAAGCTCTTGAAAAGTGTAAAGTCTACTTTTTACCCTTCTTCAAGCCTTGACAATTTGATTCTACATTCAATTGGAGTGCAAACTGGATTAAAGTCATCCATCTTGAACTTTCTCTCCTTAGCATAGCCTTCTTGAGTGATTAGAATGCCTTCATCTTCTTGTTTTACTTCAATGCCAAGATAATAAGACATGAGCCCAATATCAGTCATCTCAAACTCCTTCGTCGTCCCTTTCTTAAACTCTTTAAACATGCTTGGATTGCTACCTGTGAAAATGAAGTCATCTACATACAAACATACAATCAATGTATCACCATTTTAGATTTTAATATAGAGTGCATGCTCATATGGACATTTAATGTAGTTTCTCTCTTTCAAATACTTATCAGTTTGAGCATTCTAAGCTCTTGGAGCTTGTTTCAACCCATAAAGTGACTTCTTTAGCTTTAAATCTTTGTCTTCTTCTCCTTTGACTTCTTAGCCTTGTGGCTGCTTGATATAAACTTCTTTTACAAGAACTCCATTTAAGAAGGTAGATTTCACATCCAATTGATGTATCTTCCAATTGTTTTGGGCTGCTAAAGAAATTATTAATCTTACAGTTTCTACTCGAGCAACTGGAGCAAATATCTCTTCGTTGTCGGTTCCAGCTCTTTGAATACAGCCTTTTGCTACCAATCTTGCCTTGTATCTTTCAACTTCTCCTTTGGCATTCTTCTTTACTTTGTGCACCCACTTTACACCAATTGCCTTGTGTCCTTTTGGAAGTGAAGCTAACTCTCATGTGTCATTTTTCTTGACTGCCTTAATTTCTTCGTCTATAGAATTTCTCTAATTCTTCTTTTGCAAATCTTCTTGAAAAATTATAGGCTCAGAATTTGCAAAAAGACAAAAGAGAGTAAGATTGTCTTGGTTTTCTGTTACATTATAAATTTCTTGAATGCTTCTAAAACGAGGAATCCTTTCACTAGAGCTCCCATCTTCTTGACTGCTTGTTGGTGAGGCTAGTGGGGGAAGTAGGCTCTTCACTTGATTGTTCGCTCCTTGGTTGTTGTATTTCATCTCCTTCAAAATATGGAAAGAAGTAATTTTCATCATACGATTTCCAATCCCATTCTCCTTCTTCATCGAATACAATAATTATTATCTTCTTTGTATTAGGAATGTAAAGTTTATAGCCTTTAGAATGTGTATCATAACCAATAAATATATACTTTTCACTTTTGTCATCCAGTTTTCTTCGCTTTTCATTTGGTACATGTACATGAGCTATGCTTCCAAAAACTCTTAGATGAGAAATGCCAGCCTTCCTTCCGCTCCATGCTTCTTGTGGTGTCTTCCCCCACACACTTCTCGTTGGAGATCGGTTTGATAGATAAACAGGGCAAGCCATAACTTCCGCCCAAAATTCCTTTGGTTGCCTCTTACTTTTGAGTATGCTTCTCGCCATCTCAAGCATTGTCCTATTCTTCCTTTCTGCTACTTCGTTTTGCTGAGGTGATCTAGGCACTGTTAGTTGGCGTCGAATTCCATTATCTTCACAGTACTTCTAAAATTCTCTTGATGTGAACTCTCCTCCATGGTCAGATCTCATGGCTTTTATCATAAGGACACTTTCCTTCTCAACATGAGCTTTGAAGTTCTCAAACACCTCTGATTTCTCCTTCAAAAAATACACTCATGTTTTTCTTGAAAAATCATCAAGAAAAAGAAGGAAATGATTACTTTTACCTGATGAAATTGGCTAGGGCTGTATATCGGACAGGACAGTCTGTTGCCCGGCTCGGTCCGAGGCTATAAGGTGTCTGGTCCATGTCTATACGATTCTCTTATAGAACTGAGCTTGGATACCATGTTCTGGTCCGATCCAAAATGTTCGATGTTTTTCTATTGTCCGAACGTTGTCCGCCCATTGTCCGACTCATCCGAGCGGTGTTCGAACTTAATGCTTGTCAGGTCCGTCCGATTCTCTTATAGGACAGAGCTTGGACACACCTTCGTTTGGTCCGGTCCAACCTGTTTACACCCCTAATCTTGGCTTGATAGGCCCACACACATCCGTATGTATGATCTCTAATGGTTTCTTGGCCCTTCAGTATGACTCCTTTGGAAAGCCCATTTTGACTTGCTTCCCAAGAAGACATCCGTCGCATAGTTGTTTAGGATGACTTATGCAAGGCAATCCTCTCAATATTTCTTCCTTGAAGAGTAATTCTAGTCCTCTGAAGTTAAGATGTCCAAAACGAAGATGCCAAAGCCATGTGACACCTTTGCAACATGCCTTAAGACATTGGGCAAAATCATGTTAAATGTTGAGCACAAACATTCTGTTTTTTGACATTGATACCTTAGTAATGAGATTACTTGCACTGTCTCTTATGTAAAGGCTTTTATCTTTTAATTGAATGTCATAACCTTTCTCTAAGAGTTTTCCTAAGCTCAAGATGTTACTGTTCATGTTTATCACATAGTAAACATTAGAAATGAATTGATTTCATTCTTCAGTCGGATAAGAACATTACCTTTGTCTTTCACTGCTGCTTTTGATTCATCTCCAAATGCTACATTGCCCTTTATTGTTTCATCAAGCTCTGCGAACATATCTTTTCTTCCGCATATATGGTTGTATTTGCCGCTACCTAGGTACCATTGATTATCTTTCCCTTTTTCATTTTCTTTATGGGCCAATAATAATGTAACTTCTTCTGTAATTCTTTCTTCAACATAATTGGTCTTCTCTTCAACTTTATTGTTTCTTGGAGCTCTACATTCAGAAGCATAGTGTGCAAATTTGTCGTAATTATAGTATTTGATCCATGACTTGTCATTCCTTGAATTTGAATTTCCTCTCCCACGACCTCTAGTTTTGCTTTCTCCTCTTTGATTATTGTTGCTATAGTTGTTTTCATTGTTGGGCCTTCAATCTCATCCATGTCCATATCAACGTCCTCTTCCTCGTTCTTGACCACAACCCCACCTTTATTAGCTTTGATTGTTTTCTTCCTTTTTTGAATCAATTCGTGTCTTAAGAACATGCTCCATGGTCTCTTCCTTCTCGTTTTCTTTTCTTCATAAGCTTGCAATGAGCCTAAAACTCCTCTATAGTCATAGTCTCCAAGTTTTTTGTTTCTTCAATGATGGCGACAATATGTTCAAACTTTGGATCTAATGATCTATGAATCTTCTCCATAATTCTGACATCATCTAATTTTTCACTATTTCTTTTCAAATCATTAGTAACAACTAAAACTCTTGAGAAATAATCAGAAATAAGTTCACCTTGTTTCATATGTTGAGATTCAAATTCTCCTCTTAATGTTTGAAGACATCTTTTTGACTTGATCAGCTCCCTTGTAAGATATCTGAAGATTTTCCCATGTTTCTTTTGCTGAATTTGCTTCCGAAATATTTTCAAAAGTGTCATCATCCAATGCTCGACAAATTAGACTAAGAGCCTTCTTGTCTCTCGTCCTCAAGTTTCTCAATTCATCCTTTTGAGTTTAAGATAGACTTTCTTCGTTTTCTTGTTCAGTATAGCCTTTCTCCACTATCTGTCAAACATCATGTGCTCGAAGGAGGGCCACCATCCTTATGCTCCAATTATTATAGTTGGTCTTGGTAAGCATTGAAATTGGTACGAGAACGTTGTTATTCGTCATCTTTTAAAATCTTCAACCTTCTTCTTTTTTTTGAAAGGATCTTATAGCTTTGATACCACTTTATTGAATATTTTTAAGGAGAAAGAGGGAGAGAATATGAAAAAGAAAATTTTATATTTGAAAATTTCCTTTATTGATGTTTATTTCTTGCTTGATACAACTTGATTAACACAACAGATGAGAGAGTCTCTATATATAACATGACAAATGTTTTAGACTCTTCTTTCTCTAGATAATTCTATTACATATTTGATAGCTCCAAATTTATTATCATTTATTTTGGCCTTTCCTAAAAACAAAGATTGAATTTATTACATGATTGGCGTTTACTTGTAAAACTAAATTTATTTGTTACCTCATATAACTAAGTTTATTTTTCAACAAGTAGGACTTGATCTTATTGTTGCCAAGCTTCATACTCGCTATTAGAGGAACCATTGTCTTTGGTGGTGGACGTGGGACATGGATGGTTGCCACTGACATACTTCATTAGTTTGTAGCCACAGAGAAGAGGGAGGAACTGAGACCATGACAGAGCACATAGTTTTTGCCATCAAGCTTCATGAAACTATATGGTGGTGGTAGTGGAGATGGAAGAAAAGGAGGAGGATGGGGGAGAAGATAATGACAATTTTTTTAATTTGAAGGTATCATTACTGCTCCGATACCATGAAGACAAAATATGATTTGATCTCTCTTCTTTATTGAGGTTTAACCATGGCTGTATATATAGCCTTATAGTCCATGCACATGTAGAGAGTTCGAATTTAAAAACACATGACCGTTTCAATAATAAAATGTAGAGTAAGTAAAGGAGATTAAAAGGTTTGACAAATTATTGCTAATTGACTTTGTATTTGCTGCTGACAAGCTTGACGAGTCTTTCTAACTGACTTTGTATTTGTTGTTGATAGTTTACTTGATATTTTGTGCTTTCGAATGGTTGGGAATGCCCACACACTGAAAGTACTCCTTTGGTATAGTATTCTTTACAAGTAAAAACTTTAGTATAGTATTCAATTATAAATAGGTTTTCATGCATCCATATTATTACACATATAATAAAACAATGTATCCTGGAGCTTATATGAAGTATAAACATCCAAATTAATTCCATAAACATGTAGCATGTGTTAGAGCATGACACGTTTACAAGCTTGAGAACATACCTTAAAGAATACGTCTGCATGTACTTCAACCACGGTTTCATCAAATCCGGGCAAAAAACCAAAAAAGAAGGTAGGCACCGTAATATGTATCTGAGTGACAGAAACCTAAAATATGCATGAGCAAAAGAGCAACGACAACATGTAAGAGAAGTAAGGGGACCGTAGGATACATTGCTTGTGGGCAAAACAAAAGAGGTGTTATATATGGGCATACATTATACATTACATATAGCTGCACATAGTCCATAGAGAGAAACTGATTAGCCAAGAAGAATGAGCAGTATAATGAGCTCAAATATTGGGAAGAAGACGGTGTGCGTGACTGGAGCATCAGGCTTCGTGGCTTCATGGCTCGTTAAGCTTCTGCTTCATCGAGGTTATACTGTTAGAGCATCTGTCAGGGACCCTGGTATTTTCTTTTTATTTTACAATCCGATGTTTCTTTCCTTCTACAATCATTGAAGCACTACTTCTGATTTCAGCATCAGAAAGCACTACTGTTAACAAATTACTTTTAGAACAATTATTGGGAAACAATGGCTGAGTCATGTACTTTGTCACTTTCTTGAAGACGATTCGGCGATCTGGTCGATGGTGCAAAACCAGTTCGTACTTTCGCCGCCGCCTCTAGGATAAAACAGCCTCTGAAAAAATATAACTGATTTGCTTTGCACAACAAATCAGTGCAGATTTGCACTTTCGAAGTTAACTGCTTGAAAATTTCTGCTTAGAATATTTTAATGGCGGAGGAAGAGAAAGCAATATTTTTTTTCTGTACTGATCTCGTCTAATCTGAAGATAATATATAGACGAAGATTAGGCTATTCGAAAATACTGGTCAGTGGAGGGAGGAAAATAGGATCTGCGAAATACTTGGTCAAGTTTTACCGCTTCATAGCAAAGTCGGTTCAGAAAATATTTTCCGTATTAAAAAAAACTGGTTCGAAAAATGCAGTGTTTTCTGGGCCAAAAATATAAGTGTCTACACCACAAAGCCAAGGCCCAAAGGCCAAGCCCGAAACGAACCGAGCCGGGCCGGGTCGAGTCGGTCGCACGCGCGTGTGATGGTCATGATGCATGGGCTCCCTCCTCACAACAAAGCATGTATTGGGAGCCCCAAGGCCCCATCAAAGCTTCTTAGAAACAAGTATAAATACTTGCATCTTTCTTATAATCCCATGATGTGGGACTATTCACAAATAGGAGCCATCATACACTTATTTCTATATTTTAAACAATTCACAAACAGAAAATTTCCAACAATCCCCCGCTTGAATTTTTAAAAATATTATCGAGAAGTTTCTAAAAACATAAGACTGTGCATAAACAAAGGTGTCATCCGACTTGAACCTTTGCATAGTGAATAAGATTCAGTTTTTACTAGAGTGACACGTAGTCTTGAACTCTATTCCTGACATCAAACCACACACAATCTTTTCTATAGTGCAATCAAATAATCCCGTGCATTTATGGCCATACACGTCTATCCCAGTTTAGTGAACGCTCTAGATGTTTTGACCAAAACTCCATAGGAAACGACCTCATTTCCACATTCACATAGGTGAGTCCATCAAGAGTACTCCTGAAGGTAGGTACTCCACTCCAAATAGAGTATAGATCTCATTAAGAGTTTCTATTAACTCATCCTCTATCACCTCAGGAATACATGCTTCTTAGTTTATTATATAGCATGTTCAACTTCTATCACTACACAACTTGTTATTACCCATTGAACCTATTTCTTGGGATCTCCAGTCATTTAGGTCGGGTTACCATTGTGTGTGACTCAACAATCTAAGGGCAATAGTCCCATTCTTTTGGAAGAATTATGGACTTTCTCTCTTGACAGTCCTTTCGTCAAAGGATCTGCCAAATTTTCTTCACTACGTACGTAATCTACTCTAACGGTACCTGTAGAAAGTAGCTCTCTAACCGTGCTTTGCTTACGACGTATTTGTCGTCTCTTACCATTATAATAACGGTTCTGAACTTTTGCAATAGCCGCGGTACTATCGCAATGTATCAGCACAGCCGGTATCGGTTTTTCCCATAAGGGAATCTCAGCTAGCAGATTTCTCAAATACTCTGCTTCTTCACTAGCTGTGGCTAGTGCTATCATCTCAGACTCCATAGTAGATTGATCCAAAATAGTCTGTTTCTTGGATTTCCAAGAAACAGCTCCTCCAGCGATGCTAAACATATAGCCACTGGTCGCTTTAGAATCACCAGATAAAGTATTCCAGTCTGCATTTGAATATCCTTCAAGTACAGCTGGAAACTTTTCATAATGTAATCCAAGGTTCATAGTTCGTTTAAGGTATCTCATGACCCTTTCAATAGCATGCCAGTGCTCTATACTAGGTCTACTGGTAAACCTGCACAATAATCCCACGACATAGGCAATGTCGGGTCTAGTACAATCAATGGCATACCGAAGGCTGCCAATGATGCTCGCATAATCAGACTGTCTTACACCTTCACCAGTGTTCTTAAATAACTTTACACTTGGATCGTATGGTGTGCATGCAGGTTTACAGTCAAAATAATTATATTTCTTTAGTATCTTCTCAATGTAATGAGACTGATCCAAAGAAATTCCCTTTTCTGACCTAGTAATTTTAATACCAAGGATTACACTCACCTCACCCAGATCTTTCATATCAAAATTGGCACTTAATAAGGATTTGACTGAATTTATGGCATGAATGTTTGACCCAAAAATGAGTAGGTCATCTACATAAAGGCATATAATAGTGCAAATATCATTCTCAGATTTGTAATAAATGCATTTGTCACTTTCATTAACTTTAAAACCATTTGAAATGATTAAGTTATCAAATTTTTCATGCCACTGTTTAGGTGCTTGTTTTAAACCATAATGATTTATCTAACTTGCATACTTTATGTTCTTGACCATGTACTACAAATCCTTCAGGCTGGTCCATATAAATTTCTTCGTCTAATTCACCATTCAAAAAAGCGGTTTTAACATCCATTTGGTGTATTAGTAAATTATGAATGGAAGCAAGTGAGATTAATACCCGAATGGATGTTATTCTAGTTACAGGTGAAAAAGTGTCGAAGAAATCTATATTTTCTTTTTGTCTAAAACTTTTAGCTACTAGTCGTGCTTTGTATTTATCTATAGTACCATCAAGTTTTAGTTTCTTTTTAAGCACCCATTTACAGCCTATAGATTTACAACCAGGGGGTAAATCTGTCAAATGCCAAGTCTTATTGGATTCAAGAGAATCCATCTCATCATTTATAGCCTCTCGCCAGAAGTCGGCATCTAGTGAAGATAAGGCCTCTTGGAGGTTTAAGGGATCCTCCTCTATAGTAAAAGCGCTAAAATCCGAACCAAAATCTTTTACGGTTCTTGCTCTTTTACTTCTTCTAGGTTCAACTTCAGAACTTTTATCAAGTTCTGTTCTAATAGGCGTACTTAATGTGCCCCCACTATTCCTTAATTTAAAAGGAAATTTAGTTACATAAAAATCGGCATCATTTGATTCAATTATGTTATGTGCATTTATATCATAAAATCGATATGCTTTGCTATTAATAGCATAGCCTACAAATACACATTCATATGCTCTACTTGCCAATTTTATTCTCTTAGGGTCTGGAATGCGAACATATGCTAGACAACCCCAAGTTCTAAAGTATGAGACATTGGGTTTATGATTCTTTAAAATTTCATAAGGTGAAATTTTATTCTTAGATTTAGGGATTCTATTTAGAACATAACATACAGTCAATAAAATATCCCCCCACCAATGTTTTGCTGCACCATAATTTAGTAGGATGGCAACTACTAATTCGGTAAAAGTCCTATTTTTTCTTTCAGCTTTACCATTCATTTCAGGTGAATAGGGTGCAGTTCTTTCATGTACAATACCATGCATTTTATAGAAGTCCAGAATTGAATTGGATTCATATTCTGTACCTCTATCACTACGAAATCTCTTGATTTTCCTATTTGTTTGATTCTCAATTTCAGTTTTGAATGTTTTAAACATGTCAAAAGCATCACTTTTATTTTTCATAAGATATACATATGTGAAATCAGAACAATCATCGATAAAAGTGATAAAATAACGATGTCCATGTCTAGTCAAAGTGCCATCAAGTTCACATATGTCAGAATGAATCAAGTCTAAGGGTTCGGATTCTCTATCAATAGATTTATGAGGTTTTTTTGTGATTTTTGCTTGTGTACAGAATTCACATTTATCAGATTTAGATTCTGCTATCTTAGGTATCATATCTAGAGTGCTCATGTTATGAATTATTCGCTTATTAACATGACATAATCTAGAATGCCAAATATTAAAATCACACAACATATAAGCAGAATTATTCACTTTATTAGATTCAACATTTAATTTGAACATTCCCTCACAAGAATAACCCTTTCCTACAAAGTTTCCCTTATACACAATGGTACACAAGTCAGCCCCAATAAATTGAGTAAACCCTGCCTTATTAAGGAGATAGCCAGAAACCAGATTCTTCCTCATCTCTGGAGTATGCAAAACATCTTTGAGGATCACAGTCATTCCAGAGGTAAACTTGATCTCCACGTTTCCAACCCCTGCAACTTTAGTGGTGTGAGAATCTCCCAGCAACACTTTCTGGTCTTCAGCTGCCGTGTATGTGGAGAACATAGCACGATCATAGCAGACATGGCGAGAAGCACCAGTGTCTACCCACCAACCCTCTAATCCACCAACAAGTTGAATCTCAGTAATCATAGCCATAAGATGCTCCTCTTCAGTCAAGTTAGCCTGTGGTACAGAGCTAGGCTTGTTCCGACACTTTCGTGCCATATGACCTGGTTTTCCACAGTTGTAACATAGAAACAACTGTCCAGAGTCATTCTTTTGGGCTGATTTTTGCTATCCTTTTGGGTTTCCTTGCGGATTCCCATTCTGTTTGTTGCATCTGTTCTGATTCTTGAAAGACTTCTGATTTGGTTTCGTAACTGCGGGTTTGGTCTTTTTAGTGTTGTTGTTTGAAACAAACAACACTTCCTCTTTCTGGTCCTGTTTGCGTGCTGCCTCCTCAATGCGAAGGCGAGTGATCAAACTCTCTAAGGAAAATTCCTTAGTCTTATGCCGTAAGAATTTTTTAAAGTCTTTCCAACCTGGGGGCAGTTTGTCAATAATAACAGCAATTTGAAACTGTTCATCTAAAATCATACCTTCGGAGATGATCTCATGAGCTATTTTCTGCAGCTCATGAGACTGCATCTCTACTGACCTATCGTCTGTCATCTGGTACTTCAGGTAGCAGCTCACAGCATACTTCTTCGTCCCCGCCTCCTCTGTATCGTATTTCTTCTGCAGCGCTTCCCAGATCTGCTTCGCTGTCTTGTCTTCTGAGTTGTAGTAATCATACAGATCATCGCTCAATCCGTTCAGAATAAAATTCTTGCACAGATAATCCTGTTCAGTCTAGCTCTGCAACTGCTTTGATTGTTCAGTCCAGGATGTCATCTGCGCTTCATCAGCTCCGTCAGGCTTGTCTGGCAGCTGCGGTTTGTCGGTGGTCAGAGCAGTAGCCACCTTCCTCATCGTCATGTAGAACTCCATTTTCTGACGCCATCGTTTGAAGTGCAGACCCTCGAAACGAAACGGGGCAGCAGTCACCAATGGGATCTGGAATGCAGAGGAAGGAGCAGCATCATCTATGGTTGTTGTCGAAGCCATTGTTTCTATTCGTCTTCAATTTATTGGGAAACAATGGCTGAGTCACGCACTTTGTCGCTTTCTTGAAGACGATTCGGCGATCTGGCCGATGGTGCAAAACCAGTTCGTACTTTCGTCGCCGCCTCTAGGATAAAACAGCCTCTGAAAAAATATAACTGATTTGCTTTGCACAACAAATCAGTGCAGATTTGCACTTTCGAAGTTAACTGCTCGAAAATTTCTGGGTAGAATATTTTAATGGCGCAGGAAGAGAAAGCAATATTTTTTTCATGTACTGATCTCGTCTAATCTGAAGATAATATATAGACGAAGATTAGACTATTCGAAAATACTGGTCAGTGGAGAAAAATAGGATCTACGAAATACTTGGTCAAGTTTTACTGCTTCATATCAAAGTCGGTTCAGAAAATATTTTCTGTATTAAAAAAAAAACTGGTTCGAAAAATGCAGTGTTTTCTGGGCCAAAAATATAAGTGTCTACACCACATAGCCAAGGCCCCAAGCCCAAGCCCGAACCGAACCGAAACGGGCCGGGTCGAGTCGTGTCGGTCGATCGGTCGTGCGCGCGTGTGGTGGTCATGATGCATGGGCTCCCTCCTCACAACAAAGCATGTATTGGGAGCCCCAAGGCCCCATCAAAGCTTCTTAGAAACAAGTATAAATACTTGCATCTTTCTTATAATCCCATGATGTGGGACTATTCACAAATAGGAGCCATCATACACTTATTTCTATATTTTAAACAATTCACAAACACAAAATTTCCAACAACAATCAAATAGTAGACTGCTTTACTTGGTATAGTAGGTACCTTCTACATTATGTCTTTTCCTTTGCAATTTTAACTTGACTAGTCTTTTTAAATAATTCGATTCTTTATCCAACAAACGGATTATGTTTTAACAGTCAATTAGGAATTCTAAAAGTGAGTTAGATGGTTAAGATTTTATGGACAAGGTGTGATACCATTGCGTTGACATAGATAATCCCATCCCTTTTTTTACTTGATCTTTGTCTTGTAATCTATATGCGAGCATGCATTAGATGTTTACCATTTATGTTGGCAATTAATAAACTCAAAGAAAAAAATATATGAAATTTTGGTGCAAATATAAACTTATACACTTATTTTAAAACTTATTATCTTGAATAAACAACAAATATTTATAATTTTGTGTATTAGAATAGGTGTGATCCCAAGCACGATCTTGATAAAAATTGAATACCCTTTTCATTTTCCAGCTATAGACACGGTCAAAATTCAAAAAAAAAAATTGAGGTTCTATAATAGCCTACTCCGTGTAATACATAGATTACATTCAAGAATGTCTATAATGATATAATGATATGTTCAAAAATTTTAAAATCGTGAAATCTAACAATGTTTATAAGATAAACAAGCTACATCAGAAGGATGTAAGCTATGTCAAAAGCGATGTTACCTAAGTAGCTGCCATAAGACTAATTTTGACTGATATTTATTATTTCTAAATGGATTAAAAAAGGAAAATAATAATAAAATCATATCCTATACGACCCTTTTTCCCCTCTTCTTCAATAGGTAATTTATTGATATGGAGAGTCATACTTTTAATTCTTAACAACAAGGCTAACCCAATTAGGTATAACAATGCAACTGGTATTTTGCGCTTCAATTCCATCCAAGTACTTGTGAACCTCATCTCAAATCCGCACGGTAAATTTGGTGTGGATCTGGAATTTTGTTCCAAACCGGAAACCTGTACGAATCAGGGTAGATACGATCTATTCCGATACCCAATGAAATTGTGCACTAATATACACAAATTTACTTATTTATATTTTTATCACTAAATAATAAATTAAATACAAATAATATTTTGTCCATAATTTTTATCAAAAAAAAATCTATAAAAATATATTTTTGAAAAAAAAAGTATGTTCACAATGATAAGAGAATGTAATGAAAATGAGATGTGTAATAACAATTCGAAGGATGTGCATTTCCTATTTTATAATTAATACTATGAAAAATTTGTAGCTTATTCATTATAAGTATATAACATGCTATTAGGGAAAGTCTATTTAAACATAAAATTTTGACATAAATTTAAACACATAAATATTTGACATAAATGTGAAGACACAAGATTTTAACAATTGGATGTGCCCCTTGATTTCTATCTTATATGAGGACAAATTGATCTATCAACTAAGAATATGTGTCCTCTTATTTGTGTTAAATTTTTGTGCTTAACTAGCTGCTCCCTCAGTTATACCTACAAATTTTAACAAATTATTATTATAGTAATAAAGTAGTTTAATGTGTTCTAATAATGCAGATCAAGTTGGGACGGATCAATATTACCCCGATCTGATTCGACACGATCTTAGATCCGACACTCTCAAAAAAGTATCGCCGGTTTGTTCGCCTTGAAAACCCAATGAAATGGGTCTACATGATCCAAACTGAGGCGGAACAACCAAGTTTGAATCCTAAACTCCTTCCATTGATGTCCCTAAACCCATTGTGTAGATTGGACCATGAAAACTCTATTGATATGGACCCTTGACAAACATGTGAAAAAGATGACTGGAGTTATGGACGTTTGACATACATGAAAAAAATGGTTCTGGACAACTTTATGTAATAGGACTTGGACATACACCAAAAATATAAAAATATAAATTAAGCACCTAGGTGAGGTCCAAACTCATTGTTGCTTTGAGATTAGTCTTCTATGCTAATATATAAGCACTTATAGGATTATGTTATAGAAGACATCGGCTATTCATATTCTCTATGCGATCTTTTTTATAATTCCTTATCCACTCATTTATTTTTGCAATAATGACAAAATTGGTTTATCCATCTTGGAATAAAGACTATATTGTACCACAGTTATGTTATGTGAAGATGGTTAAATTAAACCTTTAATTTTAACCTGTGACGTATACATATGAATTGATATACACTTTGTAATAACAAATGGAATCAATGATGTTGTAGGGTTAGCAATCCATATTCATACAACCCCTTTTTAAGTTATTTATGTATGTAAATACTCTACATCACTTTCCCGAAAAGAAAAGAAAAATACTGGTAAAGGGTAACTAAAATAACTCCAAATATCACAGTTCACTTTCCATTAAAACATGTTTCAACGTGTTTTCTTTTAAAAAAATGATTATTTGACTTAGGAATGGTTGAAATGTAGCAGCAGTTATAGTTGCATTTATTTTCATTGATTCCAAAAGCGTTTTTGACTAAATAATGAAAACCAGAACCGACCATCAAATGCTAATTGAAAACCAAGTCAGTTGGTTTAGTTTTAAAACAATAAACAGTGCCGACCCTGTGCACAGCAGGGCCCTAGGCCAAAAAAAAAAATCGCGGCCCTAAGCTCTATGCAAAGGGAGGAGGCTAATTCCTCTGTGCCCAAAACCCCTGTTCAAGCGTGTGCTCACCAATCAAATCTCCCCATTTCCCCTTTTTTGCATTTAAGTTCCCGGACAATTGAGGGATTTAACTGCAAAAGGCGGAAATTAGGGAACTATGATTGGCTGGGGACACGAGGCACACAAAAAACGGGTATAGAAGAATTCACGTGCAAAGGGAGAAAGCAAGTGCAAAATTGTTATTGTTTGAGCTTTTCTGATGCTGGAATCAGACAAAATGTCATGCGCATGAGAAATACTTATGGGTTTTAATAAAACGTGCTGAACAGCTATTATGATTTTATCATGTGGGTTTATTTGTATGCTCATAAAATGATGTAAGGTAAGAGAAACTAGATCAGGGAATATGTATACATGCATACAAAAGTACAAAACTTCATGTAGTTCAAATAATACAAACATGTCAAACACTACGTTTTATGAAACTTACTACACAACAAATACAACAGATTCCTAGATCTAAGAAGGAAAAAGGTCAACTATACCACACACATTTACTTCGTCCAGATCATCCAGTGGCACTTGAGGCTCAATAACAACAGACTATTCAAGAGGAAGCTTATCATTGACAGTGTTTTCAATAAAAAAAATTGGGTCAACAGTATATAGATATAAATACACATCACACTGCAAACTAGCATCTTCCACACCCTAACTAAACAACAAAGCAAACAAAACCAAACTTTAAAGAATGGAATTCGCTGTCTTCCAGACCCTAAGCTCTATACAAAGGCAGAAAGTAAGTGCAAAGTGCTAAATTGGTGAGAGAATGGAAAACAGAATTGTACTATAAACACATCAAGGGGGCTTGAAATTTGGTCACATAGCAGGAAGCCAACACTCATTCCGTTCAACCACAACAATTTCTCATATGGAAGGACAAATAAGTTTTATCAGTATTCATTTTAACAGAAAATTTGAGGTCTCTTTCCTCCTTTCTTCTCCTCCTCCAGCGCTTAAGGCCCTAGGCAACCTCCTAGGTCGCCTATGCCCAGGCCCGGGCCTGACAGTAAATACCAAATCAAATCAAAAAACTAATGAATGCAATGTTGAAGAACACAACACGTGAAAACGTATTACTTTATTATTACAAAAGTAATTACATCAAGACTTAGATACAATATTTTATCACCATACGCATTAAACTCTCTCTTTATTTTACTAGCACTAACTTTGATACTCACACTTGTTTTTTTTTTTGGTACGCAATTCGAGGACCCAAGGTCCCTATTTATAATACTAAAAGAACCAACTATAATATTCTACAAAATTCTAACTAATTATGTTGCCAAAATAATCTTGAAGCTTCCACAAAACTTAAACTTCACCATTTCTTATTATAATGGCTTGGTCCAAAATGATAGATTTACTTATTTAATCTCTAGAAAACTCTAAAGAGTCGGTGATGCTTCTTCAATATGTACTCCCGCTCAATACCAACTCAGTCTTTCTTTTTGTAAAGTTTAATTGTTCCCTTAGCTTTTGAAATCTTGTATTGTTGATCCCTTTAGTGAATACGTCTGCTATCCAGTCTTCGCTTTAATTTTACTTGGTGTATCACTTGCTATTCTTGAAGTACCTTTTATCTTAGAAAATGATAGTGTACCTCCATATGTTCGTTCGTGCATGAAATACGAGATATTCAGCTAGACGAATTGCAGATTGATTATCACAATAAAGTGGCATTGCATATTCTGTATACCGGTGTAGATCCTTTAGCAATTGTACCAACCACGTACTCTCTTGAGTTGCCATTGCTGCTACTTTATGCTCCACTTCTGTGGTTGATAAAGACACTGTTGGTTGCCTTTTGCTGCACCAAGATACTACTCCAGATCCAAGCTTGAATACGTACCAGTAGTAGAGCATCAAGTATCATGATCTCCGGCATGATCACCATCGCAGTATCCAACAATCTTTCACTTATCACCTTTCTTTTAAAGTAGACCATAGTTAACGGTACCTTCAGCGTACCTCAGTATTCATCGTACTACAACTAAATGTGACTCCTTTGATTGTTTCATATATTGGCTCACTACTTCAACTGCATTAGAAATATATGGTCGAGTCAAATAAAGTATACTAGACTATCTACAAGTTGTCGATACATTGCTCTTTCTTACAAGTTCTTCCCGGTATGAGCACATAGTTTGGCGTTAGCTTCCTTAGGTGTTGAGATGGGCTTGCACTCAACCATTCTGAATCTTTGCAGTAAGTTTTTAGCATACTTTTGTTGACAGAGAAATAAACCTTCCTCAGTCCGGTCGATTTCTAATTCAAGGAAGTGTTTTAATTCTCCAAGCTCTTTCATTTGGAAGTGAACTAAAAACTTCTCCTTTGTTTGACAAATTTCTGATTTATCATCATGAGTGATAATGAGATCTTTGACAAATACCAAAACAATTGCAATCTTTGCTTGCTTTTCTTTAACAAATAAGCTTGAACCTGCATGTGTCATGACATATCCGTGCTCCACCTAGAACTCAACAATCTTGCCGTACCATGCTGTTGGAGCTTGTTTCAATCCATAAAGCCCTTTTTTTAAGTTTACAGAAACACAATCATGATGAACTTTGTCTTCAAATCCCTTTGGTTGGACCATGTATATTTCTCAATCTAGTTCTCCATGTAAGGAGAAATTCTTCACATCCATCTGTCATAGTCTCCAATCTTTCGTGGTTGCAAGCGTTTGTAGGGCTGCACTGTTGTAATCTTAGCGACTGGACTAATTGTCTCATCATAATTCAACCCATATTATTGAGGTAATCCTCGAGCTACTAATTGAGCCTTGTATCTCTCAATTGAATGGTCGGGACTTGTTCATACCTTGTAAACCAATTTGCACAAAATATATTTCACTTCCTTCAGCTTTGGCACTAGCTCCCAAGTCTGATTCTTCTCTAGAGCATTTGTCTCTTCTTTCATCGCTTCTAGACACATAGAGTTCTGGGATGCCTCTTCATATGTCTCTGGTTCTCTTAACTTTTCTTCTTCAACGACAGCTGAATTAGCATACTTAGGATTTGGTTTCCGCACTCTTATTAATCACTGAAGTTGTAAACTTACTTCTTCTAGTTGATTGTTTTCTACTCTCTGATGCATACCTATTTGTAATGCATTATGAGATGCCTTATCCTCGGTGTTTTCTTCCTCACTTTTTTCTCCATCATCCTTCTCTGGAATCGGATGTACTTCAACAATTATCTTCTTCTGCAAATTGTCTTCTATTTCCTTGGAATCTGCAATTCTTCTTTTTGTGGTGACCACCATAAAAAATCTTCATTGAATACCACATTCCTTGATGTATAGCGTTTTCCTACTGTAGGGTCGCAACATTTCCACTCTTTCCGTTGGCTGTCGTATCCCACAAAGATACACCGACTTCCTATCAGTTTTTCCATGTAGATGACTTGGCACGAAAATGTAGCACACACAACCAAAAACTCGAAAGTGAGTTGCTGTTGGTTTACAGTCCCATAGTTTCTCTAACGGTGAAACGAACCCTAACTTTTCTTAGGGAGGCCTATTGATTGCATGAGCGGCTGTCTTCATACCTTCAACCCAAAATCTTCCTGCAAAGTTGTTTCTTTATTTAAATTTCAATGAAATTCTAACAATATTTGCGCGTAACATGCTTCGACACGTCTCTGCATGATGTCGATTCTTCTTTTCATCTACTCTATTCTGTTGTGGTGTACTTACATACGTGAATTGATAGCATATGTGGCATTCTCTAAGGTACTCTGAAATTCATCTGAGGTATCCTCGCCACTGTTGTCTGTTAGAAGACATTGGATTTTCTTGCTGACCTCTCCCTCCGCTATTTCTTTGAACTCTTTAAATTTTGAAAAGTTTTATATTTTTGAAAAATCGTAACCAATAACCATATACCGCATGTCATTGGTTGATGGTTTGTTGACACGGCTGAACACCTAAGAATGGACCAGCTTCAACGGTGCTTTAGCTTTAAACTTTGAATCTTCATACAGTAATTGATGTGCCTTACCATATTGGCAGTTGACACATACAATCTATGTTCTGTTCTCGAGTTAAAGAAGTCCCTTCATCATGGACTTCTTCGTCATCACCTTGGGTTTGTGATAGTCGAGATGTCCTAAGTTATTTATTTCAACAAATGAAATCAAAATCTACTTAGTACATTGTAGATCAATCTTAGAACTTGTGTTTCACAATTTAGCTTTTTTAGGTTGGAATTTTGATAACTCCAGTTTATTGGGTAATTATTTTGAAAATGAGTTTGATACCACGTTTCTTCTAAAAACAAACCTAACACCCAAAGTAGCAGCAATAAGTAAATTTTAGTAAATTGTCCTGATGTAATCATTTAGCTAATTGTGCTCTGTTTTGCAATAGCTGATCCAAAGAGAACGGAACATCTACTGTCCTTGGACGGAGCAAAAGAGCGGCTGCAATTGTACAAGGCAGACTTATTAGAAGAAAACTCATTTGATGCTATTGTCGATGGATGTGAGGGAGTTTTTCATATGGCTACTCCTGTTTTCTTCACTGCCAAAGAGCCAGAGGTTTCTCTTTGTATCTTATAAGTAGAACTTCAACACATTTCAATGCATCATGCATGGCATTAGTAATTTATGTTTGGTTATTTGTTACTCGTATGATTCTAAGCTTTCATAGCTTTCTCCTACATCAAAATTTTCAGGCAGAACTGATTGAACCTGCAGTAAAAGGGACACTGAATGTATTAAATTCTTGCAGTAGAAGCCCCACTGTTAAAAGGGTTTTTGTCACATCATCCACTACTGCTTGTGAATATAATGGTACACCTTTGACAGCGGACGTTGTAGTCGACGAGTCATGGTTTTCCTGCCCTAAGTTTTGCAGAGAGAACGAGGTTTGTGCTAAGAGTTTTTCCATTTTCCATTTTCTCTTTTCTTTTTTATGTAGTTATGAATTTTACAATTATTTTACACATAATATTCATTTTAATTAAAACGTTGAGTTTTTGCTCGAATAGTGCGCTGGACCATTATCTGCGTGAGTTTCACTAACATATTACTTATGACTAGTTATGGTATCATCTGTCAAAGACCTTAGCTGAGGAGGTTGCTTGGAAATATTCAAAGGAACATGGAATTGATATGATCATGATTCACCCCTCATTCGTAGCTGGTCCTCTACTGCAGCCAACTCTAAATGCAACTTCTGCTGTTGTACTGAAGATGATTAACGGTATTCTTTTGCCAACATACATTTCTTTAAGAAATCACACAGATCTTAATCATTAATTTGTATTATGAACATTCGAGTAATCCATATTTTTTTCGGAATGGAATCGCTTAATCGTATATACCATCTCTCATATCTGTTCAAGTGACCATGCGTGTCTTTTAATTTCATTTGGGTATATACTGTATATTATTATTATTGTATTAAAGGTGAACAATCGACATTACTTCATCATAATATAGTGTTTTTTCCCTTTCAATACAGGAACTTCATCAACATACCCAAATGTAACTAACAGTTGGGTAAATGTCAAAGATGTTGCTAATGCCCATATCCTAGCATATGAAGACCCTTCAGCTAGCGGAAGATATATTTTAGCTGAACGTGTATATCATTACTCTGAGATTGTGAAATTACTGCATGAGTTGTATCCTTCTCTTTAGATACCCCAGAAGTAAGCTTCTATATATATGAGCAATATGGATTGCATGTCATATAAGCACAATGGGCACAAGCATCACTGCTAATATAATTTTCTTTTGACCTTACACACATTTGAAGATCACAAGTTATTAGAATTATCATGATATCCATTTTCTGATCAATTAATAACTATTATTATTTTCTGTGTAGATGCGAGGATGATAAGCCCTTTCCTCGGCCAGTACATCTTATATCCAAAGAAAAAGCTAAGAGCCTGGGCGTCGAATACATTCCTATTGAAACTAGCTTAAAAGAGATTGTTGAGAGTTTAAAGGAGAAAGGTTTCATTAGCTTTTGACAAACATATCATTGTTGTCAACAGCACTTCATAAATTACTGTCTTGTCAACTGCACTTCACAATAAGAGGGAAGCTCGCTGCTATTTTCCTTCATCTCAAATTGAATATATTTTCTTCTACGTTTCATCAAATCTGAATATATATTTCGTTCATGATTGCTTTCTTACCAAATGTGTAAAGAGTACGTTGAATAAATGAGAATTGTTAAAATCTGAGATCCAGTATTTGCTGATTAGAAAAGGAAATGGGTAAAAAAATTCAATGGATCCAATGTCGGTTAATTAGGAGCAATGCATTATTGATCATCATTTTCTTTAAACATTTCCATGCTCTGTGCAAAGGTGTGAAAACATGCTATAGGCAGATTCAACTTCAAGATGAAACAACCAAAATTTGTGTTCGAACAAACTTAGCATGAAGGTCGTTGATTTGAATTTAGGCCTTTTGCTCGTTTTAGATTTATTTGAGTAACAACAAAGAAGTATGTATTGCTTGTTTATTAGGCATGTTATATTAAAAGTGATCCAAAGAACGAGATAGGTTTACCCAATTTTGTGCAAAAAAAATATAAATGCCAAACCACACTAGTCCAATTCGGGGCGAGTAGGTTGATCCGCGCATATACTTGCACATGTGGTGGCCATACATGCACTCCTGAAAATTACCCAAACAATTCAATACAGGAACTAAGGGACTTATATAACCGAGCCACTTTCAATATGCTACTAAAAACATGAAAAATCGAGGCCAATTCTTGCAACGGCTAGTGTTGGCTAAAAAAAAAAGGCTGACTCAAGCCATTGCAAGCCGTCGGTTACTTGAATGTATCCGGAAACCCCAAGCAAAACATTTCATTTCACTATCTCCCTCCCACGCACACAAAAAAATCTTAGCCACTGGCCAAAATGGCCTCCCCAAAGCTCAATGCCCTACGCCAAAAAGGAAGTTGGAAAACAGTCCGTTGCAACTATTTTCCTATGTCATCTCTACATTTGCATGCCTACGCATTCCGTATGCCAAATTGCCTACGCCATCACTACGCCTACATGCCTACACGTTTCCTACGCCGGGTTCCCTACATCTGGCTCCCTACGTCATCCCTACGTCATGCCTTCTTCTATTTAAAGTACAAAAATTGGATTATCCTTACCATTCCATACGCATTCCCTACGCCGTTGTACACCAAAATTAATGTGGTTTTTTAATATTTATCTTCTTCTACCACATATCATAATAAAACCGAACATATGCAAAATCGTAACAATATATACCAATAAAAACGTTGATGTAGGACGAATATCATGGTCAAATTACCATAAACTTGCTACAAATGTATTTAAAACAAATCATGTCCAACAAACAACAAAATAAAGTTGCTACATAACATAAACATGGTCGTTTCATCTAATTCAAGCATTGTGTAATGTACGTTACACAAATAGAACATAAAACCAACTGCCAAAATAAGAATAACTCATAAAGTTCGTCATATCTGCGGTTCTTGCTCCCGCCTCAACCCTAGTGCCGTCGTATATACTCTTGCACATAACTCATCTCTTTCTGCATGAAACCTAAATCCCCTTGTAGTTTGTTAATCGTGACATTCATTTCTTGATTTTTACTTCTTAACTCTTCTACTTCCTTCACAAGCTTCTCTCTGTCATCTAAAACTTCAAACCTAGCGGGGTATGTATTGTCTCTGTATAACTACACATAATTTTTTTAAATTCAATTAGCACAATGAATAAATTTTATAATACAATTAGCATAATACAATTAGTAAAACAAGCCTTTCGGCTCAATTTAATTGAGCCCAAAAATAAAGTCGCATAATCCTTTCCAATAGTTGCATTCATGATTCTTAAGCCGTTACAAATTATAGAGACTCGATACTTTAAGACATAAATAATATTGTGCAGTGTATTATGAAGGAAAAAATGAAAACATTGAATAATATATTTCAGATCACTTACATGTTAACACATCTCTTACTCTACTACTAATATGGTAAATTCCATTAACTAAATTACTTGATGTCTTTTTGAAATACCCAAACTACCCTTGCCACTCAATTAATTTTACAGGTCTCAGAGGTTTTTAATTTCGCCTACTCCAACGTCCCATCTCTAATGGCGACCATCGCCTTCTATTTTCCGTACCATGAACATCCGTTCTCTCTTTCTACGTAGATAAACTCTCAATTCTACATATATCTCTACCGCGAACCCTAGATTCTCTCCACTCTCAATTCTACGTATATCTCTACCGCGAACCCTAGATTCTCTCCCTCAGGCGACTGACGCGATATCTGCACGAATCCAAAGTTCTCTCCCTTAGGCGACTGACACGATATTCGCGCGAAACCTAGGTTCTCTCCCTCAGGCGATTGTCACATCTTGCAGGTAAACCTACATCGTCTTCTACTTATTTCAAAACCTCAACGCGCTAACCCTAGGTGCTTTCTCTCAGGTTACTGACACTGCTGATTCCACTGTCGATTCCACTGCTCCAGTACGAGTCGGCTCCCTCAACTCTCGATTCATTCCACTGTTGATTGTCACCTTCTGCATATTTCGCATGATCCTCTAAGTAAAAACCTAGATTGTCTTCTGATTATTTCAAACCCTCCACGTGTGACTGACACGATTACAGTTCTCATATTATTAGGCTTAATTAGTGTTATTTCTATGTTCATGCTATGTCCATGTGTGTCCTTCCTAATAGTCTGCAGCCTTTTCATGCCTAAACCATTTCGATATATCAAGGGCTACAAACTTATCCACCATTGGTAAATCAAACAATACATTTGTTATACATACATATAAGTGTAAATAATAGAAAACATTTGTTAAATAAAGTTACATGGTATTGTGATAAAAAAGGGATTTGATTCTGAACCTCGCCATAGATCTTCTTTCTGCCATTTCTTAAAAGTACCTTGAGTCCTAAAGAGAAGCATCACTGTTACTTAGGGAAGACATTTGTAGCTGAAGTATTATGCACATGCTAAGACATATAACCTTTAGCACAAAACGAATTTGAATGATACTTTATTTTATTCTTCCTATCATAAGTGATGAAGCATGACCATTTTTTTCTTCTAACGCTTACAATTAATATGTAACGAAGTGGAAACGTTTAATTCCTTTATTCGAATGGCCTTTTGATTTTTTTTAAAGAAGGATTGCAGTTGAATAAAGCATTTAATTCTCGACCGCATTCAATTTTTCCGCTTCGTGATTTGTATCTATTTAAGATTAATAATAGTTTTTACGATGAAGTATGACCAACTGAAAAATCGTGAAAGTAGAGAACTATATATGTTATCAGAGCAATGTTGAGGCTGTCAGTCTGCTCGGTTTCGTTGACGAGCTTTGTAAGTTAGTTGGTGTATTCGGGTCTTCAGCTGCTATTCAGGTCATTAGTTTTCTACTTCTTTGATCTTCTACTACTATTTAGGTCTAATCTTGGATTCTACTGTCTTTAATTTGAATGGGAAAAACCAATTGAAGAATCATTAAAGTAGTTGTATGCTTATGTTTTTTTTCACTGTATTTGTTATTTTTTTGGGTCAAATCATCTGTTCTCTATTGATTTGGAATACAGGACCATTTTTTTAATTTCCTTTCGCTATTAAATCTGGCCACATCACGTTCATTTAGGGTTTCAAAAATGGAGTCAGCGGGACATGAATGCTAGAGGTATTTTGTCTATGCAATTAATTCTCATTCAAAAATCTTATTTTGTATCTGTTAGCATGGTGTGTCTACTTGCAATTTATTAGCAAACGTTGAATAGGCTCAATTGTTCCTGTATGTACTGTCAATCTAATTAGCTAAAGTTACACATGTTTTACAGTGTGCTCATGTGATATCCATGACAGTTCAGAAGATTTTTCCTGATGATAAAGTGGTTATAGGTCAATGGTAAACAATGTTTTCTACTATGATTTTAATACAGGGCCATTGACAAACAAAAACTTGAAGAAAATAAAGAAACAAATGGTAATCTTTATAGGAATCTAACAATATCCATTATCATAAGCAAATGAAATATTTACCATGACGCTGAATTCACTTTGAGAGATGCAAGCATGACGTATGGATAAATAAAAGGAATACAGGAAGGAATATGACAGTTTAATTTTTTCAAACACGTGAGTGAGCAGGAGCAAGGGTCACGGAGGAACCAGGTTTTAAATCTCGGATATCGGTCATGTTTCGTCTCGGGGGTTTTATAGACTCGGTCTCGTATCGGGGGAGATCTCGGACGAAATGAGTCTAACTCGGGAGTTCGTCTCGAATTTTCATCTTGGGTCTAAAAGTTCGTATCGGAACAATCTCGGGGTACATGATATGTTAAAAATGATATTTTAACAAAATGATTTTTATGAATGCTATCAAAACATAGTAACTTAAACTTAAAATTCAAAATAACTTTATTATTCTTTATTTTGCGAAAGATCATTTATACTCTAAATCGTAATATGCTTAAAGCAGGAATATTGTTAGACAGGAAACATTAAAAGGATCCAAAACATTAAAAAATTCAGCATATAGAAACCATAAGATACATAATTTCATAAGTAGCATGTATGCAAAAAGACGAATATGAAAATCATAAGCATTGTAAAACATATACGAACATACAATATAGTTATTTAACATGCAAAATGTAAAATAACAAAATATTGATATGGCTAGATTTGAGTTTTTTAATTATAGTTCTAGTTCATGCACAAATTTAAATTTTAACCAAAATAACTAAGATCTCGGACGATGTTCCAGTATATCGACTCGGTCGATATATCGTTCGATATTGCAATATCTCGGGCGATATATTTGAAAGAAGATTTAGACTGATATTTGCTGTTTCGTTTCGGAAGGAGCCCAAAACGAGATCTCGGAAAAGATCTCAGGCGATATTTGCGAAATTTGAAACAGTGTGGAGGAATAATTGGCAAATTTTGAAATTAGTGTTATGTTCTACATAGGGTACCGAAGAGAGAAATTATGAAATTAGCATGCGGCGGAACATGTTAGCTTAAGTAATTTTTGATCAAACATGAGAACAACAAATATAATCAATGGTTGCATCAGTAAGCAATGAGAAATGGCTTTAGCACGTAGTCGGTGTGTTGTAGAAGTTAGCAAAAGTGCAAAAAAGTATCTGGTGGCCATTTCGGCTTTACTCTTTCTATTACCCTTCACCTCCTTTTCTTATTTATTTCACATATTTGAGGTTATGATCTATTATTATATATTTAGATTAACACCACATTGATTTAATTAAATGTAGAAACACCTGGAAATTTATTAGAAGGAATTTCACAGACTCAAGTTAGTACACTTGTTGTGATAAACAATTTACTTATAATTGGTGGATTTCAAGGAGAGCTAATTTGTAAGGTAAATTTGTTCTTTTTGCATTGCAAAATTTCTCAGACCTTACGTGTGAAAATCTGCTTCCAAGTACTTTGGTTCTTGGAATCAAATAATGCATATCTTGGCATTCTCCTTATTGCTTTACAAATCATACCTTTGCCTGATAGCACAAATAAGAATAAGCAAATGCTTCAAAAAAACATATGGCATAGCATGGAAGAATGACGCACTGTTAAGAGCGTACCTACATTTTAAAGAGAGGCCAAGAGAAAGGATCGTAGACATTTAAACTGGGATCTTAATTTGTTCTCGATATAGGTTTATTAATTTCTTGAATAACGTATTTTGCCTTTATAGTATGCATATAATTAGTTACTTATATATTCTAGACTTAATCCGTTCTCCGTTGTTGACGGAATGTGGCATTTATTTGATTTAATATTTAAAATCCCAACTGAAAAATATGAAAATTCCATAACAGGGCTGTTAAGAAAATGTCAAATATTACGTCATGGGAGAACTCAAAGAAAGCAGCCATTGAAGCCGAGTTGAAGAAAATTGAGGTAACTGGAAAGTTTTCATTTCCGTTTTTTTTACTTTTATCTTTTCAATTAAAAGTAGATGAAATAGAATGAAAAATAAAAGAAAAGAGAATAAAATCATATTAGCTAAGTTTGAATGAAATCAAAGCTACAATAATGACTTCATATTCCACATATATAATATATATCAATTTAGAATGTAATTGAATTTTTGGTGGTATGAGCCAGGATAAAAAATCATGGCTCTCTTACTATAGACTTACATCAAACTAGCACATATTTTAGTTTTCCTCCTTGAAGTGACACGTATGGTAAACACCAAGTAGACAAATAAGTGGTGTAGAACATAACAGATATTTTAGCAACGTGATATAATTATGATGGAACAAAATATAGTCAGTGAAGCTTTCAGATAGATGATATAATTATCATGGAACAAAAGATGTGGAAAAGAAGAAGGCAGAATACGCAGAAAGGATTAACTACAAGATAGCTATGATACATAAAGCAGTGGAAGAAAAGCGAGCAATGATTAAAGCCAATCATTTTCCTTAAATAACGCATTTTTCTAGAAACCTTTAGCTTTCCTTTAGCATTTAATGACTTGGAGAATACAATATATTACTCTGCTCTGTCTATAATAAGCTAGAAGGGGGAAAAGGAAATTGATATTATATTTATTTTTCCTCAACAATATAATAAATTAACATCTCATTTTCGCTCCTTATTAGTAACGGACTTATTGTGACAGAGATGTAGAAAGATAAACATGAGCATTTGTAAATGACATATACACGTAAATAACCTTTTTATGAAGTTGAACTGATTTTGCAGGTTATGCGATATGCTAAATTATACATATATAGGATATAATATGTTATAATACCGTATCTTATTTTGTAGGTTATGTGCTTTTTCTCGCATACGTGATAGATTGGTTGTACCACCACCTCACCAAAATATCCACTTACAAGAAAACGTGTCATGTGTTAAGTAAAGAGATCGAAAGACTTCAAAACGAGTTAATTAAGCTCAAAAGAAAAGGATGAAAAATCATTAAAAGATAAGAAGAAGCTCCATGAAGAAATTTCGGCCTTGAACAAAAAAAAAATCCGTGAGCTCAGTTCATAATCGAAAGCAAAAGAGAAAAAAGCATGCGATGCAGAAGCCCACGTTGTCTCCCTTCAAAAACAGTACGAAGAAATGCTTCTCGATTGTGATCGTCTTTTACAAGATAATAACATACTTCAAAGCCAACCGTTGTGTTTTATTTTTGCTATTACCATTTTCTTTTTATTAACAGTGAAGTGGTTGGTTCAGTAGTCAGTTTATGCTTTCTCTCTCTTCATTCAATGGCTGGACCCTGTTCTTCTAAAGTTCGCCTGGTTATGATATGATGTTCATGAATGTATGGTTATATGATTTTGACATATATTTCTATGGGTATTTTTTCTTTTGGAGTTGAACTGTCTCTAGAAAATACAGATCTGTTGGTTATTTATTGTCTTGGAATTTCTCTCAATTGGAATTTGAACTGACAATTATCCAATAAGTAGATGGATTAACTAAATGTAGCATTATACTAGAATTGGGAATTGGGAATAGGATGCATGTGCTTGGTTAATGCTTCTCAAAGCAGACAATAAGCATCGTAGATAATGAAGTAGATGTCTTTTACAAGATAATCAAATACTTCTAAGCCAGGCATAGTCTTTAAGAAGGTGAAAAGAGAACATACATATAGAGCAAAAATTGGTCATAATCCATTTAGCATATCGCATAGGGTACACCACATATAGTAAATTTCTATTTATGAAGCTGAACTGATTTCTTATGTTACTATACCATAAATAATTTATATTGGGGTTTGTTTACTATTGTTTCCCCACTGGCGGATGGTAATTTAATGTTTGTTGTTGCCATGAAATATTGATTGATTAAACTTATGAAATTCACTGTATATTCAAATATGGACTACATGCTGACTTCACAAACTGCATTTTCTGACATTGCTAATGCTTTGAGCCTTATAAGTACAATCTAATTTGAAATTGTTTACCTCTTATATAATGGATTTTATATATTATTCAAGGTGGAGATTCACCTTAATGTATATTGTCATTTTTGTTAATGATTTCTCTTTATACATATAGTTAAATTGATCAATATGTATATTTGCAGAACCATGACATTGGCGGGATGAAGCTGGAAGAAGAGTCTGTGGCTTGCATATAATACAACTCCTTAAAAGGATCACATTCAGAGTTCAGACATGTTTTCATTTGAGTTGACATGTATGCTATTATAACTACATCTATCCTAATATGTGGAGTGACATTTAGTTTGAAGAAAACATGGCTGTTTTCTCAACTAAATAGTCTAAATTATTACCTGTTATTTGGACGTTTTGTTTGGGAACATTGCTTTTGATTTTACATGCATGCATGCTAAGCTACAAATCATACGATCCATGTTAATGTTAATTACTAACAACATAAATAATGAGACATAATGATAGTACAAGTATATTACATTGCTGTTACCATTATAAATGCTAGGCCGTATAGCTTTTGACAATTAATTTTACATTATATTGGTAAAAACAGATGCCTTAAGTGTCAACTATTCATTTTATACTTCCATTGGATTTTTACTTCTACATATTTGGAGGTCAACAAACATTAGAATTATCCATAACTGAAATTATTTTCTTATTTGAGCCCATGCTAATTGTACATACGGATATAAGTGCAATTCAAGTATCACCTAATAGCACAAAACAATGTGTCTAGCTTTGCCTATTGAGTAAGCTACCTATCATTGATTGTGTGTTATACATGACACACATAACATATAGCTGTCCAATCAGCAAATATTACTGTTTTGACCTAAGTTTATATCTTAAACGTGAAGTGAAATATATTTTTTGTCAATTACAGTTTGTCCTTTTGTTTTCTTTCTTCATAAAATTATAACATGCCAATTTTAGATTATAAAGGCAAATTTTAGTGGAATTGGATGTAGTCATTGATGTCTTTGCTGCTTCTGAATTTCTGCTTAACATTTTATTCTTCTAACTGTTCTTTGCTTTATTCATTCCCTTTCTTCAAATAATTTGAAGAAAAAGTGCATTATTTTTTATGAACTTTAATGAAATTGCATATTATCATTGATGTCCCTTACTTCCTTCAGGATTAAGCTTGGATATTTGACTTGGATTTCATTTCTCTAAAAGGTAAATCAGACCATACTTCCCTTTTGCAAAAATAAGTTTTTCATTTCTCTCTAATTGTTTCAGATAAATATGATTTGTTTAAACATTCACATTCACATATTCCTATAAAATGGAAATGTGCCGTAAAAAGGTTAATCGTATATTTAGATGGAAACATCTACTTTAATTAAATAAAATAATTTGTTAATTTACCATATCATATTTTTGTCTCATATTCCATTTGTTCCACTAATATGAATGTCATAAAAATAGCTACTAATATTTAAGTTATAAGATTCCTTTATTTTCACTCAACAAAAAAATCTGTCTTTCATGACACATTAAAAATTGGATATATTTTATCGTTTACGGCAAAAGAAGATAACAAAAAATTATCAGTCTTGCATGAAAGGAACTATCAGACAATGTGCTCATAACTTATTTTATTATAACTGTCGTCTACTATAGTTCCATGTACCTATATCCTTATTGTCTTATCCATCATGAAATCAGATGCTATTTTAATCGAAATCAATGCTAGAACAAAATTATCATCAGCTTTTTCTTAGTATCCCAAAAGATAACATAACCTCATCTTATCATCGTATACAAATTATATGGCATGTTGGTTCATCATTTATTTATGATGAGAATACTTCATCTACCTATTTTGTTTATAAAAAAATTTGTTAATATTTTGTTGTCTTTTGTTGCTTCTTGCATTTTTGATACATGTAATACTTCGGTGCTAAGAATTTTCTTCTTCTCCCATTTTCATTTAGTATCATGAAAAATGGTGAATTCTACATTTGGTTTGTTTATCGTTAAGTTAAAAAGCATTTAGCTATTTGTGGTCGAGCTTGAGACGAGGATTCCTTTTTGATATAGCAAACCTGGTATTCATTATAGATTTTCAAAAGCTGTGTAGGATCTCACATTTTCAATCCTTAGGTCTTTCTTCCAAAAGGGATATAAAGGCATGAATTCTTTTAACTCTTGAATTTTCCGATTTCTATTTCCATACTTGCAGCTCTCTCTTTTTCACTGTCAAGGCCTAAATAAAAATCAGATTTTTATGTATATAAAACCATAGAAGGACTCACCGCGTTGATGTATCGGAAGGAGGGATGCTGAGGGGGTCTCGGCAGGTGGAGCTCGACTGGAGGAAGGGGGGTGCTGCGCGTCGGTCTAGGCAGAGGGGGCTGCGGTGAAGTCGGCGGGTTAGGGCTTGGTGCGGTCTTCGATCGATGGGGCGACTGGGGGGGTGTTGCGGTGGCGGTGGTTGGCCAAGGGGGGGTCTGGGCGTTGCAGTCGAGGAAGAGCAAGGGGGAGGAGGAAGAAGAAGGGAGGGGGAAGAAGAGGAGGGGGGCAGCATGTGGTGGCTGCGCCGCACTGGGGTGTGGCGGCTCATCGGGGGGGGGGGGGCATCGATCGCGCCCCCCTTCTGTTATTTTTTTTTCTTTTTATTTGTATTTGGAATAGAACGGTAAGGGGGGCCAGAGTATAAGGGAAAGGAGATTTTATTTTTAATTTATTAATTATTTAATTATTTTATTTTTCACCAAAAAACAACTTTTAACTTTCGACCTCTAAACGAGGTCCACCGCCTGTCGTCCATAGCGTTTTACCCCCATTCCGAACACAATGGGATATGTATCGCAAGCTGATTTGATGGTTTCAATCAGTTTCCGTTAAAATCAACATATAACTCTATACATTGAATTTGAACGCGCATTTCAACTTACCGGAGTCACATACTAACTCTAAAAATTCTCGAAAAATATTTTCTAGCTTCGTATTGACGATACGGTCCTAACAAAACTAGTTTCGTCGAATTCTGAGACCATTGGAAAAATGGCCATTTTCCAGTCGATTAAAATCAACTGAAACTGGTCAAACGCGTTTTCCTTTGCCACGCTTACACATTGATTCGAAAAATTATGAAATTTGAAAGCTAGCAATAATTTGACACTGCGGATCCAACAAAAGTGGTTTCGTCGAAATCCGAGGTCGTTTGCAAAATGTCTATTTTTAAGGGCCTGAATTCCAATGCGACTATTCAGGATTTTCAACTGGACATATCATTTGATTCCCGTTATGAAATTTCGATTTTTCGGATTCGTTGGAAAGATATTCCCAATTAGATCCTAATATTTTTGGTTTCACTAAAATCCGGATTGTTTTGTACCCGGTACATTCAATTGAAGTTTGAAATCGAATTATCGAACTACCGCGCCATTTTCAATTCTATTTATAATTATATATAAATATTAAAATTCTAACGACGATCTATATAACTATATACGTTCTAATTATATTCAAAATAAATTTCTTGTCAATATTATTTAAAATAATCTATTTTAAATGTTCAAAATTCGCCAAAATTGCCAAAATAAAATTTTTAAACTGGCCCAGATTTTCGGGTTGTTACAGGGGATGTAACATCCTAAGATTTTGCAATAATTTAAATTATTAAATTAAATATGTTTTTGAACAAAATTGTTTAAATATAAGAATTTAATGATTTATTTCATGTATTGATAATGTGTGAACTAAAATTTGGATCATAAATATTTAAATTTGTCCACAATAAACAATAATTGATTTATAAATTTATCTGAATTTTATTTCGATTTGAGTGGAAATTATAAATCTTTGAATTTAATTTATTGGCTAATAAACGAAAATCAAATATTTTATTATATTAATAAATTGGTTTAATTTGTCATTTTGCAAACAATTTCAAAAATCGATAATATTAATTTTATTTGATCCAAAATTTTAAATTATTGTAATATATAAAATTTCGTAGCTATCAGAATTTTAGTTGGATCATAAGAAATTAAAATGCATATAAATTTATATGTACAATTTGAGTAAATAATCAAGTTTAAAAAGAAAACAGCTACAGACTTTGGAATTGGGCTGTAAAACATATTCCATTGTGTTCAGAAGGCGTCAAAACCTATTGTTAGGCAGTAAGGGGGCCGGATTTGGACACAATCCAAAATTTTGGCTTTATAACACGCAAAATGATGAAAATAATATTATTTTATTATTCAAAACCCTAATTTCAGAGGCCACCGTTCCTTCTTATTCAATGGCCAGAAATTGCCAAACATCTTCCTTTAATTTCTACTTCAATTCTCGATGATTTTGAACGATTTCTGAAGCAAAATTGTAGAGCTTAGAGAGAGCTTTACATCCATACAGTTCATTTAAGATAGATGTTTCACAGTTTGCCAGAATTTGGCCTTAAAAGCAATGTGGGTTTCACGGTTTTTGAAGCGTTATGGACCATCGGTGGCCGCCACGTTCTGGCCAGTGATGGAGCAAGGGGAGGTGCACGTCATGGAGGCATCGGGTCGAAGTCCGGTCGTCCCTGGGAGGTTGCGTTTGATGAGATGGAGCACGAGATTGGGTTCACGTGTTTTTTCCTGGAACCAAATTTTAATGGAGGATAAAAGGGATCTAGGGCGTTGACGTGGCGAACGGTTATTAGTGAGGAGGTTTTTATTTATTCTGTGTAACTTAAAATTCATAATGATAACTTTCACATACGAGCCCAGATTTACGCGCGGTTGGATTTGTTTTTAATCGTATCGAAATTTCGGACAACATGGAGCTATCCCCGACTAATTCTGAAACTGTAAATTTTAGGCTAAAAAATTTGGATTTCAATCTCGTTTGAACCAAAGATGAGTGATTAAACTCACTCACATCTAAATAAAATATTCGATTGTTAGTTAAATAGAATTTATGTTATGATATGATTGTTTTGGTTTCTGTTTAACTGTTTAAATTTATTATTTATATCAAAATTTGCATAGACTGTATAATTTAATTTAAATGTTGATATACGTGTATAGTTAGAATTTAATTTCTATTTAAAAACCTCATATGTAATGACTAGTAAACTGATATCACGTTGAACTGTTTAGATGTAGTGATTTTGATTGATGTCGTGGAATGATATATTTATTGTGTTGATATGTAATTCATCTTGGTATCGACATTTGTTTATATATGTAGTGATTTTGTTGATTAATCCTAACCATTACCCTAGATGTTACGGGCATCAAATAAACCCGGGATTAGTCATTAAATAAATTAAGAACGTAGGTTGAAATGATAAATACCTATGACCCTGATTTGGATTGAAATGATATATATCCTTTCCCAAAATACTAAAATTAAATTTTAAGTATTACTTGGGCATAGGATAAAAAATTTATATAGGGACAACGGTTGGTTAAATAAAATTTGTTTTAACCATGACTCTTGAAATATTGTTTAAAAACAGTATAGACGATGTTTTATAAATTGATTTTTCTTTGAATATGAATTTTGGATTTTAAAATATAAAATCCAAAGGAAGTTATTTAATATTTTAAATTGAAGTTATAAATTTGAAATTGAAATAGAATTTAATTTATTGGAATTGATTTGTTTTATCCACATTTGAAATTTACATAAAATTTATTTGATTTATAGTTATAATTGAATTGTGAACTCGAGATTTTATAAACGAATAATTCAAAATGAGAATTATAATTGAAATTCAATTATTTGAATCGAATTATTTGGAATCAAACTATTGAATTGAATTGAAATACAAATGGGAAGTCAAATCCTTTTGAATTAAGATATCAAAATTTAGTCTATTGATTTGAAACTGAAATATGATTTCTTGTTTGGTTAAATTTTGAAGATATGATTCTAATTCCAACTATAGTATTTTTTAACCATTTTATAAAATATTTTATTTTATAATAATAAAATTCTTTATAAACTATTTACCTTATAACTATTTTTTTTCTATTTCGATATTTAACTATTTATTTTTTAAACTATTTTAATATTTTACCTATAGATTTTACTAAATCTGAAAATTCTATTTTAAATACAAATTATTTATTTTCAAACTATTTCAATTATATGTCTAAATTATATATATATATATATAACCATTTTAATATTCAAATTATTTTAAAAGTTGGAATTGTTTCAAAATTTAAGTTTGGTTTTAAAGGAAGATTTTATTATGAAATGTTCTATTTTGACTATTGAAATGATTTTAAGAAAATCTGATATTTTTATATGAAGTACGAACCCCTTTGAAATGTAAAAGAACTGACCAGTGTGAAAAATGTAAACGATTAGTTGTTAAAGAGACCGGGATTGGATATTGTCATACTCTCTGCCAATACCGTAAACCACTTTAACAACTTGGTACGCGGTGGAGTTCTAGAATGAAGTAGGTTGATTTGGAGGTGATTACTGGATTCGAAGAAAGAGAACGATAATGGATATCCTTGACCTTCGGGTCATAATTAAAATGACTATAACATGGCTATACCATGACCAAGTGGGGTTAGCTACCTCCATTGGCAACACATTTTCCTTTATTATTATAGTCCCTCGGTTTGATTGATTTGATTCGATGTGCACCGTGATTTGGGAGTGTTGTTCGAGGTGGGAGGTAGTTGCGGCTATGCGTTACCACCAGTCCGGGCATGCAACTAGTATATTCCTACTTTGGGCATTCCTCGTGTGCCTTGTCATATTATCCTGATTGAGCCCCCTACGACTTTGATTTGTACCGTGCCTATGGAGTGCCCTCTGATACTCACTGCATACTGTGGACTTTACAGTATCTGTATAAACTATGGTATTATAAACGGTGTAAGGGTAATAATGGTAATCCCGCTTACGCTATTTCAATATTTTATATTTAAACATAGACACTACTATAATCTCGTATTATATTATATAGTATCTAGTTTAACGGATCCTTAGGAGATGGAAAGTCCCGTAACATCTCTTATGTTATTGCACTCATATTATCGCATGAATTTGATTTAACTAATATGAGAATATTTTAGTTCTGATTCGAATTTTTTTGTCTTTTCATTTGTGCCCGGGTCAGCCTGAGTTTTCAATTATTGAAGACAATGTTATAAAGTTGAAGATGGAGCTCAACAAACGTATTTGTTATTATTACTCCGCTGTAAACATTGGTATGTTTATGATAGTTAACTCTGATAACTGTTGTAAAATATAATCAAATGTATGTTTTAACAGCTTCGTGAACTGTTGTTTAATTATTATGTTTTGTCCTTCCGCTGCAAGACTCTATGTTTGTTTTTCTTCTTCTCTTCCTTTTCTTATATAAATCCCAATAACTATCCGTAATTTTGATTTGTTTATGTCAACATTGAGGATCATTGTCGATTTGAATGGTCAAAAATCCCGGATGTTACATTTGGTATCAGAGCTTTGGTTTAGCGAAAACCTTGGCTTTATTTGGGATTAACTCATTAGACATAGGGTAGTAATACCCTAGAATGAGTTTGAGTGTATATGAGAGAGCGTACTTGTAATTTTGATATAAAATGATTTTGGATTATGTTGGTTTGTTCTGTTGAGTATTTATGAATTCTGGTCGGTACTTGGGACGCCAATGTATCGATAGAGATTTCTAAACACTCGAATAGGGCTTATTGACATAATATTGTTTTTAATTATATTTTTGTACATATATATAATTATTTGAAAATCTATGAATTTTGATATTTGTTGATAATAATATTAAATTTTCATCATTTATTACTCGATTAATCAATAATATAAAACTATTGGTTATTGAATGGTTTAAGAAATAAATATTGAAAATAAATTGATAATGAAATGTTGAAAATTTAATTGGTAATGAAACAAGAAATTAAATATGAATTTGAGAATTTAATTTCGGCTGGTTTTGTAATATCGTTTTGCAAATGGTTTGAAATAATACATTTATATTTTAAAAGTTATTTCATATAGAAATTGTTTTCAAATGAATTTTGAAATAAGTGTATATTTTTCCCTCTTGCCTTTGGAAAATGATCTCGGTGTTGAGTGCATGCATTATTGACATTATTTTCAAGAGACTAATTGGGGAAAACAACTTAATTTTTTTTATTTTGTTTGGAAATTTGGATTTCATATAAATCTTTTAAATTATCGTTTGAGATAAAAGTACTATATATATTATTTCAAAGTTGTTTTGAAATTAACCTGAAGTTGAATTCTTAAATTTTCGAATAATTAATAAATTTCAATTTATGAAAGGAATCAAAACTTGAAATTCTAGAAACTTCTGAATTGTATTATAGGAAAATGATCCTAAGAGAAATGGAAATTAAAATTGAAACTCTTTGAAATATGAATAGTGAATTTGAACCAAATTTAAACCATTGAAATTATGTAAAAATTCAATCCTTTTCTTTAGAATATATAACTTACCTATTATATAAAGGTTGAAATGTTATAAAGATGTGCAATCAGGTAATATACAAGTTTAGTATGGATAATGAAGGTGAAAAAAAATTGGTCTATATATACGAATGAAACTTAATTATGAAATAAACGATTTGTACTTAGTTATGTTTGAAATTGAATTGAACTAACTAATGCAAATAAACTCGATTATTACAATAATTTAATAAAGTAAATTATTTGGTTATGAATTGGTATTGACAGTTGGATGTCCGACGATTTAGGATAATTGATATTTCTATGTTGAAATTTACTGTTTAACTACTTTATGTGAAAACATAAGAGAATTGGTTTATAATTTATAAATTTAACAATGAATAAATGAATTAATTAAATTTAATTAAAACGAGCCCTTCGCGAAGCTACAGTTCGTAATTTTACAAATTGAAGTTTAAATGAATGTATAGGATCCAAAATAAGTTGGAATTCTTTGAAACAAGAATCCTTTGGATCCATTTAAATATAGTTTTCTAATGAAAGTGAAAATTTTAGATTTTGACTTGTAGATTTTATGATATGTGTAACTCAAATTTTCAGACAAATCGCGGTATGGTAATTCCTGATTTAAAACTAAAATATAAACAAAATTAAGTTGAATAAGAAATGTTATGGCTAGATATATCTAAATTAACAATTTCTTACTACAGCTTTTCAAGGACGGAAAGTTTTAAGTAGGGGAGCGTGTAACATCCCAAGATTTTGCAATAATTTAAATTACTAAGTTTAATATGTTTTTTAGCAAAATTGTTTAAATATAAGAATTTAATGATTTATTTCGTGTATTGATAATGTGTGAACTAAAATTTGGATTCATATATATTTAAATTTGTCCACAATAAACAATAATTGATTTATAAATTTATCAGAATTTTATTTCGATTTGAATGGAAATTATAAACCTTTGAATTTAATTTATTGGCTAATAAACGGAAAACGAATATTTTATTATATTAATAAATTGGTTAAATTTGTCATTTTGCAAACAATTTCAGAATTCGATAATATTATTTTTACTCGATCCAAATTTTTAAATTACTGTAATATATAAAATTTCGTAGCCATCGGAATTTTAGTTGGATCATAAGAAATTAAAACGCGTATAAATTTATATGTACAATTCAGTTAAATAACCAAGTTTTAAAAGAAAACTTCTATAGACTTTGGAATTGGGCTGTGAAACATATTCCATTGCGTTCAGAATGCATCAAAACCTATTGTTAGGCAGTAAGCAGGCATGATTTGGACTCAGTCCAAAATTTTGGCTTTATAACACGCAAAACGATGAAAATATTATTATTTTATTATTCAAAACCCTAATTTCAGAGGTTGTCGTTCCTTCTTATTCAATGGCCAGAAATTGCCAAACTTCTTCCTTTAATTTCTACTTCGATTTTAGATGATTTCAAACGATTTCTAAAGCAAAATTATAGAGCCCGGAGAGAGCTTTACATCCATATGGTTCATTTATGTTAGATGTTCAACAGTTCGCCAGAATCTAGCCTTAAAAGCAACGCGGGTTTCACGATTTTCAAAGCGTTATGGACCACCAGCGGCTGCCGCGTTCTGGCCGGTGATGGAGCAAGGGGAGGCGCACGTCATGGAGGTATCGGATCGAAGTCCGATCGTCCCTGGGAGGTTGCATTTGATGAGATGAAGCACGAGATTGGGTTCGCATGTCTTTTTCCTGGAACAGAATTTTAATAGAGGGGAAAGGATATCTAGGGGCTGACGTGGCGAACGGTTATTGGTGAGGAGGTTTTTATTTATTGTGTAATTTAAAATTCGTAACGATAAAGTTCATATAACTTTCACATACAATCCCAGATTTACACGCGGTTGAATCCGTTGGAATCGTATCGAAATTCTGGACAACATGGAGTTATCCCTAACTGATTCTGAAACTGTAAAATTTTGGGCTAAAAAAATTGGATTTCAATCTTGTTTGAACCAAAGGTGAGTGATTAAACACACTCACATCTAACTAAAATATTTGATTGTTAGTTAAATTGAATTTATGTTATGATACGATTGTTTTGGTTTATGTTTGACTATTTAAATTTATTATTTATGTAAAAAATTGCATAGACTGTATAATTTAATTTAAAGTTGATATAAGTGTATGATTAGAATTTATTTTCTATTTAAAAACCTCATATGTAATGACTAGTAAACTGATATCACATTGAACTGTTTAGATGTAGTGATTTTGATTGATGCCGTGGAATGATATATTTAATGTATTAATATGTAATTCATCTTGTTATCAACAATTGTTTATATATGTAGTGATTTTGTTGATTAATCCCAACCATTACCCTAGATGTTACCCAAATAAGCCCGGGATTAATCATTAAAATAAATTAAGAATGTAGGTTGAAATGATAAATATCTATGACCCTGATTTGGATTGAAATGATATTTATCCTTTCCCAAAATACTAAAATTAAATTTTAAGTATTACTTCGCCATAGGATAGAAAATTTATATATGGACACCGTTTGGTTAAATAAAATTTGTTTTTATCGTGACTCTTGAAATATTATTTAAAAACAATATAGACGATGTTTTATAAATTGGTTTTTCTTTGAATATGAACTTTGGATTTTAAAATATAAATGCCAAAGGAAGTTATTTAATATTTTAAATTGAAGCTACAAATTTGGAATTGAAATAGAATTGAAATTATTGAAATTGAATTGTTTTATCCACGTTTGAAATTTACTTAAAATTTACTTGATTTATGATCATAATTGAATCATGAACTAGAGATTTTATAAACGAACAATTTAAAATGAGAATTATAATTGAAATTCAATTATTTGAATTAAATTATTTGAAATCAAACTGTTGAATTGAATTGAAATATAAATGGGAAGTCAAATCCTTTTGAATTAAGATATCGAAATTTAGTCGATTGATTTGAAACTGAAATATGATTTCCTGTTTGGTTAAATTTTGAAGATATGATTCTAATTCAAACTATAGTATTTTTTAACCATTTTATAAAATATTTTATTTTATAATAATAAATTTCTTTACAAACTATTTACCTTATAACTATTTTTTTCTATTTTAATATTTAACTATTTATTTTATAAACTATTTTAATATTTTACCTATAGATTTTACTAATTCTGAAAATTATATTTCAAATACAAATTATTTATTTTCAAACTATTTCAATTATATATCTATACTATTTAAATAAAAAAATATTTAACTATTTTAATATTCAAATTATTTTAAAAGTTGGAATTGTTTCAAGATTTAAGTTGGTTTTAAAAGGAGATTTTACTATGAAATGTTCTATTTTGACTATTGAAATGTTATTAAGAAAATCTGATATTTTGATATGAAGTACGAACCCCTTTGAAATGTAAAAGAACTGACTGATGTGAAAAATGTAAACGATCAGTTGTTAAAGAGACCGGGATCGGATATTATCATACTCTCTGCTAATACCGAAAACCACTTTAACAACTGTGTACTCGGTGGTGTTCAAGAACGAAGTAGGTTGATTTGGAGGTGATTACTGGAATCGAAGAAAGGGGACGATTGGGTATCCTTGACCTTCGATCATAATTAAAATGACTAAATCAGGGCTATACCGTGACCAAGTGGGGTTAACTACCTCCATCGGCAACACTTCTTCATTTATTATTATGGTCCCTCAGTTTGATTGATTTGTTTTGATGCGCATCCGTGATTTGGGAGTATTGTTCGAGGTGGGCGGTAGTTACAGCTATGCGTTACCACTAGTCTGGGCATGCAACTAGTATATTCCTACTTTAGGCATTCCTCATGTGCCTTGTCATATTATCCTGATCGAGCCCCCTATGACTTTGATTTGTACCGTACCTATGGAGTGCCCTCTGATAGCCATTACGTACTGTGGATTTTATGGTATCTGTATAGGGTATGTTATTATAAACAGTGTAAGGGTAATAACGGTAATCCCGCTTACGCTATTTTAATATTTTATATTTAAACATAGACACTATTGTAATAGCGTATTGTATTATATAGTATCTAGTTTAACGGATCCTTAGGAGATGGAAATTCCTGTAACATCTCTTAAGTTATTGCACTCATATTATCTCATGAATTTGATTTAACTAATATGAGAGTATTTTAGTTCTATTTCGAGTATTTTTGTCTTTTCATTTGTGCTCGGGTCGGCCTGAGTTTTCAGTTATTGAAGACAATGTTTTGAATGGAGCTCAACAGACGTATTTATTATTATTAATCCGCCGCAAACATTGGTATGTTTATGATAGTTAACTCTGATAATTGTTGTAAAATATAATCAAACGTATGTTTTAATAGCTTCATGAACTGTTATTTAATTAATATATTTTGTCCTTCCGTTGCGAGATTCTACGTTTGTTTTTCTTCTTCTCTTCCTTTTCTTATATAAATCCCGATAACTATCCGTATTTTTGACTTGTTTATGTCGACATTGAGGATCATTGTCGAATTGAACGGTCAAAATTCCCAAATGTTATAGGGGAAAACTTAGGCTGTCATGGATAGGAACAAATATACAGTGGTTTTTAATGGTTAGTTATTGCATTGTTTTCATATATAAGTGAATAAAAATGGTGTTTTAAATGTGTAGTTATCAGTAATTTATTTTTGTAACCATTTTTGTTTGATTATTATTATCAATTTGAGGTTAAAATTTTACATTGATGCCATTAAGTAAATTTTATTACTTTAGATTTATGCTACTACTTGCTTTCTCTATCGATTATTTTATTATTCGGTTATTTATTCCTATAGCATTAGCATGTACTTTTTCATATACTACTATTGTTAAACCGTACAGCTTGAAGCTAAAATGTAATTTTTATTCCATCCGCATTTTGCAAGAAGAATTCACGTATGTTGTCCTTACTTTTTGATAGATATGTGTGTACAGTACCATAAGAGTGTATTCTTTGTGCAGGCATATCAAAGGATGGATAAATAAATAAGAGTTAACTATATAGTAATAAAATATAATCTATTCACTTTGCCAGTTATTTTATTACTGTTTTTATTTGGAGATATGTGTGATGGAGAGAAATAAAATCTAGAATTTGTATATTATGTATTAAAAATTTATTTGTAATATGGCTTCTAATGATGAGTGATGACGAGGATGGAACTTAAAGTTGGAGAGTTGTACCTACTAATACTAATTAGTACCTAATTATATTATTTTTTTGGTTCTGCAATATGCTAATAATTTTATGAAACTGGATTATAGTTTATTGTCAGGCTTAATGAGATGCAATAAAAGCTATAGATTTGGATTGGTGGTTGCATTTTGAAGGTGCAACATCGCTTCTATTTTCGCTGTACATTATTTAAATTAGAATTTACTTTCTCATATAATAATTAAAATAAAATGGAATAATGAAAATTAGAAAATCACACAAGCCATCAATGTACCTTTCAAATTTTTGCTGATCTTTCAGCCAAGTTGATCGATCTACCGTGTGTACTGTGCTTCTTATGTCACTTCTCTAATGTTTTGCTGATGCAAGATTTAAGTAAACCCAAAGAATAAAATGCAATTCCTCCTCATTAATATGTCTTTATTGGTTACAGGTTTTTCTGAGATTAGATAACAAGTAAGTCCCTGTTATTGAATGGTTTCATTTAAATAATTTTGGAAGCCAATTTGTTCACATTATATTACTGCTGCTATGCTGAAGTATGTGATTTTTTTTCTTCTGTCAAGCACGATGTTAACAATTATATTTATGTGAACATATTTTAACATCAAGCTAATATGATTATGTTTACATTAACAATTGTTTTGATTGTCTTTGTTTTCATCTTCCAATCTCTTTATTTGTATGTGGATATGCACAAACGGTGCTCCACCATTTTGGATACCAACACGTTCATAATTTTAAGTCTCACTTAAATTTTAAACAACAAAAGATTTTATTGCAAGATTATGTTTTTTTTCTAATCTTCGGCGATAGATCATCCTGACTGTTATACCATAAACCTAGGCCAACTATTACTTCATTTTTGTAAAATATGATTAATTTGTATATGTATAATCGTTGTGCCCAATCCATAGAAAATGTTAAACGAAAGTACTCATATGCGGAGTTTATGTCACTTTGTTTATCCTTCTGTTATCAGTAGACTTTGTTATTTTTACAACTAAAACCTGGTATTGCTTTTGAATAAAGATATTGGCACTAGTATGGTGTCTTCCATTCAATTTGCAACTGTGAGGTTTTGTATTACTAGCATCGATAAATTAACTTGACATAAGCTCATGAACAAAGTAGTTGACAAAATAATCAGTTTAAACTAAAATTATTACATAAAATATTATTGTTTATTTTAAGTTGGATTTGATTGTTCGTGTACGTTGAACTAATTCATGAGGCAATTCAAGTGCATTGGCTATATCTGAATGTGTTAATATGGTAAGTGATCGTTTCACCGATTTTATTGTCATCGTTTTAAATAGTTATGCTATAAAATATGGCTCGACAATCAAATGCAGGTTCACCTGGACGTGCATATATACTCGTGCTTAAAAGTGATTAAACATGCAATAGCACTTTCTTATAAATTGGATAACCTGCAATCTTATACATGTAACAACCTTCATCTCATAAACTAGCAGTAAAATTGAATTCTTATAATTTAGAAAGATTAGTGGCTACTTAAATTTTTTACTATATATGAGCCTAAGGGCTCAGTTCACAGAGCCATTTAGGCTCAGTTTCACTGAGTCCAAAGGCTCAGCGAAACTGCGTCGAAAGGCTTAGTTTCACTGTGTAACATCCGAGATTTTTGACCATTCAAATCGACATGATCCTCAATGTCGACTTTAAAAAAATCAAAAATACAAATAGTTATTGGAATTAAAATGAGAAAAAGAAGAAAAACAATCACAGAATCTCACAGCAGAAGGACAAAATATAATAAATAAATAACAGTTCATGAAGCTGTTAAAACATACATTGATTTTATATTTACAATGATTATTAGAGTTAATTAACATACCAATATATGCAGCGGAAAATATAAACGAATACGTCAGTCAGGCTCCATCTTCATCTTCATAACTGTGTCTTCGTTAACTGAAAACTCAAGCTGACCCAAGCATAAATGAAAAGATAAAAACACTCGGATTAGAACTAAAATATTTTCGTATCAGTTAAATCAATTTCATGTGATAATACGAGTGCAATAGCTTAAGAGATGTTACGGGAAATTTCATCTCTTAAGGATCCGTCAAACTAGATACTATATAATATAATACGCTATTATAATAGTGTCTATGGTTAAATATAAAATATTAAAATAGTATAAGCGGGATTACCATTATTACCCTTACATCGTTTGTACCATTGCCGTACAAGTTGCATATAACACACCAGTACGTCGATGGATAGGGATGCGCCGTGATACGACAACGTTAAATCAAAATCGTAGGGGGCTCGATCAGGATAAATATGACAAGGCACACGAAGAATGCCCAGAGTATGAATATACTAGTTGCATGCCCGAATTGGTGGTAATGCATAGTCGCGACTACCACCCACCTCGAACATCACTCCCAAATCACGGATGCGCATCAAATCAAATCAATCAAACCGAGGGACTACAGTAATAAAGGAAGAAGTGTCGCCGATAGAGGTATCTAACCCCACTTGGTCGCGGTATAGCCCTGTTTTAGTGATTTTAATTATGACCCGAAGGTCAAGGACATCCAACATCGTTCTCTTTCTTCAAATCCAGCAATTGCCCCCAAATCAACCTACTTCATTCTGGAACTCCACCACATACACAGTTGTTAAACTGGTTTTCAGTATTGGCTGAGAGTATGACAATATCCGATCCCGGTGTAACAACCGGAAAATGCGAGCCAATTTAAAAAATTTATTTTGGCAATTTTAGCGAATTTTGATTATTTGAAATAGATTATTTTAAATAATATCGACGAGAAATTTATTTTGAATAGAATGGAACGTATATATTTATATACGTCATCGTTAGAATATAAATAATTATATATAATTATAAAAGGAATAGAAAATGGCGCGGTAGTTCGATAATTCGATTTCAAATTTCAATTGAACGTACCGGGTGCAAAACAAACCGAATTTTAGCAAAACCAAAAATATTTGAATCTATTTGAGAATATCTTTCCAACGAATCCGAAAAATTGGAATTTCATAACGGGAATCAAAAGATATGTTCAGTTGAAATTTCAGAATAGTCGCTATGGAATTTAGGCCCTTAAAAATGGGACTTTTGCAAACGACCTCGGATTTCGACGAAACCACTTTTGTTGGGTCCATGATGTCAAGTTATTGCTAGACTCCAATTTTCATAATTTTTCGGATCAATTTGTGAGCGTGGCAATGGAAAACGTGTTTTGTCAATTTCGATCGACCTGAAAATGGCCATTTTTCAAACGGTCTCAGAATTCGACGAAACCAGTTTTGTTAGGACCGTTTCGTCAATACGAAGCTAGGAAATATTTTTTGGGAATTTTTCGAGTTAGTATATGACCCCAGTAAATTGAAATGCGCGTTCAAATTCAATATATAGAGTTATATTTTGATTTTGACGAAAACTGATCGAAACGATTGAATCAGCTTACGATACATATCCCATTGTGTTCGGAATGAGGGTAATTAGCTAGGGACGACAGGCGGTGGGTCCCGTTTCGAGTCCGAAATTTTAAGTTGCTTTTTGAAAATAAAATAATAATATATAAAGTCCCTCCCCCCATACTCTCTCTCCTCTCAGAATCGAATTAAAATAAAAAAAGGGAAAAAAAACCTAATCGCGAGGACCCCCTTGCCACCAAGCCACCGCACCGCTCAGCCGTTCCAAGCCACCACCGACGTCGTTTCCCCCTCCCCCTCTCGCGCCCGTTCATCCTCCTCCGCCTCTTCTTCTCCTCCTCGCCTGAAACCCCCACAACCTCCCGTCGCTCCACCGATTCCGCCACCCCAATAGCACCACCGTTCAAGCGATAGCCGCACCCCCCAGACGATCTCCCTCTTCCTGCGCACCTCTCTCGCTCCTCCTCTTCCCCTTACCTCCCTCCTCTCCTCTGGTGAAACAACAAGCCCCTTTCTTCGCCAACGAGCTACAACATTTGGGAAGATGATGGACACAACAATGCTATACGAGGGTTAGTTAAATTCAATTCTATTTAATGTAGTTAATTTTAATTTCAAAAATTATGATTTTTAATTTTAATGAGAAAAGCTCGGATTTTCATATAACAAAGGTTAAGGTGTTTTATTATAAAAAGATTTGAATTTTTATAACATAAAAGCTTTGATTTATAAATCAATAAAAGATTATATTTTTAATGTGATAAAGATTAGATTTTTAATCAATAAAAGATATGGTTTTTAAAATGTTAAAAATTTGATTTTTAAATAAACAAAGGTCGGATTTTTGTATAGAAGAAAGATCGTATTTTTATGTGAATGTAGAAAGTAGGAAGATTAAAAATATGATTTTTATATTATAGAAAGAATAAAAATATGATTTTTATATAGTAGCGAATATAAAAATATGATTTTTATAAAGTAGAGACAATAAAAATATAATTTTTATATAAAGAATAGCGTGATAAAAATATAATCTTTATTATATGAACACCGTTATAGAAATAGAATTTTTATCTATATAGTAGCGGTGTAAAAATAAGAACTTTTATCTATATAGTAGCGGTGTAAAAATATTTTTTTTATCTATATATTAGCGGTGTAAAAATAGATTTTTATATACATAACTACAATATAAAAATTCGTTTTTTATATATGTAGTGAAAGCGGGCAACGAAAGTGACAGAAGGGCGAGAACGGCGAAGGTTTTCTACATAAGAAGAGTCATGGCGTTTGGTTTAGCTTTCGGTGAGAACTTCTCACTTTAAATTTCTTTTTCTAGTTGTAAATATATATACTAGGATGCAGACGGTGCTTAGCAGCACCCGTCATCCACAGACCATGGATGGCTTGTTTGTTTGATTGATGTGTTGTGAAAATTGTTTGTGATGTTGATGTGAAATAGATAATAAAATATATTCATGTGTTGAAATAAATTAATTATCATTAAAAATATAATTTTTAACGTGAATATGAATACAGTGAATGTGAATAAATAAATATTCATCTACAAACCGGACAGTTTGTTTATGAACACCTATTTGAAGGACATTGATTGGGACGATAAATTTTACACATCGCCCAACTACACAAATAAAATCCGTGTTTGATTGTTTGAAACCCCACACAGGTATTGGGATGATATTGGGCATACACAAATCCCAATAATTAGTTGTATGTCGATCGATTGTTCGACAGACTGTGTAAGCGTTAATTATTTATATTTAATGCTTATGCAGTTGTGTAGTGCACTTTGGATGATGGTTGATTATTTGTCGTTGCTATTATATACATGTGTTGTATGGAATCCATATAATTAACATTATATGGTAATTGATTGGGCCTCATTCCAATTGGAAAAATAAAGAATATTATAAAATAAAAATTCATGTGTTGAATAGAAAAATAGTCATGTGTTGACGATATTCATGTGTTGAAAATGTTCATGTGTTGAGTAAAATATTTTAACAATAAAATTTACATCTTTATCATATTCAAGATTAGAAACTACTTTACGGTTGGAGTCTGATTAAAAATCAAATGATAGATACCAAAATTTTGTAAAATATATTACATAACAAAAATAGTCGTGTGTTGACAGTACTTATGTGTTGAGATTAGTCATGTGTTGAAAGGAATATAGATTCATGTGTTGAATAGAATAAATATTCATTTGTTGAATAGAATAACGAATTTATTGAAATATATGAAGCCGTGTTGATTAGAGTTGCGCTATTTTGACATGAACGATATTTACATCGATTTTATTCGTTTTTATAATGAATACAGAAAAAGAAGTGATTTCAAAATATAACGTTTTGAAAATATTATCATTTACATAATAATGATATGAAATATTCAATTTTGATTTGAAATTGAATATAGAGTTGAAATGGTTTTGAAAACGAATTTAAAACGATTTATAAAATACATTTTAAAAGGAAATCGACGAAATATAATATATATATATATATATATATATATATTATATATAATGGCCTGAAAAGAACGCGCCGCGGCAGTTCGTGAATTTCGATCATTGACTTCGAATTGACGTTGCGGGAGATCCGACCGTCGGATTCTCCTAAAACCAGAACCGTTGGGTTCGTATCGAAAAGAGCTTTCTAACGAATATTTGAAATTAGAAATCTAACTGTTGGATTTGGAATTATGTCCAAATCAAATTTAGAAAAGGTCGCTGTAAGTGCAGTTCGATGGCCGTTGATGGGAATCGACTGTACGAGCCTTGATAAAATTATTAAAATTATCAATAATTTGTGTAAAATCATATGAAATGATTTGGTAAAAATTGGGATGAAAAACTCCACATTTGAAAAGATAAAAATAGATTTTTATCGAAATGAACTAGTTTTGAACTAGAAATAAAATCAATTTATTTTTGAAATAAATAAATTGAATTTGAGGTGGTTTTAAAAATAATCAGAATTCCAATACATGAAGTGGAAATAGATTTGAATCGAAATTATCTTCGGAATATTTCGATGTTGGATTTTGTGATTATACAGATATGGTTATGGAAATCTGAAAGATATATTTATATCGTTATTTCCAATACGATATTTGTTGGTTTCAGAATTTGATATTAAATATAAGCCGGTATATTTTCTATTCAGAGCCTTGTATTTAATATCAAATGTGATTTTGGTTTGTCGTGAACCGTGTTTTAGGTGACATTAGTTCTTTAACCCAGTTAAAGATTAAAACTAAGTGGAGTTTTAATGAATCTTTAATTAGATTGAAAGTGAATTGATAATTTAAATTATCAAATCAGAAAAGTGATCGAGAATGGAGTATCACCAGTTTTGCTCCAAGGCGATAATTAAACCTTTAATTAGATTTGAACGTGAAATGGTAATTAATTTTACCGATAACACCATGGTGTTAGATATGGAGTATTACCAGTTTTGCTCCATGTGATGAATAGGTAGGGTTTGGGAAATAAAACAAATAATTACTTCGGTGTAGTTCGCTAATCCCGACTAGTTTGGAAAACCATAATACGGTTTGAAATGATATCTAAAGGAAGATTAAAGAATAAATTTAGAAGAATTTATCTTTGATAAAATTAATGGGAACCTTTCCCGAAGAATGTGAAAATTTGAATAAAAGAATATTCTGAATTGGAATGAGGCGTATGTTGTGTTTGTGTAACACGTGTTTATTATATACGCGGATTATTCGGAAAGGTCTGGTTTATACCCATTCTGAATAACCGATTCGACGATATGTCGAAGATGAAGACGGTGGTTGAAGACCAGAAGTCTTCACATCGTTTGGGTGATTACTGATGATCTTGATTGGGCTGTACACCCAAGATGAGGGAATCAGTTGGTGATCGTCCAGACGTACTTGGAGATGGATGGATATGCGAGGAAAGTGCCTCCGATTTCGTTCAGACCCAGAACGAACTTGTAAATGGACTGTGTGTCTGACATTGGATTTTATTCTGTGTTGATTGATCTCTATTAAATATACATCTGTTTGGCGGCGGAGAATTTATTCTCTTTCTTAATGCCCTTCTCTGAGACGTACGAGCTCAGAGGTTGTATATCGATGGACATCAGTTGCATGGAGTGAATTGCCTGTGTGGCACGCCTAAGTGGCACATGATCAGGGCTTCTGTTGAAAAGCAGAGTCTTGTGGTTGATGATCAAAGCACGGCCTGTGTGGTGCAACTTTGTGTATAGCGTGAATTCGCGAGCCTCACACCTCGGTATGAGTCAAAAACGGGATAGTGACTGCAGGGAGAGCACGACGTTTCTTTCTAGCTAGTGGTGGTGTCAGTGCTTAAACTGGCTGACATTTATATACTTTTCACCCATGTGGTTGTTGGAATGCGAGGCGCCTTGGATATAGGTCTGTTAGGACCGGGAAACGTGTGCTCAGGAATAACGAATCCTCCGAAGTTAGGTGAGGACCTGCCCTGAAGATCCAAGGATCATAGTGCGGTCCTGAGACATTTGCTAGAGTGTCTCGAATCGGAGAGGAGCTTTCCCCTTGCCTCGACTCATGACGGAAATCCAATTTCCAATACGTGATATTGCGGTTTTATTTGTAGAACCTAGTATGGCGACATAGTGGTATGGGTCATTCATGCCGCCTAGGATTGATATTTATGATTGAAATTGTTTTGAAACTATACATTTATTCTAATATCAAATAATGTGTTTTTAACGTATCAAGCATGCTTTGGCTGTTATAAGTTAAAAACCCTATCCTCCAGCTTGCGTTGCATTGTGTGATGGGACCTGGTTCTTAAAATAGCTTCATTTTTCTTAATTTAGCATTGCGCTGTTTGTTTTATGCACTGGTATTCTTGGGAGGAAACCCGTTCCGTGTTATACGGCGTGGTCCCTTGATTTACCTAACTTTAAAATATAGATTAATAATTGTTTTAGTTCTCACACCAGTCACATGACTGACCTGGAGTTTATTGTTTTAACCTAAACTCTGGGTGCCCTTATTTTTCGCACGGGGAACTAGTAGTTTCGGTTTTGCAGATTTATATTCACAGGAACCTGGTTTACAACTGGAATGATATCCGGAAAGCTCTGTATCCGTATATCTCTTCTAGTTGTGTTTTGTATTATTTCCGCTGCGATGTATTTAAATGTACTCTAAATCTCTGGTATTTGTCAAATGTGTAATATTTATTCATACTCTGTATATTCTTGTATTCTGATGGATTTGTTGAAATAAACAATGAAATGTTCTTCTGTTTGCGTTTTGATTCGTCTTGTCCTCAACTCAATCCGGGCTTTCCTTCATAGGGAAGTTCGGGTCATGTCAGTTTGGTATCAGGGCGAGGTTTACAAAGCTTGAGAACAAGACAAATTAGAACCGAACGAAAGAATTCATCAGATATTAGATTAGTAATATCCAATTAGAATGACTCGTTAGAGATGGGATCAGTAGAATCCTAGAACGAGTGTGAAGAGTATATTTTTCAAATGAAAACAATATTGTTTTGAAAATTTAAATCGTTTTATACGTATTTGAATATTTTATTTGTATTGAATTTGGACAATCCAATATATAAAGATTTTGCATATACGCGTCATGAACGTATATTCGAAGTTTTAATATACTGGATAGATATAGAATCACATCCTAGACACCCGGGGATTATTCTGGTGATGTCCGGACATCATCAGTATTTATGTCCGTGTTGCGAAGGTGTGATATCTATATATTTCCATTAGACTGGTGTGAGAACCAAAATTTACTTAGGATTATTTGTTGTGATTTGGCATCAAAAACATGATTTTCTGTATATGTATCAAAATTATGAATTTGAAACGTTAATTCACTAATTGATTGTTGGTTGCGTTGTTTGTTTATTTGTTTGAAATTTTAAACCGTTATGCCAAATTGAACCAAATATTGAATTGTATTGAAAATTTATCGCATTTGCATGCATATACATGTACTTGCATTGAACAGGTCATAGCAAGGAGGCTAGAGCAGAAAATAAAATTGTTTGCCCGACTAATAGGTACATGTTTACCATAATTTACTGTTTTGTTTGGGTGATGATGATTTTATGAGCCGATTGGCTATCCGCTTGGCTTTTTCTTTTTCTTTTTGATTGAAGAGGGCCATGGGAGGCTATATGAAATATCCCGAAGTTCCCGGTGCAGGGCAGGTTATAGCGAATTTTTTCGAAAATTTAGGGTGTTAGTCAAATTTTTGAAAAATTTGAAAAGTTCTTAGAAGCAGAAAAGTTGAAGAACTTAAGCCATAACGAAAACAAAGGAAGTTGAGTGGGTTTGTGAAACAACTTTCGGCTTTGTTCCTTTTCGGGGATGAAAAGTTTTAAGTGGGGTGAATGTAACAACCCGGAAAATGCGAGCCAATTTAAAAATTTTATTTTGGCAATTTTTGCGAATTTTGATTATTTTAAATAATATCTACGAGAAATTTATTTTGAATAGAATAGAACGTATATATTTATATACGTCGTCGTTAGAATATAAATAATTATATATAATTATAAAAGGAATAGAAAATGGCGCGGTAGTTCGATAATTCGATTTCAAATTTCAATTGAACGTACCGGGTGCAAAACAAACCGGATTTTAGCGAAACCAAAAATATTTGCATCTATTTGAGAATATCTTTCCAATGAATCCGAAAAATTGGAATGTCATAGCGGGAATCAAAAGATATGTCCAGTTGAAAATTCAAAATAGTCGTTATGGAATTCAGGCCCTTAAAAATGGGAATTTTGCAAACGACCTCGGATTTCGACGAAACCACTTTTGTTGGGTCCGTGATGTCAAGTTATTGCTAGATTCCAATTTTCATAATTTTTCGGATCAATATGTGAGCGTGGCAAAGGAAAACGTGTTTTGTCAATTTCGATCGACCTGAAAAGGGCCATTTTTCAAACGGTCTCAGAATTCGACGAAACCAGTTTTGTTAGGACTGTATCATCAATACGAAGCTAGGAAATATTTTTCGGGAATTTTTCGAGTCAGTATATGACCCCAGTAAATTGAAATGCGCGTTCAAATTCAATATATAGAGTTATATTTTGATTTTGACTAAAACAGATCGAAATGATTGAATCAGCTTACGATACATATCCCATTGTGTTCGGAATGGGGGTAATTAGCTAGGGACGACAGGCGGTGGGTCCCGTTTCAAGTCCGAAATTTTAAGTTGCTTTTTGAAAATAAAAATAAATAAATAAAATAATAATATATAAAGTCCCTCCCCCCTCTATACTCTCTCCTCTCAGAATCGAATTAAAATAAAAAAAAGGGAAAAAAACCTAATCGCGAGGACCCCCCCTGCCGCCAAGCCACCGAGCCGCTCAGCCCTTCCAAGCCGCCACCAACGTCGTTTCCCCCTCCCCCTCTCGCGCCCGTTCATCCTCCTCTGCCTCTTCTTCTCCTCCTCGCCTGAAACCCCCACAACCTCCCGTCGCTCCACCGATTCCGCCACCCCAATAGCACCGCCGTTCAGGCGATAGCCGCAACCCCCCAGAAGATCTCCCTCTTCCTGCGCCCCTCTCTCTCTCTCGCTCCTCTTCTTCCCCTTACCTCCCTCCTCTCCTCCGGGGAAACAACGAGCCCCTTTCTTCGCCAAAGAGCTACAACATTTGGGAAGATGATGGACACGACAATGCTATATGAGGGTTAGTTAAATTCAATCCTATTTAATGTACTTAATTTTAATTTCAAAAATTCTGATTTTTAATTTTAATGAGAAAAGCTCGGATTTTCATATAACAAAGGTTAAGGTGTTTTATTATAAAAAAATTTGAATTTTTATAACATAAAAGCTTTGATTTATAAATCAATAAAAGATTATATTTTTAATGTGATAAAGATTAGATTTTTAATCAATAAAAGATATGGTTTTTAAAATGTTAAAAATTTGATTTTTAAATAAACAAAGGTTGGATTTTTGTATAGAAGAAAGATCGTATTTTTATGTGAATGTAGAAAGTAAGAAGATTAAAAATATGATTTTTATATTATAGAAAGAATAAAAATATGATTTTTATATAGTAGCGAATATAAAAATATGATTTTTATAAAGTAGAGACAATAAAAATATAATTTTTATATAAAGAGTAGCGTGATAAAAATATAATCTTTATTATATGAACACCGTTATAGAAATAGAATTTTTATCTATATAGTAGCGGTGTAAAAATAAGAATTTTTATCTATATAGTTGCGGTGTAAAAATAAAAAATTTATCTATATAGTAGCGGTGTAAAAATAGATTTTTATATACAAAACTACAGTATAAAAATTCGATTTTTATATATGTAGTGAAAGCGGGCAACGAAAGTGACAGAAGGGTGAGAACGGCGAAGGTTTTCTACATAAGAAGAGTCGTGGCGTTTGATTTAGCTTTTGGTGATAACTTCTCACTTTAAATTTCTTTTTATAGTTATAAATATATATACTAGGATGCAAACGGTGCTTAGTAGCACCCGATATCCGTCATCCACAGACCATGGATGGCTTGTTTGTTTGATTGATGTGTTGTGAAAATTGTTTGTGATGTTGATGTGAAATAGATAATAAAATATATTCTTGTGTTGAAATAAATTAATTATCGTTAAAAATATAATTTTTAACGTGAATATGAATATAGTGAATGTGAATAAATAAATATTCATCTACAAACCGGACGGTTTGTTTATGAACACATATGAAGGACATTGATTGGGACGATAAATTTTACACATCGCCCAACTAAACAAATAAAATCTATGTTTGATTGTTTGAAACCCCACACGGGTATTGGGATGATATTGGGCATACACTAATCCCAATAATTAGTTGTATGTCGATCGATTGGTCGACAGACTGTGTAAGCGTTAATTATTTATATTTAATGCTTATGCAGTTGTGTGGTGCACTTTGGATGATGGTTGATTATTTGTCGTTGCTATTATATACATGTGTTGTATGGAATCCATATAATTAACATTATATGGTAATTGATTGGGTCTCATTCCAATTGGAAAAATAAAGAATATTATAAAATAAAAATTCATGTGTTGAATAGAAAAATAGTCATGTGTTGATGATATTCATGTGTTGAAAATGTTCATGTGTTGAGTAAAATATTTTAACAATAAAATTTACATCTTTATCATATTCAAGATTAGAAACTACTTTACAGTTGGAGTCTGATTAAAAATCAAACGATAGATACCAAAATTTTATAAAATATATTGCATAACGAAAATAGTCGTGTGTTGACAGTACTCATGTGTTGAGATTAGTCATGTGTTGAAAGAAATATAGATTCATGTGTTGAATAGAATAAATATTCATTTGTTGAATATAATAACGAATTTATTTAAATATATAAAGCTGTGTTGATTAGAGTTGCGCTATTTTGACGTGAACGATATTTATATCGATTTTATTCGTTTTATAATGAATATAGAAAAAGAAGTGATTTCAAAATATAACGTTTTGAAAATATTATCATTTATATAGTAATGATATGAAATATTCAATTTTGATTTGAAATTGAATATAGAGTTGAAATGTTTTGAAAACGAATTTAAAACAATTTATAAAATACGTTTTAAAAGGAAATCGATGAAATATAATATATATATATATGTATATATATATAATGGCCTGAATAGAACGCGCCGTGCCGCGGCAGTTCGTGATTTTCGACCATTGACTTCGAACTGACGTTGCGGGAGATCCGACCGTCGGATTCTTCTAAACCCGAAACCGTTGGGTTCGTATCGAAAAGAGCTTTCTTACGAATATTTGAAATTAGAAATCTAATGGTTGGATTTGGAATTATGTCCAAATCAAATTTAGAAAAGGTCGCTGTAAGTGCAGTTCGATGGCAATTGATGGGAATCGACTGTACGGGCCTTGATAAAATTATTAAAAATATCAATAATTTGTGTAAAATCATATGAAATGATTTGGTAAAAATTAGGATGAAAAACTCCACATTTGAAAAGATAAAAATAGATTTTTATCGAAATGAACTAGTTTTGAACTAGAAATAAAATCAATTTATTTTTGAAATAAATAAATTGAATTTGAGGCGGTTTTAAAAATAATCAGAATTCCAATACGTGAAGTGGAAATAGATTTGAATCGAAATTATCTTCGGAATATTTCGATGTTGGATTTTGTGATTATACAGATATGGTTATGGAAGTTTGAAAGATATATTTATATCGTTATTTCCAATACGATATTTGTTGGTTTCAGAATTTGATATTGAATATAAGCCGATATATTTTCTATTCAGAGCCTTGTGTTTAATATCAAATGTGATTTGGGTTTGTCGTGAATCGTGTTTTAGGTGACATTGGTTCTTTAACCCAGTTAAAGATTAAAACTAAGTGGAGCTTTAATGAATCTTTAATTAGATTGAAAGTGAATTGATAATTTAAATTATCAAATCTGAAAAGTGATCGAGAATGGAGTATCACCAGTTTTGCTCCCAGGCGATTGTTAAACCTTTAATTAGATTTGAATGTGAAATGGTAATTAATTTTACCGATAACACCGTGGTGTTGGATATGGAGTATTACCAGTTTTGCTCCATGGGATGAATAGGTTGGGATTGGGAAATAAAACAAATAATTACTTCGGTGTAGTTCGCTAATCTCGACTAGTTTGGAAAACCATAATACGGTTTGAAATGATATCCAAAGGAAGATTAAAGAATAAATTTAGAAGAATTTATCTTTGATAAAATTAATGGGAACCTTTCCCTAAGAATGTGAAAATTTGAATAAAAGAATATTCTGAATTGGAATGAGGCGTATGTTGTGTTTGTGTAACACGTGTTTACTATATACGTGGGTTATTCGGAAAGGCCGGGTTTATACCCATTCTGAATAACCGATTCGACGATGTGTCGAAGATGAAGACGGTGGTTGAAGACCGGAAGTCTTCACATCGTTTGGGTGATTACTGATGATCTTGATTGGGCTGTACACCCAAGATGAGGGAATCAGTTGGTGATCGTCCCGACGTACTTGGAGATGGATGGATATGCAAGGAAAGTGCCTCCGGTTTCGTTCAGACCCAGAACGAACTTGTAAATGGACTGTGTGTCTGACATTGGATTTTATTCTGTGTTGATTGATCTCTATTAAGTATACATCTGTTTGGCGGCGGATAATTTATTCTCTTGCTTAACGTCCTTCTCTGAGACATACAAGCTTAGAGGTTGTATATCGATGGACATCAGTCGCATGAAGTGAATTGCCTGTGTGGCACGCCTAAGTGGAAGATGATCAGGGATTCTGTTGAAAAGCAAAGTCTTGTGGTTGATGATCGAAGCACGGCCTGTGTGGCGCAGCTTTGTGTATAGCGTGAATTCGCGAGCCTCACACCTCGGTATGAGTCAAAAACGGGATAGTGACTGCAGGGAGAGCACGACGTTTCTTTCTAGCTAGTGGTGGTGTCAGTGCTTAAACTATCTGACATTTATATACTTTTCACCCATGTGGTTGTTGGAATGCGAGGCGCCTCGAATATTGGTCTGTTAAGACCGGGAAACGTGTGCTTAGGAATAACTAATCCTCCAAAGTTAGGTGAGGACCGGCCCTGAAGATCCAAGGATCATAGTGGGGTCCTGAGACATTTGCTAGAGTGTCTCGAATCGGAGAGGAGCTTGCCCCTTGCCTCGACTCATGACGGAAATCCAATTTCCAATACGTGATATTGTGGTTTTATTTGTAGAACCTAGTATGGCGACATAGTGGTATGGGTCATTCATGCCGCCTAGGATTGATATTTATGATTGAAATTGTTTTGAAACTATACACTTATTCTAGTATCAAATAATGTGTTTTTAACGTATCAAGCATGCTTTGGCTGTTATAAGGTAAAAACCCTATCCTCCGGCTTGCGTTGCATTGTGTGATGGGACCTGGGTCTTATAATAGCTTCATTTTTCTTAATTTAGCATTGCGCTGTTTGTTTTATGCACTGGTATTCTTGGGAGGAAACCCGTTCCGTGTTATACGGCGTGGTCCCTTGATTTACCTAACTTTAAAATATAAAGATTAATAATTGTTTTAGTTCTCACACCAGTCACATGACTGACCTGGAGTTTATTGTTTTAACCTAAACTCTGGGTGCCCTTATTTTTCGCACGGGCAGCTAGTAGTTTCGGTTTTGCAGATTTATATTCACAGGAACCTGGTTTACAGCTGGAATGATATCTGCAAAGCTCTGTATCCGTATATCTCTTCTAGTTGTGTTTTGTATTTTTTCCGCTGCGATGTATTTAAATGTAATCTAAATCTCTGATATTTGTCAAATGTGTAATATTTATTCATACTCTGTATATTCTTGTATTCTGATGGAATTGTTGAAATAAACAATGAAATGTTCTTCTGTTTGCGTTCTGATTCGTCTTGTCCTCAACTCAATCCGGGCTTTCCTTCATGGGGAAGTTCGGGTCGTGTCACCCGGTCCCTTTAACAACCCAACATTTACATTTTTCACACCAGTTAGTTCTTTTACATTTCAAAGATGTTCATACTTCATGTCAAATATCATATTTTGTTTTAAAACTCGTTTCAATAGTCGAGATAGAATATTTCATATTAAAATCTCCATTTAAACCAAATTTAAATCTTAAAACAATTCCAACTTCAAAATAATTTGAATATTAAAATAGTTAAAAATATATTTTTAAAATAGTTTAGATATATAATTTAAATAGTTTTAAAATAGTAAAAATTAGGCTCACATCCCTAAAACGAAACTTAATTAGGCTCACATCCAGTCTAACTTTTCATGTAAATTAGGTCCCTATTTTTTGAAAATTCATTAAAAAAAATATAAAAAAATCACGTAAATTCATAATTAAATAAAACATGTTCACGCCAAAAAAATCAGGTGGAAAATCAATCAACAAACACGTCAAAATAAAAAAATACACAAAACAACGAAAAATGCAGTAAAATGCATGAAAACATGCACATATTTCAAATAGTTGCATACATGTATGCATCTATTTCAATTCCACATCATAGAGCAGCATATATGCATACATGTATGCAGATTTTCTGAAATACATGCATGATTTCATGCATGTATTCGGTTTCCGCATGAAAAGCACGCATGCTTGCATATGTGCATACGAGCATGCAGTTATGCAGAAAATATGCATTCAAGTATGCACATATTGCCATGCCTTCGGCCTTCAACGCATTACTGCATACATGTATGCAGCTATTCTGAATAAAAGCATACTTGTATGCAATTATTCAGCAGGCTTGCGGATTTTATTTGCATGTGTATTTAAAAAGTTGCATACATGTATGCAACTATCAGCAATAGTTGCATACATGTATGCAACTTTTTTTTTCGATTTGCGTGGGCTCCTGGGATTATTTCCAGATTTTAGATTATTATTTTTTAATGCATGAGCGCATTTTTTTTTGGCCAGAAATTGAAAAAGGCGAAGGGGACATGAGGAGCAGGCGAAGGGATCAAAAATTTTGGGCGGCATCTAATTTTAGGGACCGGAAACGTATGGAAAACTTTGGTTGGACGTGGCTTTAATTTAAAACTTAAATAAGGACGTGAGACAAAAGTACCCTTTAAAATAAGTAATTTGTATTTAAAATAGAAATTTCAAAATTAGTAAAATTTATAAATAAAATAATAAAGTAGTTTATAAAATAAATAGTAAATTATTAATATGGTTTATTTAAAATAATTAGTAAAATAAAATAGTTGTAAGGTGAAATAGTTTATAAAATAAATAGTTAATTACTGAAATGGTTTATTTAAAATAATTAATAAAATAAAATAGTTATAAGGTAAATAGTTTATAAAGAAAATAGTTATTATAAAAATATTTTTTTAAATGCATTAAAATATTATAATCGGAATTAGAATCATTTCTTCAAAATTTAACCAAACTGGAAATCATATTCCAGTTTCAAATTAATTCGACTAAATTTTGATATCTTAATTCAAAATGATTTGTCTTCCCATTTATATTTCAATTCGATTCAATAGTTCGATTTCAAACAATTCGATTTATTAATTTGATTCAAATAATTTAATTTCAATTATAATTCTCACTTTGAATTATTCATTTATAAAAATCTCGAGTTCACAATTCAATTGTTACTATAGATCAAGTTAATTTAAAGTAAATATCAAACATGGATAAACAATTCAATTTTGATAAATTTATTTCATATTCAGTTCGGCTTTAACTTCAAGTATCCACAATTACGAATTCCTTAAAATTTTAAATTTTAAAGCTCAAAGTTCAAATTCAAAGAAAACCGATTAATAATATCATTTATATTGTCTTTAAAATAATATTCCAAAATTCAAGGTTTAAAAAACAATTGTTATTTAACCAACCGGTGACCATATATAATTTTCTATCCTATGGCCAAGTAATACTTAAAATTATTTTTATATTTTGGAAAGGATATATATCATTTCAATCCAAATCAAGGTCATAGGTATTTATCATTTCAACCAATGTTCTTAATTTATTTAAATGATTATTCCCGGATTTATTTGAAGCCTGTAACATCTAGGTAAATGGTTGGGATTAATCAATGCAAACAATGGTTTTATTTAATCAAGGTGAATGACGGGTGGTAACTTCATACAATTAAACATCAAGATGTCAAACATATCAGATTCAAGCCGTACATTATATCAATTCAGCCAAACAGTTCAATATCGTATAAATCTACCAGTTATCATATGTTGGGTTTTTAAAACTGGCAATTAAATGTCAAATTTTAACTTAACTGTAAAATTAAATCTAACAGTCAAATTAAACTACACTGTCGATTCAAATAAATTTATATATACAATTTAAATTACCAAACATCAATCAGTACAATCATATCATGACATGATATTAATTTAACTAATATTAGAATACTTTATAGGCGTGAGCGGGTTTAATCACTCACCATTGTTTTGAATGTGTTTGAAATCCAAAATAATCCCCAAAATCTAACTATCTTGGAATATGTCCAAATCAATGCCATCGCGAAGAGCTCACTGATACGATTATAACGCAACAAACTGTGTGTCAATTGGAGCTTGTTTGAAGAAGTTACAAGTGTTAACGCGATTGAATTTCAAAATTAAAAACAAACCAAAACAAAATATTCTCACCATGCATTAGCCACCACGTCACTTGTCAACTACCCTCTATCCTCTCCTTCACGTCATACATTCCAGTACTCATCCGTAACCCAAAATTATGTGTTCAACTCCATCAAACGCAACCTCCCAGAGATGATCAGATCGCAATCGAGTATCACCACCGTGACCACCATCTCGAGCTTTACCCATGGTTAGAACGCAGCGCCCTCCGGTCAACCCTAACGCCGTGAAAAACCCATAATCCGTGTTGCCTTTATGGCACAAATTTGACCGATATACTAAATGATAACTCATTATCAAGCTCATGTAATGCTCTACGATTTACCCTTTGGAAGCTTTTGATTTCATTGAGTTGATTGGTAGTAATTAAGGATTAAATTTTCGAACGCTTATGAGAATTGGTTCAATGGTAAGATATTTACATTGTATTATTGCTAGAAGTCATTGTATTCATACCCAAGGCATCTACTTTAACCATATTCGAAGTTAAAAAAGAAGTTCAAGATTTATGTTTTCCTCAAATTAAGGCTTCTACCGACCATCGACATAAAATAAAATGTTTAATGCATACACGTAACCAGGGGGCTAGGCCTCATGGCCAACACCAATAAATGAGTTTTATAACTTTTACTTTAACTGCCGTAATTACAAAGTTAAACCTTAATGCAATAAATTATTTCAAAATGGTTCTACATTAGCATGTGTATTGTTATACGCACACTTATATTAGATTTGTACTATAGCGTAAATTTTGATCATAAGAATATGTAAATGATTTACTAACAAGTGTTTGTCTTGTCTGGTTTTAGGAAAAAATATATCAATAGTTGAAGCCATTTCAAGATAAAAAGATTTACAAACAAAACATTATTTTTTACATTTCATAAAAAAAATTCAACGCTGTTTACATGACTATAACTCTACTCGCTACCACTATACTAATGCACATGCTTCGTTAGTAAACTTTTAGGTGTGGATATAATATTTCGAAAAATGAACCGAATAAGAATAATAGGAATTACCTATAATAAATTATTTACACATGCACACATTGTGTGTATTTATAAATGGAACTACTGTCTAGAAGATTCAGTGTTGTCTTTTAAAACGATGAGATTATTCATTACCGCACTCTTTACCCAAGAGTTCAAAGTCCCAGTGGAAGGTTCACGCTTCACTCGTTGTAACTTAATGTTAATATGATGCTACACTTGTAATATATTTTCTAATACATATGATAAATAATTGTCTTCGTAAAACTAACTTCCATTTCATTGACACTGCTTATAACTTTGAAGAAAAAATTATATGTCAGCTAAAAGTAGATAAGTAAATAAGAATCAAAATTATATTAATATTATTATTTATTTGTAAATGTTTTTTGATAGTTTATTTCAAATTTTACTATCCAGTCAAGTAAACTTATTGTTGACGTGGAAAATCGTCATACGCCAACACCCAAAAGTGTATGTGTGGTTGAACACAACAAATCCAAATTAAGTAAAGTAGACGCGGGATACACAGCTTTTATAGTGGTTCGGCACTAACGCCTACGTCCACTTTATAATGATTATTCATGATATCTTACAATATTGTGCAAGTTTAGAAGATATTCGAGTACAAAGTATTACAATAGAACAACAATTTCCTTCTTCTTCCTCCTTTATATGATTTGACTTGATCAACTATGTCCGAGCTTATCCTTAATGTCAAATAAGTACAAAAGAGTCCAAACGCAGCATTATTATCCTTACGAATGTCCAAGTGTTGATTGAAAGCATGTATGTCATGTTCTAATGGTCCATTCCATATCCAATGGCTATGGAGAAGTAGGCGACTGCCATTAATGAGTCTTTGGAGCTTTAGAAATCAAAAAATTCCAAGGGGGAAGCCTCCAAATGAAAGCCAAGGCTTTGGGTATTTATAGGAGAAGGAAGGTGGGAGTAGGTAGGAAATGAGGACCACAAGCCTTAGTTTCGGATCCCAGAAATGGCCTTAATACATGAAATTCGTACCCTCCCTGAAGGGTACAAAATTCATACCCCTCCAGGGGGTATGAAACTCGTATCCCCTGGATGGGTGTGAATTTCGTACCCCTTCAGGGGATACGAGATAGCTGGGAGGGCCAAGATGCCGATGCTGGAGGATCCGAAATCTTGCTATTTTTAGGGAGTCGAGGTTCTTGAGCTTGAAGTGGTGGGATTCGATTTTTCAGTAGTCCGGAGTAAAGGGATCTGAGCTTCCAGTTCCGACGAAATCGAATGAAACGGGCATGAAGTGGTGGGATCCGAACCGCCGCGACCGTGGAGTCCCCGGACCCCCATCGGCGCTGCGCCCGGACCCGCTGATGGTTCGCCTTCAGCTCGACTGATGGTTGGCCTAAGAGTTATAGTGTAAGGCCTTAGAACAGATGTTCTCGGGCCCAAAAGAGGTCATCTGATAGAAGTTTCGGGCCTTCTTATGTTTGCGGCGCGACTTCGACCAAATCGCTTTGTGTTTCCCGACAACGTTCTTCATGCTTGAGCATGTTGCTAACCAAATACTTGACGTGTGATAGCTTTGACTAAAAAGGTGTCAACACTTATTATAGTGGCATTTAATAAAATCTACACACATGTGCAATTTTACTAGCCGGTAACATAGAGAATGCATTTCTATGATTTAACCGTGTCATTTTTGAAACAACAAAATCACTCTTTCTAGCTTCCGTTACTATCAGTAGGGTTTGCAGAAAATGAAAAAAGTATATTAAAAAACATTCACTTTATGATTTCACTATCATTCACCTTATGCAGTGGTAACTGACACAAGGAAAGGAACAAAACATTCATACGAAAATTGTAATTCATTTTCATGTTTCTATCACCTTATTTTATGGATCTTTGAAAACAGATGAATCATTTTGGACATGTTAAGGGTTTTCATTTTCAATTTTAATATAAAAAAATTGCGTCAACTTAAGACTATTATGTCCTATTAAACAGAATATAATTTAGGCATTGTGACGACCTCCCACAACCCCTGCACTAAACAAGAGTAAAAGTGTGTTGAAAGGTGTGCCAGGCAACTGTGGACGATCATCAAGGTGTGATAACACAAGCGGAACCTGCCGTAAATCTCATAGTGCAAGATAAATTATAATAGAACGTATACAACAGGTAATATTAGTGTAGCATATTTTAACTGAAATTCCAAGCTTTCAAAAACAATTAGAATGTATACCCATATACCAGAACTGCGACATATGTCTATACAAATTTGCCTCACTACAGCAGTCAGAGTAGAATAACAAACAACAGAAATCCAAATACTATATAGTAAGAGAGATAGTATGTCAGCCTCCTGCTCGCCTCCGAACTGCTACATCGTCTTTATTAATCTATCACCTGTCACCTGCCACCTAGTCTGCCCATCCAAAATTGGATGAACAACCCAAGATAATAAGAGGGAAACATAAAACCTTGAGTCAGACAACAGTCTTAGTGAGCGATAAAACATCTAACTGACTTCATCAATAAAGTATATGAGAATGGGTAAATAAATTAACTAATTTACCCATAATATCAGAGAAGAACACAACTCCCATCTTCCCCACATCGGACAGTGATAGCCTTTACAATCCATACAAACAAAGGAACAACGATGCATCCATAGTAATTAGAACGACCATTCAATCATGGAAAACAGAAGTAACCAATCAATAACACTTATAACGTCCAGATTATAGATCTCATGTAAACCATCCTAATCGAATTCAACATCCCTTAAGTACAAGCCCCAAAGGCCTAAACCAATATCAGACAAGCACCCAAGATATATCTGCTTCGATGTTGGACAATCTACATGAGACGGTACAAACAAAGAAACCAATCATCCATGACAGACTTTGGCTATTAAAGCCAATCCTACTTCGAAACCATCGTTAATCGTATGATGGCTCATCATGACTGCCTTATGTCAAAGGCTAATGGTAACCCTAGTTCTAGCAAAAACTCCATGCGCCCTCATGACTCATACGTTTGTCTTCTCAAATCTCGACAACTAGGCCCTTCACGACTGCCCAAAGTACCCCTACTTTGAGTCTGCTAGAACTTACGATAAAGATAATCTCTCGTCCTTAGCATCTCTAGCCACCAACTCCGATGACCATTCATCAACTCAAGTCCCTTTTGAGTACCCATTATCTATGAACTCAAAACACCCTTGAGTCATCTTCTCATTCATTGCTTTACACCGATCAACGAATTAATCACATCACTTCGAATGCATTTCTCGAAGTCACAACATCACTAAACCAAACAACATCCATATAAGGCTTAGAACAACCCATAGAATTCAACCATGACTCTGGAAACAAACCATGGTGTTTAAGCGATCAACCACAGCGTTTAAAAACACTGCTAAAAACCCTTCAATACACCGGGCAACCGACAAGGAACCGACCGATCCAATCCTTTCCCTTGCAACATGACCGACCGACCCCGTATCAATCTTATGGCCGACCGACCCTTTCAAGACCGACCCAATAATTCCATCAGTAACACAACCGACTCGACCAGACCAGAATAAGCAAGACCAACCGACCCAACACCGTGCGACCGATCCAATCTACTTAGGCCGACCCAACTACCAGCTATCTTCATTACTCCGGCTGACCGCTTCCTTGATCACGACCAACCCGCCTCCTCCTTTTAGGACCGACCTGACCGAATCGAGACCAACCCGACCCATTCGAGACCGACCCGACCCAACTCCTGTACTACGGATTGTACTACCCTTGTACTTCGTGACCGACTAGAAGTACGATCAACCAGGACGAGGCCGACCCATTTCCTGCACATTCCAATCCAACTCCGATTCGACCAAAACTTCGCCAAACGATAAATTCAACGAAACCAACTATTCCAACTCGTCAAACATGATATGAAATCACAAGCAACATGAAAACGATGATTTTCATCACAAGTTATATAAATTTCACCAAAATCATGATAAATGAATCATATGAACAAATTAATGGATCCAACTTGCATAAACATATGAAATAACAAAAAAATTGCCAGTTTAAACTTGCTAAATTAGGTCCTAGGGCGATTCATATGAAAATGGACTTACCATGGTGTAGATCATGAGTAAACACTTGAATTTGATGAAAAACGTGATAAAACATTTATATACCTGATTGAATCCATGTGAGGGATGCATATCACTCACCAATTCTCCAAAACAACCCAAAAACACTTAGATCTTGATTCGGACAGCGAAGAATTTGATCCAAACTCTTCAATTCGATGAACTCTCCCTTGTAATGGTGTATATCTAGCTTTAAACGATGTAAATCTTTAATTCTCTAACGTAGACTTCGAATTTTAATGGTGGAAAGGTGTAGGAGAATGGAGGAATGAAGGATCACAAGCCCCTCCAATTGAGAGAGTGAGAAAAGTAAACTCCTCTCCATGTCTCTTACCACCTATTTATAGCCTCCCACCAGCCCACTAATGGGCCTCCCCAAATCATCCCATTATGGCTTTATAAACCAGAACAGCCAACTGTAAAACCTTAAAACAGTGATTCCTCCCAAACCGCCAAGCCAAATGGGGATGTAAATATTTGATTCTCTAATGTGACCACTCTATGGAAAGGGAAACATCATTTCCTTTCCAATGGCACCGGTCTCAACACCTGATTCGATCCGAGTCAAAAGTTATGCGACGTACAAGACTGATATTGGCAAAATGGTCACAAATAAATTTGGTAAAAATTATAGACATGTTTCACATCCCCATAAAAAACATATCAAAATATAGGAATGATCCAAAATTCAGGAAATAATATAAAAATATTTTACGATCTTGCGATACGTAAAATGCGGTCGGTTACAGACATAAGCTTTGGCTAATTCCTTTTCCTAGCTATTTCCACTTTTCATTTACAAATTTCTATCAAATTTCACATCTCAACAGCAAACATTTCCCAAAATAGTTCTTGTTGACAACTTCACCTTGAAAGACACCAATCTGTACGGCCTATATTTTGATTAAACAGACTAGAATGAATTAATTGACCAATCTATTATTTGGTTTTCACTAACAAGTAACAATGTCTATTTCACTGTGGCTGTGGTTTTGTTTTCTATGTGAAGAGAGATCTTGTAACACCCCACGTCCATTAATGTCACTCACAAAGGAAATGCATTAACTTCCATGGAGGTTTTAAGTGAATATAGAACAGAAAAATTACAACAAGACATATAATAAGTAGTACTTGGAAATCTAAAACTTTATTTTATTGCAGCGGAAATTAACCATGTTTGTTACATCATAAAACCATAAATCAGAGTCAAGTACAATATCCATCTTGATGAAACAAAATACATAATCCCATTACATAAATAGCCATTAAAGAAGATAACAAGCTGGACTTTACTTCAACGGTCCAAGCTTTCCAAAAGAGAGAATAAGCAATCCAATCAGACTCCGCTAGAGCTGGGCCCACCCTGAGGACCTGGTGGGGGGAAAAGATAGAAATGGAGGGGGTCAGACATAAAGTCTGGCGAGTATGATAATTCTAACAATACTATTACCAAAATAATTAGACTAAGGCATAAGCTGGAAAACAAGGAAATGTCTATGAACTATTGGGTATGGAAGAGCAGATAAAGATAACGTTAAAGGCACACCTAGTTACTAACGAATAATTACTACACTGCACCACACCAGTCACCCTCAAAGTTGATCCCACTTGCTTCACTTAGAAATTATATAAATAGCCTTGCGTACCCCTAGCTGACCACATAGGTGCCGCCTGCCCCTATCTCCGCTAGGTGTACCCCACTACCCACTTGCGATCGGCTCCCTACTCGTAGATAACCATGCTGGCCCCACAGTGGGGTGTATCACTCCCCTAAAGTGGCAACCCGATACAACTTGAGAATGCACGGCTTATACCTACACGATGCAACAACGTCTTACCTACCAGCCCGGGTCCACACACGCATATGAAACCTGTTGGACTTGCGTTGCCACCGCTACCCCGTTTGGCCTCTTATAGTCAATCCCAGTATGCGTGTCCCGTCCTCGACTTGGGTCGAGCCCACAAAGATATGTTTGGGTTACTGGTTGAAATGGGCCCCCACAAGCTATCTACCTAAGCTTGTCCCCACTAGTATATCCCACTTAACCCTCTTCTTAGTCATGTCCATTTACATGTGTGTTTGGTTAAGTCTTACTAATCGTATTTCAAATGCCACTAAAGGCAACCACTAGATTCCTCATGCCACCCAAGGCACCTACTTAACCCCCATGTCCCACCTTACATGTTTATCTGGTTAAGTATTTCTTAATTCATTCAGGCCATAACCTCATAAAGACCTCTCACATTAGACTGGCATTTATGGCAGCTGGATTTGCCCGGCGGGTCCGGGCAGTCTTACACCATAAAAGAGTCTAACCTCGTGTCTTTACAACTGTTATGCTTTAATTTGGGCCTAGGACCTCTCACATTGGGCTGACATTTGTGACTACTGGATTAGCCAGGCGGGTCCGGGCAGTTTTACGTCACAAACGAGTCCAACCTCGTGTCCTAAGCATTGATTAACACTTACAATCTTTTACCCCAGTTTTAAATATATCCCTATTCAAATTATTAATTAATTCCAATTTTTAATGATGTCCATAATTGACTCAATTATGGTCATCCACTTATGGCATGCAAAATCATATCAATTGCACCCCAATTTCTCAATATTAAATCCTTAATATTACCCTTACCCCACGTTATACGTTCGCTTATTCAACGCAGAATATACATTAGACTCGAATAGTCTAACTCATAGCACAAAGATAAATTATCACAACATATAGACGAATAAAATAGACCTAATCATAATAGGGGTGAAACTTGCATAAAACTACACATGTCATGGATCTAAAGGTGTCAACTTGTTTGGTTAAATGTCACAATTTACATGATATGATCATAACCCAAATTCTTGTATAAACTTGCATATGGAGTTTTATGCAACATAATGATGGTGTGAACTAGCATCTAACACATAGAACTCACCCATGTCATAGCATAATTTTAGATCTAAATAGATGTCATGGCATATGTTCATAATCTTTACTAATCAATATAAACTTTCATACATGATTCGTCATCAACATAGCCCAAATAATATCGACATTATGATTTGATTAACATGGACTAATTAGCATGGATAATAACATCATGACTTTATAACATTTATGATTTATCACAATTTAGCATAGAAAATTACAACCTATACAATATCATCATAGCATGATTTACAACATATAGGATATCATCATCACATAACATAGGATTTACAACATACATGATAGCACAAGGTTTACAACAGCATATATGACAATTCACATCATTTTCTTATGATCCATATCACATCTTAATTTAATTAGTTTGCTAATAATCTTATTAAAATCATCATACTCACAATTAGAAGAGAAAGAGAGTCTTGATTTTATTTAGAGTTAGGTAGAATTAGGGTTTTGATTAGCTTTCTTCCTTCTTAGTTGGCGGCGGCTACACTGAGTTCCATGGCGACGGTATGACGGCGGCTATTCTATTTTTCATGTGAGTTTAGAGTGAGAGACTACCTAGGTATTTATAGAGTTTAGGATTTATTTAGACCGTCAGATCAACTCAGAACTAAACTGAACCGTTAAATTTGCCAACTCAACCCTAAAGACACATCAGCAGCTCAAGATTGGGCTCAGTCAAACCCTAGCCGACTGGACCAGGTCGACACCCAGGTCGACTGCCCAGTCGACTCCCCAGTCGACCTGGGGGTGGTGTCGACTGCCCAGTCGACCTGGGGTGCTGGGCGGGAAATTTCCCGCCTAGCCCGTTTGACTTCGGATTTTGAATTTTGAATTTTCTGAAATCTGTTTTGAATTTTCTGAAACTTCCGATGGCCATAACTTCTTCATACGAAGTCCAAATCACGCAAACTCAGACTCTATTTCAACCAGAATTCCGAGACGAACACAATGGCGCAACCCGTTTCCCACAATTCTCACGTCTGAGATTAGTTATTCTTTAATTTTTGAATATTAATATTAACAGAATTACGGGGTGTTACATTCTCCCCTCCTTAAAGGATTTCGACCCCGAAATCTTCAAGTTAAGAAGAATATATATCCTAACATCCAATCATCCATCTACTCAACCATCAAACACATGCATCCATTGTCCTTATAGACTTCTAATGCTTTCATGTTTAAATGCACAGTGTGTGTATATGTCCATATCTAATGCAAAATCAGGCGGTCCACTGATTCAGTTGACCTCGTTAATGCAAATCATGATAGTGCCATGCGTCCATTATGTATGCAAAAGTTCCTTAATGCTACATATTATCTCTATATGCGTGCACAATCATCATCTGAATGCAACATCCATATGATAAAAACAAATCCTCATACATCCATTTTACTAAATACATCCATATATATGCAATATGCAATATGAAGTGACTGAGCCGATCTAGTGCCTAATAGTGTGTGTATATGCATCCACGAGCAACCACTAGCAAACACTTGCATCCACTTTGCATCCATCATACATAACATGTCTCAAACACATGTTTCAACCATAGGATTATCCTAACTAAAGGTCAAGGATACTAGCGAGAGGATACCCTAAAGGTAAGATAAGTACAAGCTAAGCGATAAAGGAGAAATTAAAAGACATACCCTCAAAAAGAAAAGGGTACAACGAACGCATCTTCTCTTACGTCTCCCAAGTAGCGTTGCTCTCATCATCTCCCCATTGTACTTTGACTAGTCTGACCTCTCGATTTCTCAGCTTCTTGATCTCTGACGAATGCATGTAGGAGCTCGTCGAATCGTCGCATCACGCTCTATCTCCACCTCTCTAAGCAAGTTCGGCTCTACCACTTCCGCGGTCTCATGCAGGCACTTCCTCAAATGTGACACATGGAATACGTCGTGTACACCACTAAGTCTCTCAGGCAACTCCACTCTATACGCCATCTGTCCAATCTTCTCCTTAATAGGAAACAGACCTACGAACCTTGGTGCTAATTTCCCAACGGACCCAAAGCGAACAACGTTCCGTAATGGAGACACTTTGATAAAGACCATGTCCCCAACTTCAAACTCAAGATCTGTCCTCCTCTTATCCGCATAAGATTTCTGCCTATCTAGCGTTGTCTTCATCCTCCTTCGAATCAAATCAATCTTCTCCGAAGTTCCCCTAATCATATCGGGCCCAAGCAAGATCTTATCCGTAGATTCCCACCAACATGTAGGTGAACGACAAGGTCGTCCATAAAGAGCTTCGAAAGGTGCCATGCCAATGCTAGATTGAAAGCTGTTATTATATGCGAACTCCACCAATGGAAGATGCTCTTCCCATGTACCTCCGAAATCTAAGACACATAACCTCAACAAGTCCTCTAGAATACGATTCACCCTCTCGGTCTGGCCGTCCGTCTGAGGATGATATGCGGTGCTCAAACATAACTGAGTCCCTACCGCCTCTTGCAAGCTTCTCCAAAATTCGCTAGTGAAAATAGGATCGTGGTCGCTCATTATGCTAGAAGGAACACCGTGCAAACGAACTATTTCTCGGACGTATACAGAAGTTAACCATGGAGCAGTCCTCTTACTCTTCACGGGAATGAAATGGGCGCTCTTAGTAAGTCAATCTACTTTAACCCAAATCCCCGTATTACCCTTCCTTGATCGCGGTAATCCATCCACAAAGTCCATCGAGACACTTTCCCACTTCCATAGTGGAACCTCCAATGGGTGAAGCAACCCACCGGGTTTCTTTTGCTCCGCTTTTACTTATTGGCACACCAAGCATCTAGCGACATACTCGGCCACATCTTTCTTCATGCTGGCCCAAAAGTAATCTCGCTTCATGTCTTTATACATCTTGTCCCCGCCGGGATGGATGGTCATCTTCGAACGATGTGCATCATCAAGAATGGTCTTCCTTAGGTCATCGTCTTTTGGTACACAAAGTCTACCGTCCCTACGTAACCAACCCTTATCATCTAGGGTATACCTACGGAGATGGCTTGATGACTCCCCTCTTTTGAACTTTTCTACTAACTCAACCAATTGTGGGTCGTCTCGCTGTGCTTCGCCAATCCGTCCCAAAAGTGTAGGTCTAACGTCTAAGGATGCTAGCAAACCGGGTACGAAGTCAATGGAAGGTGTAAAGTCAAACGTAGAAATGAACTCTAAACTTCTCCGTTCAACAAACAAAGGACTTAAGGATAATCGTTTTCTACTTAAGGCATCAGCCACTACGTTACCCTTGCCAGGGGTATATGCTATTTCGAAATCGTAGGACGCTAAGAATTCCATCCACCTTTGCTGCCTTAAGTTCAAGTCCTTCTGAGAGAACAAGTATTTTAGCGATTTATGGTCAGTGAACAATTCGAATTTTTCGCCAAGAAGATAATGCCGCCAAGACTTAAGCGCGAAAACAATAACGGCCAACTCTAGGTCATGTGTAGGGTAATTTTTCTCATGCGCTCTCAACTGCCTCCCACCATAGGCTATTACCCTACCCTCTTGCATTAAGACTGCGCCTAGACCTGTCCCACAAGCATCGGTATAAACAGTAAATGGCTTACTCCCGTCTGGCAGCACTAAGACTGGAGCTGAGGTCAAAGCTCTCTTCAAACGTTGGAACGCATCATCACAGTCTACGTCCCATGTGAAAACTAGGTTCTTCTTCGTCAAGCGTGTTAATGGAGCTGATATCTTTCCGAAGTCTTTGATAAACTTCCTATAGTAGCCAGCCAACCCCAAGAAACTTTTTTCTTCAGTAGCATTTTTAAAGACCTTCCAATCTTGGATGGCCACCACCTTCGCGGGATCCACAGCTATCCCTTCTTTGGAAACCACGTGCCCCAAGAATCGTACTTCCTTCCTCCAGAAGTGACACTTAGAAATTTTAGCTTTAAGGTTATGCGCTCGTAGGGTCTCCGACACTTCCCTAAGATGTAGGGCATGCTCTTCTTCATGCTTAGAAAAGATCAAGATGTCGTCTACAAAGACCACCATGAATTTATTAAGGTACTCTCTAAACACCCTACTCATCAAATCAACAAAGTATGCTGGGGCGTTTGTCAAACCGAAGGGCATCACTAGCCATTCATAGAAACCGCCCGGAGTCCTAAAGGCAGTCTTGTCTATGCTATCCTCAGCCACCCTCAACTGATGGAAACCAGTGGCTAAGTCCAACTGCGAAAACACTGAGGCGCCAACTAACTGATCGAAGAGATCGTCAATCCTCGGTAATGGGTGTCTGTTTTTCTTAGTAAGCTTATTAAGTTCTCTATAGTCCACACAAAGTCTAAGGGACCCATCCGCCTTCGTGGCAAATACTACTGGAGCACCCCACTCCGATATACTACGTCTTATGAACCCCTTCTCAAGCAACTCCTTCACTTGCTTATTGAGTTCCCTCCTTTCACGAGGAGCCATGTGGCGTACTGGCAAAGATACTGGTTTTGCATTATCCACAAGATATATTCGAAAATCTATCTCCCGCTTCGGAGGCAAGCCCTTCACCTCCTCAAACACATCCGAATATTCTCGGACCACTCTAACAGATCGTAGATTCTCCACAGACGCGTCCAGCGATTCTAGATAACTTAGCATAACGGAATTTATGGGATCACAAAAGATTTCGAAAGTGTTGCCAAGGCGAGTCATGAGCCTAACTACTCTCCTTTCACAATCAAAAACGACCCCATTTCTGGATAACCAATCCATTCCTAAAATTATCCCATAGCCCGTGAAGCCCAACACATAAGCATCACATCTAAACTCAACGCTAAGTATAGAAATTTTCAAATCCAAACACATCATGGACAAATAAGCTGAGCCCCCAATTGGATTCGAAACAACTAAGGGATCCTCTACTAAACTGGTGTTTAAGTGCAGTGATTCAACTAATGATGTAGAGATAAACGAATGCGATGCGCCCGAATCGAATAAGGTACAGACAGGATGATCAAACAAAAAAACTAAGCTTTCAACAGAAATGGTTCTACCTTGTTCTTGCAGCGGTGGGACCGCGAGAGCCTGAACTTGTCCCCTTGCCTGCCCTGGTGCCATAAGAGCCTGCACCTGTCCTCCCGAGGTAGACCCTACCCTCTGCCCCTTCTTTGGGCAGTCCTTCACTAGATGTCCCGCAGCCAGTCTTCTTTTTCTTTCTGCAATCCTTGCTGAGATGGCCTGGTGTCCCACAGTTAAAGCATTTCTTCTTTCCCTTGCCATTATTGTCTTTACCACCATTCTTGTTTTGCTGTTGTGGTTTCTTCTGATCCACATTCTTCTCGGGTGCCTTATCAGCTTTAGTGCCTTTCTCCTCGTGCATGAGTGCCATGTCTACTAGCTTCTCAAAGGTGGCCCCCATAGGGATGTGGGTCATAGCCAACCCCTGCAATGGCTCATTCAAACCATTAACGAACCACAGATCCTTCTTCTCTGGCGTGTTCAGTAAGTCCAAGCCAAACCTTGCTAACTGATTAAATTTGTTGACATATTCTTTCACTGATGAGCTTCCTTGCTTTAATGTCAAGAACCTTTCCATATATAGATTCTCTTCTGCCCTTGAGAGATATTTTGCCTCAAACCTACGCCTGAAATCCGCCCAAGAATCAACAGGACGCTCCCCATTAGTGACCTCCCACCAAAACGAGGCCTCTCCCTTCATTAACCAAGCTGCTAATTTGACTTTCCTCCCTTTTTCTACTTCAAAGATTTCTAGCAATTCTTCTACCTCCTTAAGCCAATCTCTAGCTTCCACAAACGTTTCTGACCCTTAAAAGGTTTTCCATCCATAGCCTTAAATTCCTTGCACGTCTTTGCAAAAGTATCAACGCGAGGAGGGGGAGGAGGAGGAGCGGGTGCAACTGGTGGTGGAGGAACATTGGCTGGACCCGCAGCGGCCCTAGCTTTTAATAACCTCCTATACCATCCTGGTATCGTTACACCATCCGGAAGGTTAAGATCTTCAGCCATGCTGAAACGAAAAAGGAAAGATTCAAAATGGAGAATTCGAAATATAAAGATATATGGCTATTGGGGATTATGTTTTTCATAAAAACTTTCCTCTTTAAATTACTCATCAAGACATGTTTTTGAAAACACTTCTTCCAAAAATACTTTAGAAAAATAGTTTTTTCTAAAAAAATTATCTGTTCTGGTAACCTTAAGCTCTGATACCACGTGTAACACCCCACGTCCATTAATGTCACTCACAAAGGGAATGCATTAACTTCCATGGAGGTTTTAAGTGAATATAGAACAGAAAAATTACAACAAGACATATAATAAGTAGTACTTGGAAATCTAAAACTTTATTTTATTGCAACGGAAATTAAACATGTTTGTTACATCATAAAACCATAAATCAGAGTCAAGTACAATATTCATCTTGATAAAACAAAATACATAATCCCATTACATAAATAGCCATTAAAGAAGATAACAAGCTGGACTTTACTTCAATGGTCCAAGCTTTCCAAAAGAGAGAATAAGCAATCCAATCAAACTCCGCTAGAGCTGGGCCCACCCTGAGGATCTGGTGGGGGAAAAAGATAGAAATGGAGGGGGTCAGACATAAAGTCTGGCGAGTATGATAATTCTAACAATACTATTACCAAAATAATTAGACTAAGGCATAAGCTGGAAAATAAGGAAATGTCTATGAACTATTGGGTATTGAAGAGCAGATAAAGATAACGTTAAAGGCACACCTAATTACTGACGAATAATTACTACACTGCACCACACCAGTCACCCTCAAAGTTGATCCCACTTGCTTCATTTAGAAATTATATAAATAGCCTTGCGTACCCCTAGCGGACTACATAGGTGCCGCCTACCCCTATCTCCGCTAGGTGTACCCCACTACCCACTTGCGATCGGCTCCCTACTCGTAGATACCCGTGCTGGCCCCACAGTGGGGTGTATCACTCCCCTAAAGTGGCAACCCGGTACAACTTGAGAATGCACGGCTTATACCTACACGATGCAACAACGTCTTACCTACCAGCCCGGGTCCACACACGCATATGAAACCCGTTGGGCTTGCGTTGCCACTGCTACCCCGTTTGGCCTCTTATAATCAATCCCAGTATGCGTGTCCCGTCCTCGACTTGGGTCGAGCCCACAAAGATACGTTTGGGTTACTAGTTGAAATGGGCCCCCACAAGCTATCCACCTAAGCTTGTCCCCACTAGTATATCCCACTTAACCCTCTTCTTAGTCATGTCCATTTACATGTGTGTTTGGTTAAGTCTTACTAATCGTATTTCAAATGCCACTAAAGGCAACCACTAGATTCCTCATGCCACCCAAGGCACCTACTTAACCCCCATGTCCCACCTTACATGTTTATCTGGTTAAGTATTTCTTAATTCATTCAGGCCATAACCTCATAAAGACCTCTCACATTAGACTGGCATTTATGGCAGCTGGATTTGCCGGGCGGGTCCGGGCAGTCTTACACCATAAAAGAGTATAACCTCGTGTCTTTACAAGTGTTATGCTTTAATTTGGGCCTAGGACCTCTCACATTGGGCTGACATTTGTGACTACTGGATTTGTCGGGCGGGTCCGGGCAGTTTTACGTCACAAACGAGTCCAACCTCGTGTCCTAAGCATTGATTAACACTTACAATCTTTTACCCCAATTTTAAATATATCCCTATTCAAATTATTAATTAATTCCAATTTTTAATGATGTCCATAATTGACTCAATTATGGCCATCCACTTATGGCATGCAAAATCATATCAATTGCACCCCAATTTCTCAATATTAAATCCTTAATATTACCCCTACCCCACGTTATACGTTCGCTTATTCAACGCAAAATATACATTAGACTCGAATAGTCTAACTCATAGCACAAAGATAAATTATCACAACATATAGACGAATAAAATAGACCTAATCATAATAGGGGTGAAACTTGCATAAAACTACACATGTCATGGATCTAAAGGTGTCAACTTGTTTGGTTAAATGTCACAATTTACATGATATGATCATAACCCAAATTCATGTATAAACTTGCATATGGGATTTTATGCAACATAATGATGGTGTGAACTAGCATCTAACACATAGAACTCACCCATGTCATAGCATAATTTTAGATCTAAATAGATGTCATGGCATATGTTCATAATCTTTACTAATCAATCTAAACTTTCATACATGATTTGTCATCAACATAGCCCAAATAATATCGACATTATGATTTGATTAACATGAACTAATTAGCATAGATAATAACATCATGACTTTATAACATGTATGATTTATCACAATTTAGCATAGAATATTACAACCTATACAATATCATCATAACATGATTTACAACATATAGGATATCATCATCACATAACATAGGATTTACAACATACATGATAGCACAAGGTTTACAACAGCATATATGACAATTCACATTATTTTCTTATGATCCATATCACATCTTAATCTAATTAGTTTGCTAATAATCTTATTAAAATCATCATACTCACAATTAGAAGAGAAAGAGAGTCTTGATATGCTTTAGAATTAGGTAGAATTATGGTTTTGATTGGCTTTCTTCCTTCTTAGTTGGCGGCGGCTACACTGAGTTCCATGGCGACGGTATGACGGCGGCTATTCTATTTTTCATGTGAATTTAGAGTGAGAGACTACCTAGGTATTTATAGAGTTTAGGATTTATTTAGACCGTCAGATCAACTCAGAACTAAACTGAACCGTTAAATTTGCCAACTCAGCCCTAAAGACACATCAGCAGCTCAAGATTGGGCTCAGTCAAACCCTAGCCGACTGGACCAGGTCGACACCCAGGTCGACTGCCCAGTCGACTCCCTAGTCGACCTGGGGGGGTGTCGACTGCCCAGTCGACCTGGGGTACTGGGCGGGAAATTTCCCGCCTAGCCCGTTGACTTCGAATTTTGAATTTTAAATTTTCTGAAATCTGTTTTGAATTTTCTGAAACTTCCGATGGCCATAACTTCTTCATACGAAGTCCAAATCACGCAAACTCAGACTCTATTTCAACCAGAATTCCGAGACGAACACAATGGCGCAACCCGTTTCCCACAATTCTCACGTCTGAGATTAGTTATTCTTTAATTTGTGAATATTAATATTAACATTAACAGAATTACGGGGTGTTACAGATCTCATTCTCTGCTGATAACATGTGTAAATTTCCAATCCTAGCGTTCTATATTTTTCAAGGAAAGCCGTCAAAAGGTCCAAACAGGCAAAGGTCAAGAATTCTTCTATTTTAAAATACTATAAAATTAGATATTATAATTGTTTATTACACATCATCTTCTACAGACTGCAAAGTATTTGTTGGCTAATTGGAGTAATTCACCAACATAACCACCTCATTTTATATTCAAAGATTTCATTTATATATACTTATACTTTTTCATTTAACAATGTCACAAAGACATCTCAAAAGTATTTTACCATCTTCATCAATAAAGGAAAAAAAGGAGAACAAATCAATAATCATACCATTTCATTGCTATTACAACAATTTACATCAGAGTACAAGAATTGTAACAACCCTGAATTTTTGGGTTAAATTTAAAAATTTAAGTTATTTTAATGAGTTTTGGTTGTTTAAAATAATTTATTTTGAAAAATTAAATATATTCTTTTTAATGTAAATACGGAGCGTATACAATTTGCGTGTAATAAAATTTATTCTGTAATGTAATGTAATGTGGGAACCATTAAAACAAAAGATTACGTAATATGTGTTTATAAGATGGTATTAAATAATACATAAGAGTCTAATTATATTAGTGGTATAAAATAGAATACAAGACTTTATTTGTGATAATTGAATGTCAATTAGAATTTTCTGGATTATTAATATGAAAGAAATAATATTAGCCATAAACATTAATGCTAATCAATCACTCCATTATTTAAGGTTCTGTGTAATAATTAATTACCGTTTAATACTTCCCAGTAAGCGTCATCCTATTACACCTTTGATTATATACAATAAAATTCTCTTATATTCCTTCAATTACTTGAAATAAAAATAAGTGAAATAAAACTAATATGCAAAAATATGCCAATACGATCAACCTTATGGAATTAAAGAATGGTTATGTGCTAACAATGGTAAACTATTAATAAATCTAAATCTTTAGAAACATGGAAAATAAATGTCTACACGGTATTCTTTCTACAAATCAGTGTCTATCCTAATAAATGGAAATGAATCAAATTTGGAAGAAAAAGAAGAAGATTTAGTCATTCATTAGAAAGTTAGGTATTTTACTTAAATCTCTTTTCATAATTTAAAGATAATTGCAGTTATAGGAAACATACTTTATCTTAAGTTAAAAAGGAATGCTTTAATAACTTAATTAATTGATCTTGGAATTATACGCTAAGAAATTATATATATATATATATATATGTAATAACATAAGAAATGAAATGTACATTTCTAGAAACAAATGCATGCGTGAAATAAATGAGTGTTTTCCTTGATTGTTTCAGTTTAGAATTGAAAGAGATTCCATATCAAATTAATGATAGGTTTATTTCTGAAAATCATTGAAACCTTGCCACTTAAGGTACAGTCAAAAATAGGAAAGATTTTGATTGTTCCCATAATTTATTAATTTACAAAACTTCTGCGCAAGGACTAAAAAGAAGAGAAACTAAATAAAACATAATTTAAGGACAAGGGGGTTTTGTTAAAAAAAAAACCCACAACCCCTGTATAATATCTCATAGCCTAACCCTAACCATTTTCTAAAACCTAATCTGACATCCTCCTTCATCTGGCCATGGCGGCTACTCTCTTCCTCTAAAATTTCTTTCTACCTACATCAATCTCCTCTTCAACCTCCAACAAGTTTCATCTCCTCTAGAGCCCTGTATCTTGAGAACCGCGCCACCCAACCCGCCGACTTCATTGCCCGCCGCGCCTCAGCCACACCACCGCACCTCCCCCTACTCCCGGCGTGGATGCGCCTCCCCTAGGCCATCCATCTCCGACAAGCGGCGCCTCAATCCATACACCGTAACTCGAGATATCTTGGATCAAAGATTGGAACAAATTCAGAGATTAAATTAAATTAATTTTAACGATTTGCAACACTTAATTTCGTTGCTAATTTTAATTTTATAATTTAAAACATGTTTTTTTATTCAAATCGATACAGATTCCGACAAGTTTGACAATATTGGAACAGGGACACATAACACCACCCCCTTGATCTGTTGTGCACAGTTCTGACTTTCTTTGATTTCTAGATTTGAAAAATCCCAAGGTGAGAATTCTGAATCTATTCTTGAATTAAATTTAAATTTAATTTTTAATTATTCTCTTGAATAAAATCTGTATACCTGTAGGTGTGCAAAAATTTAGATCTGTGTTTGAAATCAATTTTGCTGTTTATTCAGATTCGCGTTTACGAAACTGTTTTTTATTTTCAGATCTGTTTAAGATCTGAGATTTGCGCTGCTATTATTTTGTTGTTATTATTCCAGATCTGTGATTGAGTTGATTACTTTTGTGTGGAAATAAAATCAACAAAATAGAAATGCTATTTATTTTGTTGAATCAGAATCAGCAAAAATAGGATTTTCATTTTATTTGCGTTAGAATTGATAAATCCGAATATAAATATTGTTTATGTTAGAATTGATAAATCAGAATATAAATATTGTTTATTTTAGAATTGAAAAGTTAAAATAATAACACCGTGCAATTGGCAAATACTACATTAGAATAAATAGAGTTAATTTTAATGTCATATCTTTGTCACTAAAAAAGGAGTAGCGACAAAATTCATATTTTTTGGTCAATTAAAAGTAGTAATGACAAAAATCATACATTTGTGTCAATTAGAAAGGAATTAAACAAAGATAACTTGAATTGCCAACTATATGAATAAAAACACACATTTTGTTAGTAATGTCATATATGAATAAAAATACATCACTTATGTCAGAAAAACATATATGTAATTAAATATATCACTTATGTTAGGAAACATATTTTAGGATAAATATATCACCCATGTTAGAATGTGCTTTTGTCATATAAATAAAGACATCATCTTTAGTAGAAAAGTTGACAGTAGAAAAGGATAAGATTTTACCGTTGTAACGAAATTACATTTTTAAGTGTAATTAAAGACATGATTTTGTACGGTAATAAAAAAAATCTTACATTTTTATTAATGTAATTAAAGTAGAATAATCATTTTTGTTGTAATAAAAAGAATATTTTTAATATTCTTTTGTTAAAATGAACGTCATACTATTTATCACCGTTTTTGTCAAAATGAAAAGATTTTAACTTTAGAAATAAAAAGATTGGATTTGATGTGGTGTTTTTAGTCAAATTAAAAGATAGAACATGACGATGTAATTTTCATCAAATTTTTATTGAAAATAAAAGAGTATTATTGACAATGTAGAAAGAACCAAATTTTTTTTATTGAAATTTAGTGTTGCATTTTATCAACATGTTTAATGTAAATAAAAGATTAGAGTTTAATGTCTCATTTTTGATGTAAACAAAAGATGAAATTTAACATAGCATGTTTATTCACATTTTCAATGATAAAAAAGAAACCTCTTTTGTGTCATGTTTTGTGTAAAATAAAAAGGTAGAATTGAACATGCATTTTTATTGTAAAATATAAAGGTATTATTAAACCATGTTATTGCATATGAAATATATTCATAGTATTGAACCAAGTCATTGCATATGAAATATATTCATATTATTGAACCGAGTCATTGCTTATGAAATATATTCATATTATTGAACCAACTTATTGCATATGAAATTAAGTCATATCTTGTTGTAACAATATTGCATATGAAGAATAATCATTTACATTATTAATGTAATAAGTAAAATTTTACATTTTTATGTAACTAAAATGAAATGGAAGATTTACATTTTTATTAATGTAATAAAGAAAAGAAAAGGAATGATTTGATTTTAATGTTATTTATTTACTATAAAATAATTGAGAGAGAAGTATATTTTTATCAAAATGAATGCTCACACATAATCTTGTTATGAGATAAAACTACATACTTTAAAGTATGAGAGGTAATGATATACATTATTGTATGTAATGTAATGATATATTTTAATGTACGAAAGGAAATGATATATTTTAACGTATGAATTGCATTTATAATTTAATTAAGACGACGAGGTATGAATCTTATCTTTATTAAGGTAATAAGAAATGAATACTTACATATTTATTATGTAATTTAAATTAAATTTACATTTTTATCAATGTAATAAGAAGGGAATGAGAAGAATACATTTACAATGTATTAAATAAGAAAAGAATTTACATTGTAAATTAAAGTTACATTTTATTATGTAATTTAGAATAGGATATATACATTGTAAATTAAAAATACATTTTATATGAAGTTAAAGAATGAGAATTTGCATTGTAAACGAAAAGTACATTTTTAATGTAATTAAAAAGTAGGATTTTACGTTGCCAATTAAAAAGACGAAATTTGACATGTAATGTTAATCACAATTTACATTGTAATTAAAAAGGAGATTTTACATTGTAATTAAAAGATAGGAAATTTACATTATAATGTTGATTACAATTTTAATGTAATTTAAAAAGAAGATTTAGGGCATTGTAAATTATTACATTTTCAATGTGATTAAAAGAATGGATTTCCCATGAAATCATAAGAATAGAATAAAAATATATATTTTTATTGTCATTTTAGAGGTGGTAAAAAGAATTTACATTTTTCAATGTAAACAAAGGAAATAGAATATGAAATAAAAGTTACATTTTCAATATAATAATATATTGAAATATAAGTTTACATTTCTCAATGTAAACTAAAATAGGAATAGAAATTTACATTTTTCAATGTAAATAATAAGATTAGCAATTTACATTTCTAAGGAATAGATTTTCATTAGGAAGAAAAATAATGAAACCAAATATACATTTTGTGTAAATTGAAGGATGGAAGAAGAAAATATACATTGTTGTGTTTAGGATGTGTATGTAAAGTAAAATAAAAATAACGATAGATCGTTATAAATTGTTAACAACGATATGAAATGGTTTTCAAATTTATATATGCGAGAGTTATTTGGAAAGTCCGAGTTTACTCTCATTCCAAATAATGATACGACATTCGAAGAATTGAAGACGGCGATTGAAGACCGACGATCTTCACATCGAATGGGTAACTAGCGTTGAGGCCCTTGATTGATTTTCTCCCAAGATGGGGCTAAGATGGTAGTTGTTCGGACGTAGTGTTGATTTGCACGGATTTGGCTTTTGCTCAGACCCAGAGCATAAGCTTATAAATGGAATGTGTGTCCGACATTGTACTCCTTTATATTGTATTTATTGATTTTCTGTCGAATGTATGAATGTTTGGTGGCGGAGAATTTATTCTCTTGCTTAACACCCTTTCATATATTTCGGCAAAGGATTGGTAGTGTGATATGGAGTGACAGTGTGGCATACTAAGATGCAATGATCAAAGTTTCTTGTTGAAAAGAAGAACCTTGTGGTGACGATCAAAGCATAGCCTGTTTAGGTGTAGCTTTGTGTATAGCATGACTTAGCGAGCCTCACACCCCGGTTGGAGTCTAAAACGGGAGAAAGGAACGCAGGGAGAGCAGCACGTTTCTTTCTACCTAGAAGTAGTGTCGGTATTTAAACTGGCTGATATTTTACTTATGTGGATGATGGAATGAGGCGCCTCGGATGATAGGTCCTATAGGACCGGTGTAACAACCCAAAAATCTGAGCCAGTTTAAAATTTTTATTTTGGTAATTTTAATGAATTTTGAATATTTAAAATGAATTATTTTAAATAATATCGACGAGAAATTTATTTTGAATATATTTAGAACGTATATATTTATACGCGTCGTCGTTAGAATATAAATAATTATTTATAATTATAGAAGGAATTGAAAATGTCGCGGTAGTTCGATAATTCGATTTCGAATTTCAATTGAACATACTGGGTGCAAAATAAACCGGAATTTGGCGAAACCAAAAATATTAGGATCTAGTTGAAAATATCTTTCCAATGAATCTGAAAAATCGAAATTTCATAGTGGGAATCAAAAGTGATGCCCAGTTGAAAATTCAGAATAGTCGCTATGTAAATTATACATGTCCCCAAAAGTCAAATTTTGCACATGGATGAATTTGGACTCGAAACCACTTCCATTGAGTTCAAAATGCCGTTTAGAACACCGAAAAGTATAAACTTTGATATATTCCGATATCCGGAATAGTGGCTAATGGCTGGAGTTGTTCGGTTAACAAAACATAGCCCTTAAAAAGTGAAATTTTGCCTACGAGCTCAGAATTCGACGAGATAAATTTTTATGGATTCATAATAACAAATCATTGTTGAGTTCCAAATGGCGCGTCGAACGGAGTTAGTATGTGGTCGTGCGAGCTAAAACAGTTCAGGGTAAAGCGAGCAGTCATTTTACAAAGGAACATTATTGATACGACCTCAGAATTCGATTTCTTTTTTTTTCTGGATTCGTATCGTCTAAAAATGGCTAAATCCAAAAGGGCATGATTCAAACGAACTCAGAATTCGAAGAAACTTGTTTCGTTGGACTCGTATTCACGTCTACTATCTCGTGTACGAAATCCGCGGCCATCGGAGATCGCTAGCGTTCAGGCGTTACGGGAGAAACTAGCATATAAACACTTTTACTTCCTTTTCACTTCATAATTTTTCACATTCCTCTTCCTCCTTCTTTCTTCAAAAATGGGGACATCCCCAAATCCCTTCAGCCCCTCCTCCTCCCCGCTGACCGGCGGCCTCCCCTCCCTCCGGCGCCCCACCACCACCTCCTCCTCTCTCCTCCTCTTCCTCCTCCTCCTCTCTCTCCTTTTCTACAAACCCATGAACCCATCCCACCCTAAATCACCACCACCCGCCTCCATGTACCCCACCGTCGCACCTCAGCCCCTCCCCCATGACAGTCAGGCCGGCGCCCCCCTCAGCACCACCCGATTCCGGCCGTGGGCCCCCCGGTCACAAAAACACATTTTACACTAATCGCCCGTTTTGCAAATAAGCCCCTGACCGTATTTCGCCAATAACTCCCAAACGGTGCATTTTTGGCCAAAGTCTCTCTAGACCAAAGTTGTAGAGCACGAAATTCTCTTCGATTTGGCTATATGGAAGTCATGTTTTGGAGTTCGGAGCTGCTCGGAAAACGCGTGCGAAGTCTGATGTTCAAAAGCTGAAAAAATCGTGTACTTTTGCGAATTCTGGCGAATTGGAGCATTTTTGGCAAAAATTCTCTTTGGTGAAAGTTGTTCGGAATGGCGCGTTTAAGCTATAAAAAAAAGATGGTGTGAAGATTGAAGCTCGTTTGCAAATTCTGGAACCAGAACAGCGAATCCGGGCATTAGAAAAAAAGTGAGTTTTCTCCGCTTTAAAGCTTCTATGGTTTTTGACGAATGAAGTAGAATAAAAATATGATTTTTATATTATAGGAAGAATAAAAATATGATTTTTATATTATAGGAAGAATAAAAATATGATTTCTATATAGTAGTAGAATAAAAATGTGAATTTGATATATGTAGTGGCTACGGGCAACGAAAGTGACAAAATGCAAGAACAGCGATAACTTCTACATAAGAAGAGTCGAGATGATTGGATTAGCTAGTCGGTGAGAACTTCTCACTTTAAATTTTCTTTTCTAGTTATATATATATACTAGGATGCAGACAGTGTTTAGTAGCACCCGACACCATCGTCCACAGACGATGGACTTGTTTGTTTGGTTGGGTTGTTGGTTAGATTGTTTGATTTGAATTTGATAGTTTGGTGAAATAGAATGGACTTGATTGATGTGTGAATGGCGTGGGCCATCACTAGACCGGGGATAAGGCTAGGCCTCGTCCCGTTTCTAGTATCGTGCCGTTATGCCGCCGATTTTTTTTAAAATAAGTTAGAAAAATAAAAATATCATTTTTATTTTGTAAATGAACTGAATAGAAATTCATGAGTTGAAATAAAATATTTTATCGTTAAAAATATATTTTTTAACGTGAATGTGAATAAATAAATATTCATTTACAAACCGGACGGTTTGTTTATGTACACCTATTTGAAGGACATTGATTGGGACGATAAATTTTACACATCGCCCAACTGCACAAATAAAATCTGTGTTTGCTTGTTTGAAACCCCACACGGGTATTGGGATAATATATGATATACACTAATCCCAATAATTAGTTGTATGTCGATCGATTGATTGACAGGCTGTTATAAGCGTTAGATATCTATATTTGATGCTTATACAGTGTAGTGCACTTTGGATGATGGTCGATTATTTATCGTTGCTATTATATACATGTGTTGTATGGAATCCATATAATTAACTTTATATGGTAATTGATTGGGCCTCATTTCAATCGGGAAAATAAAGAATATTATAAAATAAAGGTTTATGTGTTGACAGTACTCATACGTTGAGATTATTCATGTGTTGAACGAAATATTTTAATAATAAAATTTACATCTTTATCATTATAAAATAAAGGTTCATGTGTTGACCGTACTCATCCGTTGAGATTAGTCATGTGTTGAACGAAATATTTTAATAATAAAATTTACATCTTTATCATATATAAGATTAGAAACTAATTGGAAAATAGATAAGATGAGTGGTCTCCTGGATATTGATCTGATGTTGGTCTCGGCCTTCGGGGTTAATATTTAGGGAATCGTTCTCTTACTAATTTACAGTTGGAGTCCGATTTGAAATCAAACGATAGATACCATAATTTTTATAAAATATATTAAATAACAAAAATAGTCACACGTGGACAGTACTCATTCGTTGAGATTAGTCACGTGTTGACAAAAATATAGATTCATGTATTGAATAGAATAAATATTCATTTATTGAATAGAATAACGGAATTATAGAAAAATATAAAACCGTGTTGATTAGAGATGCGCCATTTTGACGCGAACGATATTTATATTGATTATATTCGTATTTATAATGAATTGAAAAGAAAACGAATTTGAATTGAATTGAATAGAAAACGAATTTGATTTGAATCGAAAAGAAACGAATTCGATTTAAATTGAATATAAAACGAATTCGAAATGAATTGAAAAGAAAACGAATTCAAATTGAATTGAATTTTGAATTGAATAGAAATGAATTTTAAAACTAATTTATATAGAATGAATTCAATTTTGATTTGAATTGAAATGGAAGTTGAAATTGTTTTTGAAACGAATTTAAAACTATTCATAAAATTCGTTTTAAATAGAAATCGACGAAATATATATTATATATATTATATATATATATATATATTATAATGGCCTAAATAGAACACGCTGCGCCGCGGCAGTTCGCGAATTTCGACCATTAACTTCGAACGGATATTACAGGAGATTCGACCGTCGGATTCTCCTAAAATCGGAACCGTTGGGTTCGTATCGAAAACAGCTTTCTAACGAATATTAGAAATTTGAAATCTAACGGTTGGATTTGGAGATACGTCCAAATCAAATTCGGAAAAGGTCGCTGTAAGTGCAGTTCGATGGCCATTGATGGAAATCGACTGTACGGGCATAGATAAAATTATTAAAAATAGTAATAATTTGTGTAAAATCATAAGAAATGATTTGGGAAAAATTGGGATGAAAAACTCCATATTTGAAAAGATAAAAATAGATTTTTATCGAAATGAACTAGTTTTGAACTAAAATTAAAACCCATTTATTTTTAAATAAATAAATTGGATTTGAAATGGGTTTTAAATAGAATTGATTTGTGGGTTTATCGTGAAGGGTGTTTTAAATAACACTTGTTCTTTAACCCGATAATAAATAGAATGTGATTTGGGTTTATCGTGAACAGTGTTTTAAATGACATTAGTTCTTTATCCCAGAAAAAGGAGTTTTAAGGAATCTGCAATTAGATTGAAATGTGAATTGATAATCTAAATTATCAAATTTGGAAAATGAGCGAGAATGGAGTATCACCAGTTTTGCTCCAAAGCGATAGTTAAATCTTTAATTAGATTTGAACGTGAAATGGTAATTAATTTTACCGACAACACTGGGGTGTTAGATATGGAGTATTACCCGTTTTGCTTCACGGGATGAATAGGTTGTGATTGGGAAATAGAATAAATAATTACTTCGGTGTGATTCGCTAATCTCGACTAGTTTGAAAAACCATAATTTGGTTTGAAATGACATCCAAAGGAAGATTAAAGGATAAATTTTAAAGAATTTATCTTGGATAAAATTAATGGGAACCTTTCCCTAAGAATATGAAATTAAGAAACTAGCTGTAGGTTAGTTAAGAAGAATGGTTTCCTAGATATTGATCTGATGTTGGTTTCGGCCTTCGGGGTTAATATTTGGGAAATTGCTCTCTTACTGATTTACGGTTAGTGGCTAATGAATTGGAATGAGGCGTATGTTGTGTTTGTGTAACATTTGTTTTTAATATACGCGGGTTGTTCGGAAAGGCCGGGTTTATACCCATTCTGAATAACCGATTCGACGATAAGTCAAAGATGGTGACGGTGGTCGAAGACCGGAAGTCTTCACATCATTTGGATAATTACTGATGATCCTGATTGGGCTGTACACCCAAGAGGATGGAAATAGTCGGTGGTCGTCCAGACGTACTTGGAGATCGATGGATATGCGAGGAAAGTGCCTCCGGTTTCGTTCAGAACCAGAATGAACTTGTAAATGGATTGTGTGTCTGACATTGGATTTTATTCTGTGTTGGTTGATTTTTGTTAAATATATATCTGTTTGGTGGCGGAGAATTTATTCTCTTGCTTAACGCCCTTCTCTGAGACATACGAGCTTAGAGGTTATATAACGATAGATATCAATCGCATGTCATGAATTGCCTGTGTGGCACGCTAAGTTGCATGGATCAAGGCTTCTATTGAAAAGCAAAGTCTTGTGGTTGATGATCAAAGCACGGCCTACGTGGCAGCTTTGTGTATAGCGTGAATTCGCGAGCCTCACACCTCGGTATGAGTTAAAAACGGGATACGGACCGTTGGGAGAACACGACGTTTCTTTCTAGCTTTGGTGGTGTCAGTGACTTACCAGCCCTAACATTTATATACTTTTCACCTTTGTGGTTGTTGGAATGAGGCGCCTCGATTATAGGTCTGTAAGGACCGGGAAACGTGTGTTCAGGAATAATTAATCCTCAAACGTAAGAGAGGACCGGCCCAGCCGATTCCAGGGGTTGCCCAGAGTGTGTAGTCCCAAGGCATTTGCTACAGTGTCTCGAAGTGGAGAGGAGCTTGCCCCTTGCCTCGACTCATGACGGAAATCCAATTTCCAATACGAGATATTGCGGTTTAATTGTAGAACTAGTATGGCGACATGATATATGGTACACATGCCGTCTATGATTTATATTTATGATTGAAATTGTTTTGACACTATACACTTATTATAGTATCAAATGATTTGTTTTAAACGTACCAAGCATGTTTGGCTATTATAAGGGAAAACCCTATCCTCCGGCTTGCGTTGCATTGTGTGATGGGACCTGGGTCTTATAATAGCTTCATTTTTCGAAAAAGTATTGCGTTGTTTATTCTAAGCACTGGTATTCTTGGGAGGAAACCCGTTCCGTGTTATACGGCGTGGTCCCTTGAATTACTCTCTTTTCAAAGTAAAGTTTTAAATAACTGTTTTAGTTCTCGCACCAGTCACATGACTGATCTTGAGTTTATTGTTTAACCTAAACTCTGGGTGCCCTTATTTTCGACACGGGCAGCTAGTAGTTTTGGTTTTGCAGATTTATATTCACAGGATCCTGATTTACAGCAGGAACGATGCTCGGAAAGCTATGTATCCGTGTATCACTTTCAGTTGTGCTTTGTATTATTTTCCGCTGCTATGAAATGTATTGTAATCTCTGATATTTGTCGAATGTAATTTATTCAATTATACTCTGTATATTCTTGTATCTGATGGAATTGTTGTAATAGCAATGAAATGTTCTTCCGTCTGCGTTCTTTTATGTGTTGTTCTCAAAGTATCCGCTCTTTTCTTCACGGGGAAGTTACGGGTTCTTACAGTTGGTATCAGAGCTTTGGTTTACAGAGCTCGAGAACAAGACACATTAGAACCATACGAAAGAATTCATCAGATATTGGATTAGTAATATCCAATTAGAATGACTCGTTAGAGATAGGATCAGTAGTATCCTAGAACGAGTGTGAAGAGTATATTTTTCAAATGAAAAATTTTGTTTTGAAAATTTAAACCATTTTATACGTATTTGAATATTTATTTACTTTGAATTTGGACAGTCCGATATATACAGATTTTACATATACGCGTCATGAACGTATATTTGAAGTTTTAATATACCGGATAGACATAGAACCGCACTCTAGTAGCCCGGAGATGTTCTGATGGTGGTTCGAAACATCATCCGCATTTATTTTCGAGTAACGAAGGTGTGATATCTATATATTTCCATTAGACTGGTGTGAGAACCAAAACTTATAGCTAGATTTATTGTTGTGATTTGGCATCAAAAACATGATTTTCTGTATACATATCAAAATTATGAATTTGAAACTCTAATTCACTAATTGATTGATGTTTGTGTTGTTTGTTTATTTGTTTGATAATTTTTAACCATTTAGCCTAATAGAACCAAATTTTGAATTGTATTGAGATTGGTCGCATTTGCTTGCATATACATGTACTTACATTGAACAGGTCATAGCAAGGAGGCTAGAGCAGAGAATAAAATTTGTTTGCCCGACAAATAGGTACATGTTTACTATAATTTACTGTTTTGTTTGGGTGATGATGATTTTATGAGCCTATTGGCTAGTCGCTTGGCTTTTTCTTTTTCTTTTTGAGATCAGAAGGCCTGTATGGCAATTTCGGGATTTTCCCGTGGCTCCCGGTGCAAGGGAGGTTATGGCGAAATTTTTCGAAAATTTAGGGTGTTTGCCAAATTTTTGAAAATTTGAAAATTCTCAGAAACTGAAAAGTTGGAGAATGGAAGCCAGATCGAACGTAGAGTTGATTAATCAAACCACTTTCGACTTCGTTCCTTTTCGGGGACGAAAAGTTTTAAGTGGGGGAGATTGTAACAACCCGAAAATCTGAGCCAGTTTAAATTTTTTATTTTGGCAATTTTAATGAATTTTGAATATTTAAAATGAATTATTTTAAATAATATCGACGAGAAATTTATTTTGAATATATTTAGAACGTATATATTTATACGCGTCGTCGTTAGAATATAAATAATTATTAAAGGAATTGAAAATGGCGCGGTAGTTCGATAATTCAATTTCGAATTTCAATTGAACATACCGGGTGCAAAATAAACCGGATTTTGGCGAAACCAAAAATATTAGGATCTAGTTGAAAATATCTTTCCAACGAATCTGAAAAATCGAAATTTCATAGCGGGATTCAAAAGTTATGCCCAGTTGAAAATTCAGAATAGTCGCTATGTAAATTATACATGTCCCCAAAAGTCAAATTTTGCATATGGATGAATTTGGACTCGAAACCACTTCCATTGAGTTCAAAATGCCGTTTAGAACACCGAAAAGTATAAACTTTGATATATTCCGATATCCGGAATAGTGGCTAATGGCTGGAGTTGTTCGGTTAACAAAACATAGCCCTTAAAAAGTGAAATTTTGCATACGAGCTCAGAATTCGACGAGATAAATTTTTATGGATTCATAATGACAAATCATTGTTGAGTTCGTAATGGCGCGTCGAACGGAGTTAGTATGTGGTCGTGCGAGCTGAAACAGTTCAGGGTAAAGCGAGCAGTCATTTTACAAAGGAACATTATTGATACGACCTCAGAATTCGATTTCTTTTTTTTTTGGATTCGTATCGTCTAAAAATGGCTAAATCCAAAAGGGCATGATTTTTGAAGTTAGCATGTGAGCGTGCAAGAAGAAAAAGTGCGCCAAAATCGCATTTTTAGAGCTTATCTGAGCATTTTTGTTATTTTTTTTAATGGTCAATCGAACTCGGAATTCGACGAAACTTGTTTCGTTAGACTCGTCTTCACGTCTACTATCTCCTGTCCGAAATCCGCGGCCATCGGAGATCGCTAGCGTTCAGCCATTACGGGAGAAACTAACATATAAACACTTTTACTTCCTTTTCACTTCATAATTTTTCACCTTCCTCTTCCTCCTTCTTTCTTCAAAAATGGGGACATCCCCAAATCCCTTCAGCCCCCCTCCTCCCCGGTGACCGGCGGCCTCCCCTGCCTCCGGCGCCCCACCACCTCCTCCTCCTCTCTCCTCCTCTTCCTCCTCCTTCTCTCTCTCCTTTTCTACAAACCCATGAACCCATCCCACCCCAAATCACCACCACCCGCCTCCGTGGACCCCACCGTCGCACCTCAGCCCCTCTCCCACGTCAGTCAGGCCGGCGCCCCCCTCAACACCACCCAATTCCGGCTGTGGGCCCCCCGGTCACCAAAAACCCATTTTACACTAATCGCTCGTTTTGCAAATAAGCCCCTGACCGTATTTCGCCAATAACTCCCAAACGGTACGTTTTTGGCCAAAGTCCCTCTAGACCAAAGTTGTAGAGAACGAAATTCTCTTCGATTTGGCTATATGGAAGTCATGTTTTGGACTTCGGAGCTGCTCGGAAAACGCGTGCGAAGTCTGCTGTTCAAAAGCTGAAAAAATCGTGTACTTTTGCGAATTCTGGCGAATTGGAGCATTTTTGGCAAAAAGTCTCTTAGGCGAAAGTTGTCCGGAATGGCGCGTTTAAGCTAGAAAAAAAAGATGGTGTGAAGATTGAAGCTCGTTTGCAAATTCTGGAACCCGAACAGCGAATCCGGGCGTCGGAAAAAAAGTGAGTTTTCTCCGCTTTAAAGCTTCTATGGTTTTTGACGAATGAAGTAGAATAAAAATATGATTTTTATATTATAGGAAGAATAAAAATATGATTTTTATATTATAGGAAGAATAAAAATATGATTTCTATATAGTAGTAGAATAAAAATGTGAATTTTATATATGTAGTGGCTACGGGCAACGAAAGTGACAAAAGGCGAGAACAGCGATAACTTCTACATAAGAAGAGTCGAGATGATTGGATTAGCTAGTGGGTGAGAACTTCTCACTTTAAATTTTCTTTTCTAGTTATATATATATATATATATATATACTAGGATGCAGACGGTGTTTAGTAGCACCCGACACCATCGTCCACAGACCATGGACTTGTTTGTTTGGTTGTGTAGTTGGTTAGATTGTTTGATTTGAATTTGATAGTTTGGTGAAATAGAATGGATTTGATTGATGTGTGAATGGCGTGGGCCATCACTAGACCGGGGATAAGGCTAGGCCTCGTAAAGTGAGTTTTCTCCGCTTTAAAGCTTCTATGGTTTTTGACGAATGAAGTAGAATAAAAATATGATTTTTATATTATAGGAAGAATAAAAATATGATTTTTATATTATAGGAAGAATAAAAATATGATTTCTATATAGTAGTAGAATAAAAATGTGAATTTTATATATGTAGTGGCTACGGGCAACGAAAGTGACAAAAGGCGAGAACAGCGACAACTTCTACATAAGAAGAGTCGAGATGATTGGATTAGCTAGTGGGTGAGAACTTCTCACTTTAAATTTTCTTTTCTAGTTATATATATATATATATATATATATATACTAGGATGCAGACGGTGTTTAGTAGCACCCGACACCATCGTCCACAGACCATGGACTTGTTTGTTTGGTTGTGTAGTTGGTTAGATTGTTTGATTTGAATTTGATAGTTTGGTGAAATAGAATGGATTTGATTGATGTGTGAATGGCGTGGGCCATCACTAGACCGGGGATAAGGCTAGGCCTCGTCCCGTTTCTAGTATCGTGCCGTTATGCCGCCGAAATTTTCTAAAATAAGTTAGAAAAATAAAAATATCATTTTTATTTTGTAAATGAACTGAATAGAAATTCATGAGTTAAGATAAAATATTTTATCGTTAAAAATATAATTTTTAACGTGAATGTGAATAAATAAATATTCATTTACAAACCGGACGGTTTGTTTATGTACACCTATTTGAAGGACATTGATTGGGACGATAAATTTTACACATCGCCCAACTGCACAAATAAAATCTGTGTTTGCTTGTTTGAAACCCCAAACGGGTATTGGGATAATATATGATATACACTAATCCCAATAATTAGTTGTATGTCGATCGATTGATTGACAGACTGTTATAAGCGTTAGATATCTATATTTGATGCTTATACAGTGTAGTGCACTTTGGATGATGGTCGATTATTTATCGTTGCTATTATATACATGTGTTGTATGGAATCCATATAATTAACTTTATATGGTAATTGATTGGGCCTCATTCCAATCGGGAAAATAAAGAATATTATAAAATGAAGGTTTATGTGTTGACAGTATTCATCAGTTGAGATTAGTCATGTGTTGAACGAAATATTTTAATAATAAAATTTACATCTTTATCATTATAAAATAAAGGTTCATGTGTTGACCGTACTCATCCGTTGAGATTAGTCATGTGTTGAACGGAATATTTTAACAATAAATTTTACATCTTTATCATATATAAGATTAGAAACTAATTGGAAAATAGATAAGATGAGTGGTCTCCTGGATATTGATCTGATGTTGGTCTCGGCCTTCGGGGTTAATATTTAGGGAATCGTTCTCTTACTAATTTACAGTTGGAGTCTGATTTGAAATCAAACGATAGATACCATAATTTTTATAAAATATATTAAATAACAAAAATAGTCATACGTGGACAGTACTCATTCGTTGAGATTAGTCATGTGTTGACAAAAATATAAATTAACGTATTGAATAGAATAAATATTCATTTATTGAATAGAATAACGGAATTATTGAAAAATATAAAGCTGTGTTGATTAGAGATGCGCTATTTTGACGCGAACGATATTTATATCGATTATATTCGTATTTATAATGAATTGAAAAGAAAACGAATTTGAATTGAATTGAATAGAAAACGAATTTGATTTGAATTGAAAAGAAACGAATTCGAAATGAATTGAAAAGAAAACGAATTCAAATTGAATTGAAATTTGAATTGAAATGAATTTTAAAACGAATTTATATAGAATGAATTCAATTTTGATTTGAATTGAAATGGAAGTTGAAATAGTTTTTGAAACAAATTCAAAACTATTCATAAAATTCGTTTTAAATAGAAATTGATGAAATATATATTATATACATAATATAATGGCCTAAATAGAACGCGCCGCACCGCGGCAGTTCGCGAATTTCGACCATTAACTTTGAACGGATATTACGGGAGATCCGACCGTCGGATTCTCCTAAAATCGGAACCGTTGGGTTCGTATCGAAAAGAGCTTTCTAAAGAATATTAGAAATTTGAAATCTAACGGTTGAATTTGGAGATACGTCCAAATCAAATTTGGAAAAGGTCGCTGTAAGTGCAGTTCGATGGCCATTGATGGAAATCGACTGTACGGGCCTTGATAAAATTATTAAAAATAGTAATAATTTGTGTAAAATCATAAGAAATGATTTGGGAAAAATTGGGATGAAAAACTCCATATTTGAAAAGATAAAAATAGATTTTTATCGAAATGAACTAGTTTTGAACTAAAATTAAAACCCATTTATTTTTAAATAAATAAATTGGATTTGAAATGGGTTTTAAATAGAATTGATTTGTGGGTTTATCGTGAAGGGTGTTTTAAATAACACTTGTTCTTTAACCCGATAATAAATAGAATGTGATTTGGGTTTATCGTGAACAGTGTTTTAAATGACATTAGTTCTTTATCCCAGAAAAAGGAGTTTTAAGGAATCTGCAATTAGATTGAAATGTGAATTGATAATCTAAATTATCAAATTTGGAAAATGAGCGAGAATGGAGTATCACCAGTTTTGCTCCAAAGCGATAGTTAAATCTTTAATTAGATTTGAACGTGAAATGGTAATTAATTTTACCGACAACACTGGGGTGTTAGATATGGAGTATTACCAGTTTTGCTTCATGGGATGAATAGGTTGGGATTGGGAAATAGAATAAATAATTACTTCGGTGTGGTTCGCTAATCTCGACTAGTTTGAAAAACCATAATTTGGTTTGAAATGACATCCAAAGGAAGATTAAAGGATAAATTTTAAAGAATTTATCTTGGATAAAATTAATGGGAACTTTTTCCTAAGAATATGAAATTAAGAAACTAGCTGTAGGTTAGTTAAGAAGAATGGTTTCCTAGATATTGATCTGATGTTGGTTTCGGCCTTCGGGGTTAATATTTGGGAAATTGCTCTCTTACTGATTTACGGTTAGTGGATAATGAATTGGAATGAGGCGTATGTTGTGTTTGTATAACATTTGTTTTTAATATACGCAGGTTGTTCGGAAAGGCTGGGTTTATACCCATTCTGAATAACTGATTCGACGATAAGTCGAAGATGATGACGGTGGTCGAAGACCGGAAGTCTTCACATCGTTTGGATAATTACTGATGATCCTAATTGGGCTGTACACCCAAGAGGATGGAAATAGTCGGTGGTCGTCCAGACGTACTTGGAGATCGATGGATATGCGAGGAAAGTGCCTCCGGTTTCGTTCAGACCCAGAACGAACTTGTAAATGGATTGTGTGTCTGACATTGGATTTTATTCTGTGTTGATTGATTTCTGTTAAATATATATCTGTTTGGCGGCGGAGAATTTATTCTCTTGCTTAACGCCCTTCTCTGAGACATACGAGCTTAGAGGTTATATATCGATAGATATCAATCGCATGGCATGAATTGCCTGTGTGGCACACTGAGTTGCATGGATCAAGGCTTCTGTTGAAAAGCAAAATCTTGTGGTTGATGATCAAAGCACGGCCTATGTGGCAGCTTTGTGTATAGCGTGAATTCGCGAGCCTCAGACCTCGGTATGAGTTAAAAACGGAATACGGACCGTTGGGAGAACACGACGTTTCTTTCTAGCTTTGGTGGTGTCAGTGACTTACCAGCCCTGACATTTATATACTTTTCACCTTTGTGGTTGTTGGAATGAGGCGCCTCGATTATAGGTCTGTAAGGACCGGGAAACGTGTGTTCAGGAATAATTAATCCTCAAATGTAAGATAGGATCGGCCCAGCCGATTCCAGGGGTTGCCCAGAGTGTGTAGTCCCGAGGCATTTGCTAGAGTGTCTCGAAGCGGAGAGGAGCTTGCCCCTTGCCTCGACTCATGATGGAAATTCAATTTCCAATACGAGATATTGCGGTTTAATTGTAGAACTATTATGGCGACATGATATATGGTACCCATGCCGTCTATGATTTATATTTATGATTGAAATTGTTTTGACACTATACACTTATTATAGTATTAAATGATTTGTTTTAAACGTACCAAGCATGTTTGGCTATTATAAGGGAAAACCCTATCCTCCGGCTTGCGTTGCATTGTGTGATGGGACCTGGGTCTTATAATTGCTTCATTTTTCGAAAAAGCATTGCGTTGTTTATTCTAAGCACTGGTATTCTTGGGAGGAAACCCGTTCCGTGTTATACGGCGTGGTCCCTTGAATTACTCTCTTTTTAAAGTAAAGTTTTAAATAACTGTTTTAGTTCTCACACCAGTCACATGACTGACCTTGAGTTTATTGTTTTAACCTAAACTCTGGGTGCCCTTATTTTCGACACGGGCAGCTACTAGTTTTGGTTTTGCAGATTTATATTCACAGATCCTGATTTACAGCTGGAACGATGCTCGGAAAGCTCTGTATCCGTGTATCACTTTCAGTTGTGTTTTGTATTATTTTCCGCTGCTATGAAATGTATTGTAATCTATGATATTTGTCAAATGTAATTTATTCAATTATACTCTGTATATTATTGTATCTGATGGAATTGTTGTAATAGCAATGAAATGTTCTTCCGTCTGCGTTCTTTTATGTGTTGTTCTCAAAGTATCCGCTCTTTCCTTCACGGGGAAGTTACGGGTTCTTACAACCGGGAAACATGTGTTCAAGAATTGCCAATCCGCAAAATCGTATGTGCGGACTGGCCCTGCAGCTTTCCAAGGGTTCACTGTGGGGGATCCTGAGACATTCGCTAGAGTGTCTCGAATCGGTAAGGAGCTCCTCCCTAGCCTTGACTCATGATGGAAACCCAATTTCCAATACGACCTCAAGCGTTTTTGATTGTAGAACTAGTATGGAGACATAGTAGGATGGGGTACTATGCAGTCTATGATTGATACATTATGATTGAAATGTTTTTGAAACATATATATACTAATAATAATATCAAATCCGTTTTTATCGTATTAAGCATCTTTTGTCCATTATAAGGTAAAACTCTATCCTCCGGTTTGCGTTGCATTATGTGATGGGACTTGAGTCTTATAATGGTTTTATTTTTCTAAAAAGCATTGCGTTGATTTAACGATTTACTTTATTTTATGCACTGGCAATCCAATGGAGTAAACTCGTTCTGCGTTAGCGGCGTGGTCATGTGATTAGACTTATTTTTAGCTTAGTTAATTTAAGATTTCTCATACCAGTCCCATGACTGACCTGTAGTTTGTTTCACTGGCAAACTCAAGTGCCCATATTTTCCCCACGGGCAGTCGAGTAGCTTTTTGCAGATATTTATCTCTTTAGCAGGATCCTGGGTCGAAGCTTAAAGCTGTGTCCAGAGCATAGATAGTCTTCTGCTGTGTATTATATTAATTTATTGTAGTTTATCTTCCGCTGTAATTTAATTTATCGATGTACTCTGATATTCTGTACTCTAATGTAACATTATTATGATGTTTATAAAAGTCTGTTGTTGTTGTTCTAATGTGTTGTATTCCCAAAGTTAAAGTATTCGTGGATTTCCAACTTTTGGGTCAGACTTGTGTGGTTTATGGTCGATCCAAAGAGCGGGAATTTACGGGCCTTTACAGTTGGTATCAGAGCTCTGGTTAGCTCAAATCTTTGGGGTACAACTCGTTAGAATAGAATAAAAGACTCACTAGAGATTGGATTAGTAATATCCAATAAGAATACTCATTAGAGTTAGGATCAGCAGTATCCTAGAATGAGAAAACTCATTAGAGATGGGGTTAGTAATGCCCTAGAATGAGTTGAGAGTGACAAACTTATAGTATACATATAATCTATTTTAGAAAATATGATTTTTGAATATATAAAAATTATAAATATTTAAAAAGTTAATCAACCAATTGATTGATGATTGTGTAGTGTAATTATAAGTTAACCTATAAAATTATTTAAACCAATGAATGGATATAAAGAATAAAAAAATTAAGTAGGATAATTAAACATTTTTAGCTTCGTTCCTTTTCAAGGATGAAAAGTTTTTAAGTGGGGGAGACTGTAACAACCCTGAATTTTGGGGGTAAATTTAAAAATTTATTTTAAGTTATTTTAATGAGTTTTGGTTGTTTAAAATAATTTATTTTGAAAAATTAAATATATTCTTTTTAATGTAAATACGGAGCGTATACAATTTGCGTGTAATAAAATTTATTCTGTAATGTAATGTGGGAAACATTAAAACAAAAGATTACGTAATATGTGTTTATAAGATGGTATAAAATAGTACATAAGAGTCTAATTATATTAGTGGTATAAAATAGAATACAAGACTTTATTTGTGATAATTGAATGTCACTTAGAATTTTCTGGATTATTAATATGAAAGAAAGAATATTAGCCATAAACATTAATGCTAATCAATCACTCTATTATTTAAGGTTCTGTGTAATAACTAATTACCGTTTACTATTTCCCAGTAAGCGTCATCCTATTACACCTTTGATTATATACAATAAAATTCCCTTATATTCCTTCAATTACTTGAAATAAAAATAAGTGAAATAAAACTAATATGCAAAAATATGCCAATACGATCAACCTTATGGAATTACAGAATGGTTATGTGCTAACAATGGTAAACTATTAACAAATCTAAATCTTTAGAAACATGGAAAATAAATGTCTACACGGTATTCTTTCTACAAATCAGTGTCTATCCTAATAAATGGAAATGAATCAAATTTGGAAGAAAAAGAAGAAGATTTATTTATTCATTAGAAAGTTAGGTATTTTACTTAAATTGCTTTTCATAATTTAAAGATAATTGCAGTTATAGGAAACATACTTTATCTTAAGTTAAAAAGGAATGCTTTAATAACTTAATTAATTGATTTTGGAATTATACACTAAGAAATTATATATATATATATCTATGTAATAATATAAGAAATGAAATGTACATTTCTAGAAACAAATGCATGCGTGAAATAAATGAGTGTTTTCCTTGATTGTTTCGGTTTAGAATTGAAAGAGATTCCATATCAAATTAATGATAGGTTTATTTCTGAAAATCTTTGAAACCTTGCCACTTAAGATACAGTCAAAAACAGGAAAGATTTTGATTGTTCCCATGATTTATTAATTTACAAAACTTCTGCGCAAGGACTAAAAAGAAGAGAAACTGAATAAAACATAATTTAAGGACAAGGGGGTATTGTTAAAAAAAAAACCACAACCTCTGTATAATATCTCATAGCCTAACCCTAACCATTTTCTAAAACCTAATCTGACATCCTCCTTCTTCATATGGCTATGGCGGCTACTCTCTCTTCCTCTAAAATTTCTTTCTACCTACATCAATCTCCTCTTTCACCTCCAACAAGTTTCATCTCCTCTAGTGCCCTGTATCTTGAGAACCGCGCCACCCAACCTGCCGACTTTATTGCCCCGCCGCGCCTCAGCCACGCCACCGCACCTCCCCCTACTCCCGGCGTGGATGCGCCTCCCCTAGGCCATCCATCTCCGACAAGCGGCGCCCCAATCCATACACCGTAACTCGAGATATCTTAAATCAAGGATTGGAACAAATTCAGAGGTTAAATTAAATTAATTTTAATGATTTGCAACACTTGATTTCGTTGCTAATTTTAATTTTATAATTAAAAACATGTTTTTTTGATTCAAATCGATACAGATTCCGATAAGTTTGAAAATATTGGAACAGGGACACATAACACCACACCCTAGATCTGTTGTGCACAGTTCTGACTTTCTTTGATTTCTAGATCTGAAAAGTCCCAAGGTGAGAATTCTGAATCTATTCTTGAATTAAATTTAAATTTAATTTTTAATTATTCTCTTGAATAAAATCTATATACCTGTAGGTGTGCAAAAAGTTAGATATGTGTTTGAAATCAATTTTGCTGTTTATTCAGATTCGCGTTTACGCAGCTGTTATTTATTTTCAGATCTGTTTAAGATCTGAGATTTGCGCTGCTATTATTTTGTTGTTATTATTCCAGATCTGTGACTGAGTTGATTACTTTTGTGTTGAAATAAAATCAACAAAATAGAAATGCTATTTATTTTGTTGAATCAGAATCAGAATCAGCAAAAATAGAATTTTCATTTTATTTGTGTTAGAATTGATAAATCCGAATATAAATATTGTTTATGTTAGAATTGATAAATCAGAATATAAATATTGTTTATGTTAGATTTGACAAGTTAAAATAATAACACCGTGCAATTGGCAAATACTACATTAGAATAAATAGAGTAAATTTTAATGTTATATTTTTGTCACTAAAAAAGGAGTAGCGACAAAAATCATATTTTTTGGTCAATTAAAAGTAGTAGTGACAAAAATCAAACATTTATGTCAATTAGAAAGGAATTAAACAAAGATAACTAGAATTGCCAACTATATGAATAAAAACACACATTTTGTTAGTAATGTCATATATGAATAAAAATACATCACTTATGTCAGAAAAACATATATGTAATTAAATATATCACTTATGTTAGGAAACATATTTGAAGATAAATATATCACCCATGTTAAAATGTGCTTTTGTCACATAAATAAAGACATCATTTTTAGTAGAAAAGTTGACGGTAGAAAAGGATAAGATTTTACCGTTGTAATGAGATTACATTTTTAAGTGTAATTAAAGATATGATTTTGTATGGTAATAAAAAAAATCTTACATTTTTATTAATGTAATTAAAGTAGAATAATCATTTTTGTTGTAATAAAAAGAATATTTTTAATATTCTTTAGTTAAAATGAAAGTCATACTATTTATCACCGTTTTTGTCAAAATGAAAAGATTTTAACTTTAGAAATAAAAAGATTGGATTTGATGTGGTGTTTTTAGTCAAATTAAAAGATAGAACATGACGATGTAATTTTCATCAAATTTTTATTGAAAATAAAAGAGTATTATTGACGATGTAGAAAGAACCAAATTTTTTTATTGAAATTAGGTGTTGCATTTTATCTACATGTTTAATGTAAATAAAAGATTAGAGTTTAATGTGTCATTTTTGATGTAAACAAAAGATGAAATTTAACATAGCATGTTTATTCACATTTTCAATGATAAAAAAAAGAAACCTCTTTTGTGTCATGTTTTGTGTAAAATAAAAAGGTAGAATTGAACATGCATTTTTATTGTAAAATATAAAGGTATTATTGAAAAATGTTATTGCATATGAAATATATTCGTAGTATTGAACCAATTCATTGCATATGAAATATATTCATATTATTGAACCGAGTCATTGCTTATGAAATATATACATATTATTGAACCAACTTATTGCATATGAAATTAAGTCATATCTTGTTGTAACAATATTGCATATGAAAAATAATCATTTACATTATTAATGTAATAAGTAAAATTTTACATTTTTATGTAATAAAGATGAAATGGAAGATTTACATTTTTATTAATGTAATAAATAAAAGAAAAGGAAAGATTTGATTTTAATGTTATTTATTTACAATAAAAGAATTGAGAGAGAAGTATATTTTTATCAAAATGAATGCTCACATGTAATCTTGTTATGAGATAAAACTATATATTTTAAAGTATGAGAGGTAATGATATACATTATTGTATGTAATGTAATGATATATTTTAATGTACAAAAGGAAATGATATATTTTAACATATGAATTGCATTTATAATGTAATTAAGATGATGAGGTATGAATCTTACCTTTATTAAGGTAATAAGATATGAATACTTACATATTTATTATGTAATTTAAATGAAATTTACATTTTTATCAATGTAATAAGAAGGGAATGAGAAGAATACATTTACAATGTATTATATAAGAAAATAATTTACATTGTAAATTAAAGTTACATTTTATTATGTAATTTAGAATAGGATATATACTTTGTAAATTAAGAATACATTTTATATGAAGTTAAAGAATGAGAATTTGCATTGTAAACGAAAAGTACATTTTTAATGTAATTAAAAAGTAGGATTTTACGTTGCCAATTAAAAAGATGAAATTTGACATGTAATGTTAATCACAATTTACATTGTAATTAAAAAGGAGATTTTACATTGTAATAAAAAGATAGGAAATTTACATTATAATGTTGATTACAATTTTAATGTAATTTTAAAAGAAGATTTTGGGCATTGGAAATTATTACATTTTCAATGTGATTAAAAGAATGGATTTCCCATGAAATCATAAGAATAGAATAAAATTATATATTTTTATTGTCATTTTAGAGGCGGTAAAAAGAATTTACATTTTTCAATGTAAACAAAGGAAATAAAATATGAAATAAAAGTTACATTTTCAATATAATAATATATTGAAATATAAGTTTACATTTCTCAATATAAACTAAAATAGGAATGGAAATTTACATTTTTCAATGTAAATAATAAGATTAGAAATTTACATTTCTAAGGAATAGATTTTCATTAGGAAGAAAAAAATGAAACCAAATATACATTTTGTGTAAATTGAAGGATGGAAGAAGAAAATATACATTGTTGTGTTTAGGATGTGTATGTAAAGTAAAATAAAAATACCGATAGATCGTTATAAATTATTAACAACGATATGAAATGGTTTTCAAATTTATATAAGCGAGAGTTATTTGGAAAGTCTGAGTTTACTCTCATTCCAAATAATGATACGACGTTCGAAAAATTGAAGACGGCGATTGAAGACCGATGATCTTCACATCGAATGGGTAACTAGCGTTGAGGCCCTTGGTTGATTTGCTCCCAAGATGGGGATAAGATGGTATTTGTCCGGACGTAGTGTTGATTTGTACGGATTTGGCTTTCGCTCAGACCCAAAGCATAAGCTAATAAATGGAATGTGTGTCCGACATTGTACTCCTTTATATTGTATTTATTGATTTTCTGTACAATGTATGAATGTTTGGTGGCGGAGAATTTATTCTCTTGCTTAAAACCCTTTCATATATTTCGGCAAAGGATTGGTAGTGTGACATGGAGTGACAGTGTGGCATACTAAGATGCAATGATCAAGGTTTCTTGTTGAAAAGCAGAACCTTGTGGTGACGATCAAAGCATAGCCTGTTTAGGCGTAGCTTTGTGTATAGCGTGACTTGGTGAGCCTCACACCTCGGTTGGAGTCTAAAACGGGAGAAGGGAACGCAGGGAGAGCAGCACATTTCTTTCTAGCTAGGAGTAGTGTTATTGCTTAAACTGGCTGATATTTTACTTATGTGGATGATGGAATAAGGCGCCTCGGATGATAGGTCCTATAGGACCGAGAAACGTGTGTTCAAGAATTGCCAATCAGCAAAATCGTACGTGCGGACCGGCTATGCAGCTTTCTAAGGGTTCACTGCCGGGGATCCTGAGACATTAGCTAGAGTGTCTCGAATCGGTAAGGAGCTCCTCCCTAGCCTTGACTCATGATGGAAACCCAATTTCCAATACGACCTCAAGCGGTTTTGATTGTAGAACTAGTATGGCGACATAGTTGGATGGGGTACTATGCTGTCTATGATTGATACATTATGATTGAAATGTTTTTGAAACATATATACACTAATAACAATATCAAATACATTTTTATCGTATTAAGCATCTTTTGACCATTATAAGGTAAAACTCTATCCTCCGGTTTGCGTTGCATTGTGTGATTGGACTTGAGTCTTATAATGGTTTCATTTTTCTAAAAAGCATTGCGTTGATTTAACGATTTACTTTATTTTATGCACTGGAAATCCAATGGAGTAAACCCGTTCCGCGTTAGCGGCGTGGTCCTGTGATTAGCCTTATTATTAGTTAAGTTAAGATTTCTCATACCAGTCTCATGACTGACCTGTAGTTTGTTTCACTGGAAAACTCGGATGCCCATATTTTTCCCACGGGCAGTCGAGTAGCTTTTTGCAGATATTTATCTCTTTAGCAGGAACCTGGGTCGAAGCTTAAAGCTGTGTCCAGAGCATAGAAAGTCTTCCGCTGTGTATTGTATTAATTTATTGTAGCTTATCTTCCGCTGTAATTTAATTTATCGATGTACTCTGATATTCTATACTCTGATGTAATATTATTATGATGTTTATAAAAGTCTGCTGTTGTTGTTCTAATGTGTTGTATTCCCAAAGTTAAAGTATTCGTGGATTTCCAACTTTTGGGTCAGACTTGTGTGGTTTATGATCGATCCAAAGAGCGGGAATTTACGGGCCTTTACAAGAATATTCCAGAGTATGAATAAATATTACATATTGGAAATACAATATCAGAGATTAAGAATTTACATAGCAGCGGAAAATAATACATAAGTACAATGCGTAGCGGGAAAATAACAACTGACACGACTGGAAGAGATATACGGATACAAAGCTTTCTGAATATAGCTCCAGCTATAATCCAGGATCATGTGAAAAGAAGTATATGCGAAAACCAAAACTACTAGCTGCCCGTGTGGAAAATATGAGCACCCAAAATTTAGGTTAAAACAATAAACTTCGAATCAGTCATGGGACTGGTGTGAGAACTAAAACGTTTTTTTTAAGTTAGATAAATCACGGGATCACACTGTATAACATGGAACAGGTTTATCCCCCATGGATACCGGTGCATAAAAATAAACAGCGCAGTACTAAAGAGAAAAATAAAGCTATTATAAGAATCAGGTCCCATCACACAATGAACACAGTCGAGGATAGAGTTTTCCCTTATAATAGCCAAATATGCTTGATACGCGAAATTTCATCTTTTATTATTACTATAAGTGAAGAAATCAACTTTAAATATAAATGTATCAATCATAGGCAGCGTAGGTATCATTATGTTACGTCGCCATATAGCTTTACAACTAAAACCGTAAAATCGCGTATTGAAAATTGGATTTCCATCTATGAATCGAGGCAAGGGATCTTCCTCACTGATTTCGAGACACTTTAGCAAATGCCTCAGGATCACACCTACGGGCAACCCTTGGATGTTCATGGTCGGTCATCCGTCGATGATAAGTTATACCATAAACTATATGTTAGTCTGTTCTATCGAACCTCCGAAACATGTCAGTATGTCGACCCTGTGAGCATATAGCCCTATAAACAGCTACTAGGGACTCAAATCATATCTGAGCCTTTCAATCGGTCGAATTCCGAGGTACCTCGCTTTCCGTTATAAAGTTTTTCCAACATCCACATAAGTAAACAGTCCGGGCTTGTGATGACCCCAAAACCCCATAAGACGGTGCTAAGGGTATTTTTGGAATATAATATAGTTTAAAATTATTTCAGTCGTACCTCTCTGAAGTTGTTCAAAACTAGGTATTGATTTTTCGCGAAATCCGTGAAGGGGTTGGACGATCGGGCTACGCAGCGTCGAAGGGCTTGGAAGCAGCTTGCCGGCGCCACCAGAGATGGCCAGCTCGACGGCGGTGAGGAGGCTGGGCGGTGGCTCGAAGTCAGAGACATCCTGGCGTCAATTCTCCCTGTATCCTCGACGAAAAAAATCCGATTCTTATCTTGATTTAAAGCCCTCTTGACGCTATACAAAAAACTCCAAAGGAGGGGTGGGTTTCATTGAGTGTGGGAGGAGAAAATGAAGGGAGAAATTTTGAAGAACTTTCGCCGTCGACTTGGGGGGCTTCGGAGAAGAAGACGGGGAGAGAGAAAATGAGCTGGACCAATCAGATTTTTTTATTTTTTATAAATTTTAAAAATCCTAAAATACCCCTTATCTCATACGAACTCTAACCCAAACCCAACGACTGCCGTCCCCAGCTAAATACCCCCATTCCGAACACAATGGGATAAGTTTCGAAGGCCCATTCGACTGTTTCAGTCTGTTTTTCTTCAAATTAAAATATAAAACATTCAATATTTAATTTGAACGCATATTTCAATTTGCCGGGGCCACATACTGATTCTAAAAATTCCTGAAAAATTAATATAGCTATGTTTTGACGATACGGTCCCAACAAAACTAGTTTCGTCGAATTCTGAGACCGTTTGAAAAATGGCCCATTTCTGGTCGATCCAATTTAACTATAATTGATCAAAACACGTTTTCCTTTGCCACGCTCACATACTAGCTTCAAAAATAATGAAATTTGAAACCTAGCAACAATTTGACATCCCGGATCCAACAAAAGTGGTTTCGTCGAATTCTGAGGTTGTTTGCAAAATGGCCATTTTCACAAGCTATATAAACTCTATAGCGACCTTTCTGAAAATTCATTTAGCCATAACTTTTGCTTCCCGCTACGAAACTTCGATTTTTCCGATTCGTTAGAAAGATATTCACTAACAGATTTAAATATTTTTGGTTTCACTAAAATCCGTTTTGTTTTGCACCCGGTACAGTCAGTCAAAGTTTGAAATTAAATTTTGAAACTACCGCGCCATTTGAGGCCTTGTTTATAATTAGAATTAATTAAATTTATTTTCAAACTTCGATTCAAACTTTCTTTTCATCTTTATTATTTAATATATTTATTTCAAATATTTAAAATCCACCATTTTAGCCAATTTAAAATTTTCAAACTGGTTCGGATTTTCCGGGTTGTTACACTCTCGCCCACTTAAAACTTTTCACCCCCGAAAAGGAACAAAGTCGAAAGTGGTTTGATTTACCTACTCTACTTTCAATCCGGCTTCCTTCTCCAACTTTTCAGTTTCTGAGAATTTTCAAATTCTTCAAAAATTTGGCTAACACCCTAAATTTTTGAAAAATTTCGCCATAACCTCCTTTATACGGGGAGGGGTTTGGAAATTTATTGGGCCGTATTAGGTACCCAATAAATCATATAAAGCATACACATATTTATAGTGATATATTCTGGTGTTTACCGGGGAGCGTGTATAGATAAAAACTCCAGAGAATAAATTCTCGTCACCCTGTCTAAGCCTGAGGGAGTGTGTATTTTTAATTACTCCAGAGAATAAATTCTCGTCACCTCGTCCCGTGTGGGAAATAAATAATCCATGTGTCGTATCTAATAACTAGAGAGACGTGATTATTGTCCACTCCAGACCCGTGTGGGGTTTTTATTAATCTGGCAATCTATCATTACAATTTTATATGGTCCATATCAGTCATCAGTTCAACCTGTAATATATAGTCATCGCCATACAAGCCTCTCGTTCGTATGGTAAATCTTCCAACTCGTCCCACAAGCTCCAACTGCTTATGTGGTATATGATGAAGTATGCCTATCTTCAAAAAGTATGCCATGTAGCGTAGTTCAAAATTAATTGTTACCAGCCTATGGCGACATTTATTATTACACATAGAACAACCAGCACTCCGCATCCAATGACATTCACAGGAGTTGATATAATAATATTTCGCATCCAACTCATTAAGGTTTACCTATTTGTCGGGCACGCAAATAAATTCTTTACTCAACAGCTAATCCATTTACCTGTTGAAACATATATAATGCACATGTATATATTTCTATCTATTTTTTTTAAATCAGTTCAATGTGTGATTTAATCGAATAAATTCTACCCTTCATTCTCTTATTGATTAAATTAACTATCGTTCTAATAATTTAATTAATCAAATCCACTATCACACAACACAAACAACAATCATTTTTTTTACTTTTCAAAATCATACAAATTAATTCATACACTCTTTTTAAATTAATCAAACTATAGAATTAAAAGTGCACATCCATGGAAAGAAAATAACAACAAAGTAGAGAACTAAATGGTAATGCAAAGTATGGTAAATGTACCTTGCACCAGAGTCAATCAGAGATATCCACTCGACACTTAGGATAGGCTTTATGAATGCTCTCCTCAATTTCCCAAGTACAATCTCGCAGATCTCCACTCCATTGCACTTTGACTAAGTGAACCTTCTTGTTCCTCGGTTCTTTGGTTTCTTTGCCAACGATCTTTAGCGGCTCTCTTCTCACAGCCAATTCTGGAGTAATTTCAATATCCTGTTGCGCTGCTTCTTCCACGATCAAGTCTGGATCATGAACGTGCTTTCGAAGTTGAAATATGTGAAATACATCATTCACTACAGGCAACCAATCCGGAAAATGAATTCTATAAGCGTGAGTTCCAATCCGTTTAAGAATAGGAAACAGATTAATGAATTTTGGCGCCAATTTCCCTGTTTTACCGAATCGGATAACTCCTCTCATCGGCGATACTTTCAAATATACATAGTCGCCAACAGCAAACGATATATCTCTTCTTCTCTTATCGGCATAGCTCTTCTGTCGGCTTTGAGTGGCGAGTAATCGTTTCTTAATGAAATCGACTTTGTCGGCAGCCTCGCGGATCATATCAGATCCCAATACAAGTTTATTACCGGACCCAACAAGCAGGAGATCGGCACGGTCTACTATACAATGCTTCAAATGGCAACATTATCAGGCTTGCTTGGTAGCTGTTGTTGTATGAGAACTCATCCAAATGTAAATGGTCTTCCCATGATCCACCAAAATCTAGAACACAAGCCGCAATAAATCTTCTAGCATACGATTCACCCTCTCAGTTTGACCATCTGTCTGAGGATGACAGGCGGTGCTTAGATTCAGCTTTGTTCCCAGTTCTACTTGAAATGCCTCCCAGAATTTGCTAGTGAATATTGGATCTCTATCACTAACTATACTGATCGACACTCCATGCAGCCTAACAATTTTCTTGAAGTAAATCTGCGCCAGAGTCTGAGCAGTTAGTTCGATCTGACAGGAATGAAATGGGCGGTCTTCGTGAAGCGATCTATGATCACCCAAATACTGTCATTTCCTTTCCTGGTTTTGGGCAAACCATCTATGAAGTCCATGGAAATATGTTCCCACTTCCAACCTGGAACGTCCAGCAGTTGCAACAATCCAGCAAGTTTCTGTTGGTCGCCTTTGACTAGTTGGCAAGTAGGGCATCGGCTAACATATAAAGAAATGTCTCTCTTCATCGACCTCCACCAGAAAGTGCGTTTGATGTCATTATACATTTTGCTTACTCCTGGATGGATACTAAGTTTTGACTTGTGGTATTCATCCAGTACTTCCTTTCGGAGCTCAGAAATGTTAGGAACACAAATTCGACCTTTTAGCCTTAGAATCCTATCATTATCAACCTGAAAACTCGAGGGCTCGCCTTTCTGAATTATCTCCCTGATCTTCTGAATGAAGTGAACATCCTTCTGAAGAGCAGATATTTTATCAATCAATGAAGTTGTAATAATAAAACTGGCGGTCATTACATTCTTTCTACTTAATGCATCGACCACGACATTGGCTTTCCCGGGAGTGTATAGAATCTCAAAATCGTATGCTGCCAGGAACTCTAGCCAACGTTGCTGCCTTAGATTCAAGTCTTTTTGGGTGAACAGATACTTTAATGACTGGTGATCTGTAAACAGTTCAAATTTCTCACCCAGAAGATAGTGTCTCCAGATTTTCAAAGCAAATACTATAGCCAACAACTCAAGATCATGAGTGACGTAGTTCTTTACATGTGGCTTCAGCTGACGGCTAGCATAAGCAACCACTTGACCTCTTTGCATTAGTACTGCACCAAGGCCTTCTCTAGAGGCATTTGTCCAGACTTTCAAGTCCTGATTGCCATCGATAATGGTTAACACTAGAGAAGTTGTTAATCTTAACTTTAGCTCCTCAAAAGCCTCCTCACATTCTGGAGTCCACTTGAATTTTGAGTGCTTCTTTGTAAGCTTTGTTAAGTGACTAGATATCTTTGAAAAATCTTTAACGAACTTCCGGTAATAACTAGCCAATCCAAGAAAACTTCGGACTTCTGTGGGAGTACTAGGCTATTTCCAATTTTGAATAGCGGTGATTTTACTTGGATCTACAGCAATTCCTTTCGATACGACGTGGCCAAGAAACTTCACTTCATCTTGCATGAATATACATTTGGGCAGTTTGGCTTTTAATACATTCCTTCTCAGAATTTCTAGAACTTGATCCAAATGTTTTTCATGTTCGGCTTTTGACTTAGAGAAGATTATAACATCATTGATAAAAACCAGAACAAACTTATTCAGGACTCCTCTGAACACTCGATTCATCAGATCGACAAAATAGGCAGGAGAGTTACATAAGCCGAACGACATTACTAACCACTCATAGAATAAGTCTGGACCTCTGAGTGTTGTCATAGGAACACACTCTTCGGCGATACAAAGCTGATGGAACCTGTAGCTAGGTCCATCCTTGAAAATACTTGTGCTCCATTCAGACGATCCAATAAATCATTGATTCGCGGCAATGGATATTTATTCTTTATTGTCTGCTTATTCAAGTCGCGATAATCCACACATAGTCGCAGAGTACCGTCAGACTTTGGGACAAACACCACTGTTGCTCCCCAATCAGAGAAACTAGGCCTGATCAGACCCTTCCATACAAGCTGTCGAGTTTGATTATCTAGTTATTCTTTCTCCTTTAGAGTCATTCTCCGAATAGCGTGCACTACTGGCCTTGCGTTCGGAATTAAAGCGATCTTGAAATCGATTTCTCTTTGCGGAGGTAAGCTAACAACTTCTTCGAACACATCTGCATAATTCTTTACGACAGGAATATCTTTGATGAGGTCAGGAATATTCTCTGTGACTACAGGGATATTTTCTATTTGAGCAGGAGAAACATCCAAAGCTGCCCATAACTCTTTTCTATTTGAATTCTGACCTTCACAGGGAATGGTTATATAATTCCCTAATTGGGCCTTTGCCTTAACAACTCTCTCGGCACACTTAACCTCAACTTCATATTTGGTTAACCAATCCAATCCCAAAATAAGATCGAATTCGGTAAAATTCATGATGATAGAGATGGTAGGGAACTTATAACTGGAAAAAGAGACAGGCGCACCACAAATCCAACTAAGATCAAGGGAACTCCCAACCGGATTATGTACCGTGATGGGTTCTTTGAGCTTTTTCAATTTCAAATCCAACTTTTTAACTGCATTCTTTGCAATAAAGCTTCGCGACGCGCCTGTATCAAATAGTAATTTAACTGGAATATTTTTGACATTAAGCGTGCCTTCTAAAACATCAGACCTTCCCTGACTATCTGAGGGTGCTGAGGTTTCTGCCAATTCATTTATCTGAGCCTCCTTGGTTGCCTTTAACAGTCGGCAATCCAGCTTTACATGGCGAAACCGATGGCAAATGCTGCATTCTCTGGTCTCTTGAAATTTTCTCTTTGATTTAAATTCATTTTTCTTTGGTTTCTTTAAAAATCTGCATTTCCCTTACAAATGCCCTTGCTTATGGCAGTTATTGCATACGGCGGTCGTTACTGGTTCTTTCTCAGATCTGGCCCTTTTCCGATTGACTTTAGGCTTCTTACTGACCTCAGACATCGTACTGGCCTCAGGACGATCAGTTTCAGACTTCCCTTTATTACTAGAACTGACTTCCTCTTTGTAGCGTAACATACCTTTCTTGTCGAGATCCTCATACTGGTAGGCCATGTATATCATTTCTGAAAAAGGAAGTTTCACATGCCCCATCACTTTACTTTGGTACTTTCTTTGAATCCCGTTGATGAATCTCAGATTCTTCCTCTTTGAATTTTGAATTAGATGCTGGGCAAAATGAGAAAGTTCGTTGAATTTCTTATGATATTCTGGGATATTCACATCTCCTTGTATCAGATAAGAGAATTCATCACATAACCGTTCAGTTGCTTCAGGAGGAGTAAATCTTTCCAGGAAAATCACTTTGAATTTATCCCAGGAGATATCACCTTCTGGATTATCTTTAATAATTGAATCCCACCAGAACAAGGCTTCGTCTTTGAGTGCCCAGGATGCCAGTAATATTTTCTGGTCATCCCTCAGCTTTAAACCGTCAAAGATTTTCTCAGCAGAATGAATCCAAGCTTGTGTTTTCATAATAAATTCTTCGCCCGAGAACGGTTTTCCACCTAGATTTCTATATTTCATATATAGAGCTTCTATATCCGGGTCAGTATTACTTCTTCTGTTTCTGGCACTCATTTTCTAGTATGTCTGCAAATGGCAGACAAATGTCTGGTCAACAGAAAAGATATTTCAAACATAGAGACATATTTCAAACATAGAGACATATACTTGAATGTAAATGTGTCCACAGGGGTGTATTTCACTCTGCTACTCATACTAGGATATTACTGATCCTATCTGTAATGAGTTATTCGTCCTAGAACACTATTGGTTCTATTTCTGACGAGTTCGTTAATATGTTATATTCCAGCACTAAGCTTAACCAAAGCTCTGATACCACGTTGTGACGATCCCAAAACCCCGTACGATGGTGCTAAGGGTAATCTTTGGAATATAATATAGTTTAAAATTATTTCAGCCATACCTCTCTGAAGTTGTTCAAAACTAGGTATTGATTTTTCGCGAAATCCGTGAAGGGGTTGGACGATCGGGCTATGCAGCGTCGAAGGGCTTGGAAGCGGCTTGCCGGTGCCACCAGAGATGGCCAGCTCGACGACGGTGGGGAGGCTGGGCGGCGGCTCGAAGTCGGAGACTTCCTGGCGTCGATTCTCCCTGTATCCTCGACAAAAAAAATCCGATTCTTGTCTTGATTTAAAGCCCTCTTGACGCTCTACAAAAAAACTCCAAAGGAGGGGTGGGTTTCGTTGAGTGTGGGAGGAGAAAACGAAGGGAGAAGTTTTGAAGAACTTTCGCTGTCGACTTGGGGGATTTCGGAGAAGAAGACGGGGAGAGAGAAAATGAGCTGGACCAATCAGATTTTTTTTATTTTTAAATTTTAAAAATCCTAAAATACCCCTTATCTAATACGAACTCCAATCCATACCAAACGACTGCCGTCCCTAGCTAAATACCCCCATTCCAAACACAATGGGATATGTTTCGAAGGCCCATTCGATTGTTTCAGTCTGTTTTTCTTCAAATTAAAATATAAAACATTCAATATTTAATTTGAACGCACATTTCAATTTGCCGGGGCCACATACTGATTCTAAAAATTCCCGAAAAATAAATCTAGCTATGTTTTGATGATACGGTCCCAAAAAAATTAGTTTCGTTGAATTCTAAGATCGTTTGAAAAATGGCCCATTTCTGGTCAATCCAATTTAACTGTAATTGACCAAAACACGTTTTCCTCTGCCACGCCCACATACCAGCTTCAAAAATTATGAAATTGGAAACCTAGCCATAATTTGACATCCCGGGTCCAAAGAAAGTGGTTTCGTCGAATTATGAGGTCGTTTGCAAAATGGCCATTTTCACGGGCTATATAAACTCTATAGCGGCCTTTCTGAAAATTCATTTGGTCATAACTTTTGCTTCCCGCTATAAAACTTCGATTTTTCAGATTCGTTAGAAAGATATTCACTAACAGATTTAAATATTTTTGGTTTCACTAAAATCCGTTTAGTTTTGCACTCGGTACAGTCAGTCAAAGTTTGAATTCAAATTTTGAAACTACCGCGCCATTTCAGGCCTTGTTTATGATTAGAATTAATTATATTTATTTTCAAACTTCGATTCAAACTTTCTTTTCATCTTTATTATTTAAAATATTTATTTTAAATATTTAAAATCCTCCATTTTAGCCAATTTAAAATTTTCAAACTGGTTCAGATTTTCCGGGTTGTTACAGGGCTCCATACCATGACGTTACTCGTAGCTAGAACTAACATATGTCTATTTCTATGCATTCACTATCCCATTTCTAGTTCATACCGGGGTGTGAAGCTCGCGAATTAACGCTACACAAAGCTATGCTAATTAAATCTGTGCATTGATCATCAACCACAAGACTCTGCTTTTCAACAAAAGCCTTGATCATTTGCATCTCAGCATGCCACACTGTCAATCCATACCATACCACTAGTTTCCACTAATATATAACCTCTGAGCTCGTACGTCTCAAAGAAGGGTGTTAAGCAAGTGAACAAATTCTCCGCCACCAAACAGATATATATTTAGCAGAGATCAACGAATACAGTATAAAGGAATACAATGTTCGACACATCATCCATTTGCAAGTCCGTTCGGGGTCTGAACGAAATCGGAGGCACCTTATTCCTCGTCCCATATGTCCAATGGAGGAGAGAGGCCCTCACATATCCAGTCGATCTCCAAGTATGTCTGAATGATCACCACTGATTACCTTTTCTTGGGTGTACATCCCAATCAAAACATCAGTAATCATCCAAACGATGTGAAGATCTCCGGTCTTCAACCACCGTCTTCATATCATCGACACTTAGTTGTCGTATCAGTTATTCAAAATGGATTAAACCCGATCTTTTCGAATAACTCGCGAATTTTATAACCAAGTGCTATAAAAACACATCATACGCCTAATTCCAATTCAGAATATTCTTTTATTCAAATATTCACGTCGTTAGGGAAAGGTTCCCATTAATTTTATCAATGATAAATTCTTTTAAATTTTCTCTTTATTCTTTCTTTTAATATCGTTTTCAAAAGATTTTGTTTTATCCTTTAACAATTCTAAACCAAATTAAGGTTTATAAAATTAGTTGGGATTATCGAGCCATAACGAAGTAATCATTTATTTATTAATCCCAATCCCAGCCTATTCATCCCATGGAGCAAAACTGGTAGTACTCCATATATGACACCCCATGTCCGTTAATGTCACTCACTAAAGGAATGCATTAAGTTTCGTCAAACGTTACAGGTAAATAGAAACAGAAATATTATAAGGCAGATATAAAAGCAACAGCAGAATTTAAATTTTATTTATAGTAAAGCATCGTGGTTCAAAAACAGCATATGTCTGAAATACACATAAACCATTGCATCATAAAAAAAACTGTCTTGTACTTTAAAACATCAGAGTACATAAAAAAGCATAATTCCCCAAGTAAAGCATAGCCATTAGCAAAGATAAAGCTTGAGCCATACGTCAAAGCAGCTCCAACAAAAGTAAGCAGAATCACGGTCAAGCATGAGTATTCCGGCCTTGAGAACCGGGGTGAATGGAAGAATGAAGAGGAAACAAAAAGGGTCAGACACAAGGTCTGGCGAGTCTTGTTACTTTTAGCAAGTAAATAATTAAAAGTAGAATGACAAGCATATAAAGTGGATAAGAGAGATACAACTACATAAACAAAAGGAATGATAAGGTAAACCGGATAATCATGATAGGGTATACTACGCTTTTCTAAGGATTTCTCTGCACTAATACTAGTATAACCAAAATATGATAATCCCCAACATGTATACGACGGTAGACTTAGGCATACTTTCTGGTGAGAGGTTTTATCCCCATACAATCCACATGCATCTCCCATGCCGGACTCCTAAACTAACCAGAGTCTAGATGTACCCAAACTACTACCCTAATCGATCGACTCCCTACTCTGTAGATACCCTGTGTCGGCCCCATAGTAGGATGTATCACGTCCTAAAGTTGCAACCTCCTGGTGATGTGCACAACCATATCTACTGGTGTCACGGTCGTCTTATCCCCTTCGGCCTGGATCATGCACGCACATGGCCTGGTCGGTTTGCGCTGCCAACACTGTCCTTCACGTTTGGATCTCTTACAATCAGCCCAGTAAGCGTGTCCCTACTCCGACCTAGTTCGGAGTATTCGTTTGATACCGTGGTATGGGTTACGGACTGAAAAAGGTCCCAAACAAATGATGCAAGCTCTCCCATTTGTCTTACATCCCCACTACTAGGTTTTCCCCTGGTTATGTTTACCTAATGGTGTTTTTAATTACATAACCCCAACAGGTTAAGTTTGTGGGCCCATATTTACCAATATTACCCACCAAACCAAAATGTACTTTACCCTCCCACTTAACCCTTAATCAAGTCAACATGTTCATACAATCCCTATGGATTCAACTAGGTTAAGTGTTTCAATTCATTACCATGTCAAATTATGGTTATAATAGGCTGGAACTCCTACATTAGGCCTACAACTTGTGGATGCTGGATATGCCGGTCGGGTCCGAGCAGACTTCTTCCACAAGTTGGGCCTAACCTCATATCACAGCCAGATTCGTATTTGTGCACTTAGGCCTCTCACATTAGGTCCAACATTAGTGGTTGCTGGATATGCCGGTCGGGTCCGGACTGACTTCCACCACTAATGCAACCTAACCTCATGCCATAAGTGCTGTTACAATTTCTAATTGTAGTCCTAGGCATTCATTGTTAATTAATCAATAAATTAAACCTATGCCTTTATAGGTGTTAATGCCCATTTTACCCAAGTATTGTATTATATGTCTAATTACGTTTATATTCAAATTATGCCACTATTAACCTTTTTCCCTCGTTCCCTAACAAACACACTCACAAAATTGGTGGCTTGCCTAGTCTGGATAATAGCCTAGTCATAAACGATAAAAGGGAAAAGTAATGACAATGGTGATTGTTCTAAAATGATTGACATAAATATATACTAACATGATGATAAGGTGAACATATACATACATATTGGCATGGACATGTAATTGTCATCATAACAGGGTGGACATAAAAATAGATCTAGTGAAACGGGTAATGATAAAACTAGATCTAACATAGTTAGGATGAACAGATCCAAATAAGAATTCCTATGTCCAATAATAACAGATCTCAATTAATCACACCATGTTGATCTAGATCTAAACAAAGGCTTAACTATCCAAATTAACCACAAACTTAGAGAAAAGGTAAGATCCACATATGTGACATGATGAATTAACCACAAAAGGATTAGATCTAAAGAAAATAGATCCAACATAGTGCAAGTTAAGATCCCAAATATGACATCACAAGTGAATTAGATCTACAGAAGTAGATCTAGCATAGTACAAGTTAAGATCCCAAATATGACATCACAAGTGAATTAGATCTATAGTAGATCTAGCATAGTACAAGTTAAGATCCCAAATATGACATCACAAATGAATTAGATCTATAAATGTAGATCTAGCATAGTACAAGTTAAGATCCAAGGATATCATAGATTCAAAATTTACAATAGATCTAATATGATAATTATTGAGATCCAATCCATAGAATATTATAGATTCAGAAAATACAATAAATCCAATATGATTTAGTCACAAGTGTATTTCTAAATCATAGTCATAACATGTTTACTTTTAATCATTTAAACATAGTAACTGTACTCACAAGGATCGGATTTATGAGAATAGAAGGAGTAAACTGAAATCTGAATTTCAGATCTATACTTGAGGCGCTTGATTTGCAGAAGAAGAAAGAGTTAGATTCAGTTCAAGCACTGACAGCATCTGGCATCCATAGTTTTTAATATGAGAAAACAAGTGAAATGAAGATATGTTTATAGTTGCCATCCTCCAGAATTCGAATGCCACCTCAGCCCTAGGGTGAATTAGGTCATAGGTCGACACCCACTTGAAAAAGGTCCGGATACCCAAAAACTAATATGGGCGCACTTTACAGGTGCGCCGATGTAAAAATTCCCTGGGGCACTTATCAAGTGCGCCAATTATTTCTGCTCTTTTCACCAAATTTCTATTATCCATAACTTCTTCATACGTTATCTGATTTAGGCAAACCAGGTGTCAATCTTGACCATAATTTCGAGGTGAATGCAATGACGCAATCCATTTCCCTTAATTCTGGATGTTAAATTAATTATTATTTAATTTGTCCTCTTTAGTATAGTTAAATAGGTGGTGATACATTCTCCCCTACTCAAAGGATTTCATCCCTGAAATCTCCAAGTGAAGAAGAATGTATCCTACCATCCATCATCCATCTACTCATCCACCAATCACAGGCATCCATTGTCCTTAAAATTTTCTAATGCTTACATGAACATATGCAAAGGTGTGTGTATATGTCCCAATACTAATGCAAAAATCAAGTGGTCCACTGATTCAGTTGACCTTCCTAATGCAATGTATGTTAGTGTCATGAATCCAATATGTATGCAAATAATCCTATTATAATAGGTGAGTTCTATATGTGTACACAGTCATTCATCCAAATGCAACACCATATCCTAATACATCCATTTCCATCCATGAAAGAAAAGAAAATGCACATACATCCACATGCAGTATGAGAGTGATTGAGCCGATCTAGTGCCTAATGTGTGTGTGTATATGCATCCACAGGCAGCCACTAGCAAACACTTGCATCCACTTGCATCCATCAAACATAACATGTCTCATACACATGTTTACATCCATAGGATTCCTATCTAAAGGTCGAAAATACTATGGATTGGACATATTCAACTGATAGAAACAAGCACAGATAAAACTTTGGAAAAGGGAGTTGAGAACATACCCTCGAGAAGGAAAGGGTATGAAGCACGAATCTGGTCTTCGGTCTCCCAAGTCGCATTTTCTGGGTTAACTCCCCATTGAACCTTTATCAATTTGATCTCTTTATTGCGTAGTATCTTAACTTCTGATCCAAGAATACGGGTAGGGACTCGCCTGATTGTCGCCTCCCATTCCACTTTTACCTCTTCCATTATACATGGCTCAACAACTTCCGCGGTGTCATGTAAACATTTGTGCAGATGAGAAATGTGGAAAACATCATGAACACCGGATAAATTTTCTGGGAGCTTTACTCTGTAGGCCATCTGGCCAATCCTCTCGGTTATGGGAAATAGTCCCACAAACCTAGGTGCCAACTTCCCTACCGATCCAAAGCGAACCACATTCCTTATAGGTGATACTTTGATAAAAACTAAGTCTCCCACTTCAAACTCGATGTCAGTCCTTCTCTTGTCTGCATAGGATTTCTGCCTATCTTGTGCTGTCTTCATCCATCGTCGAATAAGGTCAATCTTTTCGGACGTTTCTCTAACCATATCTGGTCCAAGTAATAATCTTTTTGTAGATTCCCACCAACAAGTTGGTGATCTACAGGGTCGTCTGCACAATGCTTCGAAGGGTGCCATACCAATGCTAGCTTGATAATAATTGTTATTGGCAAACTCTACTAAAGGAAGGTGCTCTTCCCAAGTCCCTCCGAAGTCTAGGATACACAGCCTCAAAAGATCCTCTAGGATTCTGTTCACCCTCTCCGTCTGCCCATCGGTCTGAGGATGATAAGCGGTGCTCAAACACAATTGTGTACCTAATGCTTCTTGTAAGCTTCTCAAAACTCACTGGTAAAGATGGGGTCACGATCACTCACAATGTTGGAAGGTACTCCATGAAGACGAACAGTCTCACGAACATAAATTGCTGCCAACCATGATGCCGTCCTCTTACTCTTAACTGGAACGAAATGAGCGCTCTTAGTCAATCTGTCCACTACTACCCAAATACTGGTGTTGCCTTTCTTTGACCTAGGAAAACCATCAATGAAGTCCTTGGAGACGCTCTCCCATTTTCACCATTGAAACTCCAAAGAATGAAGTAAACCACCAAGCTTCTTTTGCTCAGCTTTAGCTTGCTGGCAAACTAAACATTGAGAAACAAATTCGGCCACATTTTTCTTTATCCCGGCTCAAAAGAAAACCCGCTTCATGTCTCTGTACATCTTATCACTGCCTGGATAGATGGTCATCATAGAATGGTGGGCTTCTTCTAGAACTTCCTTTATCAAGATTCCAGTTTGAGGAACACAAAGCCTTCCATCTCCTCGCAGCTACCCCTTTTCATCTATGGAATATCTACTGAGGTGAATAGAAGTCTCCCCTTTTCTGAGCTTTTCCATGATGTCTAAAATCTCTGGGTCACCTTGCTGCGAAGCTCCTATTTGATCCATAAGAGTTGGTCGTATTTCTAGCGATGCATACAAATCAGGCAAAATCTCGATGGAGGGTCTAAAATTAAAAGTTGAGATGAACTCCAAGCTCTTCCTCTCCACAAACAGAGGACTTAAGGCCATCCTCTACCTACCTAGTGCATCTGCCACTACATTACCCTTGCCAGGGGTATAAGTAATCTCAAAATCATAAGAAGCTAGGAGCTCCATCCACCGTTGTTGCCTTAAATTAAGACCCTTCTGCGAGAACAAGTACTTGAGAGATTTATGATCGGTACATAACTCGAACCTTTCTCCAAGTAAATGATGGCGCCAGGTCTTAAGCGCAAATACTATGGCAGCAAGCTCTTGATCATGGGTGGGGTAGTTGTTCTCATGAACTCTCAACTGTCTACCCCCATAACACACTACTTTCCCTTCTTGCATCAGAACCGCACCAAGCCCTGTACCACATGCATCAGTGAAAACGGTAAAAACTTTACTCCCATTAGGAAAAGTCAAGACTGGGGCTGTTGTCAGAGCCCTCTTCAGTTGTTTGAAAGCACCATCACAATCTATATCCTATGAAAATGCCAAATTCTTCTTTGTCAGCCTGGTAAGTGGGGCTGATTTCTTTGTTAAGTCCTTAATGAACTTCCTATAATAACCTGCCAACCCAAGAAAGCTTCTCACCTCGGTTGCATTTTTAGGAATCTGCCAATCTTGCACTGCAACCACCATTATGGGATCCACAGCTATCCCTTCTTTGGAGACCACATGCCCTAAGAATCTCACCTCTTTTCTCCAAAAATGGCATTTGGAGAACTTTGCTTTAAGTTGGTGTGCACGGAGGGTTTTTAAAACCTCCCTTATATGCAAGGCATGCTCTTCCTCATTCTTTGAGAAGATTAAGATATCATCAACAAAGACTACGACAAATTAGTTCAGAAACTCCTGAAACACCCTACTCATCAAATCAATAAAATAGGCGGGTGCATTTGTTAGCCCAAAAGGCAAACGAGCCACTGAAAGAAGCCGTCTGGAGTCCTAAAAGCAGTCTTATCGATACTGTCCTCGGCATCCCTTAACTGATGGAACCCCGTGGCCAAGTCTAACAGAGAGAATGTCGATGCACCAACAATCAAATAAATCATCTATGCTCGGGAGTGGGTGCTTGTTCTTCTTAGTTAGTTTGTTCAACTCCCAATAGTCCACACATAAGCGAAGCGAACTCTCCTCCTTAGTTGCGAATACCACCAGGGAACCCCATTCAGAAATGCTTCACCTAATAAATCATTTCTCAATAGCTCCCCTACTTGTTTACTGAGCTCCCTCCTTTCTCTTGAAGCCATATGGTGCACGGGCAAGGTAACTGGCTTTGCGTTGTCCACCAAATATATGCAAAAATTGATCCCGCGCCTTGGGGTTAAACCCCGAACCTCATCACAGACATCAGAATACTCACGAACAACTGGAACAGATTGCATATCATCGATAGATGCGTCGAGTGACTCTAGAAAGCTAAGCATGACACACCCTTGCGAGTCACATGAAATCTCGAGGGTTGTACCATGGCAACTCTGAAGCTTAACAACCCTCCTTTCACAATCCAGAATGGCACCATACCTGTTTAGATAATCTATACCTAGAATCAACCCATAGCCCATGAACCCAAGCACATATGTGTCGCAGTCGAATCCGACACCCAATATAGTTATTCTCAAACCTCGACAAATCATGGGTAAATGAGCCAAACCTCCAATGGGGTTTGAGACAACCGCGGGATCCACTACCATACTTGTATTTACGTGCATAGAGTCTACTACAAAACTAGATATAAATTAATGTGAAGTGCCAGAATCAAAAAGAGTTCTAATAGGTTGTTTGGAAAGAGAAACCAAACCTTCCACAGAAATTTTCCTACCTTTTTCTGGAACATTGGCAGCGAAAGCATTCATCTGCCCCCCAGAAGTCCCTGCCCTATGACCTTGTCCCTGCTTCTTTAGGCACTCCCTAGAATAGTGTCCAGTCTCTCCACAGCTAAAGCAAGCGTTCTTCCTTTTCTTACATGCTTTGACCAGGTGACCCTCTCGCCCACAATTATGGCATTTCCTCTTATCCTTAGCCTTGTCATTCTTTCCACCTTTCTTCTGTTGTTGTTGTTGTTGTTGCTGTCCCTTCATGGGCCAGACCTTCTTATTTTGCGTTGTTTCTCCATCCTTTACTTCCTTCTTCTCTCCCTTGTCTTCCTCATGCATCAAGGCCATATCCACAAGCCTTTCAAAAGTATCACCCATTGGAATATGGGACTTTTCCAACCAATGAAGGGGTTCATTCAGACCTTTAACCAATCGTGCCGCCTTCTTATGCGGAGTATCAACTAGTTCCAGCCCAAATCTCACTAGTTGGTCGAATTTTTTAACATATTCTTTTACCGTCATGTTTCGCTGCTTGAGTGTCAAGAATCTTTCCATCTGCATGCTTTTCTCAGCCTGGGAAAAGAACTTCATTTCAAATCATTGTCTAAAATCATCCCATAGTCATAACATGTTTACTTTTAATCATTTAAACATAAAAGTAACGGTACTCACAAGGATCGGATTTATGAGAATAGAAGGAGTAAACTGAAATCTGAATTTCAGATCTATGCTTGAGGCGCTTGATTTGCAGAAGAAGAATGGGTTAGATTCAGTTCAAGCACTGACAGCATCTGGCCTCCATTGTTTTTAATATGAGAAAACAAGTGAAATGAAGATATGTTTATAGTTGCCAGCCTCCAGAATTCGAATGCCACCTCAGCCCTAGGGTGAATCGGGTCATAGGTCGACACCCACTTGAAAAAGGTCCGGATACCCAAAAACTAATACGGGCGCACTTTACAGGTGCGCCGGTGTAAAAATTCTCTGGGGCACTTATCAAGTGCGCCAATTATTTCTGCTCTTTTCGCCAAATTTCTACTATCCATAACTTCTTCATACGTTATCCGATTTACGCAATCCAGGTGTCAATCTTGACCATAATTTCGAGGTGAATGCAATGACGTAATCCATTTCCCTTAATTCTGAATGTTAAATTAATTATTATTTAATTTGTCCTCTTTAGTGTAGTTAAACAAGGGGTGATACATTCTCCCCAACTCAAAGGATTTCATCCCCGAAATCTCCAAGTTAAGAAGAATGTATCCTACCATCCATCATCCATCTACTCATCCACCAATCACAGGCATCCATTGTCCTAAAAAATTTCTAATGCTTATATGAACATATGCAAAAATCAGGTGGTCTACTGATTCAGTTGACCTTCTTAATGCAATGTATGTTAGTGTCATGAATCCAATATGTATGCAAATAATCCTATTATAATAGGTGAGTTCTATATGTGTGCACAGTCATTCGTCCAAATGCAACATCCATATCCTAGTACATCCATTTCCATCCATGAAAGAAAAGAAAATGCACATACATCCACATGCAGTGTGAGAGTGATTGAGCCGATCTAGTGCCTAATGTGTGTGTATATGCATCCACAGGCAGCCACTAGCAAACACTAGCATCCACTTGCATCCATCAAACATAACATGTCTCATACACATGTTTACATCCATAGGATTCCTATCTAAAGGTCGAAAATACTATGGATTGGACATATTCAAATGATAGAAACAAGCACAGATAAAACTTTGGAAAAAGGAGTTAAGAACATACCCTCGAGAAGGAAAGGGTATGAAGCACGAATCTGGTCTTTGGTCTCCCAAGTCGCATTTTCTGGGTTAACTCCCCATTGAACCTTTATCAATTTGATCTCTTTATTGCGTAGTATCTTAACCTCTGATCCAAGAATACGGGTAGGGACTCGCCTGATTGTCGCCTCCCGTTCCACTTCTACCTCTTCCATTACACACGGCTCAACAACTTCCGCGGTGTCATGTAAACATTTGTGCAGATGAGATATGTGGAAAACATCATGAACACCAGATAAATTTTCTGGGAGCTTTACTCTATAGGCCATCTGGCCAATCCTCTCGGTCATGGGAAATAGTCCCACAAACCTAGGTGCCAACTTCCCTACCGATCCAAAGCGAACCACATTCCTTAGAGGTGATACTTTGATAAAAACTAAGTCTCCCACTTCAAACTCGATGTCAGCCCTTCTCTTGTCTGCATAGGATTTCTGCCTATCTTGAGCTGTCTTCATCCGCCGTCGAATAGGGTCAATCTTTTCGGACGTTTCTCTAACCATTTCTGGTCCAAGTCATAATCTTTTTGTAGATTCCCACCAACAAGTTGTTGATCTACAGGGTCGTCCGTGCAATGCTTCGAAGGGTGCCATACCAATGCTAGATTGATAATAATTGTTATTGGCAAACTCTACTAAAGGAAGGTGCTCTTCCCAAGTCCCTCCGAAGTCTAGGATACACAGCCTCAAAAGATCCTCTATAATTCTGTTTACACTCTCCGTCTGCCCATCGGTCTGAGGATGATAAGCGGTGCTCAAACACAACTGTGTACCTAATGCTTCTTGCAAGCTTCTCAAAAATTCACTGGTAAAGATGGGGTCACGATCACTCACAAAGCTGGAAGGTACTCCATGAAGACGAACAGTCTCATGAACATAAATTGCTGCCAACCATGATGTCGTCCTCTTACTCTTAACTGGAACGAAATGAGCGCTCTTAGTCAACCTGTCCACCACTACCCAAATACTGGTGTTGCCTTTTTTTGACCTAGGCAAACCATCTATGAAGTCCATGGAGACGCTCTCCCATTTTCACCATGGAACCTCCAAAGAATGAAGTAAACCAGCAAGCTTCTTTTGCTCAGCTTTAACTTGCTGGCAAACTAAACATTGAGAAACAAATTCGGCCACATCTTTCTTTATCCCTGCCCAAAAGAAAACCCGCTTCATGTCTCTGTATGTAACACCCCACCTCCGCCAGGGTGGCTCTTGCAAGCAACTCTGACTTCGGTGGGGCGTTTTTAAAGCAAGGTAAACATGCATAATGATATAGCAAGGCAGGACATGACATATATATAAATAAACAGAGTAAGTAGATAAAACAGCGGAAGATTTTTAATACATTTCAAAACACAAGTCTGGTACAACATGATATCAATTTTCCAAATAAACAAGTCTAGGTAAAACAACATCATCTGAAAACAGAAATACATAAGTGCTATCCCCAAAATACGTGAGAACCATAGCTAGCTTCATGTAGAAAGCGTACATGAACTGAAATCCCTCAAGCAAGTAATCCAAAATCCAAGCTAGACTCCTGTATTCCCTCCCTGAGAACCTGGGGGAGGGGGGGAAACGGAAGAAAAGAGGCGAAAGAAAACAGGTCAGTCAAAAAGACTGAGTAAGCCCTGCTACGATCAGTCTATAAACTAATAAAGTTAACAGCATGATGGAAACTGAGATGATCACAGATAACAACATACTGGCATGATAAATTAACTACAAGATAGATAGAGGTGTCATCGCATAAAACAAGGTTAAGTTTTGCACCACGGTGTACTAGCAAACCAACATAACAGGTATTGATCCCTTGGCCCAAGCTTTGACCCAATAACATGAAGTGACCTTAATATAAGGTCCAGCCCAACGGTCTAGTCGATCGGCTCCCTATAAACCTAACACGTCAAGTGTTGGTGTCCATACGGCCCACATATGGATGTAGTCTGACTGTGCTGGGTCCACCTTCGGGTGTATCAAGCCCTTGGGTGTCAACCCCGGACACTTAAGCAATAATGCACAGCCCAAACCTACTGGTACCCGTGCCTCGAGTTTGTCCAATACCGGACTACGTGCACGTCCGTAGCCTGCCTGGACCCGCACCGCTGTACCACTCAGCCATTGCTTTGGTCGCTTACATCCGTCCAGTAATCGTGCCCCGCCCTAGCCTAGCTTCTAGGGTTGTGAATGATACCAAACTGGGATTACTGTTAGAACAGACCACGTTGCTAGGGTTTTCTAACAGGGTTAAGTGTGGTTTAACCCCTCACTAATCATGGATTAAATTAGTTAAGTGTAACCAACAGTTCACCTCTTAACCCCATCTAATCCCTCGTATTCCCAAATGGATTAAATTGGTTAAGTGTAACTTAACCCCATTTCCATCCCTCGAATCCCCAAATTGGTTAAGTATTAGTGGACCCTGACTTAACCCTAATCATGAGGCATTAATTAATTTAATGCACCTTAACCTCTCACATTAGACTTTGTTGCGGTCACTAGTTAGGCCGGTCGGTTCCGGGTAGCTTTACACCACAACTAGGTCTAACCTCGGGTCTTGGCACCACAGGACCAACTTCTCACATTGGGTCCTATTGTTTGTAGCCACTAGTTAAGCCGGTAGGTTCCGGGTAGAATTACGCTACAAACTCAACCCAACCTCGAGTTGGCCACACTTATGTTTTCTAAGTGTCATGTCCACTTTATTTCAAAACATAATTACAAGTCAACAAATACTTGGGTAGACCTAACTTAATAGGTAAATTCCCAAGGGGTAGACCTAACTTAATAGGTAAATTCCCAATCTTATATTTTCATGTATTTTAAGTTTACCCAAACCCCCCAACGTCATTCTATCGCTTACTTATTCGTAATAACGCATAAAGGATAGGAAGAGGGAACTTGGCACAACATACATGATGGACTTGCATATCACAACAAACACGCATAACATGTTAGACTTGCACAACTTAGCATCGTGAACTTGCATATTACCATAAACGTGCATAACATGTTAAACTTGCATAACTTAGCATAGTGAACTTGCATATTACCATAAACATGCATAACATGTTAAACTTGCCTAACATGGCATAGGGAACTTGCATAAACATGCATAACTTGTCAAACATGCACAACTTGTCATTTCAAACTTGCATAAGCATGCATAACTTATTAAACATGCATAACATGGCATAGTGAACTTGCATAAACATGCATAACCCAATAGACTTGCAAATCATGGCATAGAGAACTTGCATAAACATGCATAACTTGTTAAACTTGCAAAACATAGCATAGTGAACTCGCATAAGCATGCATAACTTGTTAAACTTGCAAAACGTAGCATAGTGAACTCGCATAAGCATGCATAACCAAATAAACTTGTCAAACATACATAAACCCCAACTTTCATCACATATTAACTTTAGAGTTTCTAAAATGAAGGTAAGAGGGCTTACAATGCTTATGCGGACTCAAATGAGTATAGCAAATGTAAGAAACCCCTTATGCAACTAATTAAACCCCAAAAATGCAAGCAAACTTGATCAAGACTCCTCCTTTATGATGCCAAATAGAGAAACAAGCCTTTAATGCAAGCTAAGGAGGATCATACAAGCCTAAATATACTTGTATGCATGGAAAATCACTTAGGAATTAATTTAGGAATTGTATGAAGAGAGTGGAGGCCATGAGAGGTTTGATTTTGCCATAGTTTAGTTGCTAGAATGAATAATAGGGCTTTAGGGTAGGATTAAGGGCTTATTTATAGAAGATTAGAGTGTTTTTAGCCCTAGGATTAACCCTAGATTAGTTTTGGCCCGTCAGATTTAGGAATTCTCTAGAACCAAGCCACAAGACCAAGCCCAAATCAAAATGGTGCGCCAGGCAAATCTGCCTGGCCACCCCCTGTCGATAGGGCTGTCGACAGGGCTGTCGACACCCTGGGGACCCTGTCGACAGGCCTGTCGACATGCGGGTCCTGGCGGGAATTTTCCCGCCTGCTCCAGCTGTGCCCTAACCCTTGTTTTTAATTTTAAATTTAAATCTGTTTTTAATTATGGAAATTTCTGAAAACTTCATGGGCCTTAACTGGGTCATACGAACTCCGATTTTCGAAAACTCGGACTCTATTTCGCGTATTTTTCCGAGACGAACGCAATGGCATAGCCCGTTTCCCTTGATTCACATTTTATAATTAAATTCTGCCTCGATTTATGTTATAACAGATTATTGAAAATACGGGTTGTTACATTCTCCCCTCCTTAAAGGATTTCGTCCCCGAAATCTTCAAGTTAGGAAGAACATATCCTACCATCCAATCATCCATCTACTCAAAGCATCATCCACGAGCAATCATTGTCCTTAAAGGATTCTAAATGTGGTATGAACATATGCAAAAGTGTGTGTATATGTACTTACCTAATGCAAAAATCAGGCGGTTACTGATACAGTAAACCTCCTTAATGCATATGTATGTAAATCAGGCGGTTACTGATACAGTAAACCTCCTTAATGCATATGTATGTCAGTGAAATGAATCCATATGTATGCAAATTCCTAAATTCATAGTATCTATATGAGTGCACATAACATTCATCCATATGCAACATCCATGTGGTGGCACAACAAGTTCCAATCATAAATAAGTATAAATACTCATGCATATGCAACATGAAGAGTGTGTGAGCCGATCTAGTGCCTAATCGTGTATAATGCATCCACGAGTAACCACTTGCAAACACTTGCAACCACTTGCAACCATCAAGCATAACATGTTTCAAACACATGTTTCAACCAAAGGGTTTCTACCTAAGATTCTCGTGACAAGATAAACACGATAAACTAGATAAACATAGACAGAGAGATATGCTACAAAGAGATCTTAGAAGATAAGCAAGATAAACTCCTTTTTGGATTACAAGAAATCCCTTCCTAACCCTGACATATAGTACTAACCGATGAGTCATAACCTCCTTATGGAGTTTACAACAGAAATAAGATCGAGAATGGGACCGAGAGGATATATACAAAAGATAACTTGCAAGGAAGCTCCACAAGGATGCACTCTTAAAAAGAGATATGATGCGCGTATCTAGTCTTCACTCTTCTTAGTCACGTTTCCTTGAGCTTAACTCCTTTGTGCCTTGACCGCCTTTTACTTCATGATTTCTTGGCTTCCTAACTTCTATTTCCCAAATCCGAGTTGGAACTTATTTCATTATTGCCTCTCGTCTTCCTTTTCCACTTATTCTTCTTACCGTATACTTGGCTTAAACATAACTGTAACCTCATGATTTCATACAAGCTCTCCAAAATCCACTTGTGAATTCTGGATCTCGTCTACTTACTATAAAGTATTCCACGCAGCAGAACTTTTTCTTGAAAATACCAATCCACGTTGCCAATTGCCCTTATAAACGTGATTTTCTATAACTCATGCTTAATCGAAATGAACTATCTGCTTATGAGTGATAAGCCATACCTAGATTCCGTTTCCTACCCATGGCTTCCTGTAGGCTATTTCGAAACTGGCCAACTTCTTGAGGGTAAACCGTTGCTAACCATGATGCAGTCCTCCCTCTCTTCACCGGATTGAAATGAGCACTCTTCGTGAGTCTGCCTATTATGACCCACATACCCGTATTCCCTTACTTTGATCTAGGTAGTCCATCCACATAATCTATCGAGATGTTTTCACACTTCCCTTGCGGAACCTCCAATGGAGGTAATGGCCCGCCGGGCTTCTATGACTTGGCCTTAACCTGGTGGCACAACATGCATCCTGAGACCAACTCGGCCACTTCCTCGAGTGATGCGCATCTTCAAGAACCTTCTTTACCAAGTATTCCACTCGAGGAACACATAATCTCTCCTCGCGCCTTAGTCATCCCTTGTCATCTATAATATATCTAGCGAGGTGACTTAACATCTCGCCTCGAATCAACTGGTCCATGTTCTTGACTAACTGCGGGTCTTCTTCCTGTGAAACCCCCTTCTTGATCCAGAAGAGTAAGTCTAAGCTCAGGGAATGCTAACTAACTAGCCAAAAGGAGAAAGCTTCTTACTTCAATTGCCCTCCTCAGAGTTTTCCGGTCTTAAACCGCAACCACTTTAGCGGAATCCACCGCTAAGCCTTACTTAGGAACTATGTGCCCAAGAAATCCAACTTCTTTCCTCCAAAGTGACATTTGGAGAACTTGACCTTCAACTGATGGCTCTAAGCGTATCCATCACCTCCTTGAGATGTCTAGCATGCACTTTCTCGTTCTTTTGAGGAGATCAAAATATCGTCTACGACGACCACGACAAACTTGTTCAAGGACTCCTTAAACACCCAACCCAACAAGTTCACGTAATATGCGGGTGCATTAGTCAAGCCAAATAGTATGACTAGCCATTCTAAAAATCCATCTAGAGTCCTAAACGCAGTCTTGTCAATTCCATCCTCAGCCATCCTAAGCTGATGGAATCCGGTAGCTAGATCAAAAGAAAACAGATGCTCCTACAAGCTGATCAAACAAATCATCGATCCTTGGTAACGGTTGTCTATCCTTCTCATGATAATCAACACATAAGCGAAGCAAACTGTCCACATTAGTAATAATACTACTGGAGCACCCTACTCGAAAATGCTTCGTCTCAGGAAGTTCTTCTCAAGCAACTCCTTGACTTGCTTTCTTAACTCTCATCTCGTGAGGTCATGTGCCTAACCGGCCACGAAACTGGCTTGGTATTACCAACCAGATAATGCGGAAATCTATCCCACGTCTAAGGGTAACCCCTTTACTTCCCCCAAGATATCGGGATATTCTCGGACCACCCTCACAGATTGTAAACTATCGATAGACGAGTCGAGGGATTCAAGACAACATAACATGACGGGACCCATAGGGTTACTAGAAATTTCTAGGGTATTACCGAGGCGGATCATGAGCCTCACAACCCTATGCACAAAAACCAAGAATGGCTCCAAAACAGGACAACCATTCCATGCCCAAAACCAACCCATATCCCCTGAAACCGAGAATATAAACATCCCACGAGGATTCTATAGAAATTTTCAAATCCACTCAGACCACAGCCAAACGGGCAGAACCCCCAATTGGATTTGAAACACATACGGGATCATCAACTAGACTAGTACTTAGGTGCAAACTTCCAACTAGATCAGATGAAATAAAACTATGCGATGTGCCAGGATCAAACAAAGTACGAACAGGGAAAATCAGAAAATGTAAGCAAGACTTTCAACAGAAACACTACCTCTATCATGAGCTGGAAGAACGGTGTTGAGGGGATGAACTCGCCCTCAAAATAGTCCTGCACACTGAGTCTGACCTTGCCCTTGTTTCCTCGGGCAATCCTTGCGGAGATGTCCAAACTCACCACAATGAAAGCATTCGCCCCGCTTTCTCTTCTCCTTCTTCCTACATTCCCTGGCTATATGTCCAACTTCACCACAGAAGTTGCATTTCCTATTCTCTCTTGGCTTGTCCTTGCGGTTGTTGTTATTCTTGCCTCGTTCCCCGGAATTTACCCTCTTGCCTTGAGACTCATTCGCCTTGACCTCTTTCTTGTCATTGTTATCTTCTTCTTGAAGTAGGGCCATATTCACCAAATTATCGAAAGTCGCCCCCAAGGGTATATGAGACATGGCCAAACCATGTAATGGCTCGTTTAATCCTAGAGCAAAGTGTAGGGCCTTCTTCTGAGCTGTATTAACCAAGTCTAAATCGACCCGAGCCAGTTGATTAAACTTATCTATGTATTCCCTAATAGTCATGTCCCCTTGCTTCAGTGATAAGAACCTCAGTCCAACCCTTCCTCTAAAATCATCCCAAGTCTCAATTGGCCTAGTAGCGGTGGTGACTACCCACCAACGTGCAGCTTCTTCCTTTAGCAACCATACTGCCAATAAAACCTTCCTACGGTCACCTATATCAAAGGTGGCTAAAATATCTTCGGTCTCTTTCAACCAATTCCTTGCCTCTACAAAAGTCTTTGTTCCACTAAAATTCTTGCCACCCATCATCTTAAAGTTCTTACAAGTTTCCGCAAAATCCGCTTGTGGAGGCTGAGGGAGAAGAGGAACATCAACTACGGAAGGAGGAGGAACAGCGGCCTTGACTGGAAAGACAACATTAGAGACACCCGGGACCGGTGCCGTGACTTCCAAGTACCGACGAAACCAATCGGGTATTGTTACCCCTTCGGGCAAAATGAGATTATCAGACGACATGCTGGAAACGGAAAGAAAAGGGTTCAAACGAGGGGTCGAAGGATAGTGCTAATGGCTTTTGGGGAATAGCCTTTAAAAATAACTAGACTTTTCTTTGGAAAATACTTAATACTTGGTTTTGAAAATAGTTTTTCAAAAGTTTTAAAAACCTTTTTATCCCTTCTCGTAAACCATATGCTCTGATACCAAATGTAACACCCCACCTCCGCCAGGGTGGCTCTTGCAAGCAACTCTGACTTCGGTGGGGCGTTTTTAAAGCAAGGTAAACATGCATAATGATATAGCAAGGCAGGACATGACATATATATAAATAAACAGAGTAAGTAGATAAAACAGCGGAAGATTTTTAATACATTTCAAAACACAAGTCTGGTACAACATGATATCAATTTTCCAAATAAACAAGTCTAGGTAAAACAACATCATCTGAAAACAGAAATACATAAGTGCTATCCCCAAAATACGTGAGAACCATAGCTAGCTTCATGTAGAAAGCGTACATGAACTGAAATCCCTCAAGCAAGTAATCCAAAATCCAAGCTAGACTCCTGTATTCCCTCCCTGAGAACCTGGGGGGGGGAAACGGAAGAAAAGAGGCGAAAGAAAACAGGTCAGTCAAAAAGACTGAGTAAGCCCTGCTACGATCAGTCTATAAACTAATAAAGTTAACAGCATGATGGAAACTGAGATGATCACAGATAACAACATACTGGCATGATAAATTAACTACAAGATAGATAGAGGTGTCATCGCATAAAACAAGGTTAAGTTTTGCACCACGGTGTACTAGCAAACCAACATAACAGGTATTGATCCCTTGGCCCAAGCTTTGACCCAATAACATGAAGTGACCTTAATATAAGGTCCAGCCCAACGGTCTAGTCGATCGGCTCCCTATAAACCTAACACGTCAAGTGTTGGTGTCCATACGGCCCACATATGGATGTAGTCTGACTGTGCTGGGTCCACCTTCGGGTGTATCAAGCCCTCGGGTGTCAACCCCGGACACTTAAGCAATAATGCACAGCCCAAACCTACTGGTACCCGTGCCTCGAGTTTGTCCAATACCGGACTACGTGCACGTCCGTAGCCCGCCTGGACTCGCACCGCTGTACCACTCAGCCATTGCTTTGGTCGCTTACATCCGTCCAGTAATCGTGCCCCGCCCTAGCCTAGCTTCTAGGGTTGTGAATGATACCAAACTGGGATTACTGTTAGAACAGACCACGTTGCTAAGGTTTTCTAACAGGGTTAAGTGTGGTTTAACCCCTCACTAATCATGGATTAAATTAGTTAAGTGTAACCAACAGTTCACCTCTTAACCCCATCTAATCCCTCGTATTCCCAAATGGATTAAATTGGTTAAGTGTAACTTAACCCCATTTCCATCCCTCGAATCCCCAAATTGGTTAAGTATTAGTGGACCCTGACTTAACCCTAATCATGAGGCATTAATTAATTTAATGCACCTTAACCTCTCACATTAGACTTTGTTGCGGTCACTAGTTAGGCCGGTCGGTTCCGGGTAGCTTTACACCACAACTAGGTCTAACCTCGGGTCTTGGCACCACAGGACCAACTTCTCACATTGGGTCCTATTGTTTGTAGCCACTAGTTAAGCCGGTAGGTTCCGGGTAGAATTACGCTACAAACTCAATCCAACCTCGAGTTGGCCACACTTATGTTTTCTAAGTGTCATGTCCACTTTATTTCAAAACATAATTACAAGTCAACAAATACTTGGGTAGACCTAACTTAATAGGTAAATTCCCAAGGGGTAGACCTAACTTAATAGGTAAATTCCCAATCTTATATTTTCATGTATTTTAAGTTTACCCAAACCCCCCAACGTCATTCTATCGCTTACTTATTCGTAATAACGCATAAAGGATAGGAAGAGGGAACTTGGCACAACATACATGATGGACTTGCATATCACAACAAACACGCATAACATGTTAGACTTGCACAACTTAGCATCGTGAACTTGCATATTACCATAAACGTGCATAACATGTTAAACTTGCATAACTTAGCATAGTGAACTTGCATATTACCATAAACATGCATAACATGTTAAACTTGCCTAACATGGCATAGGGAACTTGCATAAACATGCATAACTTGTCAAACATGCACAACTTGTCATTTCAAACTTGCATAAGCATGCATAACTTATTAAACATGCATAACATGGCATAGTGAACTTGCATAAACATGCATAACCCAATAGACTTGCAAATCATGGCATAGTGAACTTGCATAAACATGCATAACTTGTTAAACTTGCAAAACATAGCATAGTGAACTCGCATAAGCATGCATAACTTGTTAAACTTGCAAAACATAGCATAGTGAACTCGCATAAGCATGCATAACCAAATAAACTTGTCAAACATACATAAACCCCAACTTTCATCACATATTAACTTTAGAGTTTCTAAAATGAAGGTAAGAGGGCTTACAATGCTTATGCGGACTCAAATGAGTATAGCAAATGTAAGAAACCCCTTATGCAACTAATTAAACCCCAAAAATGCAAGCAAACTTGATCAAGACTCCTCCTTTATGATGCCAAATAGAGAAACAAGCCTTTAATGCAAGCTAAGGAGGATCATACAAGCCTAAATATACTTGTATGCATGGAAAATCACTTAGGAATTAATTTAGGAATTGTATGAAGAGAGTGGAGGCCATGAGAGGTTTGATTTTGCCATAGTTTAGTTGCTAGAATGAATAATAGGGCTTTAGGGTAGGATTAGGGGCTTATTTATAGAAGATTAGAGTGTTTTTAGCCCTAGGATTAACCTAGATTAGTTTTGGCCCGTCAGATTTAGGAATTCTCTAGAACCAAGCCACAAGACCAAGCCCAAATCAAAATGGTGCGCCAGGCAAATCTGCCTGGCCACCCCCTGTCGACAGGGCTGTCGACAGGGCTGTCGACACCCTGGGGACCCTGTCGACAGGCCTGTCGACATGCGGGTCCTGGCGGGAATTTTCCCGCCTGCTCCAGCTGTGCCCTAACCCTTGTTTTTAATTTTAAATTTAAATCTGTTTTTAATTATGGAAATTTCTGAAAACTTCCATGGGCCTTAACTGGGTCATACGAACTCCGATTTTCGAAAACTCGGACTCTATTTCGCGTATTTTTCCGAGACGAACGCAATGGCATAGCCCGTTTCCCTTGTTTCACATTTTATAATTAAATTCTGCCTCTATTTATGTTATAACAGATTATTGAAAATACGGGTTGTTACACTGTACATCTTATCACTGCCTGGATAGATGGTCATCTTAGAATGATGGGCTTCCTCTAGAACTTCCTTTATCAAGATTCCAGTTTAAGGAACACAAAGCTTTCCATCTCCTCGTAGCTACCCCTTTTCATCTATGGAATATCTACTGAGGTGACTAGAAGTCTCCCCTTTTCTGAGCTTTTCCATGATGTCTAAAATCTCTGGTTCACCTTGCTGCGAAGCTCCTTGTTCACTACAACGGAATTTCTATTAAATTAGAAAACCGTCGCACGAATATTGAAATAACCGCAAGTGCACGACGTACTATTGTAATACGTAGTGAGTGCGAGTCGATCCACAGGGAAAGAAGTGATTTCAATTTTATTCAATCGAGTTAATCGAAACTTTGAATTGTTCTTATAAAAACTATGAAACTAGAAACTAAGTTGAGAGCTAAATATGAAATTAGAGACTAATTTAGAGGTAAATCCACTCTCACTTTATGTAAGTTACCAAACATACAATGTATGATCTCAATAAGTGATATAAATGCAGTTTTTAAACCACTTATGATTCTCATGAAAATGAAACTAAAGCAAAACTATTTTAAGTATGGTCTATGAACTATTGGCTAGAACTATAGACCATCAAATTTTGTTCATACTTTCATTTCAAAATCAATAATCACTTAGCAAATATTGATGTAACTTGTGTTTATATTGAATTAGCATAGATCATTTGCAAATGCAACATGACCTATCAAACCCATTTGTATAAACTTACATCCATATTCACTAACATTAAGCACATATTAAAGATCACAAATCATACACTTGTTGAACTTACACAAGGTTAGAGAGCATCATTACCCCTAAATCAAGGGATTAGCCACTCATATGTGTTATCATATCAACACATGTAAGTTTCAACATTAGAAAATTAAGCAAAATGAAAGAAAAACTAAGTAGAACAAGAAGAAAACTAAACTAAGAACATAAAGTAAATCTAAGCTATGAACATAAAGTAAATGAACATGAATGTAAATCTAAGCTATGAACATGAATGTAAATCTAAGCTATAAACATGAATGTAAATAAATCTAAACTATGAACATGAAAGTAAAGCATAGAAATTAAAAGAGACATAAGATAGACATAAAAGAAATAGGCTTGGAAGCCATTTTTATTTATTTGATCACTTACACTTTCATATGCTAAAAAGGAGATACAAAATACATGAAACAAAGGGGTATATATACATGATCTAAAACCCTAATCACTTTTCTTGGGAATTCCCCAAAATGGCCCTTCATGAAGCTTCTAATTGATCTTAGCCACTAATATGTCATGTAGAATGCATGAGGCCTTTTGTCCCATTCAATAATATGAAGCAAGTGGGCTAGTTGAAAGATGGGCCCTCCACTATCCATAAGATGTATTAATTCTTTGCCTTCTCTTGTGTATGTGCATGCTTTCCTTCATCTCTTCATGTGTATATATCATTTTAGCTCCTAAATTCCTACAAGAGTAAATAACAAGGAACGAGTAAAAGATTTCACAAATTAAAACATGCACAAGTGACCCCCTTTTTCCCAAAATAAGTGATGATTTTGAAAATATTTAAAACATGGGTTGATCACATAAAATACCCAAAAATGTTCATTTATTAAACTAAACAAGAGTAAATATGTGAATATAAATGTGCATTTTTACGTGCACATCAAATACCCCCACACTTATCTTTTTATTCGTCCTCGAATAAAGTAAAGAAACTAAGATAAATCCACTTTCGTAGGGAGCACGATTGCATTGAGCGTATGCAACAAGCCGTTAAACCTCTGGATGTCCCCAGTAGGACGAGTGTTGTCTCGTGAAGGTTTTCAGCGGATACTACCCACAAAATCCAAAAGTTAAATGCAAAAAAATATTTACAAAAATGCAAGATTAGAAAATATGTACAAGATGAATTTATGATTATTTACAAATGGGTAATTTACTTTTAAATTTTACACGAAGGAGTTAACACAAATTTAGGTCGTCACTATGAAATTTAAGTCCGTTACTAATCAAAACTTCAAACAAAAGACAGTTATCGCTACAAACTCCTCCAGCTTGGCCAGTTATTTTGGTAAAAACATAGTGCAAATATGAAATGAATTCTCTAATCGATATCAACAATCGTAAGATGGCATCTTTAATTACTTTTGGTTAGCGAGTTAGATCAAATAAGTGAAGAGTGTGCTTGGATTTCAAGTGCTAACTCTCTCTTTATTACAAAATATTTACATTATTATTATTTACAAATACTTAGGCATACCACCCCTACACTGCACTACGACTTACGTGAGGGTCAGTATTCCTAAGGTGTCCAACTCATAAAATGAGACCAAGATATACCGACGCTGACTTTGTCAACAAGGTGTCGGAAAGAGCTTGGCTGGTTTCCACACCAACGCCGGATGTACCAGCAATGTTGGATACCCTTGGATCATTATATATATATTCTTTATTTTTCTTTTTTTTAAGAGAGAGAGTTTAGCGAGAATATCTTAGCACAACTTCACTTAAACGATCTAAAATGTTAACATAAGTAATCTAAATCAACCGTGCATTTAATTGGATTACAATTTAGAAAACACTTCATACTCATCACCTATGAATTTCCCTATATACCGGTTACACTAAATTTGCTCATAATTCAAACTTTCTTTCGTTATCCGTCAAGAGAAGTAAAATTGCAAATATTTTAATCGTACGACCAAAACCTTATGTCCACATCATCGTGCCCATTTAAAAGTAAACTAAAATGCAATTTTTTTTTTTTGAAATTTTGTTTTGGGATGAAAAAGGAAAAGAAAGTTGAAATCTATGCAAAAACAAATAAATATGAAACTCCCCCTACACTTGATTTTAACAGTGTCCCCACAGTCAACCCAAGTGGCAAGAGAAAAGAAAAAGAAAATTTTGAAAATATGCCCTATATTTACAAAATAGAATTTTTTTTTACAGTATATCAGAAAATATATTGACAAAAAGTAAATGAAACGGTCTTCTAAAGACCGATTCATTTGTCTCTTCAAGTATGAGAGACACAGCTTAAGCTCAAAAAACCAAATCGTAAAAGACTTTGAAGTTGAATATAGATTCGGAAAAACAAATGTCATTTTATTAAAAATCGAATGAGTTGGTTTAGTTTCAATGATTTTTGGGTAGATTGAATAATTGGTTAAAATTCATTTTTAACTTCACCAATTTGAATTTCAAATTTATCATTGAAAATTTGTTCAAAAATAACGATTTCAAAATCCAAACGGTGATTCAAATCTACACTTTCACATTTCAACTCATCTTCGAAAAGCCCAAAAAATTCGTTTTCATTTAGTTCATCTTCCTTTGAATTATTAACAACTTCATTACTTATATCATTTTCAAAGTCCAAAGTTGTTATTTTAAAGTTTTCAGAAAAAGGAAGATCGAATTCTAAATTTTGTTCCACCTTATCATAAGAATTGAAATCCAACTCAATTACTGTGTTATTAACAACTTCGTTAAGATTGTCATTTTTCATTTCGAAAGTTGTTATTTCAAAATCATCAATTGTGGGCAAAGGTGGATTATCGTTCAAATCGCCACACGTTGAAACTTGATTTTGTTGGTCACGTCGTTTCAAGTATGTTTCAAATACCAAATCCGTGTGATTATCAAAAATTTCATTCATTTGCTCAACAAAATCAAAGTTATAATTATTAACTTGAGTAGTTTGAAATTGTTGAGAACAAAAATCGTTAATCGCACCATCATTGAAATTATTCCCATTTTCAAAATCATTTGTAAAGTGATTCACATTTCCATTTTGAATTTGAAATTCATTTTGAAGTTCGAAATTGTATTGGCAAGGGTTATGATCAAAATTATTTGAATTTGAATTTGGAATTGAATTTTGAATATTTTGAAAACTTTGACTTGAATTGTTGCACAAATATGAATTACACCATTCATTTATTCTTTGATTTTGTTGTGTGCTCATTTCAAGTAAATATTCAATTTGTGTTTCAAGAGTTGAAGGTTGATCATTAGTTCGAAAATTATATGGTGGAAAATCAGAGTTATTTTGAATATTTTGAAAAGTTGATGGTGTAAAATCCAAAGTGTTTGGGCAATAGTTGTTATTAAAATATCCATATGAATTTGGTGCAAAATTATATGGATTATATTGATTTTCACAACTATCGTAAAATCCGTGGAAATAAGGAAATTGAGACATTTTGAAATAAATGTTTTTTTTTTGGATTTTGGATTTTTTTACTTTTTTTTTTGTTTTTTTATGAATGCATGAACCTAATGCAACTATATGAATGCAAATTACCTATTTACAAATTTTCTAAATTATATAATGACGGTTAGATTAATTTCAACAAAAAATTTCTCAGCCAGTTAACGGACAGGAGTTATCGGTGCACCAGGAATCACCCTAGCAATGCAACCGAAGATTTAAGTACCTTCAGAGGAACAACCGATATAATATTTACGAATCACCGTAATATTTATACATGGTTATTACTCTGCCGTAGTCTAGACACCGAGAAATAAATCGTTAAATATTAACCAATTTGTCAAAATATAATGATGTCCTTAGAGAAAAAATGAAAATAAAAGGTGATGAATGCAAAACAGAAATTAAACGTGAACTACAATGCAACTACGAATGAATTTTATTTTTTTTAGATTTTTTTTTAAATGCAAATGAAAACAAACAAGAATGCAATAAAATAAAAACAAGGACTGAGAATACGTACTAGAGCATGCAGATTTATTAGCGATTTTTTTTTAAAGCAGGCAAGTACTTCTTAGCAAAGCAAAGCTAATTAACCAAGCCACAAAGCAATCCTCTTCTGCAACCTGAAAACAAGAACCTAAAAAAGAAAACTAGAACTTCTTTTTATAAAAAAAAAGAGAAATGAAAATAAATGCAAACAAGACTAGCAAAAAACTAAAACGAAAAAAAACAAATAAGACACAACTGAAAATCACAAAGCAATTTTTTTTAAACACAGATTAAAATAATAAAAACTTAAACACAAACAAAAGGACTAAAAAGGAGGGGAAATGTCAAGTTAAAAATTAAATTTTGGGCACATAACACACATGGCACCAGGCTAACCTCAAAGCCCAATACAGACCCTTAGAAATTCACGAGAGAAACCCCTTAGAAATAAAGAAAACTCAAAAGCCCACTAAAGGCCCGCAGTCCAATGGAAGACGACCTTCCCAAACCAAATAAAACAATCGAAGTCTCCAGCCTAATCAACACCAACTCCTTCCCCTTTTTTTCGAAAATACCCAATCCAAAGAAGAAGAAAAAATTGCGAAACAAAGAGGAAAGAAAAAAAAGCGAAACAAAGGTGAAGTATTTCCGCCTGTTAATGGGTGAGGAGCAGAAGTATAATTGTAGTTCGGCGAAGTGAAATTGTAGTTCGGCGTTCGTGATTTTTCAGGTTGTGGCAGTTTTGTTTGAGTTTGGTGATTACGTCGGTTGCAGGTGCGAATTGAGGAAGGTGGAGGGGGACTCGGTCGTTTGTTCTAAATTGGGGAGGCGATTGAACTGTGTGTGTGTCTAGTTTCTTGTAATACTGGTTGAATTGGCACTAATGTTGCAATTGGTGTGGTAGGGGTTATGGAAGTTGGTGATTTTGGGCGCTGGCGTTCTGGTTGGTTTGTGGTGTTGAATCGATGTGAGGTGGTGATGCTGAGGGGCGGAATTGAGGAAGATGTGGCCATTAAGGGTTGAGCTATTGGGATGGAGTAGTCGGAGGTGATATACAGTGGTGAGGGAAAGGTTGCGGAAGTTGAAGTCTGTGTATTTTGGGGTAGCTGGAGAACTGTTTTTGGGGGACTGTTTGTGATAGGATGAAGGTGACGGTTGAGGGGGAGGTGGTGATATCAGTTTGGGGTGTAGATTTGGCTGTTGCAAGGTGGTTCGAATTTGGAAAGGTGTATGTTTGGTTGGTTGGGATTTTGATTGGGGGCTGCTGAAAGGTTTATGGGGATGAATGTTGTTGGACTGGTGAATGATGAAGGTGGGATACAGCTATTAATTCTGGTTCAAGTGAGGAGTTAGGTGATCGCTATTGAGTAGGAATGAATGAAGTAGGTTTGTAGTTAATGTTTGGTTAGGAGTGGGAGTATGGTTAGGAGTGGGTGAAGTGGAGGGGGTCAGACAAACAGGGTTGAAGGGAATTTGTATTGTTGTTTTTGTTTGGAAGAGGGTGGATGCTATTGTGTTTGTCAGATGTGGATGAACTGTTCAGGTGTTCGGTTGTGAGGATTGTTTTGTGGAAAAAGTGAGGACAGTTCGGTTGCTGGTGTAATGATTCGTGGATGATGCAACAGGTTGTGTAGGGTGTATGAAAGGATGAAGGACAGCTTGGGGTTGAATTGGTGGTGACTGATGCAAGGGGTTGGCAAGTGAAGTGCTGGTGAAAATGTATGGTTGTTGAGGCTTTGATGAGAAGTGGTGGTTACTGAGTTTCGTGAGGGTGAAGAAGTGGTGTTGAAGGTGGAGAAGTGGTGTATTTGTGACGAAAGTGTGAAAGCTCAATTAATGTGAAATGCAATGGAGATGAACATAAGAATGTAAAAATAGCTAGTAGAGAAGGTTGTATTGAAAATTTGGGAATGGAAATGAAATATTCAGTTTTGAAAGAAAATGCACATACCTCCTCTTCTTCTATTTTTTTTATAAAAACTGACCTGAACTGAACAAGGATACCACACAGAAATGGTGAACTATGAACAATGCACTGAAACTCAAAATGCCCAAAATTGAGCAATGCAAAAAAACAGGAACAATAATGAACTAAACACAAATATGTAAATGAAATATTTTTTTTTTTAAGAAAACAGAAGATGGAAACTGAACTGAAATTAAAACAAACTGAAATGAACAGAAGTTTGGAAATGCACTGAACTCAGTAATATAGAAGCTTATGTACAGAACAGAATTGAAAACAGAGAGCAGAAACTGTTTTTTTTAAGAGCACAAGAAACAATACTAAATAAAATCAAACAAAACTAAATCGAACACAAGAAGATGAAAACAAGGAAATACACACACAAACTCTTAACCAAACACAAAAACAAAATGAACTATGAACAAGACCAAACCTTTTTTTAAGAAGAACTAACACACAATCAAAGTGACCACACACACAAACAAAAACAACAAATGCAAATGACACAACAAACTAACAAACTACAAAATGAAAACAATTTTTTTTTATAAGAACAACAAACTAGATAGAAAACTAATTTGAAAAATAAAACTAAAATTAAAATCTCTCCCCGGCAACGGCGCCAAAAACTTGTTCGCTACAACGGAATTTCTATTAAATTAGAAAACCGTCGCACGAATATTGAAATAACCGCAAGTGCACGGCGTACTATTGTAATACGTAGTGAGTGCGAGTCGATCCACAGGGAAAGAAGTGATTTCAATTTTATTCAATTGAATTAAACCAAACTTTGAATTGTTCTAATAAAAACTATGAAACTAGAAACTAAGTTGAGAGCTAAATATGAAATTAGAGAGTAATTTAGAGGTAAATCCACTCTCACCTTTATGTAAGTTACCAAACATACAATGTATGATCTCAATAAGTGATATAAATGCAATATTTAAACCACTTATGATTCTCATGAAAATGAAACTAAAGAAAAACTATTTTAAGTATGGTCTATGAACTATTGGCTAGAACTATAGACCATCAAATTTTGTTCATACTTTCATTTCAAAATCAATAATCACTTAGCAAATATTGATGTAATTTGTGTTTATATTGAATAAGCATAGATCATTTGCAAATGCAACATGACCTATCAAACCCATTTGTATAAACTTACATCCATATTCACTAACATTAAGCACGTATTAAAGATCACAAATCATACACTTGTTGAACTAACACAAAGTTAGAGAGCATCATTACCCCTAAATCAAGGGATTAGCCACTCATATGTGTTATCATATCAACACATGTAAGTTTCAACATTAGAAAATGTAACAACCCGTATTTTCAATAACCTGTAATAACATAAATCGAGGCAGAATTTAATTCTAAAATGGGAATCAAGGGAAACGGGCTATGCCATTGCGTTCGTCTCGGAAAAATACGCGAAATAGAGTCCGAGTTTTCGAAAATCGGAGTCCGTATGACCAAGATATGGCCTCGCGAAGTTTCACGAAAATTCCCAAATTAAAGTATACTTAATTAAGTGAAATGGGTTGTGTAGATATATATATATATATATATTGATATATATATATATATATAATTGAAAATTTAATAAATAAATATGCAAAAATGCTCAAAACAGCGAATTGGGAGAGGGGAATAACCGAACCGGCCGATTTTTGAAGTCGACCCGAGCCCGCTGGGTCGACTAGGGGTTAATCCAGGGTGTTTGGCTGTCAACCCGTGGGCCGATTCGCTCAAGTGCAGATTTTGCATTTGAATGGTTCTCATGGTCCATCTTTAATCTAAAGGCCCTAGATGGTTCCTACACTTGACTTCTTCCCCAAGACATGCTTTGATGGCTTGGATTGAATCTAGGGTTAATCCTATGGCCTAAAACACTTGCCTAATCTATAAATAAGACCCTAACCTACCCTAATCCATTCATAATTAAACCTAGTGACTAAACTATGGCAAAATGCTAGCTCTCATGGCCTCCACTAATTTTATGAAGAGGGTTGCATACTAATCACTCTCTAATCAACTTCTAATCCCTTCTTAGCATCTTAATCTTCTTCATTTGGTGTTCAAAATTGCTAGTAGTGAGTTTCTATCACTTTGATGATCTTTTGTTAAACTAAGTAGATGAGATATGATGAGATTTATGGTTTTGTATGTGGATTAATGAGTCTTGAATCATATGATATGATGTTAGCATTAATCTTATGTTTATGCATGTTGAGTATGTAAGTTTATGCAAGTTTAATATGATGTATGTTATGTTTGCATGATGCTAAATATGCAAGTTGTGGGCTATGTAATCATATGCATGTTATGCAAGTTCATGGTGATATGCTATGCAAGTTACATGTTTGTTAATATGCAAGTTACATGTATGTTAATATGCAAGATATGCTATGCAAGTTACATGTTTGTTAATATGCAAGTTACATGTATGTTAATATGCAAGATACGCTATGCAAGTTACATGTTTGTTAATATGCAAGTTACATGTATGTTAATATGCAAGATATGCTATGCAAGTTACATGTTTGTTAATATGCAAGTTACATGTTTGTTAATATGCAAGTTACATGTTTGTTAATATGCAAGTTACATGTATGTTAATATGCAAGATATGCTATGCAAGTTACATGTTTGTTAATATGCAAGTTACATGTATGTTAATATGCAAGATATGCTATGCAAGTTACATGTTTGTTAATATGCAAGTTACATGTATGTTAATATGCAAGATATGCTATGCAAGTTACATGTTTGTTAATATGCAAGTTCATGATGACACATTATGCAAGTCTATGGGTTAATATGCAAGTATATTATGCAAGTGAATATGTAAGTTATGTGACATATTATATGCAAGTTATGTGACATGTTATACAAGATTATATGCAAGTTATGTGACATATTATGCAAGTTCATATGCAAGTTATGTGTTTGTTAATATGCAAGATGGCACCTTTGAAACATGTTCATTCATATGCAAGTTGGCACCTTTTATATGTATTATGTCATGAGAACGAAATTACGTGGGAACGATGGGGTTAATTAAATGCATAAGTTAATAAGATTGTGTGAAATTAATATGATTATGCATAACATAAAATAAAGGAACATAGTATGGGAATTTGCCTATTAAGTTAGGTGTACCCATACTATGTGTTGGGAATTTACCTATTGAGTTAGGTCTACCCCATGGGAATTTACCTATTGAGTTAGGTCTACCCATGTTATGAAAAGCTTAATATTAATTAGGGATAATTAATTTAAATTATGAGGGTGATTAATTAGGTGTAATTAATTGACTAAGACACGAGGTTGGACTCAGTTGTAGCGTAAAACTGCCCGGACCCAACCGGCTTAACCAGTTGCTACAAATGTTAGCCCAATGTGAGAGGTCTTAGGCACAAACTAAATACGTGATTAATGTAAAGACACGAGGTTAGACTCGGTTATGACATAAGGCTGCCCGGACCCAACCGGCTTAACCAGCGGTCATAAAAGATAGTCTAATGTGAGAGGTCTTTATGAGGATCACGGTCTTAATTAATTAAGAAACACTTAACCATATAAGCATGTAGTGGGGCATGAGGGTTAAGTGGGTGCCTTGGGTGGCATGAGAAAACTAGTGGGTTGCCTTGGGTGGCAATAGAAAACACGATTAGAATACTTAACCAAAGTGGAACATGTAATTAAACATGATTAAGGGGTTAAGTAAGTGCCTCGGGTGGCATGTGGGAATTAAGTAAAGGACTTGGGTGTCATGTGGAAATCTAGTGGGTGCCTTGAGTGGTAATTAAAATATGATTAATGACTTAACCAAAGTATTTATAACATGTAAGTGAACATGGTTAAAGCGGTTAAGTGGGATACACTAGACAAAATAACAAGCTTAAGTGGTAGCTTGTGGGGGCCCATCTCAACCAATATCCCAAACGTATCTTTGTGGGCTCGACCCAAGTCGAGTGACGGGACACGCATATTGGGCTTGACTATAAGAGGCCAAAAACGGGTTAGCGGTGGCAACGTAGGACCAACGGGTTTCATATGCGTGTGTGGACCCGGGCTGGTTAGTAAATCGTTGTTACATCGTGTAGATATAAAGCCGTGCACCGTTGATATTATCAGGTTGCCACTTTGGGGAAATGATACACCCCATTGTGGGACCGGCACGGGTATCTACGTTAGGGAGCCGATCGCTTGGGAGTAGTGGGTACACCTAGTAATGATAGGGGCAGACGGCACCTATGTAGGGGTACTAGAAACTACTGGGTAAAAATTACTAAGTACATTTAGTGGGATCAACCTTTAAGTAGGAATTAATCTTAGGTAGGTAAAACTGGTGTGGTGCAGTGTAGGAATTATCTTTGAGTAGGTCTGGGGCGGTGTAATTTAGTAATTATCCTTGGGTGGGTAAATGCGTCTTTACGGTGATCTTAGTTTATCCTAAGTTTACCAAGCTGCTTAGTGTAGCCATTCATCCCCAGTCGTTACCGTATATCAACTTATGTCTTCTCTGGTTATTTTAATGATTGTATTGTTAGGGTTATAGGACTCACTCAGACTTATGTCTGACCCCGTTGTTTTTATCTTTTCCCCCAACCCCAGGTTATTAGAGTGGGCCTGGTGCTAGTGGGCTTTGATCTGATTGCTGTATCTATCCTATGGAGCTTGGACCTCTGAAGTGAAGCCGAGCTTATCTTTCCTTTTATGGCTATTAGTTATGTAGTGGGATTATGTACTTCTATTTTATCAAGATGGATATTATGTACTTGACTCTGGTTTATGGTTTTGTGATGTAACCAAACATGTATTACTTTCCGTTGCAATGAAATGATGATTTAAATTTTCAAGTATTACTTATATCTGTCTTGCTGTAATTTTACTGTTCTATATTCACTCAAAATACTTCACCGAAACTAAGGCATTCCCCTGGTATGAGTGACCTTAGCGGACGTGGGGTGTTACACGTGGTATCAGAGCTTAAGGTTACCAGAACAGATAAATTTTTTAGAAAAACTATTTTTCTAAGAAAATTTTTGAAGGAATGTTTTCAAAAACATGTCTTTTAAGAGAAAAGTTTTTGAGAAAAGCATAATCCCCGATAGCCATATCTTTATCTTTCGAATTCTCCGTTTGAATCTCTTTCTCTCTCGTTTTGAGTTTCCCCTCCGTGTGTAGATGATCTTTCTAAGATAGATAAGAATGGAAAACCGCTTCAAGGGAATTAGACGTAAATCAGATTAGAAGTTGGTTCAAGAAGGAGGAGGACTTGTAAGTACTTATTGGATGGACGATGGGAGGAAGGCTCTAATAGTTGTTTGGTTAATAAAGGACGAAGCCTCATTGATGGGAGGTTACGAGTGGAGAATGGGAAGGAGAAGGCTAGTAGTTATCCTTTTGGGAGGAATAGGACACCTTATTAGGATTGACCAAAGAAGCAAGGACAAGGTATGGAATCTTCTGGAGGGTAGTTGTATTCCCTCACGACTAGGGTGCCGGATGGGGATAAGACCGTCTAGGTTGGAATTTGGATTTCTTTATTATCCGATTCGAACTTTATTTGATTTGGATGCATTAAGTTCGTTTATCTCATCATTGTTAGTGAGTCACTGCACTTAGACACCAGTTTAGTAGATGATCCCTTAGTTGTTTCAAACCCAATTGGGCTCCATGATGTGTTTGGGTTTGAAAGTTTCTATACTTAGCATTGAGTTTGGAGGTGATGCTTGTTGGGCTTCACGAGCTATGGGTTAGTTTGGGCATGGACTGGTTATCCAGTAGGGATGCCATTCTTGATTTTGAAAAGAGAGTTGTTAGGCTTATGACCCGCTTGGGTAACACTCTCGAGATCTCTTGTAATCCCATAGAGACTGTTATGCTAAGTTATCTAGAATCGCTGGACACGTCGGTCGAGAGTTTGCGATCTGTTAGAAGTGGTCCGGGAATACTCGGATGTGTTTGAGAAGGTGAAGGGCTTACCTCCGGAGCGGGAGATTGACTTCCGAATATATCTGGTAAACAATGCCAAACCAGTGACTTGGCCAGTGTGCCACAAGGCTCCTCGTGAGAGGAGGGAACTCCATAAGTAAGTAGGCGATTGCTTGAGAAGGGGTTCATAAGAAGAAGTATATCGGAGTGGGGCGCTCCATTAGTTTTTGCCATGAAGGCGGATGGGTCCCTCAGACTTTGTTTAGGCTAAAGAGAACTAAATAAACTCACAAAGAAGAATAGACACCCATTGCCAAAGATTGATGATCTCTTTGATCAGTTGGTTGGCGCCTCAGTATTTTCGCAGTTGGACTAAGCCACATGGTTTCGTCAGTTGAGAGTGGCTGACGATAGTATAGAGAAGATTGCCTTTAGGACTCCGGATGGTTTTATGAGTGGCTGGTGATGCTATTTGGTTTGACGAACGCCCCCGCATACTTTGTTGATTGGAAGAGAAGGGTGTTCAGAGAGTACCTAAATAAGTTTGTGATGGTCTTTGTGGATGACATCTTGGTCTTTTCTAGGAGCGAAATAAGTTTTCATATGTGCTCAATAGGTTGAGCAAAGCCAGTTATGGGATAAAACAGTGGTTTTGGAGCGAGACTGGCAAGGACATCCAAAGTTGGTCAAAGGCTTAATTGTTTAGCCATTATTATTATTATTTTTAGTATCATCTCACGTAGGTTGCCTGAACTCGAAGGAGATATCCCTTGGGTGTTTGTCTGATATTGGTTTCGGCCTTTGGGGCTTGCATTTGGGGGATGTCGAATTCGACTAGGGTGGTCTGCGTGAGAGATGGACAGTTGTGACGATTTTGGATAGGATTCTTAGCATCTTATGAGTTGAGATAGCGTATACCCCTAACAAGGGAAGCATGGTAGCAGACGCCTTAAGAAGAAAAAGGTTGTCCTTGAGTTCATTGATCGATTAAACGACGGAGCTTAGGGTTTATTTCTATGTTTGACTTTAGACCTTCCGTTGACTTTGTACCCGGTTTGCTAGCCTCCTTGGAGGTTAGGCCTACTCTTTTGGGACGGGGTGGCGAGGCACAGCAAGACGACCCACAGTTGGTTGAGCTATGAGAGAAGCTCATAAGGGGGAGGAGTCGTCCAGCCATTTGAGTAGGTACACCCTAGATAGTAAGGGGTGGTTGCGTAGAGACGGTAGACTTTGTGTACCGCAAGACGAGGGTTTGAGGAAGGCTATACTTGATGATACACATCGGTCGAAGATGACCATTCATCCCGGTAGGGACAAGATGTACCAAGACATAAAGCGAGTTTTCCTTTTTGCCAATCTGAAGAAAGATGCGGCCAAGTATGTCGCTAGATGCTTGGTATGCTAACAAGCGAAAGTGGAACAGAAGAAACCCGGAGGGTTGCTTCACCCGTTGGAAGTTCCGAAATAGGAAGTAGGATAGTGCCTCGTTGGATAACCGAAATCAAGGAAGGGTAATACGGGGATTGGGCTTATGGTAGATAGACTTACTAAGTGTGCCCATTTCATACCCGTGAAGAGCAAGAGGACTATTCCATGTCTAGCTTCAGTTTACCTTCAAGGGATTATTAGTTTGCATGGTGTACCTTCCAGCATTGTGAGTGATCAAGATCCTATCTTCACTAGTGAGTTTTGGAAGATTTTGCAAGAGGGCGGTAGGGACTCAGTTGTGTTTGAGCACTGCATCTCATCCTCAGACGGACGGTCAGACCAAGAGGGTGAACCGTATCTAGAACATCTTTTGAGGTTATGTATTTTGGATTTTGGAGGTACATGGGAAGAGCATCTTCCGTTGGTGGAGTTCGCATATAATAGCAGCTTTCAGTCCAGTATTGGTATGGCTCATTTCAAAGCTCTTTATGGAAGGCCTTGTCGATCTCCTACATGTTGGTGGGAATCTACGGATAAGATCTTGCTTGGGCCAGATATGGTTAGGGAGACTTCAGAGAAGATGGGTTGGATTCGAAGAAGGATGAAAGCGGCGGAATCTTATGCGGACAAGAGGAGAACAGAGCTTGAGTTTGATATTAGGACATGCTTTTTATCAAGGTGTCTCCGTTACGGAATGTGGTTCACTTTGGATCTGTTAGGAAGTAAGTACCAAGGTTTGTAGGGCCATTTCCCATTAAGGAAAGAATTGGACGGATGGCATATAGAGTGGAGTTGCCTGACAGACTTAGTGGTGTACCGGATGTATTTCATGTGTCCCATTTGAGGAAGTGCTTACTTGAGACCGCTGAGGTGGTAGAGCCGAGTTTGCTTAAAGAAGTAGAGTTAGAGCACGATGAGACGATTCGACGAGCTCCTACTCGCATCATTGGGCCAGAGACTAGGAAGTTGAGGAACAGAGAAGTTCAGCTAGTTAGAATGCTACTTGGGAGACGGAAGCGAAGATGCGTTCTTTGTATCCATTTCTTTTGGAGAGTATGTCTTTTAACTTCTCCTTTATCGCTTGCCTAGTACTTATCTTATCTTTAGTAGGTCCTCTCGTTAGTCCTGTTTGACCTTTAGATAGGGAAAACCTATGGTTGAAACATGTGTTTGAGACATGTTATGGTTGATGGATGCAAGTGGATGCAAGTGTTTGCTAGTGGTTGCTCGTGGATGCATATATACACACATTAGGCACTAGATCGGCTCAGTCACTTCATGTTGCATATTGCATAAATGGATGTGGTAGTTAGATTGATGGATGTATCATGGCTGTGTTATCATATGGATGATGCATTTTTGTGTATGGTTGTGCACGCATGTAGAAATTTGTATGTGTCAATAGGGTTTCGCATACATATTGGATGCATGGCACTATCATGGTTTGCATTAAGGAGGTTTACTGTATCAGTAACCGCCTGATTTTCGCATTAGGTAAGTACATATACACACACTTTTGCATATATCCATCCAGCATTTAGAATCTTGTAAGGACAATGATTGCTCGTGGATGATGCTTTGAGTAGATGGATGATTGGATGGTAGGATACGTTCTTCCTAACTTGAAGATTTCGGGGACGAAATCCTTTAAGGAGGGGAGAATGTAACAACCCGTATTTTCAATAACCTGTAATAACATAAATCGAGGCAGAATTTAATTCTAAAATGGGAATCAAGGGAAACGGGCTATGCCATTGCGTTCGTCTCGGAAAAATACGCGAAATAGAGTCCGAGTTTTCGAAAATCGGAGTCCGTATGACCAAGATATGGCCTCGCGAAGTTTCACGAAAATTCCCAAATTAAAGTATACTTAATTAAGTGAAATGGGTTGTGTAGATATATATATATATATATATTGATATATATATATATATATATATAATTGAAAATTTAATAAATAAATATGCAAAAATGCTCAAAACAGCGAATTGGGAGAGGGGAATAACCGAACCGGCCGATTTTTGAAGTCGACCCGAGCCCGCTGGGTCGACTAGGGGTTAATCCAGGGTGTTTGGCTGTCAACCCGTGGGCCGATTCGCTCAAGTGCAGATTTTGCATTTGAATGGTTCTCATGGTCCATCTTTAATCTAAAGGCCCTAGATGGTTCCTACACTTGACTTCTTCCCCAAGACATGCTTTGATGGCTTGGATTGAATCTAGGGTTAATCCTATGGCCTAAAACACTTGCCTAATCTATAAATAAGACCCTAACCTACCCTAATCCATTCATAATTAAACCTAGTGACTAAACTATGGCAAAATGCTAGCTCTCATGGCCTCCACTAATTTTATGAAGAGGGTTGCATACTAATCACTCTCTAATCAACTTCTAATCCCTTCTTAGCATCTTAATCTTCTTCATTTGGTGTTCAAAATTGCTAGTAGTGAGTTTCTATCACTTTGATGATCTTTTGTTAAACTAAGTAGATGAGATATGATGAGATTTATGGTTTTGTATGTGGATTAATGAGTCTTGAATCATATGATATGATGTTAGCATTAATCTTATGTTTATGCATGTTGAGTATGTAAGTTTATGCAAGTTTAATATGATGTATGTTATGTTTGCATGATGCTAAATATGCAAGTTGTGGGCTATGTAATCATATGCATGTTATGCAAGTTCATGGTGATATGCTATGCAAGTTACATGTTTGTTAATATGCAAGTTACATGTATGTTAATATGCAAGATATGCTATGCAAGTTACATGTTTGTTAATATGCAAGTTACATGTATGTTAATATGCAAGATACGCTATGCAAGTTACATGTTTGTTAATATGCAAGTTACATGTATGTTAATATGCAAGATATGCTATGCAAGTTACATGTTTGTTAATATGCAAGTTACATGTTTGTTAATATGCAAGTTACATGTTTGTTAATATGCAAGTTACATGTATGTTAATATGCAAGATATGCTATGCAAGTTACATGTTTGTTAATATGCAAGTTACATGTATGTTAATATGCAAGATATGCTATGCAAGTTACATGTTTGTTAATATGCAAGTTACATGTATGTTAATATGCAAGATATGCTATGCAAGTTACATGTTTGTTAATATGCAAGTTCATGATGACACATTATGCAAGTCTATGGGTTAATATGCAAGTATATTATGCAAGTGAATATGTAAGTTATGTGACATATTATATGCAAGTTATGTGACATGTTATACAAGATTATATGCAAGTTATGTGACATATTATGCAAGTTCATATGCAAGTTATGTGTTTGTTAATATGCAAGATGGCACCTTTGAAACATGTTCATTCATATGCAAGTTGGCACCTTTTATATGTATTATGTCATGAGAACGAAATTACGTGGGAACGATGGGGTTAATTAAATGCATAAGTTAATAAGATTGTGTGAAATTAATATGATTATGCATAACATAAAATAAAGGAACATAGTATGGGAATTTGCCTATTAAGTTAGGTGTACCCATACTATGTGTTGGGAATTTACCTATTGAGTTAGGTCTACCCCATGGGAATTTACCTATTGAGTTAGGTCTACCCATGTTATGAAAAGCTTAATATTAATTAGGGATAATTAATTTAAATTATGAGGGTGATTAATTAGGTGTAATTAATTGACTAAGACACGAGGTTGGACTCAGTTGTAGCGTAAAACTGCCCGGACCCAACCGGCTTAACCAGTTGCTACAAATGTTAGCCCAATGTGAGAGGTCTTAGGCACAAACTAAATACGTGATTAATGTAAAGACACGAGGTTAGACTCGGTTATGACATAAGGCTGCCCGGACCCAACCGGCTTAACCAGCGGTCATAAAAGATAGTCTAATGTGAGAGGTCTTTATGAGGATCACGGTCTTAATTAATTAAGAAACACTTAACCATATAAGCATGTAGTGGGGCATGAGGGTTAAGTGGGTGCCTTGGGTGGCATGAGAAAACTAGTGGGTTGCCTTGGGTGGCAATAGAAAACACGATTAGAATACTTAACCAAAGTGGAACATGTAATTAAACATGATTAAGGGGTTAAGTAAGTGCCTCGGGTGGCATGTGGGAATTAAGTAAAGGACTTGGGTGTCATGTGGAAATCTAGTGGGTGCCTTGAGTGGTAATTAAAATATGATTAATGACTTAACCAAAGTATTTATAACATGTAAGTGAACATGGTTAAAGCGGTTAAGTGGGATACACTAGACAAAATAACAAGCTTAAGTGGTAGCTTGTGGGGGCCCATCTCAACCAATATCCCAAACGTATCTTTGTGGGCTCGACCCAAGTCGAGTGACGGGACACGCATATTGGGCTTGACTATAAGAGGCCAAAAACGGGTTAGCGGTGGCAACGTAGGACCAACGGGTTTCATATGCGTGTGTGGACCCGGGCTGGTTAGTAAATCGTTGTTACATCGTGTAGATATAAAGCCGTGCACCGTTGATATTATCAGGTTGCCACTTTGAGGAAATGATACACCCCATTGTGGGACCGGCACGGGTATCTACGTTAGGGAGCCGATCGCTTGGGAGTAGTGGGTACACCTAGTAATGATAGGGGCAGACGGCACCTATGTAGGGGTACTAGAAACTACTGGGTAAAAATTACTAAGTACATTTAGTGGGATCAACCTTTAAGTAGGAATTAATCTTAGGTAGGTAAAACTGGTGTGGTGCAGTGTAGGAATTATCTTTGAGTAGGTCTGGGGCGGTGTAATTTAGTAATTATCCTTGGGTGGGTAAATGCGTCTTTACGGTGATCTTAGTTTATCCTAAGTTTACCAAGCTGCTTAGTGTAGCCATTCATCCCCAGTCGTTACCGTATATCAACTTATGTCTTCTCTGGTTATTTTAATGATTGTATTGTTAGGGTTATAGGACTCACTCAGACTTATGTCTGACCCCGTTGTTTTTATCTTTTCCCCCAACCCCAGGTTATTAGAGTGGGCCTGGTGCTAGTGGGCTTTGATCTGATTGCTGTATCTATCCTATGGAGCTTGGACCTCTGAAGTGAAGCCGAGCTTATCTTTCCTTTTATGGCTATTAGTTATGTAGTGGGATTATGTACTTCTATTTTATCAAGATGGATATTATGTACTTGACTCTGGTTTATGGTTTTGTGATGTAACCAAACATGTATTACTTTCCGTTGCAATGAAATGATGATTTAAATTTTCAAGTATTACTTATATCTGTCTTGCTATAATTTTACTGTTCTATATTCACTCAAAATACTTCACCGAAACTAAGGCATTCCCCTGGTATGAGTGACCTTAGCGGACGTGGGGTGTTACAGAAAATTAAGCAAAATGAAAGAAAAACTAAGTAGAACAAGAAGAAAACTAAACTAAGAACATAAAGTAAATCTAAGCTATGAACATAAAGTAAATGAACATGAATGTAAATCTAAGCTATGAACATGAATGTAAATCTAAGCTATAAACATGAATGTAAATAAATCTAAACTATGAACATGAAAGTAAAGCATAGAAATTAAAAGAGACATAAGATAGACATAAAAGAAATAGGCTTGGAAGCCATTTTTATTTATTTGATCACTTACACTTTCATATGCTAAAAAGGAGATACAAAATACATGAAACAAAGGGGTATATATACATGATCTAAAACCCTAAACACTTTTCTTGGGAATTCCCCAAAATGTCCCTTCATGAAGCTTCTAATTGATCTTAGCCACTAATATGTCATGTAGAATGCATGAGGCCTTTTGTCCCATTCAATAATATGAAGCAAGTGGGCTAGTTGAAAGATGGGCCCTCCACTATCCATAAGATGTATTAATTCTTTGCCTTCTCTTGTGTATGTGCAAGCTTTCCTTCATCTCTTCATGTGTATATATATCATTTTAGCTCCTAAATTCCTACAAGAGTAAATAACAAGGAACGAGTAAAAGATTTCACAAATTAAAACATGCACAAGTGACCCCCTTTTTCCCAAAATAAGTGATGATTTTGAAAATATTTAAAACATGGTTTGATCACATAAAATACCCAAAAATGTTCATTTATTAAACTAAACAAGAGTAAATATGTGAATATAAATGTGCATTTTTACGTGCACATCACTCCTATCTGATCCATAAGAGTTGGTCGTATTTCTAGCGATGCAAACAAATCAGGCAAAATCTTGATGGAGGGTCTAAAATTAAAAGTTGAGATGAACTCCAAGCTCTTCCTCTCCACAAACAAAGGAATTAAGGCCATCCTCTACCTACTTAGTGCATCCGCCACTACATTACCCTTGCCAGGGGTATATGTAATCTCAAAATCATAAGAAGCTAGGAACTCCATCCACCGTTGTTGCCTTAAATTAAGATCCTTCTACAAGAACAAGTACTTGAGAGATTTATGATCGGTACATAACTCGAACCTTTCTCCAAGTAAATAATGGCGCCAGGTCTTAAGCGCGAATACTATGGCAGCAAGCTCTTGATCATGGGTGGGGTAGTTGTTCTCATGAACTCTCAACTATCTACCCCCATAACACACTACTTTCCCTTCTTGCATCAGAACCGCACCAAGCCCTGTACCACATGCATCAGTGAAAACGGTAAATACTTTACTCCCATTAGGAAAAGTCAAGACTGGGGCTGTTGTAAGATCCCTCTTCAGTTGTTGGAAAGCAACATCACAATATATATCCTATGAAAATGCCAAATTCTTCTTTGTCAGCCTAGTGAGTGGGGCTGATATCTTTGTTAAGTCCTTAATGAACTTCCTATAATAACCTGCCAACCCAAGAAAGCTTCTCACCTCGGTTGCATTTTTAGGAATCTGCCAATCTTGCACTGCAACCACCATTATGGGATCCACAGCTATCCCTTCTTTGGAGACCACATGCCCTAAGAATCTCACCTCTTTTCTCCAAAAATGGCATTTGGAGAACTTTACTTTAAGTTGGTGTACACGGAGGGTCTTCAAAACCTCCCTTATATGCAAGGCATGCTCATCCTCGTTCTTTGAGAAGATTAAGATTTCATCAACAAAGACCATGAAAAATTAGTTCAGAAACTCCTGAAACACCCTACTCATCAAATCAATAAAATAGGCGAGTGCATTTGTTAGCCCAAAAGGCTAACGAGCCACTGAAAGAAGCCATCTGGAGTCCTAAAAGCAGTCTTATGGATACTGTCCTCGGCAGCCCTTAACTGATGGAACCCCATGGCCAAGTCTAACAGAGAGAATGCTGATGCACCAACAATCAAATAAATCATCTATGCTCGGGAGTGGGTGCCTGTTCTTCTTAGTGAGTTTGTTCAACTCCCAATAGTCCACACATAAGCGAAGCGAACTCTCCTCCTTAGTTGCGAATACCACCAGGGAACCCCATTCAGAAATGCTTCACCTAATAAATCATTTCTCAAGTAGCTCCCCTGCTTGTTTACTGAGCTCCCTCCTTTCTCTTGGAGCCATATGGTGCACGGGCAATGTAACTGGCTTTGCGTTGTCCACCAAATATATGCGAAAATCGATCTCGCGCCTTGGGGGTAAACCCCGAACCTCATCACAGACATCAAAATACTCACGAACAACTAGAACAGATCGCAGATCATCGATAGATGCGTCGAGCGACTCTAGAAAGCTAAGCATGACACACCCTTGCGAGTCACATGAAATCTCGAGGGTTGTACCATGGCAAGCCTGAAGCTTTGCAACCCTCCTTTCACAATCCAGAATGGCACCATACCTGTTTAGCTAATCTATCCCTAGAATCAACCCATAGCCCATGAACCCAAGCACATATGTGTCGCAGTCGAATCCGACACCCAATATAGTTATTCTCAAATCTCGACAAATCATGGATAAATGAGCCGAACCTCCAATGGGGTTTGAGTCAACTACGGGATCCACTACCATACTTGTATTTACGTGCATAGAGTCTACTACAGAACTAGATATAAATTAATGTGAAGAGCCAGAATCAAAAAGAGTTCTAATAGGTTGTTTGGAAAGAGAAACCAAACCTTCCACAGAAACTTTCCTACCTTTTTCTGGAACATTGGCAGCAAAAGCATTCATCTGCCCCCCAAAAGTCCCTGCCCTATGACCTTGTCCCTACTTCTTTGGACACTCCCTAGAATAGTGTCCATTCTCTCCACAGCTAAAGCAAGCGTTCTTCCTTTTCTTACATGCTTTGTCCAGGTGACCCTCTCGCCCACAATTATGGCATTTCCTCTTATCCTTAGCCTTGTCATTCTTTCCACCTTTCTTCTGTTGTTGGTGCTGTTGTTGTTGCTGTCCCTTCTTGGGCCAGACCTTCTTATTTTGCGTTGTTTCTCCATCCTTTACTTCCTTCTTCTCTCCCTTGTCTTCCTCATGCATCAAGGACATATCCATAAGCCTTTCAAAAGTAGCACCCATTGGAATATGGGACTTTGCCAACCCATGAAGGGGTTCATTCAGACCTTTAACAAATCGTGCCGCCTTCTTATGCGGAGTATCAACTAGTTCCAGCCCAAATCTCACTAGTTGGTCGAATATGTTAACATATTGTTTTACCGTCATGTTTCCCTGCTTGAGTGTCAAGAATCTTTCCATATGCATGTTTTTCCCAGCCTGGGAAAGGAACTTCATTTCAAATCATTGTCTAAAATCATCCCATGTTTCCACCGGACGTACAGCCGGGGTGACTTCCCACTAAATTGAGGATTTGTCTTTCAGTAGCCAGGCGGCTAATTGAAACTTCTTTCTATCCTCTACTTCAAAGATTACGAACAAGTCCTCGGTCTCCTTAAGCCAATTCCATGCTTCTACGAATATCTCATTCCCATGGAATGGCTTCCCTTCCATAGCATGGAAGTCTTTGCATATCTTAGCGAAATTATCTGCTCTTGGATGGGAAGGAGGGGGAATGATTGATGCAGCTGGGGGAGGAATGTTTCCTTGGCTTTCGGAAGGCGTCGTGGCCTCTAAATACCTACGGAACAATCCTGGCATCGTAACGCCCTCTGGGATATTAGGAATGTTTCGTTCCCCCAGACATGCTAAAAAGAAAAAGGAAGAGATTTAGACAAAGGACCGAAGGATATTACATATGGCTATGGGGAAATACGTTTTTCAAAACAGACTTTTCTTTTTGAAAATGCTTTATTTGAAACCTATTTTGAAAATAGTTTTCAAAAACTTTTATCTAATCTAGTGACCTTTAGCTCTGATACCAAGTGTGACACCCCACGTCCATTAATGTCACTCACTAAGGGAATGCATTAAATTTCGTGATGCATTATAGGTAAACAGAAACAGAAATATTACAAGACAAATATAAAAGCAACATCGGAATTTAAATTTTATTTATATTAAAGCATCGTGGTTCAAAAACAGAATATGTCTGAAATATACATAAACCATTATATCGTAAAAAGTACCGTCGTGTACTTTAAAACAAAAGAGTACATAAAAAGTATACTTCCCCTAGTAAAGCAAAACCATATTTGCAAAGATAAATCTTGAGCCATACGTCAAAGAAGCTCCAACAAAAGTAAGCAGAATCATGGTCAAGCCTGAGTACTCCCACCCTGAGTACCTTGGGGAGGAACGGAAGAAAGAAGAGGAAACAAAAAGGGTCAGACATAAGGTCTGGCGAGACTAGTTATTTTTAGCAATTAAATAATTAAAAGTTGCATGACAGGCATATAAAGTGGATAAGAGAGTGACAACTACATAAAAGGCAGGAATGACAAGGTAAATAGGATAATCATGATAGGGTGTACTTCGCTTTTCTAAGGATTTCTCTGCATTAATACTAGCATAACCAAAATATGATGATCCCCAACATGTATACAACGGTAGACTTAGGCATACTTTCTGGTGAGAGGCTTTATCCCCATACAATCCACAGGCATCCCCCATGCCGGACTCCTAAACCTACCAGAGTCCAAATGTACCCTAACTACTACCCTAATCGATCGACTCCCTACTCTATAGATACCATGTGCCGGCCCCACAGTAGGATGTATCACGTCCTAACATGGCAACCCCTCGGTGATGTGCACAACCATATCTACTGGTGTCACAGTCATCTTGTCCCCTTCTGCCCGGCTCATGCACGCACATGGCCCGATTGGTTTGCACCACCAACACCGTCCTTCACGTTTTGATCTCTTATAATCAGCCCAGTAAGCGTTTCCCTACTCCGACCTAGTTCAAAGTATTCATTTGATATCGTGGTATGGGTTACCGACTGAAACGGGTCCCACACAAATGATGCAAGCTCTCCCCTTTGTCTTACATCCCCACTACTAGGTTTTCCACTAGTTATGTTTACCTAACGGTCCTTTGAATTACATAACCCCAACAGGTTAAGTTGGTGGTCCTATATTTCCCAATATTACCCACCAAACCGAATTGTACTTAACCCTCCCACTTAACCCTTAATCATGCTAACATATTCATACAATCCCTATGGATTCAACTAGGCTAAGTGTTTCAATTCGTTACCATATCCAATTACGGTTATACTGGGCTGGACCTCCCACATTAGGCCTACAACTTGTGGATGTTGGATATGTCGGTCGGGTCCGGGCAGACTTCTTCCATAAGTTGGGCCTAACCTCGTGTCATAGCCTGATTCGTATTTGTGTGCTGAGGCCTCTCATGTTAGGTTCAACATTAGTGGCTGCTGGATATGTTTGTCGGGTCCGGGCAAACTTCGACAACTAATGCAACCTACCCTCGTGCCATAAGTGCAGTTACAATTTCTAATTGTAGTTCTAGGCATTCATTATTAATTAATCAATTAATTAAACCTATACCTTTATAGGTGTTAATGCCCATTTTACCCAATTATTGTATTATATGTCCAATTACGTTTATATTCAAATTATGCCACTATTAACCTTTTTCCCCCATTCCCTAACTAACGCACTCACAAAATTGGCAGCATGCCTAGGCTAGATAACGGCCTAGTCATAAACGATAAAAGGGAAAGGTAATGACAAAGGTGAATGTTCTAACATGACTGACATAAATATATACTAACGTGGGGATAAGGTGAACATATACATACATATTGGCATGGATATGTAATTGTCATCATAACAGGATGGACATAAAAATAGGTCTAGTGAAAAGGGTACTGATAAAACTAGATCTAACATAGCTAGGATGAACAGATCCAAATAAGAATTCCTATGTCCAATAATAACATATTTCAATTAATCACAACATGTTGATCTAGATCTAAACAAAGGTTTAACTGTCCAAATTAACCACAAACTTAGAGAAAAGGTAAGATCCACATATGTGACATGACGAATTAACCACAAAAGGATTAGATCTAAAGAAAATAGATCTAACATAGTACAAGTTAATATCCCAAATATGATATCACAAGCGAATCAGATCTAGCATCGCACAAGTTAAGATCCCATATATGACATCACAAGTGAATTATATCTATAGAAGTAGATCTAGCATAGTACAAGTTAAGATCCCAAGTATGACATCGTAAGTGAATTAGATCTATAGAAGTAGATCTAGCATAGTACAAGTTAAGATCCAAGGATATCATAGATTCAAAATTTACAATAGATCTAATATGATAAATATTGAGATAAGCCATAGAATATTATAGATTCACGAAATACGATAAATCCAATATGATTTAACAGATGTATATCCAAATCATAGTCATAACATGTTTACTTTTAATCATTTAAACCTAAAAGTAACTATACTCACAAGGATCGGATCTACGAGAATAGAAGGAGAAAACAGAATTTGAATCTTAGATCTATACTTGAGGCACTTGATTTGTAGAAGAAGAATGGGTTAGATTCAATTTAAGCACTGACGGCATCTGGCCTCCATTGTTTTTAATATGAGAAAAGAAGAGAAATGAAGATATATTTATAGCTTCTAGCTTCCAGATTTCGAATGCCACCTCAGTCCTAGGGTTAATCGGGTCATGGGTCGACAACCACTTGAAAAAGGTCCGGATACCCAAAAACTAATATAGGCGCATTTTACAGGTACGCCATTGTAAAAATGCCTTGGTGCACTTGTCAAGTGTGCTAGTTGTTTCTGCTCTTTTCGCCAAACTTCTACCGTCCATAACTTCTTCATACGCTATTCGATTTACGCAAACCAGGTGTCAATCTTGACTTGAATTTCGAGGTGAACGCAATGACGTAATCTGTTTCCTTAATTCTGGATGTTAAATTAATTATTATTTAATTTATCCTCTTTAGTTAGTTAAACACGAGGTGTTACATTCTCCCCTACTCAAAGGATTTCGTCCCCACAAGTTAAGAAGAATGTATCTTACCATCCATCATCCATCTACTCATCCGCCAATCACAGGCATCCATTGTCCTTAAAATTTTCTAATGCTTATATGAAAATATGCAAAGGTGTGTGTATATGTCCCAATACTAATGTGAAAATCAGGCGGTCTACTGATTCAGTTGACCTCCTTAATGCAATGTATGTTAGTGTCATGAATCCAATATGTATGCAAATAATCCTATTATAACAGGTGAGTTCTATATGTGTGCACACTCATTCGTCCAAATGCAACATCCATATGCTAATACATCCATTTCCATCCATGAAAGAAAAGAAAATGCACACACATCCATATGCAGTATGAGAGTGATTGAGCCGATCTAGTGCCTAATGTATGTGTATATGCATCCACAGGCAGCCACTAGAAAACACTTGCATCCATCAAACATAACATGTCTCAAACACATGTTTACATCCATAGGATTCCTATCTAAAGGTCGAAAATACTATGGATAAGATATATTCAAATGATAGAAACAAGCATAGATAATACTTTGGAAAAAGGAGTTAAGAACATACCCTCGAAAAGGAAAGGGTACGAAGCACGAATCTTGTCTTCGGTCTCCCATGTCGCATCCTCTGGGTTACCTCTCCATTGAACCTTTATTAACTCGATCTCTTTATTGAGTAGCTTCTTAACTTCCGATCCAAGAATACGGGTAGGGACTCGCCTGACTGTCGCCTCTCGTTCCACTTCTACCTCTTCCATTATACTCGGCTCAACAACTTCCGTGGTGTCATGTAAATATTTGCGCAAATGAGAAACGTGGAAAAAATCATGAACACCAGATAGATTTTCTGGGAGATTTACTCTATAGGCCATTTGGCCAATCCTCTCAATTATGGGAAATGGTCCCACAAACCTAGGTGCCAACTTCCCTACCAATCTGAAGCGAACCACATTCCTTAGAGGTGATACATTGATAAAAACTAAGTCTCCCACTTCAAATTCGATGTCAGCCTTCTCTTGTCTGCATATGATTTCTGCCTATCTTGAGTTGTCTTCATCCGCCGTCGAATAAGGTCAATCTTTTCGGACATTTCTCTAACCATATCTAGTCCAAGTAATAATCTTTCTATATATTCCCACCAACAAGTTGGTGATCTATAGGGTCGTCCGTACAATGCTTCGAAGGGTACCATGCCAATGTTAGCTTGATAACTGTTGTTATAGGCAAACTCTACTAAAGGAAGGTGTTCTTCCCAGGTCCCTCCGAAGTCTAAGATACACAGCCTCAAAAGATCCTATAGAATTATGTTCACTCGATCTGAGGATGATAAGCGGTGCTCAAAAAGAACTGTGTACCTAATGCTTCTTGCAAGCTTTTCCAAAATTCACTGGTAAAGATGGGGTAACGATCACTCACAATGCTGGAAGGTACTCCATAAAGATGAACTATCTCACGAACATAAATTGCAGCCAACCATGATGTCGTCCTCTTACTCTTAACTAGAATGAAATGGACTCTCTTAGTCAATCTGTCCACTACTACCCAAATACTGGTGTTGCCTTTCTTTGATCTAGGCAAACCATCTATGAAGTCCATGGAGACGCTCACCCATTTCCACTGTGGAACCTCCAAAGGATGAAGTAAACCATCGGGCTTCTTTTGCTCAGCTTTAACTTGCTGGCAAACTAAACATTGAGAAGCAAATTCGGCCACATCTTTCTTCATCCCAGCCCAAAAGAAAACCCTCTTCATGTCCCTGTACATCTTATCACCGCCTGGATGGATGGACATCTTAGAATGGTGGGCTTCTTCTAGGACTGCCTTTATCAAGCTTCCAGTTTGAGGAATACAAAGCCTTCCATCTCGTCCTAGCCACCCCCTTTTCAACTATGGAATATCAACTGAGGTGACTAGAAGTCTCTCCTTTTCTGAGCTTTTCCATGATGTCTAAAAATATGAGGGTCAGCTTGCTGCAAAGCTCCTACCTGATCCATAAGAGTTGGTTGTATTTCTAGCAATGCAAACAAATCAGGCAAAATCTCGATGGAGGGTCTAAAATTAAAAGTTGAGATGAACTCCAAGCTCTTCCTCCCCACAAACAAAGGACTTAAGGCCAACCTCTGCCTATTGCATCCGCCACCACATTACCCTTGCCAGGCGTATAAACAATCTCAAAATCATAAGAAGCTAGGAAATCCATCCACTGTTGTTGCCTTAAATTAAGATCCTTCTACGAGAACAAGTACTTGAGAGACTTATGATCGGTACATAACTCGAACCTTTCTCCAAGTAAATAACGGTGCCACGTCTTAAGCGCGAATACTATGGGAGTAAGCTCTAGATCATGGGTGGGGTAGTTCTTCTCATGAACTCTTAACTATTTACGCCCATAACACACTACTTTCCCTTCTTGCATCAGAACCGCACCAAGCCCTGTACCACATGCACTAGTGTAAATGGTAAATACTTTACTCCCATCAGGCAAGTTCAAGACTGGGGCTGTTGTCATAGCCCTCTTCATTTATTGAAAAGCAACATCACAGTCTATATCCCATGAAAATACCAAATTCTTCTTTGCCAGCCTGGTGAGTGGGGCTAATATCTTTGTAAAGTCCTTAATGAACTTCCTATAATAACCTGCCAACCCAGGAAAGCTTCTCACCTAGGTTTCATTTTTAGGAATCTGCCAATCTTGCACTGCAACCATCTTTGCGGGATCTACAGCTATCCCTTATTTGGAGACCACATGCCCTAAGAATCTCACCTACTTTCTCCAAAATGGCATTTGGAGAACTTTGCTTTAAGTTGTTGCGCACGGGGGGTCTGCAAAACCTCCCTTATATCCAAGGCATGCTCTTCCTCGTTCTTTGAGAAGATTAAGATATCATCAACAAAGACCACAACAAATTAGTTCAGAAACTCCCGAAACACCCTACTCATCAAATCAATAAAATAGTCGGGTGCATTTGTTAGCCCAAAAGGCAAAACGAGCCACTCAAAGAAACCATCTGGAGTCATAAAAGCAGTGTTATCGATACTATCCTCGGCCACCCTTAACTGATGGAATCCCGTGGCTAAGTCTAATAGAGAGAATACTGATGCACCAACAAGCTGATCAAATAAATCATCTATCTTCGGGAGTGGGTGCCTGTTCTTCTTAGTGAGATTGTTCAACTCCCTATAGTCCACACATAAGCGAAGCAAACCGCCGGCCTTAGTTGCGAATACCACCGGGGCACCCCATTTAGAAATGTTTCGCCTAATAAATCCTTTCTCAATTAGCTCCCCTACTTGTTTACTGAGCTCCCTCCTTTCTCTTGGAGCCATATGGCGCACGGGAAATGCAACTGGCTTTGCATTGTCCACCAAATATATGCGAAAATCGATCCCGCGCCTTGGGGGTAAACCCCGAACCTCATCAAAGACATCAGAATACTCACGGACTACTAGAACAGATCGCAGATCATCAATAGATGCGTCGAGTGACTCTAGAAAGCTAAGCATGACACACCCTTCCGAGTCACATGAAATCTCGAGGGTTCTACCATGACAAGTCTAAAGCTTCCTTTCACAAACCAGAATGGCACCATACCTGTTTAGCCAATCCATCCCTGTAATCAACCCATAGCCCATGAACCCAAGCATATATGCATCGCATTCGAATCTGACGTCCAATATAGATATTCTCAAACCTCAACAAATCATGGATAAATGAGCCGAACCTCCAATTGGGTTTGAGACAGCTATGGGATCCACTACCATACTTGTATTTACGTGCAGAGACTCTACTATAGAACTAGATATAAATGAATGTGAAGCGCCAGAATCAAAAAGAGTTCTAATAGGTTGACTAGAAAGAGAAATCAAACCTTCCACAGAAACTTTCCTACCTCTTTCTGGAACATTGGTAGCGAGAGCATTCATCTGCCCCCCAGAAGTCCCTGCCCTATGACCTTGTCCCTGCTTCTTTGGGCACTACCTAGAATAGTGTCCAGTCTCTCCACAGCTAAAGCAAGTGTTCTTCCTTTTCTTACATCCTATGAGCAGGTGACCCTCTCGCCCACAATTATTGCATTTCCTCTTATCCTTAGCCTTGTCATTATTTCCACCTTTCTTCTATTGCTGTTGTTGTTGCTGTCCCTTCTTGGGCTAGACCTACTTATTTTGCGTTGTTTCACCAGCCTTCACTTCCTTCTTCTCTCCCTTGTCTTCCTCATGCATCAAAGCCATATCTACAAGCCTTTCAAAAGTAGCACCCATTGGAATATGGGACATTTCCAACCCATGAAGGGGTTCATTCAGACCTTTAACAACTCGTAACGCCTTCTTATGAGGGGTATCAACTAGTTTCAGCCCAAATCTCGCTAGTTGCTTGAATTTGTTAACGTATTCTTTTACCTCATACTTCCTTGCTTGAGTGCCAAGAATCTTTCCATCTGCATGCTTTTATCATCCTGGGACAGGAACTACATTTCAAATCTTTGTCTAATATCATCCCATGTTTCCACTGGATGTCCAGCTTGGGTGACTTCCCACCAAAATGAAGCTTCGTCTTTCAGTATCTAGGCGGCTAACTGAACCTTCCTTCTATCCTCTACTTCAAAGATTACGAGCAAGTCCCCGGTCTCCTTGAGCCAATTCCGCGCTTCTACAAATGTCTCCTTCCCATGGAATGGCTTCCCTCCCACAGCACGGAAGTCTTTGCAGATCTTGGCGAAATTATCTGCTCTTGGAGGGGTAGGAGGAGGAATGACTGGTGCAGCTGGGGGAGGAACGTTTCCTTGGCTTTCGGCAGGCGCCGTGGCCTCTAGATACTTACCGAACAATCCTGGTATCGTAACGCCCTCTGGGATATTAGGAATGTTTGGTTCCCCCAGACATGCTGAAAAGAAAAAGGAAGAGATTTAGACAAAGGACTGAAGGATATTACATATGGCTTTGGTGAAATATGTTTTTCAAAACAGACTTTTCTTTTTGAAAATGCTTTATTTTAAAACCCATTTTGAAAATAGGTTTCAAAAACTTTTATCTAATCTGGTGGCCTTCAGCTCTGATACCAAGTGAGACACCCCACGTCCATTAATGTTACTCACTAAGGGAATGCATTAAGTTTCGTGAAGCGTTATAGGTAAACAGAAACAGAAATATTACAAGACAGATATTAAAGCAACAGCGGAACTTAAATTTTATTTATAATAAAGCATCGCGGTTCAAAACAGCATATGTCTGAAAAACACATAAACCATTAAATCATAAAAACTACTGTCTTGTACTTAAAAACATCAGAGTACATAAAAAGCATAATTCCCAAAGTAAAGCATAGCCATAGTAGCAAAGACAAAGCTTGAGCCATACGTCAAAGAAGCTCCAACAAAAGTAAGCAAAATCACGGTCAAGCCTGAGTACTCCCACCCTGAGTACCTAGGGGTGAAACGGAAGAAAGAAGAGGAAATAAAAAGGGTCAGACATACGAGTCTAGTTACTTTTAGCAAGTAAATAATTAAAAGTAGCATGACAAGCATATAAAGTGGATAAGAGAGAGACAACTACATAAAAGGCAGGATTGACGAGGTAAACAGGATAATCATGATAGGGTATATTGCGCTTTTCTAAGGATTTCTCTGCACTAATACTAGTATAACCAAAATATGATGATCCCCAACATGTATACAATGGTAGACTTAGGCGTACTTTCTGGTGAGAGGTTGTATCCGCATACAATCCACAGGCAGCCCCCTTGCTGGACTCCTAAACTTACCAGAGACTAAATGTACCATAACTACTACCCTAATCGATCAGTTCCCTACTCCATAGACACCCTGTGTCGGTCCCACGGTAGGATATATCACGTCCTAAAATGGAAACCCCTCGGTGATGTGCACATCCATATCTACTGGTGTCACGGTCGTCTTATCCCCGTCGGCCCAGCTCATGCACGCACATGGCTTGGTCGGTTTGCGCCGCTAACACTGTCCTTCACGTTTGGATCTCTTACAATCAGCCCAGTAAGCGTTTCCCTATTCCGACCTAGTTCAGAGTATTCGTTTGATACCGTGGTATGGGTTACTAACTGAAACAGGTCCCACACAAATGATGCAAGCTCTCCCCTTTGTCTTACATCCCCACTACTAGGTTTTCCACTGGTTATGTTTACCAAACGGTGTTTTTAATTACATAACCCCAACCGATTAAGTTTGTGGGCCTATATTTACCAATTTTACCCACCAACCAAAAAATTGTACTTAACCCTCCCGTTTAACCCTTAATCAAGTTAACATGTTCATACAATCCCTATGGATTCAACTAGGTTAAGTGTATCAATTCGTTAGCATGTCCAATTATGGTTATACTGGGCTAGACCACCCACATTAGGCCTACAACTTGTGGATGCTGGATATGCCGGTCGGGTCCGGGTAGACTTCTTCCACAAGTTGGGCCTGACCTCGTGTCCTAGCCTGATTCGTATTTGTGCACTTAGGCCCCTCATATTAGGTTCAACTTTAGTGGCTGCTGGATATATCTGTCGGGTCTGGGCAGACTTCCACCACTAATGCAACTTAACCTCGTGCCATAAGTGCAGTTACAATTTCTAATTGTAGTCCTAGGCATTCATTATAAATTTGTAATGGCCCGAATTTCCGTACCCTTTGAGTTGACTAATAACACCACACGTCCAACCCAAATGACACAGAAACACGAATCATTAGTAGAAAGAAGTTAGAGGATGAGGAATAGAAAGAAAAGTTAGAATAGAAGAAAAACAAAGAACACAAATCTCACAGCGGAACGAATAAAATATATTAAATAACATAACTTTTGAAATACAAATCAGTAACTGTATATACATACAATTATCAGAGCACGACAGTTATTACTGGAACAGTTATAACACCTGTTTCCAGATACAACATAGTACACAGCGGAAATATGATAGTCTATAGCTAACTAGTGAAGCCTCCTGCTTCCAGCTCTTCCAAGCGAATATGAAAAATCTCAACTATTTGACTGTCCGTACAAATTTAGGCACCCAAGAGTTTAGGGAAAACAAAAAACAAAATAAACTCTGGGTCAATCATGGGACTGGTGTGAGTAAACTCCAATCATTTGTTTAACTTCAAAAAATCCTTTCGAAAAAAAATGATAATCGTAAGACCGATCCACACATAAACATGGATGGTTTTTACCTTACGATAAGCCAAAATATTTTTGATATCAAATCCAGTGATATTATAATAATGTCTACATCAAATAAATAGAATCTAGCGGAATGCTTGCATCTCACGCTCCATATATAATATAAAACCAAAAACCGCAGGGCGCTTATTGGAGATTGGATTTCCAATATGACAAGGTATGGAACCACCTTCCGATAGTGTATCTCTAGAGGGGAATACACTGGGTTCAACAAGAACATCTTGCAACCCGGCCCACACATGACCGACCACTCATTTCGCTTGAGTATATCGAATGTATATCAACAACGGTTGGGATCAACGACTGTTTCCCGAATGGGACAACATCTAGTAGAATAAGGAATTAAATGATTTTCTCTAAGTAGGTGATAATACACCCTAATGGGAACGACCCACATAGCCATGCTGCCTGCCCGATTTTTGTCATTTCCCGGTTGTTGAGGCCTGAGGCTATGATTTCTAATCATTCGTTGATAGCACAATCACTTCGAATGCCCCATTGTCAGATCCGTAAATCATTAATTGATTTTCACAAATATATTCTGGATATTATGTTAAGAGAATAAATTCTCCGCCACTATATATATCTATACATACCAACATATGTGATCATTGGAAATACTCTATCAGATATTCGTCCATTTACGTTCGTTCTGGGATTGAACAAAACCGAAGGCACCATTTCTATTAATAGAAAAAGTCCTTGCACTTTACTCCATCTTTAATTATCTTCATATAATCTAATTCGCAACGTTACTGTTAATACAGAGTGGTTCATGGATAATAATCCAACCGGTCTCTCCATATTGACAACGATATTGGCAAACACTTTGATAGTCGGTTATTTAACTATCGAAGAAAAACAAACATCCATTCATAGCATCAAACAATCACTGGGCTCTTAATTAATTTTTCATTAATTAAATCACTATTCCATTTCCTTATCAATATTTGTTAACCAAATATTTTAAACCATCATCTTGGCCCTTTTTGCCATTTGGAAAACTTTTCCATATATCGCCTCATTTGATTTTCTATACATAGAAAATATCTTCTATTTATAATTGGAAACCATTCCAATTACTTATCTCTTTCACGCCTACTCATTTCTACACTTAGGAAATATTTATTTATTATATTTCCAAAATTCCACTTCCTTGGGTTAAAACGAATGTTGTGTAAAACATCGTTACAACAACCCAGAATACTACATTCAACTAACTCTTATTCAAACAATTCTCTTCGAGATTGGATCTTGCTATTTATCGATCAAAAATGAAATCAATCAAGTCGGGGTATAACTACCTCTTAGACCTTGACTGAATACATCATTAACTTCAAAACAGACAAAACCACTTACCTTGAATAATCCACATCATATAAAGCCAATTATTCATTTTTAAAACGTATATACATTTCTCTTCTATTACCAGACTATCGATTTCCTTTTTGTTTATAATATTCTATTTTAAATTCGTTTCCTTATCGAATTCAATATATATTGATATATTGATTTTCTAGTTATCCAATTTTCTTTAAAATACTCTAACTCCTTACATTTCTGAAAAATTTCGCCATAACCTCCTTTGCACCGTCAATAGTTCAAACCTCAACTTGGCTCTCTAGGCCTTTTCCATTTAAAAAGAAAATCAGAAAGTCAAGTGGCTTGCTGATTTGGCGCATAAAAACTCATAGGAATTTAAACGTGTACCTTTTTATCAGGCACACGAATTATAAATCTTTATAAACTTCATTCCATACCTGTCTAACCCATATACTTCCATTCCTAATTTATTCCAACTCAATCTAGCCATTTTAACTTGATTCGCTAATTTATTCTTTAATCAGCTTGTTTGCTCATTTCATTTTTTCTATTTGAACATATCACGTTCAAATATATTTTAACTTGCTTAATACCATTCAAATCCCATTTTCAATTCAAATTCCATATTCAATTTCGAATATGAATTTACAATCCCCTTTTTTGATCCAAAGTTCAATTTCGATTTCAAATTTTATTAACTAATTTTTTCTTCAAATTAGTTAATTCAATTCAACAACTAAAAATCTGATTTTTGTTTCAAACATCAGTTCACTTACTCCACTTGAGTGCATACTTATTTTACAACTCGAATCTGGATTTTTTATGGAAATTCGTATTTTATTTGTTTAAAATCCTTTTATTTATTTAAATAAACAGTTATGGTTTTATAATGGTTATGGCGTTGTTTTTCTGAAAATTTGATTTTGACATAGCTCAAAATCTATAAGGCAAGATTCAGATTTTTCTCTTCCAATAGAAAATTATTATTCAAATGGTCCTGACAATTCTTGTTTCAAAGAATTCCGACTTAAATTGAGTCATGTATACTCAATTGAAGCTCGAAACGCCAATTTACGAACTACAGCGCTGCGGCGAGTTCGTTTTAATTATATTTAAATATAAAGGTTTAAATTTCATTTATAAATGAATTTCAACTCCATCCTAATATATTTTAGTATATATTGAATCTAATTTTCCCAATTCAACTGAATATTTCCAATTATCTAAAATCGTCGATTTTTCATTACTTGGTTATAATTTATTTATACTCGATTTGCTATATTAAGTTCCAATTCCATTTTATAAATAAATTATTTATAAAATTCGATATAATCGAATTCTAATTGCAAATCCTCAGATTTATCTCAGTTCAGTATTTTATTCCAAATTCCCGAATAAAATATATCGTTCCCTTTTCGAAACGTTTTCAAATCCCTTTTTAAATTCGTACTTGAATTTTAAAATGCCCAATATATCTAATGATAATTATCTCACCTATTTATAAACATCGTTTATGAATTTCCCTTCCTTGTTTTATATATACTAAAACAAGTTCTTATTCCAAAACCCTTTTGAAGTTCTATTCTTATTGGAATATTTAATTTTTACAACTTATAAATAAAATTGTAGAGTCTATTTTCACTTTCAATTATAGTTTCTATCTAATAAAAATTTAATACCCTTTCTGGAAATAATTTAGTTTTATAAATTCGAAATAGTCGAATTCATATCATAAATCCGTTTGGATTTATTTTAGTTCAACTTATATTCCGAACCTTGGAATAAATTTCAACGTTTCCCTTTTAACGAAATTCCCAATTCAATTTAAATTCATATTTGAATTTAAATATTTTAAATTATCCAAATGATAATTTTTGACCTTTCTTTATAAACATCGTTTATATTACTTGTTTATATATTTAAACAAGTCTCATCTCAAATCCATTTGATATTATAATTTCTACTTTGGAAAAATAAATTTTCCTTTTATAATTTACACTTGTATTTACATTTTCCCCATTATCCATTGATTATTCATTTCCCTACATTTATAAACTACGTTTATAAATTCACTTCAGTTCCCTGATTATTTAATGAAAATCATTCCATTTTATTTATAACACTGTATATAAATTTACTTCAATTTCCTGGTTATTTAATTTATAAACATCGTTTATAAATTTCAATACGTGTTTAAAATAAGTTAATATTTCTATAGCTCATTAAAAATTCAAATTTCTATTTTTTAAAAATAGATTTCTCCTATTAAATATCAAATATCATTTTCATGATATTTTTATATATATTAACATTTTGGCCCTAGTGATATTTAAACAATCAAACCACTCAATGATTAATCAACACATCACATACCATAATATATATGAAACAAACAAATAATAATATTTCTGATGAATCCAGTTGGATCCCTCCAACCTATTTTTCCTGCATCCATAGACGTTAGCCAACATAAATAATACCCATCCTGCTTCGAGGCAAGATATGGCGGTATGAAGGTCATCCACTATCATAGCGTGGGGCAAAAAGGGTCATCCGCTAATGATACTACGGGCATCCGCTAATGATACTGCGGGAATCCAACCACTAATATATATATATAAATATATTTAATAACTACGAACCAATCCTAAATAACTAATGCATGTTTTATAGCCACAATAATATTTTAATGCAACCAAACAACCATCAAACAATTATTTTTAATGACTAAAAATAATTCTAAATAATAAATTGAGTGAGTTTTACACACCGTGATTTACAGTTGCTATCAACATGATCATTTCGATTAATAGGAATTTTCCCTAGCTTGGATGAATTCCATTCTGGCTCTATATCATAGTGATTGTCGACATGATTTCAAAGAAGTTCATTTCATTTGTTTCTAATCATGTATGTAATAAATATTAATGTTACATTTTCATATAGATCTAAAATTAATTATAATTAACTTTAATTATTGAGATAAGTTAATTACCTTCCTAAACCATACTTCTGCAGACCAGGTTCGAATTCATAATCTACAGAAAACAAGAACCGCTACCTTCTCCACATCGACTCTCCTCCTCTTCCTATTGCTATGTATTTTTATGAACCAATAATACTTAAAGAGCTTTAATCCCCTACTCTCTTCCCCGAGTACTACTGCTACAAGCTCGAACTTCACTGCCTCAGTCCACACTTAAAAAATCCCCTTCTGTAATTCAGCACCCACTAAATTTGGACATCGACTTCGAACTCCTTAACACATAATTTCCGAACTCCAGATTTCAGCAAAAAACTAGGTCAGCCTCTTCCCAAATCATTGTACCTTCAATACCATCGTTGGCCTCCATGGCATCCTCATTCCGTCCATTACTCATACATAGAACTCCACCTTCCTTCCTTGGACAACAGAGCGTGATACAGGTTAATGAAAACCCTTATACCAATCGCGACTTCGACTTGTTTTGACATGCTACAGGTTATCGAAATCTTAGCTGTCGAACTCCCCAAAAATACTCCAGTTTAAACGCCTTTACTCAATGACCAACATGCCACAGTCGATGTCCCTAAACTCCCCAGGTCACGTCTTCCTGTTCAAGATCCAATTGGCCATGTCGAGGGTTCAAAGTCCAGAACAACGAAGAACGATTGCACCCCTTTTTCTTTGATTTGTTGAATTGTTTTGTTTTGAGAAATGAAAATCGCGGTTTTGATTTTATCTCGTTGATGGAAATGGGGGGAAAAAGAATGAAGAACGGCGAAGGAAACAAATAAGGGCAGGCTTTGTGTTGTTTTTGTAACACCCCGTATTTTCTGTGAACGTATAAGTAACAAATCAGAGAATAATTAATTTTTAAAAATAAGAATCAAGGGAAACAGGTTGCACCATTGCGTTCGTCTTGAAATTCTGCTTCAAAACGAGTCCGAGTTTTCGAAAAACGGAGTCCGTATGACCAAGTTATGACCCTACGAAGTTTCAGGAATTTAAATAAAATAAAACAGCTCGAAAATAAAGCCAGAAATTCGAAATTCAAACCCAGAGAAGGCTGGCGGGAAAATTCCCGCCCATATACACCCCCAACCAGGTCGATTGGGGAGTCGACTGGGGAGTTGACCCCCCCAACCAGGTCGACTGGGGAGTCAACTGGAGTGTCGACCTCCCCATAACCAGGTCGACTGGGGAGTCGACCTAGGGGTCGACCTGCTCCCGAAACCCAGTTTTTGAATCTGGTTCATTCTGATGTATCCGGTCTCGTTTTTTGTCTAGATTCGTCCGCCTAATCCTTTATAAACAGCCCGCTAGCCTCATTTCATCTACACAATTTCATTCTGTCTATATTTTGCCTCTGTTCTAATTAAAAATAAAAATGGCGTCGCTATCTGCTGGAATCAAAACTTGGACCGATGCATCTTCTTCCAACCTGAATAGAATTAAAAGCTAAATCAAATCTCAAATCAAAGTCTAGAACTACAACAACAATTAAAGATGAGTAATTCAACATTTCTACATCAACAAAAGTTTATAATCCTTTCTTAAAACCACGAAAGGAAAGTACAGTTATTTTCTGCTATAAACTATAACTATAATTGTGACATGATTGTAAATCTAAATTTGAGGTTGTGTACGTTCTGTTCTGATATATTTTACTCTATATCTATTTCTTCTTTTTGTTCTATAGCCAGGCTACCACGAGCCTGCGCCACACTCATAAGAGATTAACGCACGAACGCTAAATTTTGGGACAAATAATAATGCATAATTGGACATGAAACTGTTGCCTATGACTATGATTCATTGACTATGAGACTATTGCCTATGACTATGATTCATTGACTATGAGACTATTGCCTATGACTACGATTCATGACTATGAGACTATTTCCTATGACATTGAATAAGAAACTATTGTGATTAGTCGCCCATGACTATTGTGGTTAGTTGCCTATAACTATTGTAATTAGTTTCTTTTGCCTATTCCCTTAATGATGTTAGAACTCATATTTAGTATGTAACTTTGCTAGTTTATTCCCATTCACTGTTATGTACATCGAGCCTATAGGGCCATTTCATGAGTATTTAGAAGAACTTGTGGAAACATGTTAAACGGGGATTGGGCATAGCTTAATTAAGTAAATCTGGCATAGCAAATATGTTGGCATAATCTGAGTTGGCTATAATAGAGAATGATTTACATGTGTATTAGTCTTGGACATAAATGGTGAACTAGAATATTAAATCTAGTTTTGACATGAACTGTAAATGGGAATATTAAGGCTAAGATTTGGGGCATATAATGTATTATGAATTATGACCTTGATTTGGGCATGTAAGTTTAGGCTAAATTTACGATTAGGCAAGATACGTAAATAGAGTTTTAGATATATGTAATCTGCTAAATCTGTTATCTGATAAATCTGTTAAATTGCCTAATCCGTTATCTGCTAAATCTGTTGAATTGCCTAAACTGTTGAATCTATTATCTGCTAAATCTGTTGAATCGCTTAAACTGCTAGATCTGCTACCTGTTGAATTGTCTGATCTGTTGAAAACTTGATAATGGTATCTGGGTATGGAAATCCGTAGGCTCGACCTAAGATTTAGTAAAACATTGAAATTTGATTAATCTGTTATATCCTATGAAGAAGTTTAATCTGTTAAGTAAAACAGAATTAGTCTGGTATCTAACAAATCTGTATTGGAATGAATTGGCTATGACACGAGGTTAGACTCTGTTTGCGGTAGAAGCCTGCCCGGAACCAACCGGCTTAACCAGCGACCGCAAACTGTCAGTCTAATGTGAGAGGTCGTAGACATAACTAAAATATGCTTAGACATGAGGTTAGGTCTGACTTGTGGCAGAAGTCTGCCCAGAACCGCCCGGCATATCCAGCGGCCACAAGCTACCGACCTAATGTGAGAGGTCTGTGCATTAATATTTAATTAATGCAAATCTGGGATAAATATGATGTCTAAATTGTGTTGGGTGTATAGGGGTAAACCAATTGGACTAATAATTTGACAAACCCGTTTCGTGAATCTGTAGGCCCAATTACAAAGTTAGACAAATCTGTAAATCTGTTAAATCCATATATCTGATCCGTTAGTCTGAAAACTTGTTTGATCGGTGAACTAGTTGATCTGAACTCTGTATGTCTGAACTTGTAAACAAGTTAATGTGAAATCTGTTAGTTTGGGGACACAAGGTTAGGAGGGAAATTACTTGTGTCATCTGTTGTTTGGGACCCATATTAGTCAGTAACCCTTTCTGGTATCAAACTTTGACCCAACAGTAGGTAGGGTCCGGGCACGCTTACTGAACTAATTATAAGCGGTTCATTCTGATAATGGCGAGGGGGTGTTGATGGTGCGTTCCAACCGGGTTATGTGCGTGCATGGATCCCGGTCTGCCTCTGAGGATGTAAGACGTCGTGACATCTGTAAATAGGTCTGTGCCAATTGGTTGTCACTTTAGGGAGTGATACACCCTACTGTGGGGCCGACACAGGGTATTTATGTATTAGGAAGCCGATCGCTTGGGGTAGTGTTTTAGGGTACCCTTAGATCTGTCTGTTTCTGTTGGGTGGTAACACCTGTCTGTTTCTGCGTGGTACCGTCTGTTCGAGTGGTAAAGGCCCATTTACTAGTGTACACCTAATTCTACATTCCGTTTCCATAGTGATTAATCTATTTCTGTTTCTATCTGTTTCTGTTCGGGTGGTAAAGGCCCATTATTAGCACTCTGTTTCCGTCTGTTTCTGTTCGGGTGGTAAAGGCCCATTATTAGCATTATGTTTCTGTCTGTTTCTGTTGGGGTGGTAAAGGCCCATTACTAACATTCTCTTCTATGGAAATTATTCTGTTCCCGTTTCTGTTTCAGTTTAGACATTGGGGTGACACCTAATCCTGTTATACTAGTATTGGTGCAGAGAAATGAAAAGTAATATTATTATGTTTCTTCTGTTTAACCTAAGTACATCTGCTTCTCCTGTTATTGTTATCTCTTATCCAGCTTATTTTCATGTCATAATTATTATTATCTATTCATATGCTTAAAGTCACTGGACTTGCCAGACTTTATGTCTGACCTTGCTTGTTTTTGCCTCTTTCTCTTCCGTTCCCTAGCTTGATCCGGATTTCTTCTGCTTGAAGTACTTAGAGTGCTTAAAGTATGGCTTGACTCCTTATGGCAGCTTCTGTGGGGATTATGATTTTACAATTTTGTACTCTAATGATTTTCTGAACAAGACTGATATTTATGTACTTGAGTTTTTGGTAAAGATGTAACCAAACTGATTTCTGTTTTCCGCTGTAATAAAGTTATAATTTCTCTAGTATTGTTTATCTGTCTTGTAAGTTTCTGTTCTGTCTACTAAAACGCTCCACCAAAGTTAAGGCATTCCCTTTGTGAGTGACCTTAATGGAGGTGGGGTGTTACACTTGGTATCAGAGCTGAAGGTTAACAGATTGGGTAAAGTTTTTGAAAACTATTTTAAAAAAGGTTTTAAAAGGAAGTATTTTCAAAAGTAAAGCCTATTTTTTTTAAAAAAAAAAACATAATCCCCAATAAGCCATATATCTATCTTTTGATCCTCTGTTTGAATCTTTGTTTCCTTCTTTCTCCGGGGCTCCCGGCTTTCTGGGAGGTAACCTCATCGCGGCATGGTTCTGTAGGCTTGATAAGACTACGACACTGGTCAAAGGACAAATAAACGCCCGACTTCCATCTGTAGCCGCAGTAGTCTCGCCTACGGCTAATTTTCTTTCGAGCTTTGTAGGAGTTTCCATGCGATGGAGGCAGCTTTCGAGGGACTTGTCTACGTGTTACACACAGATAGTAAAGATGAGAATGAGGGAGATTGGCTAAGGAGCACAACCCAAGGATGAGAAACTCATGGATATGGACTTTTTTCACAAAGGAGGCAAAAAGGAAACACAAAAGAAGGAAGAAAAGTCTAAAGATAAAGGAGGAGAAAAGTGCTTTACTTATGGAAGCTTGACTCATCTGGACAAGGATTGCCGAAAGAGGGAGGACACTCACTTCAACTATGGTGAGATGGGACACTTCACTTGGGACTGCCCGAAGAAGCGGGGGCCAAGGACATAGGACATGACCTACTTCGGGAAAGCAGGCGAATGCCCTCATTGTTGGTGGATAGGATAGAAGTAGGAAAATTTCCGTAGAGAGTTTAGTTTCCTTATCTTATTATTGAGTTAGAACTCTTTCCGATTATGGCATTCTGATTTCGTAGTCGAGTCTCTGCACTTTAATACTAGTCTTGTTTCTGGTCTGGTTATATACTCAAACCCCATAGGGGTTACGACTCATATGTTGGCGATAGGTTGGGGTTTGAGGGTATCTGTGTTAGGCGTCAAGTCGATTGTAATGCATACATTCTGGATTTTTGAGGGATATGGTGGGATTTTCCCATGCTTAGTTTTCTAAGAATCATTCGATAATCTGATCTGCACTAGTAGTCTGTAAGCATCTGGATATTTCTGAAAAGGTTAAGATTTCCAGTTTTGACATTGTCTAAAGAGGGTAATCCTCTGGGTTTCAATCTGATGTTGATTTCGGTCTTCGGGGCCGATACTTAGGAGAATTATTCTCTCAACCAAGGTCTAATGGGAACCAAGTTTTTATTTTATCTGTGCTCGCTTCCATCATTCGACTATATCCTATCGATCGAGTCTTTGACTTTTAGATAGGAATTCTATGGATGTAAACATGTGTTTGAGACATGTTATGTTTGATGGTTGCAAGTGGATGCAAGTGGTTGCTAGTGGTTGCTCGTGGATGCATATACACACACTAGGCACTAGATCGGCTCGAAAACACTCTCATACTGCATATGGATGTGTGAGCATTTTCAATTTCTGTGGATGCAAAATGATTGACTCATCACATGGATGTTGCATATGAATGAATGGTTGTCACTCATATAAGAATAATATGTATCAAATAGGAAAATTGCATACATGTGGGACTCATGACACTGACATAGGTCACATTAAGGAGGTCAACTGAATCAGTGGACCGCCTGATCTTTGCATTAGATAACGAACATATACACACACTTTTGCATATGTTCATACAACATTAGAAGTTTTCTAAGGACAATGGATACTTGTGGATGATGGTTGAGTAGATGGATAACTGGATGGTAGGACACATTCTTCTTAACTTGAAGATTTCGGGGACAAAATCCTTTAAGGAGGGGAGAATGTAACACCCCGTATTTTCTGTGAACGTATAAGTAGAAATCAGAGAATAATTAATTTTTAAAGTTAAGAATCAAGGGAAACGGGTTGCGCCATTGCGTTCGTCTCGAAATTCTGCTTGAAAACAAGTCCGAGTTTTCGAAAAACAGAGTCCGTATGACCAAATTATGACCCTCCGAAGTTTCAGGAATTTAAATAAAATAAAACAGCTCGAAAATAAAGCTAGAAATTCGAAATTCAAACCCAGAGAAGGCTGGAGGGAAAATTCCAGCCCATATACCCAGGTCGACTAGGGAGTCGACCCCCCCCCCCAACCAGGTCGACTGGGGAGTCGAACCCCCTCCCCAACCAGGTCGACTAGGGAGTCGACTGGGGTGTCGACCTCCCCATGACCAGGTCGACTGGGGAGTCGGGTCGACCTGCTCCCGAAACCCAGTTTTTGAACCTGGTTCATTCTACTATATCCGGTCTCGTTTTCTGTCTAGATTCGTCTGCCTAATCCTTTATAAACAGCCCCCTAGCCTCATTTTCTCTACACAATTTCATTCTGTCTATATTCTACCTCTGTTCTAATTAAAAATAAAAATGGCGTCGCTACTCTGCTGGAATCAAAACTTGGACTGATGCATCTTCTTCCAACCTGAATAGAATTAAAAGCTAAATCAAATCTCAAATCAAAGTTTAGAGCTACAACAACAATTAAAGAGGAGTAATTCAACATTTCTGCATCAACAACAGTTTATTATCCTTTCTTAAAACCACGAAAGGCAAGTACAGTTATTTTCCTCTATAAACTGTAACCATAATTTTGACATGATTGTAAATCTGAATTTGAGGTTGTGTACGTTCTGTTCTGATATATTTTATTCTGTGTCTCTTTCTTCTTTCTGTTCTATAGCCAGGCTACCACGAGCCTGCCCACATCTCATAAGAGATTAACGCACTAACGCTAAATTTTGGGACAAATAATAATGCATAATTGGACATGAAACTATTGCCTATGAGTCTATTGCCTATGACTATGATTCATTGACTATGAGACTATTGTCTATGACTATGATTCATTGACTATGAGACTATTGCCTATGACTATGATTCATTGACTATGAGACTATTGCCTATGACTACGATTCATGACTATGAGACTATTTCCTATGACATTGAATAAGAAACTATTGTGATTAGTCGCCCATGACTATTGTGGTTAGTTGCCTATAACTATTGTAATTAGTTTCTTATGCCTATTCCCTTAATGATGTTAGATCTCATATTTAGTATGTAACTTTTCTAGTTTATTCCCATTCACTGTTATGTACATCGAGCCTATAGGGCCATTTCATGAGTATTTAGAAGAACTTGTGGAAACATGTTAAACGGGGATTGGGCGTAGCTTAATTAAATAAATCTGGCATAGCAAATATGTTGGCATAATCTGAGTTGGCTATAAAAGAGAATGATTTACATGTGTATTAGTCTTGGACATAAATGGTGAACTAGAATATTAAATTTAGTTTTGACATGAACTGTAAATTGGAATATTAAGGCTAAGATTTGGGGCATATATTGTATTATGAATTATGACCTTGATTTGGGCATGTAAGTTTAGGCTAAATTTATGATTAGGCAAGATATGTAAATAGAGTTTTAGATATATATAATCTGCTAAATCTGTTATCTGCTAAATCTGTTAAATTGCCTAATCCGTTATCTGCTAAATCTGTTGAATTGCCTAAACTGCTAAATCTGTTATCTGCTAAATCTGTTGAATCGCTTAAACTGCTAGATCTGCTACCTGTTGAATTGTCTGATCTGTTGAAAACTAGAAAATGGTAATCTGGGTATGGAAATCTGTAGGCTCGACCTAAGATTTAGTAAAACATGGAAATTTGATTAATCTGTTATATCCTATGAAGAAGTTTAATCTGTTAAGTAAACAGAACTAGTCTGGTATCTAACAAATCTGTATTGGAATGAATTGGCTATGACACGAGGTTAGACTCAGTTTGCGGTAGAAGCCTACCCGGAACCAACCGGCTTAACCAGCGACCGCAAACTGTCAGTCTAATGTAAGAGGTCGTAGGCATAACTAAAATATGCTTAGACACGAGGTTAGGTCTGGCTTGTGGCAGAAGTCTGCCCAGAACTGCCCGGCATATCCAGCGGCCACAAGCTACCGACATAATGTGAGAGGTCTGTGCATTAATATTTAATTAATGCAAATCTGGGATAAATATGATGTCTAAATCATGTTGGGTGGATAGGGGTAAACCAATTGGACTAATAATTTGACAAACCCGTTTCGTGAATCTGTAGGCCCAATTACAAAGTTAGACAAATCTGTAAATCTGTTAAATCCGTATATCTGATCCGTTAGTCTGAAAACTTGTCTGATCTGTGAACTAGTTGATCTAAGCTCTGTATATCTGAACTTGTAAACAAGTTAATCTGAAATCTGTTAGTTTGGGGACACAAGGTTAGGAGGGAAATTACTTGTGTCATCTGTTGTTTGGGACCCATATTAGTCAGTAACCCTTTCTGGTATCAAACTTTGAACCAACAGCAGGTAGGGTCCGGGCACGCTTACTGAACTAATTATAAGCGGTTCATTCTGATAATGGCGAGGGGTGTTGATGGTGCGTTCCAACCGGGTCATGTGCGTGCATGGATCCCGGTCTGCCTCTGAGGATGTAAGACGCCGTGACATCTATAAATAGGTCTGTGCCAATTGGTTGTCACTTTAGGGAGTGATACACCCTACTGTGGGGCTGGCACTGGGTATTTATGTATTAGGGAGCCGTTCGCTTGGGGTAGGGTTTTAGGGTACACTTAGTTCTGTCTGTTTCTGTTGGTACCGTCTGTTTCTGTTGGGTGGTAACACCTGTCTGTTTCTGCGTGGTACCGTCTGTTCAAGTGGTAAAGGCCCATTTTCTAGTGTACACCTAATTCTACATTCCGTTTCCGTAGGGATTAATCTGTTTCTGTCTGTTTCTGTTCGGGTGGTAAAGGCCCATTATTAGCACTCTGTTTCTGTCTGTTTCTGTTCGGGTGGTAAAGGCCCATTATTAGCATTCTGTTTCTGTCTGTTTCTGTTGGGGTGGTAAAGGCCCATTACTAACATTCTCTTCTGTGGAAATTATTCTGTTCCCGTTTCTGTTTCAGTTTAGACATTGGGGAGACACCTAATCCTGTTATACTAGTATTGGTGCAGAGAAATGAAAAGTAATATTATTCTGTTTCTTCTGTTTAACCTAAGTACATCTGCTGCTCCTGTTACTGTTATCTCTTATCCAGCTTATTTTCATGTCATAATTATTATTATCTGTTTATATGCTGAAAGTCACTGGACTTGCCAGACTTTATATCTGACCTTGCTTGTTTTCGCCCCTTTCTCTTCTATTTCCCCCCCAGGTTTTCCAAGGAGGGAATACTTTAGCTTGATCCAGAATTCTTCTGCTTGAAGTACTAAGAGTGCTTAAAGTATGGCTTGACTCCTTATGGCAGCTTCTGTGGGGATTATGATTTTACAGTTTTGTACTCTGATGATTTTCTGAACAAGACTGATATTTATGTACTTGAGTTTTTGGTAAAGATGTAACCAAACTGATTTCTGTTTTCAGCTGTAATAAAGTTATAATTTCTCTAATATTGTTTATCTGCCTTGTAAGTTTCTGTTCCTTCTACTAAAACGCTCCACCAAAGTTAAGGCATTCCCTTTGTGAGTGACCTTAATGGAGGTGGGGTGTTACAGTTTCGATTTTGATATGTGAAAATGAAAAGAGGCATTTTTAAATCTCCTTGAACTTGAGAACGATCCACAGACGAACACAAAAAAAGAAATGAGATTAAGGAGATGTCGCGTTTATATAGAAGAAGAATACTTAGTGATTAACGAATTTACTCTCCGTAAAGTACAATATTTTTAATGTGATTAGATTTTTTTTACTTCGATTTGCTCTCGTATTTAATACGATTCGATATAAAGCGATTTTTTTATTCTTTTTAGATTGATATCGATTTGATTTCGAACCTATCCACAATCAAATAACTCGGGGTCCGTTAATTTAAATCACGAACCGCTATTCTAGCGTACTGACCAACATTTCAATATAATAACCCTATTCTGAACATAACAGTGAATGTTCTGAAATTTAATTTCAACATATATACCATATTAAATTAATATAATATAATATAAATTCGAAAAACACAAATTCTTTGATAATAAATTATTATTTATTATCATATATATCAAATAAAATTCCTACTTATCATCTGAATCATTTTGATTCAGTTTTTTAACTTTGATTTCAATTATATTTTGAATTACAATAATTCGATATATTCTAAATTAAATTATATTCGATTATTAAATCGATAACTCAATATAAAAATTAATTAATATTATCAACTAAATATTTAAAAAATATATTAAATATTTAAAATTAATCGATGAAAAATTGGGTCGTTACATTCTTCCCCCTTAAAAGAATTTCGTCCCCGAAATAACTATGTAGGAAAAATGCCTTAAATCCATTTATTTTCAAACTCACTTATGTTGAAACTCAACACTTTATACTTCTGCAATTTTAGTTCTACCAAACTTTTGGTTTCCTTTTACATCGCACATCCTATACGCTCACATTCATTTAATCTAAACAGTTTACAATCAATACATTCATATTCAATTCATATTCCATTCGTACGCATTTAAATTTATTCAAATTGATTTTGATCAATTTATTCACTTCGATCCATTTAACTTGCTTAAGTTAAATTTAAATTCCAGAATTCAAATCCCTGGGTTTTTATTTAAATCCTTTTGAAATCCCATAAATAAATATATTTATTTCCATTTCAAATTCAAAACATTTGAATTTTCAAACTAACTTGTTTTCTTTCAACAAATTTTCATCAAAACTTTTCTAAGATAGCAATCCATCACTTAAAAACTCGAAAATGAACACTGATGATGCTGCAGTCATTATCAGAATTATTTTCCAGCCACTGAGGTAAGTTCAGTGCTTTATTACTTTCAAAATCCATTGAAATGGTTTCTACTCAAAATACTTTTAAAACAAAGCTATATTATCCTAATATACTTCAGGAAATATTTTCCAACTTCCCAGGATTTAAATTCCAAATTCTGGTTTGAATTCATTTTTAGTTCGTCTCAATTGTATATTTCATTTATATACAAATTATATTTGGTTAGACATAACCATTCCAATTTTTATAGTCTCATTTGATTATAATAATATCAACCAACACATCCATATATTATAATACTTTCACAAAATTATTCCTTCTATCAAAATAGAATTTTGAGTAAAATTATTTCATTTACCCACTTAAAACAATATTGTGTCAAATTTCTCTGTTCAAGTGTTTAGAAATTCCTATCGACTTCGTGGCGTCCCACGATTCGATCAGAATTCATAAACCACTCAACAGACAAGTCAACACTATATAAAACAATTTTTATATAAATTAACAAATAGACCCTCTCGTATATATACACTCAACTCGTTCTAGGGTACTGCTGACCGTATCTATAATGAGCATAACCCCATCAAGCCTAGGTATTCGCTCAACCTAAGCTCTGATACCAACTATAATGGCCCGAATTTCCGTACCCTTTGAGTTGACTAATAACACCACACGTCCAACCCAAATGACACAGAAATACGAATCAATAGTAGAAAGAAGTTAGAAGATGAGGAATAGAAAGAAAGAAAAGTTAGAATAGAAGAAAAACGAAGAACACAAACCTCACAGCGGAACGAATAAAATGTATTAAATAACATAACTTTTGAAATACAAATCAGTAACCGTATATACATACCATTATCAGAGCATAACAGGTATTCCTGGAAAAGTTATAAACACATGTTTCCAGATACAACATAGTACACAGCGGAAATATGATAGTCTATAGCTAACTGCTGAAGCCTCCTGCTTCCAGATCTTCCAAGTGAATCTGAAAAATCCCGACTATTTGACTGCCCGTACAAATTTGGGCACCCAAGAGTTTAGGGAAAACAAAAAACAAAATAAACTCTGGGTCAGTCATAGGACTGGTGTGAGTAAACTCCAATCATTTGTTTAACTTAAAAAAATCCTTTCGAAAAAAAATGATAATTGCAAGACCGATCCACACATAAACACGGATGGTTTTTACCTTACGATAGCCCAACCTATTTTTGATATCAAATCCAGTGATATTATAATAATGTCTACATCAAACAAATAGAATCTAGCGGAACGCTTGCATCTCACGCTCCATATATAATATAAAACCAAAAACCGCAGGGCGCTTATTGGAGATTGGATTTCCAACATAACAAGGTATGGAACCACCTTCCGATAGTGTATCTCTAGAGGAGAATACACTGGGTTTAACAAGAACATCTTGCAACCCGGCCCATACATGACCGACCACTCATTTTGCTTGAGTGTATCGAATGTATATCACCAACGGTTGGGATCAGCAACCATTTCCCGAATGGGACAACATCGAATAGAATAAGGAATTAAATGAATTTTTCTAGATAGGTGATAATACACCCTAATGGGAACGACCCACATAGCCATGCTGCCTGCTCGATTTTTGTCATTTCCCAGTTGTTAAGGCTAGAAGCTACGATTTCTTATCATTCATTGATAGCACCATCACTTTGAATGGCACATTGTCAGATCCGTAAATCATTAATTGATTTGCACAAATATATTCTGGATATTATGCTAAGAGAATAAATTCTCTGCCACCATATATATCTATACATACCAGCATATGCGATCATTGGAAATACTCTGTCAGACATTCGTCCATTTACGTTCGTTCTGGGATTGAACGAAACCGAAGGCACCATTTCTATTAATAGAAAAAGTCCTTGCACTTTACTCTGTCTTCTATTATCTTCATATAATCTGATTCGCAACGTTACTGTCAATACGGAGTGGTTCACGGATAATAATCCAACCGGTCTCTCCTTGTTGACAATGATATTGGCAAACACTTCGATAGTCGGTTATTTAACTATCGAAGAAAAACAAACATCCATTAATAGCATCAAACAATCACTGGGGTCTTAATTAATTTTTCATAAATTAAATCACTATTCCATTTCCTTATCAATATTTGTTAACCAAATATTTTAAACTATCATCTTGGCCCTTTTTGCCATTTGGAAAACATTTCCATATATCGCCTCCTTTGATTTTCTATACATAGAAAATATCTTCTATTTATAATTGGAAACCATTCCAATTACTTATCTCTTTCACGCCCATTCATTTCTACACTCAGGAAATATTTATTTATTATATTTCCAAAATTTCACTTCCTTGGGTTAAAACGAATGTTGTGTAAAACATCGTTACAACAACCCAAAATACTGCATTCAACTAACTCTTATTCAGACATTTCTCTTCGAGACTGGATCTTGCTATTTATCGGTCGAAAATGAAATCAATTAAGTTAGGGTATAACTGCCTCTCAGGACCTTGACCGAAAACATCATTAACTTCAAAACAGACAAAACCACTTACCTCGAATAATCCACATCATATAAAGCCAATTATTCATTTTTAAAACGTATATACATTTCTCTTTCTATTACCAGACTATCGATTTCCTTTTTGTTTATAATATTCTATTTTAAATTTGTTTCCTTATCGAATTCAATATATATTGATTTTTTAGTTATCCAATTTTCTTTCAAGTATTCTAACTCCTTAAATTTCTGGAAAATTTCGCCATAACCTCCTTTGTACAGGTCAATAAATCAAACCTCAACTCGCCTCTCTAAGCCCTTTCCATTCAAAATGAAAATAAAAAAAGCCAAGTGGCTTGTCGATTCGGCGCATAAAAACTCATATGGAATTTAAACGTGTACCTTTTTGTCGGGCACACGAATTATAAATCTTCATAAACTTCATTCCATACCTTTCTAATCCATATACTTCCATTCCTAATTTATTCCAACTCAATCTGGCCATTTTAACTCGATTCGCTAATTTATTCTTTAATCAGCTCGTTTGCTCATTACATTTTTTCTATTTTAACATATCACGTTCAAATATATTTTAACTTGCTTATTACCATTCAAATCCCATTTTCAATTCAAATTCCATATTTTATTTCGAATATGGATTTACAATCTCCTTTTCTGATCCAAAGTTCAATTTCGATTTCGAATTCCATTAACTAATTTTTTTCTTCAAATTAGTTAATTCAATTCAACAATTAAAAATCTGATTTTTGTTTCAAAAATCAGTTCACTTACTCCACTTGAGTGCATACTTATTTTACAACTCAAATCTGAATTTTCTTATGGAAATTCGGATTTTATTTGTTTAAAATCCTTTTATTTATTTAAATAAACCGTTATGGTTTTATAATGGTTATGGCGCTGTTTTTCTGAAAAATTGATTTTGACGTAGCTCAAAATCTATAAGATGAGATTCAGATTTTTCTCTTCCATTAGAAAACTATTATTCAAATGGTCCTGACAATTCTTGTTTCAAAGAATTCCGACTTAAATTGAGTCCTGTATACTCAATTGAAGTTTGAAACGCCAATTTACGAACTGCAGCGCTGCGGCGAGTTCGTTTTAATTATATTTAAATGTAAATGTTTAAATTTCTTTTATAAATAAATTTCAACTCCATCCTAATATATTTTAATATAATCTAATTTTCCCAAATCAACTGAATATTTCCAATTATCTAAAATCGTCGATTTTTCATTACTTGGTTATAATTTATTTATACTTGATTTGCTATATTAAATTCCAATTCCCTTTTATAAATAAATTATTTCTAAAATTTGATATAATCGAATTCTAATTATAAATCCTCAGATTTATCTCAATTCAGTTTATTATTCCAAATTCCCGAATAAAATATATCGTTCCCTTTTCGAAAAGTTTTCAAATCCCTTTTTAAATTCATAGTTGAATTTAAAAATGCCAAATATATCTAATGATAATTATCTCACCTTATTTATAAAAATCATTTATGAATTTCCCTTCCTTGTTTTATATATACTAAAACAAGTTCTTATTCCAAAACCCTTTTGGAGTTCTATTCCTATTGGAATATTTTATTCTTACAACTTATAAATAAAATTGTAGAATCTATTTTCACTTTTAATTATAGTTTCTATCTAACACAAATTTAATGCCCATTCTAGAAATAATTTAGTTTTCCAAATTCGACATAATCGAATTCATATCATAAATCCGTTTGGATTTATTTTAGTTCAACTTATATTCCGAACCTTGGAATAAATTTCATCGTTTCCCTTTTAACGAAATTCCCAATTCAATTTAAATTCATATTTGAATTTAAATATTTTAAATTATCCAAATGGTAATTTTTCACCTTTCTTTAAAAACATAGTTTATATTACCTGTTTATATAGTAAAACAAGTCTCATCTCAAATCCATTTGAAATTATAATTTCTACCTTGGAAAAATAAATTTCCCTTTTATAATTCACACTTGTATTTACATTTTCCCCATTATCCAATGATTATTTGTTTCCCTTCATTTATAAACAACGTTTATAAATTCACTTCAGTTCCCTGATTACCTAATGAAAATCATTCCATTTTATTTATAACAATGTTTATAAATTTACTTCAATTTCCTGGTTATTTAATTTATAAACATCGTTTATAAATTTCAATACTTTTTTAAAACAAATTAATATTTCTATAGCTCATTAAAAATTCAAATTTCTATTTTTTAAAAATAGATTTCTCCTTTTAAATCTCAAATATCATTTTCACGATATTTTTATATATATTAACATTTTGGCCCCAGTGATATTTAAACAATCAAACCACTCAATGATCAATCAACACATCACATACCATGATATATGTGAAACAAACAAATAATAATATTTTTGAGGAATCCAGTTGGATCCCTCCAACCTGTTTTTCCTACATCCACAGACGTTAGCCAACATAAATAATACCCATCCTGCTTCGAGGCAAGTTATCGCGGTATGCAGGTCATCCATTATCATAGCGTGGGGCGTATAGGGTCATCCGCTAATGATACTGTGGGCATCCGCTAATGATACTGCGGGAATCCAACCACCAATATATATATATATAATAACCACGAACCAATCCTAAATAACTATTACTTATTTTATAGCAATAATAATATTTTAATGCAACCAAACAACCATCAAACAATTATTTTAAACGACTAAAAATAATTCTAAATAATAAATTGAGTGACATTTACTCACCGTGATTTGCAGTTGCTATCAACGTGATCATTTTGATTAATAGAAATTTTCCTTAGCTCGAATGAATTCCATTCTGGATCTATATCATAATGATTGTCGACATGATTTCAAAGAAGTTCGTTTCATTTGTTTCTAATCACGTATGTAATAAATATTAATGTTACATGTTCATGTAGGTCTAAAATTATTTATAATTAACTTTAATTATTGTGATAAGTTAATTACCTTCCTAAACCATACTTCTGCAGCCTAGGTTCGAATTCACGGTCTATAGAAAACAAGAACTGATACCTTCTCCACATCGACTCTCCTCCTCTTCCTATTGCTATGTATTTTTATTAACCAATAATACTTAAAGAGCTTTAATCCCCTACTCTCTTCCCCGAGTACTACTGCTACAAGCTCGAACTTCACTGCCCCAGTCCACACTCCAAAAATCCCCTTCTGTAATTCAGCACCCACTAAAATTGGACATCGACTTCGAACTCCTTAACACATAATTTCCAAACTCCAGATTCCAGCAAAAACCTAGGTCAGCCTCTTCCCAAATCATCGTACCTTCAATACCAATGTTGGCCTCCACGACATCCTCATTTCGTCCATTACTCATACATAGAACTCCACCTTCCTGCCTTGGACAACACAGCGTGATACAGGTTAATGAAAACCCTTCTACCAATCGCGACTTCGACTTGTTTTGACATGCTACAGGTTATCGACATCTTAGCTGTCGAACTCCCCAAAAATGCTCCAGTGAAACGCCTTTACTCAATGATCGACATGCCACAGTCGATGTCCCTAAACTCCCCAGGTTGCGACTTCCTACTCAAGATCCAATTGGCCATGTCGAGGGTTCGAAGTCTATAACAGCGAAGAGCGATTGCACCCCTTTTTCTTTGATTTGCTGAGTCGGTTTGTTTTGTAATATGCAAATCACGGTTTTGATTTTATCTCATTCATGAAAAAGGAGGGATAAAGAATGAAGAATGGAGAAAGAAACAAATAAGGGCAGGCTTTGTTTTGTTTCGATTTTGATCTGTGAAAATGAAAAGAGGCATTTTTAAATTTCCTTGAACTTGAGAACGAACCATAGAAGAACACACAAAAAAAGAAATGAGATCAAGGAGATGTCGCGTTTATATAAAAGAAGAATACTAAGTGATTAAGGAATTTACTCTGCGCAAAGTACACTATATTTAATGTGATTAGATTTTGTTTTGACTTCGATTTGATCTCGTATTTAATACGATTCGATATAAAGCAATTTTTTTATTCTTTTTAGATGGATTTCGATTTGATTTTGAACCTATCCACAATCAAATATCTTGGGGTCAATTAATTTAAACCACGAACCGCTATTCTAGCGTACCGACTGACATTTCAATATAATAACCCTATTCTGAACTCTACAGTAAATATTCTGAAATTTAATTTCAACATATATACCATATTAAATTAATATAATTTAATTTAAATTCGAAAACCACAAATTCTTTGATAATAAATTATTATTTATTATCGTATATATCAAATAAAATTCCTACTTATCATCTGAATCATTTTGATTCAGTTTTTAACTTCGATTTCAATTATATTTCGAATTACAATAATTTGATATATTCTAAATTAAATTATATTCGATTATTAAATCGATAACTCAATATAAAAATTAATTTATATTATCAACTAAATATTTAAAACAAATATTAAATATATAAAATTAATCGATCAAAAACTGGGTTGTTACATAATTAATCAATTAATTAAACCTATGCTTTATAGGTGTTAATGCCCATTTTACCCAATTATTTTATTATCAGTCCAATTACGTTTATATTCAAATTATGCCACTATTAACCTTTTTCCCCCGTTCCCTAACTAACGCACTCACAAAATTGGCAGCATGCCTAGGCTAGATAATGGCCTAGTCATAAACGATAAAAGGGAAAGGTAATGACAAAGGTGAATGTTCTAACATGACTAACATAAATATATACTAACATGGTGATAAGGTGAACATATACATACATATTGGCATGGACATGTAATTGTCATCATAAAAGGGTGGGCATAAAAATAGATCTAGTGAAAAGGGTAATGATAAAACTAGATCTAACATAGTTAGGATGAACAGATCCAAATAAGAATTCCTATGTCCAATAATAACAGATCTCAATTAATCACAACATGTTGATCTAGATCTAAACAAAGGTTTAACTGTCCAAATTTACCACAAACTTAGAGAAAAGGTAAGATCCACATATGTGACATGATGAATTAACCACAAAAGGATTAGATCTAAAGAAAATAGTTCTAACATAGTACAAGTTAAGATCCCAAATACGACATCACAAGTGAATTAGATCTATAGAAGTAGATCTAGCAAAGTACAAGTTAAGATCCCAAATATGACATCATAAGTGAATTAGATCTATAAAAGTAGATCTAGCATAGTACATGCTAAGATCCCAAATACGACATCACAATGAATTAGATCTATAGAAGTAGATCTAGCATTGTACAAGATAAGATCCAAGGATATCATAGATTCAAAATTTACAACAGATCTAATATGATAAATATTGAGATAAGCCATAGAATATTATAGATTCACAAAATACGATAAATCCAAAATGATTTAATCATAGGTGTATATCCAAATCATAGTCATAACATGTTTACTTTTAATCATTTAAACCTAAAAGTAACTATACTCACAAGGATTGGATCTGTGATGATAGAAGGAGAAACCTGAAATTTGAATCTCAGATCTATACTTGAGGCGCTTGATTTGTAGAAGAAGAAAGGGTTAGATTCAGTTCAAGCACTGACGACATCCGACCTCCATTGGTTTTAATATGAGAAAACAAGAGAAATGAAGATATATTTATAGCTGCCAGCCTCCAGAATTCGAATGTCACCTCAGCCCTAGGGTGAACTGGTCATGGGTAGACACCCACTTGAAAAAGGTCCGGATACCCATAAACTAATATGGGCGCACTTTACAGGTGCGCAAGTGTAAAAATTCCCTGGTGCACTTGTCAACTGCGCCAGTTGTTTTCGCTCTTTTCGCCAAATTTCTATTGTCCATAACTTCTTCATACGTTATCCGATTTACGCAAACCAGTTGTTAATCTTGACCAAAATTTCGAAGTGAACGCAATTACGTAATCCATTTCCCTTAATCCTGGATGTTAAATTAATTATTATTTAATTTATCCTCTTTAGTGTAGTTTAACATGAGGTGTTACACCATATCTAACACCCACGGTGTTATCGGTAAATTTAATTACCATTTCACGTTCAAATCTAATTAAAGATTTAACTATCACCTAGAGTAAAACTGGTGGTACTCCATTCTCGATCATTTCATGAATTCGATAAATTTAATTATCCCATTCTCATTCCATTCTAATTAAAGATTCATTAAAACTCCAACTTGGTTTTAATATCTTAAATCAATACTTTATGATTTTTTAACTTTCTGGAAATTAACCCTATCTTTCTCTAGGTTAAAGAATCGATGTTATTAAAAACACAGTTCACAATAAACGCAAATCATCTTCCATAAAAATGGAATCTTCAGGGAAATCCAATAGTATATAATCGATATAAATTTCCGGATAAAAAGAGCACTATAAACAGAATAACAGCTAGGCCTTTTAAATTCCATATATAGTAACGGTCTTCCTTCACAGAAGCTCATCTCGATTAGTACTAAATCGAATTCCCTTCAATTACAATTTAATCTATTAAATTGGAAAACTTTTCTTTGTAAAATTCCATTAATCTTATTTAAAAGATTATATATTCGAAATCATATCTTCATTGTTAATTGGGTTAAAGAATGAATGTTATTCAAAACATTATTCACGATAAACCCAAAAATCCAATTTCAATTCAACTCGAATTAAATATTAATTAATTGGTAAACTTCTCTAAATCATATTTAAAAGATTTATTCTTTTCTCAACTGGATTTAAGAACAGTTTTATTAAAGACATCATTCACGACAAACCCAAAATCCAATTTGATATTAAATACAAGGCTTTAAATAGAAATTATATTGGCTTATATTCAATATTAAATTCTGAAACCAACAAATATCGTATTTGGAATAATAATATATATATCTTCCAAATTCCTCAATAATATCCGTATAATCACAGAATCCAATACCGAAATATTCTGAAGAATATTTCCATTCAAAACCGTTCCAATTCGTACGTTGGAAAAATTCTGGTTATTTTAAAACCCATTTTCAATCCAATTTATTATTTCTAATAATAATTGGATTATTATTCTAGTTAATAACTAGTTCATTTTGATAAAAATATCTTTTATCTTTTCAAATATGGAATTTTTCACCCAGACTCTTTCCAAATCATTTATTATGATTTTACACAATTTTTCCATATTTTTAATAATTTTATTAAGGCCCTTATAGTCGGTTTCCAATATCGACCACGAACTGCATCATAGCGACCTTTTGTAAAATTGATTTGGACATAATTCCAAATCCAACCATTAGATTTCAAAACTCTTATAATCATTGGAAAGCTCTTTTCGACACGAACCTATCGCTTTTAGGAGAATCCGACAATCAGATCTCCCGTTACGTCCATTTGAAGTTAGTGGTCAAAATTCGCGAATGGTCGCTGCGTGGCGCGTTCCATTCAGGCCATTATAAATATAATACATATATCACTGATTTCCATTTAAAACATATTTTATAAATATCGTTTTAAAACATTTTCAACTTTATTTTCAATTTTAAATCAGAATTGAATATTCCATATCATTATAATATTAAAATGATAATATTTTCAAAATATCTTATTTTGAAATCCATTTCCCTTTCGTATTCTTTATAAAATGAATAAAACCGATCGATACACCCGTTTGGGTTAAAATGGCATTTAACTACTTAACTCGGTTTCACTTTTCAATATTTTTGTGTCCATCCAAAATCGGACATCAAAATCATAATTTTATTCTTCATTGAATATTATTTTAAAATATTCGTTATTTTCAAATTGGAATGTGACTCAACCAATTACCATATAATTTTAATTATATGGATTTCATACACCACATGTATTCAGCAATAATAATAAACAATCATTAAACATTCATGCAACATCCAAAGTTCATTCTACAACTGTATAAGCATTAAAATAAATAAATAACGCTCACCACAGTCAGTCAACCCATCGATTGACATATGACTAAACATTGGGATTAATGTATGTCAAATATCATCCAATACCTATGTGGGGTTTCAACCACCAAATACTGATTATTATTTGTGCAGTTGGGCGATGTGTAAAATTTAGTGTCCCAATCAATATCAGATAAATAGGTGTACATAAATAAGTCGTCCAACATGTAAATGAATATTTGTTTCAATTTCTTTTTAGGAAAATTTTATATACATTTTATGTAAATAATTTATATATTTCAGTTTTAGAAAAATTCGGCATTATAACGGTGTGATATTAGAATCGGAATAATGTCTAGCATTATCCATTTCCTGATATTGGTTCGCGCCATACACAACAATCAATCAATCCAATAATACCACAATACAGTCAATTTTTCCACAACACAATCATGCATATCACACAAATCATCCAGGGTTTATACAAAAGTAGTGACAGGAGCTACTACGCTCCATTTACAAATTATATAATAACAAAATGAAAATAGTTTGAGTGAGGGCGTTCTCACTTTGGTTTCCATTCCGCCAGTCTTTAATTGACGGTTTTGGTTCCGTTCGGGTTTGTATTTACCCCAAATTGGACCCAGTTAGTTTGGTTGTGAAGCTCTCGACTCCACGGTCAAAACGGATCCAGTTTCATGCAGTTTAGAGTTTGTAGCAAAAAGTTATTAGCATCTAAAGTTTAATTACATAATTAAAATTTACTAAAATATAATACCAAATTAACAATGTTTTAAGAAAACGTTGCTGTTTCCCTTTCCATCATTCAAAAAAACCTGAAACCCGTCGTTCCCTTTGAAGCTCGTGAAACCCAAAACCCTCATCCCTATTGACCTCGATTTTTGCGCTCTACCGATGACCTGCTGCCGATCCAAGACAACCACATGACAGCGCCCAATCCCCTCCTCCTTCGCCTGCAGTGGTGGCGAGTTCGGTTGCCTCTGGCGCCGCAAAAACTAGTGCGACGGCGGCCAGTTAGGGGGAGAAATTCTCCCAAAATATAGCACGAAACCCAATCATTCAAGTATGGATTTGAAGAATAAGGAAAGCTCTATGATTTGAATTGACAATCAAATTCGAAACAATTTGAAAGTTATTTGGGAAGGAAATATCTACTGACGGTGGCCATCGAAATGAATAACTGGCGGCTGAACGTTGAATGATAATTATAGTTTTAATTTTAGTTTATATATATACATATATTTTTTAATTATTTTAATTTCAAAAATACCTGTTTATCCGTTCGAACTCCAAATCAATCCCAACGACTATCGCTCTAGCCAAATACCACCATTCCAGACACAATGGGATATGTTTCGTAAGCCAATTCTACTGTTTCGATCAGTTTTCATCAAAATTAAAATATAGATCAATATATATTGAATTTGAACGTACATTTTAATTTACCGGGGCCACATACTAACTCCAAAAATTCCAGAAAAATAAATCTAGCTACGTTTTGACGATACGGTCCCAACAAAACTAATTTCGTCGAATTTGGAGACCGTTTGAAAAATGGTCTTTTTCTGGTCGATTTAATTTAAATGGAAATTACCAAACACATTTAAATTTACCATGCTCACATATTAATTCCAAAAATTATGAATTTTTAAACCTGTCTATAATTTGACACTTCGGATCCAACAAAAGTGGTTTCATTGAAAATGGAGGTCGTTTGCAAAATGGCTATTTTTAAGGGCTATATATAATATAAATATATATATAAATTCCATAGCTACTATTTTAAATTTTAAACTGGACATAACTTATAATTTATAAAGTCAGTTTCTTACATTCGTTGGAAAGATATAATTAAATGGATTTTAAGACATAACTTATAATTTATAAAGTCAGTTTCTTACATTCGTTGGAAAGATATAATTAAATGGATTCTAACGTTTCTTGTTTTACTGAAATCCGATTTATTTTGAATCCCGTATATTCATTTGAAATTTAAAATCGAATTTTCAAACTACCGCGCCATTTCAGGCTCGTTTTATAATTAAAATAAATTTATACATTCTAACTTCGATTTAAATAAATTTTTAGTCGTTATTATTAAAATAAACCATTTTAAATATTCAAAATATTTTAAAATAGCTATTATAAAATTTTAAATTGGTTCAGAAATTCCGGGTCGTTACAATGACTCTGGAAAAAACCATGGTGTTTAAGCAATCAACGACAGCATTTAAAAACGCTGCTAAAAACCCTTCAATACACCGGCCGACCGACCAGTAACCGACCGACCCAATCCTTCCCCTTACAACAGGACCGATCGGCCCCGTATCAATCTTATGGCCGACCGACCCTCTCAAGATTGATCCAAACTCGACCGAACACATACTTCCATCAGTAACGAAACTAACCCGACCAGAATAAGCAAGACTAATAGACCCAACCCCATGCGACCGATCCAATCCACTCCGGCTGACCCAACTACCGGCTCTCTTCATTACTCCAGCCAACCGCTTCCTTGATCACGACCGACCCGCGTCCTCCTTTTAGGACCGACCTAACCCAATCAAGACGTACCCGACCCATTCGAGACCGTCCCAACTCTTGTACTACCCTTGTACTTCGTGACCGACCAGAAGCACGACCAACTAGGACGAGGCCGATCCATTTCCTGCACATTCCAATCCAACTCCGATTTTAACCAAAAGTTCGCCAAATGATAAATTCGACAAAACCAACTCGTCCAACTCATCAAACATGATCACAAACATGATACGAAATCACCAGAAACATGAAAACAACGATTTTCATCGTAAGTTATATAAATTTCACCAAAATCATGATAAATAAATCATATGAACAAATTTATGGATCTAACTTGCATAAACATAGCATAAAAATTACTGGTTTAAACTTGCTAAATTAGGTCCTAGGGTGATTCATATGAAAATGTACTTACCATGGTGCAGATCTACGAGAAAACACTTGAATTTGATGAAAAACATGATCAAACATTCATATACTTAATTGAATCCATGTGAGAGATGCATATCATTCACCAATTCTCCAAAACAACCCAAAAACACTTAGATCTAGATCCAGACAGTGAAGAATTTGATCCAAACTCTTCAATTCGATGAACTCTCCTTTGCAATGGTATAGATCTAGCTTCAAACAATGTAAATCTTCGATTCTCAGATGTAGATCTCGAATTTTTAATGGTGGAAAGGTGTAGGAGAACGGAGGAATGAAGGATCACAAGCCCCTCCAATTGAGAGAATGAGAAAAGTGAACTCTTCTCCATGTCTCTTACCTCTTATTTATAGCCTCCCACCAGCCCACTAATGGGCCTCCCCAAATCAGCCCACTAATGGGCCTCCCCAAATCAGCCCATTATGGATTTATAAACCTGAGCAACCAACTGTAAAACCTTAAAACAACGATTCCTCCCAAACCGCTGAGCCAAATCTTTAATGTGACCACTCAACGGAAAGGGAAACATCATTTCCTTTCAAATGGCATAGGTCTCAATACCTAATTCGATTCGAGTCAAAAGTTATGCCCTGTACAAGACTGACAGGGGAAAAATGGTCACAAATAAAATTGGTAAAAATTATGGACATGTTTCACATCCCCATAAATAACATATCAAAGTATGAGAATGATCCAACCCTCAGGAAATAAACTAAAAATATTTTATGATCTTTTGATATGTAAAATGCGAGTTGTTACATTTTCCCCCTTCAAGAATTTCGCCCCTCAAATTATGACAAACACAAACAACCAAAACAATTTCGCATGCTTATCATCCGTGAGTAGCCAATTCTATCATCCAAACTAGCTACCATTTAGTCATGCACTCATATCCCTATCCTAGCACGCGGAATTCTAATCATCACCAACAAAGATAACAATAAGTAACAATGATGTAATGATGGCGCGATATCAATCGGTCATACGGACGAAGAGTTTTGCATGGGTCGTCTTTATACTCTCCTCTATCTTCTACGTACCATTGTCGTCATCCACACTCCATTGTACCATAACTAGTTTAACCATATTCCTCCTAAGTTGTTTCGTGTCATTTGCCACAACACGAAATGGCTTACGAGGTCTCGTAACCGTGACCTCGACTTCTAGGTTTTCGTATAGTCCCGTAGATACTACCACATTCGGATCTACGCATATTTCATAGAAACGATTCACGAAAAGCATTATACACACACGACATCTTCTCGAGTAACTCTAATCTATATGCGAGTTTTCCAATTCGCTCGACTATCGGAAACAATCCAACAAACCTAAAAGCTAACTTTCCTTTACTTCCGAACCTAACCACATGCTTTAATGGCGAGATCTTCATGAAAATCATATTGCCAACGTCGAATTCCAAATCCTTTCGACGCTTATCAGCATAATTCTTCTGACGATCTTGGGCTGCCCCCATTCGTTGTCGAGCGATCTCGATACAATATGATGTCTCTCTTATCATCTCTGGCCCAATTATCAACTTATCTCCAGTTTCTAACAAACATGCTAGAGAATTACATGGTCTACCATACAACGCCTCATATGGTGTCATCCTAATGCTTCCTGTAGACTCTTCCAAAATCCACTCGTGAATAATGGATCTCGATCACTCACTATGCTCTTCGGGTACCATGGAATCGAACAATCCATTTTATAAAGTTCAGCCAACTTCGATGTTGTCCTAGTCGATCTAACAGGAATGAACCTCGTACTTTTGGTCAAGTGATCCACGATGACTCAAATTCCTTCGTTTCCTGTTCCCTGGTTCTAGGTAGCCCATCGATAAAAATCCATCGATATCTGCTCCCACTTCCATGTAGGAATCTCCAATGGTTGAAGCAATCCACTCGACTTCTTGTGTTCAGCTTTCACCAACTGAGAATTCATACACTTGGAAATGAATTTTCCAGTATCTCTTTTCATCCCTTCCCAGTAGTAGACTTGCTTCATGTCCTATTACATCTTATTACCACCGAGATGAATCGTCAACTTCAAGTAGTGACATTTCCCTCAGAACCTCATCTCTCAATCTGTCGATATCAGGAACAACCAATCGTCCTTGCTTTCGAAGAAAACCTCCACGATCAACTTTGAACTCTTTATCCTCTGGTTCCATTTTTTGGATAAACTCGACAAGCTTAACATCTCACTTTTGCCCCTAGCCAATCCTTTCAATAAGAGTAGGTCTTATCTATAAGCTTGCCAATATTTCAGGTTCCAACTCACATCGTGGCCTAAAATCAAACCTTGCCAAATACTCAAGCTCTTCCATTTTGAAAACATCGCTCCCAAACTCGCGTGTCTTTGATTTAACACATTTTCTCCTGAGTTATCTTTTCTATGATTGGTACTTTGAAAATTATCCTTCCACTGATGCTTTCGCAAGACTTCCAAACCAACTAACAACGAGTCTTATATTCTAACTTGTTCTAAGAGTAAACCAGGATATCATCCATGAACACATGTACAAACTCGTTTATTGGTCTCCAAAAACTATATTCATAATATCCACAAAATATGCTAGCACGTTGGTCAACCTGAATGGCATCACCAACCATTAAAAGTAACCGGACGGTGACTCAAAAGCAGCCTTCGACGAAATATCATTTACCACTCGCAATTGGTGTAATTTCGTTGCCAAATCCATTTGAGAAATAATTTTGGCGTCGTAAGGCTGATCGAACAAGTCCTTGATCCTAGATAACGGATACTTGTTCTTTTTGGTCATCTTATTCAGCTCACAGTAGTCCTCACAAAATCTCTACCTGCTACCAGCCTTGGTTTCAAACACAATTGGTGTACCCCATTCGGAAATACTCCTTCGAATGAATCGTTTCCCAAAGAGTCATGAACCTGCACCTCTAACTCTTGTTGTTCCTTAGACGCCATCCTCCTAAGGGGCATAACGAAAGGTCTAACACCCTCGACCAAATCGGCTCTAAACCCAATCTCACAATGCGGCGGCAACTCTTTGACTTCACCAAAGACATCCTCAAACTTATTTGCGATTAGCCCGGATGACAAGTCTTCTTGTAGAACTCCAAGCGAATATAACAACGCATGAGAACACCATCTTCGGGTTACCCCGAATCAACACCTTTCGCCCTTCCACATCCCCGACTCTCACCTCTAGAATTTCGCAATTCACTCTTGTTGCATACCTCTTGGGACAATCCATGCCCAAGATGATCAAAACCCAGCGGAAATTACAATTAAGAAACCATTCATAATTAGGCATCCATGATCAATAATATTAGTTCCACAAAGTATGCAAGGAGAAGATGAACCCATACTAGATTAGTTACAACAAAAGGTCTATTACAACTTCTATTTCCAAACTTATTCGACATACAATCTTATTACAGGTAAAGAAGACGATTCTCTAGTACCCAACAGAACTCAATCAAACTCCACCGGCAAGAAATATTATCCAAACTAACAACAACTTCTTCTAAATCTTATCAGGAAGGAAATAGGAAATCGGAATAGCTTCCAGAACACATGCTTCCCCTGGTTGCTTATTCTTTAGAAAATCAGGGCAATTCTTATTCTCATGCCTAGGCTTTCACACTTGAAACACTTCTTCTCAGCTCTGTGATTCTTACAATCCTTGGAAAAATAGCCCTTCTACCAGCAGTTAAAGCAAGTCACCTCTCCCTTCTGCTTCTTCTTCTTATTCAGCTTCTTTGTCGCACTAGGACCAGTGAAAATTTCTTCTTGAGGTTCATGTCTGTTTCTACAAGCCTCATCCCAAGAAGCATTGATCCTCTCTCTTCGCTTCTTGGCCTGACGTCGAAGTTGCTCTAAACATATACCTCTTATTAGCTCATCTTCTTCATCTTTAGGAGAATGATCCCTCTGTCGCTTAGCGGAATCACCCCTAGGTACATGTACAGGAACACCACGCCTTATTACCGCTTCTGGAATGGGCATTCTTAGCAGGATAGTGGCCATCATGGCCCCAAACATAACTGGGCATTCTGGAATAACAGCGAAAGCTTCCAACTGGTTTCCATCGCCTGCCCTTCCAGTCCTAGGCTCATCCTTAGTGGTGTTTCCTAAAGTTTGACGGCTCATTCTAAATCTAAAAACTAGAATGATTAGTCCACATGAAAAATAACTGCTAAAAAGTTCAAATGTTATTATACTATACACTATTATATAGTATACATCCAACTGAAATCTACAAATACGTCTCTCTTACGTAGTTACATCTTTGAACTTTAGCTAAAAATCATTAACTAGAGCTCTGATACCAAATGTGACGACCGCCTATAACCCCTGCACTAAACACGAGGAAAAGTGCGCTGAAAGGTGTGCCAATGTAACACCCCACCTCCGCCAGGGTGGCTCTTGCAAGCACTCTGACATTGGAGGGGCGTTTAAATCAGGTAAACATGCATAATGATATATCAAGGCAGAACAAGAACATATGTATATATGTAAACAGAGTAAATAAGATAAGTAAAACAGCGGAAGATTTCAAACCATTTCAAACAAGTCTGGTACAACATAATGTCAACTTTCCAAATACACAAGTCTAGATAAAAACAACATCACTGAAAAACTGAAATACTTGAGTACTATCCCCAAAATAAGTGATAACCATAGCTAGCTTCATGTCAAGACGGTACATGAGCTAAAATCCCACAAGCAAGCGATCAGGAATCCAAGCTAAGCTCCAATATTCCCACCCTGAGAACCTGGGGGGGAACGGAAGAAAAAAGGTGAAAGGAAAACAGGTCAGTCAAAAAGACTGAGTAAGCCCTACTACAATCAATGTAAACTGATAAAGTTAACTGGCATGAGAAGCAGGGATGAACATAAGGATAACAACATACTAGCATGATGATTAACTAACAAGGTAGATAAAGGTGTCATCGCATAATCAGGTTTAAGGTTTTGCACCACAGGTGTACTAGCAAACTAACATGATTTGAATAAACAAGTATTGATCCCTTGGCCCAAGCTTTGGCCCAATAACATGAAGTGACCCTAATACGCGGTCCAACCAAACAGTCTAGTCGATCGGCTCCCTATAAGCCTAACTCGTCACGTGTTGGTGTCCATACGGCCCAAACATAATTGTAGTCAGACTGTGCAGGGTCTCCCGTCGGGTGTATCAAGCCCTAGGGTGTCAACCCCTGGACACCATAAACATGAGTGCACAGTCTCGATCTACTGGTACCCGTGCATGTTTTCCCCGGCTTCGGACTGTGTGCACGACCATAGTCCGCCCGGAACTACACCGGCGTACCCTTCTGCCGTCGCTTTTGGTCACTTACCTCAAGTCCAGTAATCGTGCTCCCTCCCTAGCCTAGTCCCTAGGGCCTTAATGATACAAACTTGGGATTACTGTTGGAGTGGACCCCCATTGCTAGGATTTTTCTAGTGGGTTAAGTACGGTTTAACCCTCTTGCTAATCATGGATTAACTTGGTTAAGTGTAACGATGAGTTCACGACTTAACCCTGATTAATCTACCAAGCCCAAATTGGTTAAGTATTAAGTGGACCATGACTTAACCCTAATCATGAGGCATTAATTAATTTCACGTGCCTTAACCTCTCACATTAGACCTTGTTGTGGTTACTAGTTAAGCCGGGCGGGTCCGGGTAGCTTTACACCACAACTTGGTCTAACCTCGGGTTCAAGGTACCACATGGCCACCTTCTCACATTGGGTCCTATTGTTTGTAGCAACTAGTTAGGCCGGTCGGTTCCGGGTAGGTTTACGCTACAAACTCAACCCAACCTCGAGTTGGTCACACTTATCTTTTCTAAGTGTCATGTCCATCATGTTTCCAAAACATATTACAAATTTTCAAGCAATTGGGTAGACCTAACTTAATAGGTAAATTCCCAATCTTATGTTTTTATGTCTTTTAAGTTTACCCAACCCCAAACGCAATCCCATCGCTTACATATCGCAATAGCGCATAAAGGATAGAAAGAGGGAACTTGGCATAATCATGACATAAAGGTGTTGAAGCCACAAGTTCAACATGGTGGCATATGAAATGTACACATGTTCATATACTTGCATATTACATTTTTAGGCCTCAAAAGCATGCATAAAACCAAACTTAGCATATTGGTGATACATGGTGATAAATGACATGTAGAAATGGCCATAAGTTCGCATTTAGCCTCACATGCAAGTTATCATAAGGGATATGATAACTTACATGTTGCCAAAATGCAACCTTTAGCATAAAGCTTGAAGATTTATGTTCATATACTTAAGATAAGCTTGCATAACATGATAACATGAACAAAATGATCATCCCAAACTTGCATAACATACATGGCAAACTTGCATATCATAACATAGCAAACTTGCATAACATAACATGGCAAACTTGCATATAAACTTGCATATCATAACATGGCAAACTTGCATAACATAACATAGCAAACTTGCATATCATAACATGATAGACTTGCATATAAACTTGCATATCATAACATGATAAACTTGCATATCATAACATGATTAACTTGCATATCATAACATATCAAACTTGCATAACATGACATAGTAAACTTGCATATCATGACAAACTTGCATATCATACATTTAACTTTAGAGTTTAAGTATGAAAGTAGAATAGGGCTTACAATGCTTATGAAGACACAAAAATATGACAAAGCCCTTATGCACTCAAATAGACCCAAAATGCAAGCTCTACTTAGAAAAACCCTTGAGCCAAAATGATCAAAACCCTTGCTTTATGATGTCAATATGGAAACTTGACTTGAATGCAAGCTAATGATGCTCATACAAGCTTGAAAACACTTGTATGCATTGAAAATCTCTCATAGAAATGACTTAGGAATTTTATGAAGAGAGTGGAGGCCATGAGAGGAATGATTTTGCCATAGTTTAGTTACTTGAATGAATAATGATGATTTAGGGTTAGGTTAGGGGCTTATTTATAGAGATTAGGACTAGTTTCAACCTTAGGATTAAACCCTAGTTCCAATCTCAGCCCTTAAAACCGAATCTAGCCCCCAAACTCAACACAAACCCAAAATGGTGCACCAGGCAAAACTGCCCGGCTGGACCAAGTCGACAGCCAAGTCGACAGGGCTGTCGACTTGGGTCCAACCAAGTCGACTCCCAAGTCGACAGGGCTGTCGACTTGGGTACTCTGGCGGGAATTTTCCCGCCTGCGCCCTAGTGCCCTAATTTCCAAATTCAAACTTGAATTTGAAATCTGTTTTTACTTTGAAATTTTCTGAAAACTTCGTTGGGCCTTAATCGGGTCATACGGACTCCGATTTTCGAAAACTCGGACTCTATTTCGCGTATTTTTCCGAGACGAACGCAATGGCATAGCCCGTTTCCCTTGATTCAGATTTTAGAATTAAATTCTGCCTCGATTTATGTTATAACAGATTATTGAAAATACGGGTTGTTACATTCTCCCCTCCTTAAAGGATTTCGTCCCCGAAATCTCTAAGTTAGGAAGAACATATCCTACCATCCAACATCCATCTACTCAAAACATCATCCACGAGCAATCATTGTCCTCACAAGATTCTAAATGTTGTATGAACATATGCAAAGGTGTGTGTATATGTACTTATCTAATGCAAATATCATCAATGCAAATTATGTTAGTGAAATGAATCCATATGTATGCAATTCCTAACATAATGTATAACATCTATATGTGTGCACATAACATACATCCATATGCAACATCCATGTGATAACACAAAAAGTTTTCATCCATGAATAAGCGTAAACACTCATGCATATGCAATATGAGGAGTGTGTGAGCCGATCTAGTGCCTAACGTGTATAATGCATCCACGAGTAACCACTTGCAAACACTTGCAACCACTTGCAACCATCAAGCATGACATGTTTCAAACACATGTTTCATCCAAAGGGTTTCTACCTAAGGTTCTCACGACAAGATTAACACGATATAGATAGCAAAAGAAAGATATGCTACAAAGAGATCGGGAAGATAAGCAGGATATACTCCTTTCGGATTACAAGAAATCCCTTCCTAACCCAACCCCAATCCTATAAAAGCCCAAAAGGTTTAGTCAACCTAACGGACCCCTTCAAACCTTGACATGTATTACTAACCGATGAGTCATACCCCCTTATGGAGTTTACAACAGAAATGGGATCGAGAACGGAACCGAGAGGATATACGTAAAAAGATAACATGCGAGTAAGTTCCATAGGAAAACAAGGATCAAGGATATGCTCTTAAAAAGAGATATGATGCGCATATCTAGCCTTCAGTCTTCTAAGTCATGTTTCCTTGAGCTTATCTCCACCGTGCTTTGACCGTCTTTTACCTCATGATTTCTTAGCTTCTTAACTCTTATTTCCAAATATGAGTTGGAACTCATTTCAATGTCGCCTCTCGTCTTTCTCTTTCACTTACTCTTCTATCATTCTTGGCTTAAATATAACTATGACCTCATGGTTTCATGCAAGCTCTCCAAAATTCACCATTGAATCCTGGATCTCGTTTACTTACTATAAAGTATTCCACGCAGCAGAACTTTTCTTGAAAATACCAATCCACGTTTACCAATTGCTCTTACTAACGAAATTTTCTATAACTCATGCTTGAACGAAATGAACCATCCGCCTGTGAATGATAGGCCGTACTTAGATTCAGTTGCTTGCCCATGACTTCCCGTAGACTATCCCAGAACTGGCTAGTGAAGATTGAGTCATGGTTACTAACTATACTTTAGGGAACCTAGTGCAACCGCTTTATTTCTTGAAAGTAATCCGTTGCTAGCTATGATGCAGTCCTTTCGCTCTTTACCGGAGTGAAATGAGCACTCTTCGTGAGTCTACCTACTATGACACACATGCTCGTATTCCCTTTCCTTGATCTAGGCAGTCCATCCACGAAATCCTTCGTGACGCTTTACTACTTCCATTGCGGGGACCTCCAATGGATGTAATAGCCCACCGGGCTTCTATGACTCGGCCTTTAACCTGTTGGCACAACATGCACCTTGGGACAAACTCGGCCACCTCCTCGGGTGATGTGCATCTTCAAGAACCTTCTTTCTCTCATCGCGTCTTAGCCATCCCTTGTCATCTATAGCGAGGTGACTTACCCTCTCGCCTCGAACCAACTTGTCCATGATCTCGACTAACTGCGGGTCTTCTTTCTGTGAAGTCCCTACTTGATCCAGAAGGGTAGGTCTAAACTCAAGGGACGCTAACTGACTAATTAAACTGAGAAAGCTTCTTACTTCAATTGTCCTCGTCGGAGCTTTCCGGTCTTGAACCGCGACCACTTTAGCGGGATCCACCGCTAAGCCTTGCTTAGAAACTATATGCCCAAGAAATCTAACTTCCTTTTTCTCCAAAAGTGACACTTGGAGAACTTGGCCTTCAACTGATGCGCTCTAAGCGTATCCATCACCTCCACGAGATGCCTTGCGTGCTCTTCCTCATCCTTAGAGAAGATCAGAATATCATCTACGAAGACCCCGACAAACTTGTTCAAGAACTCCATGAACACCCTGCTCATCAAGTCCACGAAATATGCGGGTGCATTAGTCAAACCGAACGGCATGACAAGCCATTCGAAGAATCCATCTGGAGTTCTGAACGCAGTCTTGTCTATACTATCTTCAGCTACCCTGAGCTGATGGAATCCCGTAGCAAGATCAAGAGAAAACAGACGTTCCTACAAGCTGATCAAACAAATCATCGATCCTTGGCAATGGTTGTCTATTCTCTTTGTTTAACTCACGATAATCAACACAAAGTCGAAGAGAACCATCTGCCTTGGTAGTAAATACTACAGGCGCTCCCCATTCAGATATACTTCGTCTAATGAAGTTCTTCTCAAGCAACTCCTTGACTTGCTTTCTTAACTCTCATCTTGCGGGGCCATGTGCCTAACCGGCCACGAAACTATCTTGGCATTATCAACCAGATAAATGCGGAAATCTATCTCTCGCTTAGGGGTAACCCCCCTTCACTTCACCCAAGATATCAGGATATTCTCGGACCACCCTCACCGATTGCAAACTATCGATAGACGAGTTGAGGGATTCAAGATAACACAACATGACGGGACCCATAGGGTTACTAGAAATTTTTAGGGTATTACCGAGGCGAGTGATGAGCCTCACAACCCTATGCTCAAAAATCAAGGATGGCTCCAAAGCTGGACAACCCATCCATGCCCAAAATCAACCCATACCCCGTGAAACCGAGAATATAAGCATCACACGAGAACTCTACACTCAAGATAGAGATTTTCAAATCCACGTAGATAATAGACAAATGGGCGTAAACCCCAATTGGATTTGAAACACACACGGGATCATAAACTAGACTAGTACTTAGGTGCAAACTATCAACAAGATCAGATGAGATAAAGCTATGCGATGCACCAGAATCAAACAAGGTACGAACTGGAAAATCAGAAACATAAACAAGACTTTTAACAGAAACACTACCTCGATCATGAGCTGGAAGAACGATGTTGAGGGGGTGAACTCGCCCTTCAGACGGTCTTGCACACTGAGTCTGACCTTGCCCTTGCTTCTTCGGGCAATCTTTGCTGAAATGTCCAAACTCACCACAACGATAGCATTCACCACTCTTCCTTTTCCTCTTCTTACAATCCTTAATAAGATGCCCAACTGAACCGCAATAATGGCACTTCCTCTTGCCATTATTGCCCTTGTTGCCTTGACTCTTGTTCTTGTTCTTGTTCTGATTGCCTTGACTGCTCTGACCACTTGGATTACCCTGATTTCCTTTCCACTGGGAATCAGTCTTCTTGGCTTGAGTATCATTCATCTTGATCTCCTTCTTGTCACTCTTATTCTCTTCATTGAGTAGGGCCGTATTCACCAAACTCTCGAAAGTTGCCCCCAAGGGTATATGAGATATGGCCAAACCATGTAATGGCTCGTTTAATCCTAGAGCAAAGTATAGGGCCTTTTTCTGAGCTGTGTTAACCAAGTCTAAACCGACCCAAGCCAGTTGATTAAACTTATCTATGTATTCCCTAATAGTCATGTCCCCTTGCTTCAGTGATAGGAACCTTAGTCCAAACTTTCCCCGAAAGTCATCCCAAGTCTCAATTGGCCTAGTAGCGGTGGTGACCACCCACCAACGTGCAGCTTCTTCCTTTAGCAACCACACTGCTAATAAAACCTTCCTACGGTCATCTATATCAAAGAAGGCAAAAAGATCTTCGGTTTCTTTCAACCAATTCCTTGCCTCTACATAAGTCTCGGTTCCAAAGAAATTCTTGCCACCCATCGTCTTAAAGTTCTTACAAGTTTCCGCAAAATCCGCTTGTGGATGCTGAGGGGGAGGAGAAACATCAGCTATGGGAGGAGGAGGAGAAACATTAACCACCGGAGGAGGGGGAGGAACATTGGCGGGGCCGGCTTCGGTCGCCCTAGCCTCCAAAAGTCTCCTATACCAAACAGGTACGTGTACTCCCTCCGGAATGGCAAAGTTATCAGCCATACTGAAAACGAAGAAAAAGACAGATTCAGAATGGAGAAAAACGAAGGAATTTTGCTAATGGCTTTTTTGGGGAATAGCCTTTAAAATAAACTAGACTTTTCTTTGGAAAATACTTTATACTTGGTTTTGAAAATAGTTTTCCAAAAGTTTTAAAAACCTTTTTGTTCCTTCTCGTAAACCATATGCTCTGATACCAAATGTAACACCCCACCTCCGCCAAGGTGGCTCTTGCAAGCACTCTGACTTTGGAGGGGCGTTTGAATCAGGTAAACATGCATAATGATATATCAAGGAAGAACAAGAACATATGTATATATGTAAACAGAGTAAATAAGATAAGTAAAACAGCAGAAGATTTCAAACCATTTCAAACAAGTCTGGTACAACATAATGTCAACTTTCCAAATACACAAGTCTAGATAAAAACAACATCACTGAAAAACTGAAATACATGAGTACTATCCCCAAAATAAGTGATAACCATAGCTAGCTTCATGTCAAGACCGTACATGAGCTAAAATCCCACAAGCAAGCGATCAGGAATCCAAGCTAAGCTCCAATATTCCCACCCTGAGAACCTGGGGGGGGGGGACGGAAGAAAAGAGGCGAAAGGAAAACAGGTCAGTCAAAAAGACTGAGTAAGCCCTACTACAATCAATGTAAACTGATAAAGTTAACTGGCATGAGAAGCAGGGATGAACATAAGGATAACAACATACTAGCATGATGATTAACTAACAAGGTAGATAAAGGTGTCATCGCATAATCAGGTTTAAGGTTTTGCACCACAGGTGTACTATCAAACTAACATGATTTGAATAAACAAGTATTGATCCCTTGGCCCAAGCTTTGGCCCAATAACATGAAGTGACCCTAACACGCGGTCCAACCAAACGGTCTAGTCGATCGGCTCCCTATAAGCCTAACTCGTCACGTGTTGGTGTCCATACGGCCCAAACATAATTGTAGTCAGACTGTGCAGGGTCTCCCGTCGGGTGTATCAAGCCCTAGGGTGTCAACCCCTGGACACCATAAACATGAGTGCACAGTCTCGATCTACTGGTACCCGTGCATGTTTTCCCCGGCTTCGGACTGTGTGCACGACCATAGTCCGCCCGGAACTACACCAGCGTACCCTTCTGCCGTCGCTTTTGGTCACTTACCTCAAGTCCAGTAATCGTGCTCCCTCCCTAGCCTAGTCCCTAGGGCCTTAATGATACAAACTTGGGATTACTGCTGGAGTGGACCCCCATTGCTAGGATTTTTCTAGTGGGTTAAGTACGGTTTAACCCTCTTACTAATCATGGATTAACTTGGTTAAGTGTAACGATGAGTTCACGACTTAACCCTGATTAATCTACCAAGCCCAAATTGGTTAAGTATTAAGTGGACCATGACTTAACCCTAATCATGAGGCATTAATTAATTTCACGTGCCTTAACCTCTCACATTAGACCTTGTTGTGGTTACTAGTTAAGCCGGGCGGGTCCGGGTAGCTTTACACCACAACTTGGTCTAACCTCGGGTTCAAGGTACCACATGGCCAACTTCTCACATTGGGTCCTATTGTTTGTAGCAACTAGTTAGGCCGGTCGGTTCCGGGTAGGTTTACGCTACAAACTCAACCCAACCTCGAGTTGGTCACACTTATCTTTTCTAAGTGTCATGTCCATCATGTTTCCAAAACATATTACAAATTTTCAAGCAATTGGGTAGACCTAACTTAATAGGTAAATTCCCAATCTTATGTTTTTATGTCTTTTAAGTTTACCCAACCCCAAACGCAATCCCATCGCTTACATACCGCAATAGCGCATAAAGGATAGAAAGAGGGAACTTGGCATAATCATGACATAAAGGTGTTGAAGCCACAAGTTCAACATGGTGGCATATGAAATGTACACATGTTCATATACTTGCATATTACATTTTTAGGCCTCAAAAGCATGCATAAAACCAAACTTAGCATATTGGTGATACATGGTGATAAATGACATGTAGAAATGGCCATAAGTTCGCATTTAGCCTCACATGCAAGTTATCATAAGGGATATGATAACTTACATGTTGCCAAAATGCAACCTTTAGCATAAAGCTTGAAGCTTTATGTTCATATACTTAAGATAAGCTTGCATAACATGATAACATGAACAAAATGATCATCCCAAACTTGCATAACATACATGGCAAACTTGCATATCATAACATAGCAAACTTGCATAACATAACATGGCAAACTTGCATATAAACTTGCATATCATAACATGGCAAACTTGCATAACATAACATAGCAAACTTGCATATCATAACATGATAGACTTGCATATAAACTTGCATATCATAACATGATAAACTTGCATATCATAACATGATTAACTTGCATATCATAACATATCAAACTTGCATAACATGACATAGTAAACTTGCATATCATGGCAAACTTGCATATCATACATTTAACTTTAGAGTTTAAGTATGAAAGTAGAATAGGGCTTACAATGCTTATGAAGACACAAAAATATGACAAAGCCCTTATGCACTCAAATAGACCCAAAATGCAAGCTCTACTTAGAAAAACCCTTGAGCCAAAATGATCAAAACCCTTGCTTTATGATGTAAATATGGAAACTTGACTTGAATGCAAGCTAATGATGTTCATACAAGCTTGAAAACACTTGTATGCATTGAAAATCTCTCATAGAAATGACTTAGGAATGTTATGAAGAGAGTGGAGGCCATGAGAGGAATGATTTTGCCATAGTTTAGTTACTTGAATGAATAATGATGATTTAGGGTTAGGTTAGGGGCTTATTTATAGAGATTAGGACTAGTTTCAACCTTAGGATTAAACCCTAGTTCCAGTCTCAGCCCTTAAAACCGAATCTGGCCCCCAAACTCAACACAAACCCAAAATGGTGCACCAGGCAAAACTGCCCGGCTGGACCAAGTCGACAGCCAAGTCGACAGGGCTGTCGACTTGGGTCCAACCAAGTCGACTCCCAAGTCGACAGGGCTGTCGACTTGGGTACTCTGACGGGAATTTTCCCGCCTGCGCCCTAGTGCCCTAATTTTCAAATTCAAACTTGAATTTGAAATCTGTTTTTACTTTGAAATTTTCTGAAAACTTCGTTGGGCCTTAATCGGGTCATACGGACTCCGATTTTCGAAAACTCGGACTCTATTTCGCGTATTTTTCCGAGACGAACGCAATGGCATAGCCCGTTTCCCTTGATTCAGATTTTAGAATTAAATTCTGCCTCGATTTATGTTATAACAGATTATTGAAAATACGGGTTGTTACAGCCAAGCAGCTATGGACAATCATTAAGGTGGGATAACACAAACGGAACCTATCGTAAATCTCATAGCGCAAGGATAAAATATAATAGAACAATTACAACAGGTAATATTAGTGAAGCATATTTTAACAGAAATTCCAAGCTTTCAAAAACAACTAGAAAGTATACCCATATGCTAGAACTCGACATATGTCTTTACAAATTTGCCTCACTACAGCACCTAATGTAGAATAACAAATAGAAGAAATCCAAATACTATATAGTAAGAGAGATAGTACGCCAACCTCCTGCTCGTCTCTGAACTGCTACCTCGTCTTTATTAAGCTATCACCTGTCACCTACCACCTAGTCTATCCATCCAAAATTGGATGAACAACCCAAGGCAATAAGAGGAAAACATAAAACCTTGAGTCAGACAATAGTCTTAGTGAGCGATAAAACAACTAACTAACTTCATCAATAATGTATATGAGAATGGGTAAATAAACTAACTAATTTACCCACAACATCAGAGAAGAACACAACTCCCATCTTCCCCACATCGGACAGTGATAGCCTTTACAATCCACACAACCAAGGGAACAACAATTCATCCATAGTATTCAGAATGGCCATTCAATCATGGAAAATAGAAGTAACCAATCAATAACACTTATAACATCTAGATTATAGATCTCACATAAACCATCCTAATCGAATTCAACATCCCTTAAGTACAAGCCCCAAAGGCCTAAACCAATAATAGACAAGCACCCAAGATATATCTCCTTCGATGTTGGACAATCTACATGAGACGGTACAAATAAGGAAACCAATCATCCATGACAGACTTTGGCTATTAAAGCCAATCCTACTTCGAAACCATCGTTAATCGTATGATGGCTCGTCATGACTGTCGTATGTCAAAGGCTAATGGTAACCCCAGTTCTAGCAAAAACTCCATGCGCCCTCATGACTCGTATGATTGTCTTCTCAAATCTCGACAACTAGGCCCTTCACGACGGCCCAAAGTACCCCTGCTTTGAGTCTGCTAGAACTTACGATAAAGATAATCTCTTGTCCTTCGCATCTCTAGCCACCAACTCCGATGACCATTCATTAACTCAAGTCCCTTTTGAGTACCCATTATCTACGAACTCAAAACACCCTTGAGTCATCTTCTCATTCGTTGCTTTACACCGATGAACGAATTCATCACATCACTTCGAATGCATTTCTCGAAGTCACAACATCACTAAATCAAACAACATCCATGTAAGGCTTAGAACAACCCATAACATTCAACCATGACTCTGGAAACGAACCATGGTGTTTAAGCGATCGACCACAGCATTTAAAAACACTGCTAAAAACCCTTCAATACACCGGGCAACCGACAAGGAACCGACCGATCCAATCCTTTCCCTTGCAACATGACCGACCGACCCCGTATCAATCTTATGGCCAACCGACCCTTTCAAGACCGAACCAATACTTCCATCAGTAACACAACCGACTCGACCAGACCAGAATAGGCAAGACCAACCGACCCAACCCCATGCGACCGATCCAATCCACTCAGGCCGACCCAACTACCAGTTATCTTCATTACTCCGGCTGACCGCTTCCTTGATCACGACCGACCCGCCTCCTCCTTTTAGGACCGACCCGACCCAATCAAGACCAACCCGACCCATTCGAGACCAACCCGACCCAACTCCTGTACTACGGCTTGTACTACCTTTGTACTTCGTGACCGACCAGAAGTACGATCGACCAGGATGAGGCCGACCCATTTCCTACACATTCCAATCCAACTCCGATTCGACCAAAACTTCGCCAAACGATAAATTCGGCGAAACCAACCATTCCAACTCATCGAACATGACCACAAACATGATATGAAATCACTAGCAACATGAAAACGACGATTTTCATCACAAGTTATATAAATTTCACCAAAACATGATAAATGAATCATATGAACAAATTTATGGATCTAACTTGCATAAACATATGAAATAGCAAAAAAGTTGCCGGTTTAAACTTGCTAAATTAGGTCCTAGGGTGATTCATATGAAAATGGACTTACCATGGTGTAGATCATGAGAAAACACTTGAATTTGATGAAAAACATGATCAAACATTCATATACCTGATTGAATCCATGTGAGAGATGCATGTCACTCACCAATTCTCCAAAACAACCCAAAAACACTTAGACCTAGATCCGGACAGCGAAGAATTTGATCCAAACTCTTCAATTCGATGAACTCTCCCTTATAATGGTGTATATCTAGCTTTAAACGATGTAAATCTTTGATTCTCTAACGTAGATCTTGAATTTTAATGGTGGAAAGGTGTAGGAGAATGGAGGAATGAAGGATCACAAGCCCCTCCAATTGAGAGAATGAGAAAAGTAAACTCTTCTCCATGTCTCTTACCCCCGATTTATAGCCTCCCACCAGCCCACTAATGGGGCCTCTCCACATCAGCCCATTATGGCTTTATAAACCAGAACAGCCAATTGTAAAACCTTAAAAAGTGATTCCTCCCAAACCGCTGAGCCAAATGGGGATGTAAATCTTTGATTCTCTAATGTGACCACTCTACGAAAAGGGAAACATCATTTCCTTTCCAATGGCATAGGTCTCAATATCTGATTCGATCCAAGTCAAAAGTTATGCCATATACAAGACTGATATTGGCAAAATGGTCACAAATAAATTTTGTAAAAATTATGGACATGTTTCACATCCCCATAAACAATATATCAAAATATAGGAATGTAACAACATTCAGGAAATAATATAAAAATATTTTACGATCTTCCGATACGTAAAATGCGATCTGTTACAGACATAAGCTTTGGCTAATTCCTCTTACTAGCTATTTCCACTTTTCATTTACAAATTTCCATCAAATTTCACATCTCAAAAGCAAACATTTCCCAAAATGTTCTTGTTGACAACTTCACCTTGAAAGACACTAATCTGTATGGCCTATATTTTGATTAAACAGACTAGAATGAATTAATTGACCAATCTATTTTTTGGTTTTCACGAACAAGTAACAATCTCTATTTCACTATGGCTGTTGTTTTGTTTTCTAAGGGAAGAGAGATCTCATTCTCTGCCGATAACATGTGTAAAGTTCCAATCCTAACGTTCTATATTTTTCAAGGAAAGCCGTCAAAAGGTCCAAACAGGCAAAGTTCAAGAATGCTTCTATTTTAAAATACTATAAAATTAGATATTATAATCGTTTGTTACACATCATCATCTACAGACTGCAAAGTATTTGTTGGCTAATTGGAGAAGCAGTTCACCAACGTAACCACTTCATTTTATATTCAAAGATTTCATTTATATATACTTATACTTTTTCATTTAACAATGTCACAAAGATATCTCAAAACTATTTTATCATCTTCATCAATAAAGGAAAAAAGGAGAACAAATCAATAATCATACCAATCAGATTTAAAACTATTCAATTTGGCTACAATAGCAGCCTTAACAACAGTGTTTTTCTCAAAGGCAACTGCGCAATCCAGCGGCAGCGCGATTAGACTAGACAGGGGCAACGCGTGTAGAGGAGGCAGTGGCGGCGCGATTAGACTAGACAGGGGCAACGCGTGTAGAGGAGGCAGTGGCGGCGCGGTTGAACTTAGTTTTTTTCTTAATCTGAAATGATGGAATATAGAAAAAGGGAACGTCGGTTTGTTTTAGAGGATGGAATGGTGCGGTTGTTTCACGTGGACGGTAATTTCGTAGTCCGCTTAAAAAATTCCGACCCGTTAAAATGGTGTAGGAAATTTCCTACACCGTCCCTACATCTTTTTTGTAGTGTTAATTTCAAAATTTTGAAATCTTTCAATCACTTTATTTACATAGTGTGACTGAGATAATTTAATTTCATTAGATGTTTTTATTATTTTGATTTCCAAAATAACTTCTATAACACCTAAATCTTACATGTCAAAATTGTTGATTAACATTTTATTTATGGTCTCTATGATTTTAATGTTAGGACCAAAGATTAATTAGCATATCGTCTACATATAAACAAACCATCACGTATGACTGTCTAATTTGTTTATTATAAACACATTTATCACATTCATTTATATGAAAACCATTTTTCATCGTGACACTATCAAATTTTGTATGTCCCTGTTTTGGAGTTTGTTTTAGTCTCTATAATGATTTTACTAATTTACACTTTTACAGACTTTGTTTTCAGTTCCTTTGAAAATAAAATCTTCAGGTTGCTCCACGTACATCTCCTCATTGAGATCTCAACTTAAGAATGTTGTTTTTACATCCATTTGATGAATTTTTAAATTATAAATGGATGCAATTGCTATCAACATTCTTATTGAGTTTATTCGTGTTACTGCCGAATATGTATCAAAGAAGGCTACACCTTCTTTTCGACGATATCCTTTGATTATTTTTTGTTTTGGTATCCTTGACTTATAACAAATCAGGGTTCTAAAATTTTAATTTGGAGAAGAAAAAGAATGAGTAGCTAGCTCTCGGTCTGGTTACAAGCACTACACCAAAACAGGTGATTTCCAACGAGTATAACCGTCGCAAACAATTTCCGCAATGCTTATTAGTGTTGCTATGAGGGGGTGGCAATTCAGTACCAACGCTTATAAGCGTTGGTAGATTTTCTCTCCCAACGCTTATAAGCGTTGGTATATTTTCATTCGCAACGCTTATACGTGTTGTAAGAGTTTTGTTTGCAACGTTTATACATGTTACAATGTTTTTGTTTGCAACACATATACATGTTACAAAATTTTAATTCACAACAAATATAAATTTTAATAATAACAAAAATATGTATTAGCAACTCACATATTCTAACATTAATAGTCAATTAACAACCAACATGATGATAATATAGACGATATTTAATATGAATCAAAAACTAATACTAAACTCAATGCATATCAATAGACAACATTCATAATCACATAACGACATAAAATATTAGTTAATTAACAACAAACAAGTACAATACGTAATTAAGTTGTCAAATTCAATACATAATTAGTTTGCTAAATTCAATACATAAATGAGATTCTACAAATACCGAATACGAAACTCTGGCCATATAACGAAGCATCCATCTAAAAATTCACATAACGTCTGCAATTGGATCATTATCAAGATCATTTATGCACCATTATAACTACCATTTTCTCTTTTCTTTCGCTGCCTCTAGAAGTGCCTGCATTCATTGAATGTGACATTAAATTGAAAATTTTAGTTCCTTGTTAAAACAGAAAAACATGAGTTTGCATCACGCACTAAATAACATTTCAAACAGAAAAACATGAGCCTAAACTAAGTCGAACGGCTCAGTAATGATGAGCCGAACGGCTCAGCAATACTGAGCTTATATCGGCTCAGCATTACTGAGCCTATATTAATGCACCTTATGTTCTTTCCCATGCAGACATGCCCAAACATATTCAATACTACCATGCAAGCCATTATCCCAACAAATCCATTTAACCTTTTTTTTAGTGCAACATGACCTTAATTCTAGTCTAAATGTAGGGTTCCGTAGGCAACAGACCAAGGCCAGTTTCAGCTTATGGCGAAACGTGTTCAGGCATGCAAGCAAAATGCACAACAAAAATGTCTATGTAATGATGTGTATATAAATTTATGTACTGAGACCTCCAGCTCATTGTAAGTGGTTATGAATGCAACCTGACATGAGAATGCATGCATGGCAAAATTCAACATGCAACCTTATAGCTTACACAGTAAATCAAAAAGGGATGACACAACTAGAAATAAAGTATGTATGGAAGCAATATAATGTGCAAACCCAGTTTTATGCATATAGCTTGGAATGAATCGCAGGCAAGGTGCCAATATAACAATGCAAGGTGAAAAATAGACCACAAAATGTAATTATTTAAAATGTGTACTGAATAGACTTTAGGCAAAACTGAGCCTTATGGCTCGGAAAAACTGAGTCATAAGGCTCGGTTTTGCTGAGCCACAGGCTCGGCAAAACCGAGCCTTATGGCTTGGAAAAACTGAGCCGTAAGGCTCGGCAAAACTGAGCTTTATGGCTCGGAAAATTTGAGCCGTAAGGCTCAGTTTTGCTGAGCCAAAGGCTTGGCAAAACTGAGCCTTATGGCTCGGAAAAACTGAGCCATAAGGCTCAATTTTGCTGAGCCAAAGGCTCGGCAAAACTGAGCCTTATGGCTCGGCAAAACTGATCATTAAATAAAAATATAAAATACACACTAAGAACCTCTTCCTTCTAAAATATGACATGTCTTAGATGAGTTTTAAATGATTCGACTTTAAAGTGCAAAGACCCAAAAGGGACATTTTAAAAGACAGGAAATGTGAAGGAAAATGAAATCATGTTCTTTGCAATACTAAAAACCAAGTAACAATGGGCCTTCTCTGAAAAACAAATCAATCTAGGCATGATCCTACCTACCACGCATCAACTTTAACTTATAGCATTGCTTCATCCAATGGTTTAAAGGAGGTTTAAAGGAATATATCATATCAAACATGAACATAAGTTTTACGCTCTGCCTAAAGATCCAATGGTTTAGAAAATGTGTAAATATTCCTCGCAATGGAACAGGTAATGAAGACTCTGGCTAAAAAGTATAGCTAAAAATCTGTGTTGGTTATGGTGACTTCAAACTATTACACCAAGATTAAGACGTATGTATATTTTTTTAAAAAAAAACTTATAAATTAATACCATCAACAGACTAGGCATATTCCTCTATGTGTATAAGTATTGTTTTGATATAAACATTTGTTTTTTTTACATTAGGGTTTATTACAGACATTTATAGCAGAGAAAATATGTTTAAAGGTTTCGAGCATGACAATATGAGATCAAGAATAATAGTTTATATGACTTTAAAAAAAACATGCAACATGTTAATAGTATATCTTCAGTTGGTTACTGAGTTTCAGAAGATTAACCTTGATGAATCAATGAACGTTCTTTTCTATGCCTTGTAGCTTGGGCTATCCTGCAAAAGGAGAAATTACACATGTAAATAAACAGAAATAACTGCTGGAGTGAATGGTCAAAATTTAGTCTGTCGAGCAACTATGTCATCAGGTAAAGGTCCTCAACTGGACTAACTTGACGCGACAATTTTTAGTTCTTCGACATTTTTTAGACAGTTGCCAAATATACGTTTATTTATGATATGAGGTTTCTTTGATATAAAAATCACATCTATCGGAAACCAATGTTCCACAGTAGAATTCAGTAGTCGCCTATAAGAATATACCACCCACCATATACATGAATACCATGTATATTATTAAAAGAAGGTATCATGTGAATGGTACACTACTAACACAGGAAATGAATTCTAACCCATTAACCATCTATATGTTGCAAGATATCAAAGACAGTGTTTTTTTGTATAAACAATTTGGTACCAAAAATCAAACCCTCAAACTTATACCCAGTATCAAAAGTGACACAACATGAACTTTTATTTGAACAAAAATTACATATCGAGAATCCATTTAACTTATGTAGATAGAGGTGAAACTGACCTGCTATTCCCGGACCAATAAAGTTTGAAGAACTCAAGCTATTTGTAGCATAGTATATTTACTTAACAGGGATTTTCTTGCAATCAGGTTCTTTAATTACAAAAGTTGTGGACTCTGCACAGATAGATCAAAACATTGGAGTTAACCTATGAAGCAAATATTGTGCAATGTACCTGCATAATTTACCGCAACAAAAAAATTACAATTTGTTTCTTTATATTTTTTCCGCTGTAGAAATATTAAATTTTACAAGAATTTTTTGCATGTAGGTGGCCATAAAATTTCGTATTAATCAATGATGACAAATAGGACTGCTGATGGATAAAGTAGAAATCCGAGATTTGAAACCATTCGTCACTCATGTATGTAGCAAAATGAATTCGAAATTAGGAAGAAAATATAAAGGATGCATGGACAAAGAAACAACAGTTACGTTAGTATAAGTAGAGAAGAGAATACATATACATGTTATACAAGGAAGCAATAAGTATATTATTTCTCCTGCATGCTTTGATTTTTATGGAAACAAAAGTTAAATATGTAACAGTTCAAAACATATAAAAAGGCTCAACAAATTTTATGCAAACATGATGAACTTACCTTTCATTGAAGCTGCCTTTGTGACAGATTTTGACTCCTCATTCGCAGTCTGAACATACATAAAACAAGATATGTCAGATACATGCATGTTTATGGTTATAGTAGATGCATATAGAGCTTGAAGCGAACATTTGCTTTTTTGATCCTCCCTCGCTCCCCTCACTGCCACCCCACCCCACCCCCCTCCCCTCGCCCCAAACACAAACACACACACACACACACACACAAACTTACCTCCCACTCTCCCTCTCTCTACACGTGCATGCATTCACACACACACACAAATATATGTGCGCACGCATATGCATCAGCCATCAAAACAAAGAAAGATTGTTATGCGTACATGTGCAGGGAGATTTTGGCTTTGATCTAGTGTGGCTCAAACAAAAATCCTTGTACACTATAATGGAACAAATCTATTTTGATGCACATAAAACAATTAGTTGAAGCCTTATTGGAAACAACTAATTTCATAACTTTGAATTTTTAATTTATCACACTTTGTTTATCTCGGATTGAGAAATCCCGACCACGGGCATTTTAAGGACAGGCAACTAAAGCAAGGATTTTAATCCATTCAAAAGCATCCAGGAATGAAGCATAAACATCAGTTCACTTAAATCTGTAGTACGAAGACAAAACAGAGTAGATCTTACAATTTATAAACTGGAGAACTGAGATTTCAGATAAAGTTGTTCTCTGTAAGTAGTAACTTAAGATATTCAGCATTTAGAGAGTTGGTGTAACTGAGTAAAGATAACAAATATTCTTAACAATTAATGATTAACTTCATACCTGGAGCTGGCGCAGCAGAGCAGTTATCTTCTCAATTTGTTTCTCAATGGCTTGACCTATATATAAAGTTAAATAAAAAGAAATACATAAGTGGAATTGACGAGGACTTAATTAGATTGGTGGAAACACATGATGAATGAGACTATGTTTTTATATACCTTTTGAAAAAAACCTTCCATCCCCAATTCAAGAAAACGTTGAAGAATGTGAACCTGTTTCAATATCCTCATCTCCTGAATCTTGACGTTGTGGAATCACAAATGAATCCGTTCCAAGCATAACATAATATAATAAATATGAGGCATAAAGATATTTGTTGGGGTGTCATTTTCCTAGAGAATATAATTAATCCTATATAACTTACATTGATATACTAATTCTCCAAATAAGGATCCAAACGCTTTATGATATATATTTTTTCTGCCATTTGTTTGTTTTCCAGGAAGACTCTTCCACAATTTTCATTCTATTATAATAGCGTCCACCAAAAGAATCACAAGGATGTTTACCCAATTAAAAAAATAAAATTAAATATAGAACAAAAACTAACAAGATGACAGTCTGAATTTTATAAAGAATTCAAGTAACAACTAATCTAACCAGTACTTTACCAACAATTTCAGCTATGATTTACACATGACATGTCTTGACATACTATTTACAATTGCGTATGCCATCTCAAGGGTGGGATTTAAATTTCACACAAATCCATTTGCTATGTGAAATACCTTCTTTTAAAATCACTAAACCATCTGCTTCATTTTCGAAGAAGAAGCTTAGCATCGTAAACAAAACATGTAACAATAAATCTGATCGGTGATTGGAGCACAAATCGATAAAGACCAGAATGAAATTTATACCTAAATGCGAGCTGAAAGCGAGTGAATGTGAGCAAAAATCGAATAAAATCCCCAAAATTGAATGCGAATGCGAATTGTACCCTGAAGCCACCCCTAAAATCCGATTAGAGTGGAACGTTCATCTTCGCCATGCTCAGATTTTTTTTTCTTCTTCTTTTTTTCTCTGAGAATCGTGGGATATGGGATAATGATTTAGGCGGCCAAAATTGTGAAAGCGTTGGGACAAAGGAACGTGGAAGGAGAATTAGGGATATGCTGGTTAGTTTACGTTTTTACCCCCAGAATCCAGCCTTAACAACCAAAATAAGTGTTGCCAATAATAAAATTATTATTATGTATTTTTGGCAACACTTTTTTAATATAGCAACATATAATATTGTTACTACCTTGTAATGCAAATAAGTGTTGGCAATTGAAAAAAAAAAAGGTTGCCAATTGGTCATTATGGTGTAGTGAAGTATATTGCTATGTTCCAACGGCCGCAAACGACTTCAATTTGTATCGGCTTCCAATAGGCGATGGATGCTGTCAGAAATAAGCTGATAGGTGGTTAGCAACCGTCGGAATGCTCCGCCGCAATATACAACTATTCATGTAAAATGGAGTGTTGCTCCTCAGAGACTATTCTCTAAGACGGACATTTTCTTCATCATTCAGAATATATCCACCGCTGCGATTGTTGCTCCTCAGAGACTATAATATGCTCTTCTGTTATTTTATCGTTATATATATATATGTGTGTGTGTGTGTGTATGAAGAAAGAAAAGAAGAGCAATTTCGTGATTTCTGAAAGCACAACAACAACAAGCTATAGTACTGAAACATAATTGATTTTTGTAAAGATGGCAATGTCCATGTTGTGGATTGCAATTCACCGGCTGCGGAATGCAATCCACAACTCGTGATTTAGTCAGCTTTATAAAAGTTGGAGCAACTAGTTTTCCTAATTGGGGATGAGCGGATGTATTTACTTGATGTTTTGTTCTTCCAAATGGTTGGGAATGCTCTAACACTCAAAGGACTCCTTTGGTATGTCATGAGAATGTTGCTGACTGGAGGTTTCATCAAGTCTCATTCAACATGTACGGTGATCGGTTCACATTTGGATTGCTTGCTCAAGGATACTTCTTAAGTTAGTTAAAAGAACCACACAAGATTCTTTACAAGTTAAAACTTTAGTACAGTATTCTATAACATGTACGATGCGTTAAAGCATGACACATTTACAAGCTTGAGAACATCCCTTAAAGAACATCCATTTCTCATGTATTATATACATACATACATGTGTGTATAGACACACACACACACACAATCCCATGTGATCCATATAACAAAGAAATGCTTGTGTTTATCTTGTGGAGCCATTTTTCAATTGATAATAACTATCCAAGCAGAATAATTTGAACCTAGTCTGAAAAACTCGGAGTATTTCAAATCATTTGTGGGCACAGTCATAGTAAGAGAAAATATCTAAAATAATTTCAACATTTAATATGGTTAATTTATACAAGCAACTTGAACCACCGAAGTCGGGGTAGCAAACGAAAGAAGGAAAGCACCATAATATGGGGATATAAGTCTACAGTAGGCACCGAGTGACAAAAACCACATATGTGTACATCATGGGGACCGTAGCAAACATTGCTTGTGGATAAAAGAGGTGCGTTAGGATATGGGCATACTACTACATTACATTACATTACATTACATCATATAGAGCTGCAGATAGAGAGAGAAATTGATAAGCCCAGAAGATCGAGCAGTAGAATGAGCTCAAATGTTGGGAAGAAGGCGGTGTGTGTGACTGGAGCATCAGGCTTCGTCGCTTCATGGCTCGTTAAGCTTCTGCTTAACCGAGGTTATACTGTCAGAGCAACTGTTCGGGACCCTGGTATTTTCTTTTCTTTCACAAACATATAAGTTAGAAATCAAGGATTTATCAAAAGAGATTTTATTCAATTGTTTGTAATGATACAGAACTTTTGTAAATATTCAAACTGAACAAATAACGACCCTTTATATACATAGGGAAACATATTTATAAAATACAATGGGCCTTGGGCTAAGGCAAAAATAAAACAAGCCCAATGAAAGGATAAAACATGATATATATCTTTGTGAACAACGGAGCCGACATTATATTTCTTTTGCCCCCCTCAAACATAACCCTAGGGTTAGGGTTGCTCTCGAGAAACTAGAAAAATGGCGGCTCCATCGGCTCCGCGAGACAAAATTGATGAAGAATAGTGACGCAGACGACTGATTGATGAAGGATACTCTCTTTTCAGGCCTCCACGACAGGTAAATCGTGCTATTCTCAAGTTAACTACTTGAGAGAGCTCGATCTACTGAGAGAGGTTAAATTGGACGAGGAACACTTGTGTTCTTATGAAGTCCTAGCTGAGTGGAGTAGATCTGACAACAATCGGTCACGGAACTTCAGCAATTTGGGGTAAATCAGGATTCTGGGATGAAGACGATTCTCCTTGATCTTTCAGCTTCATTGGCAACATCAACGTTTAATTCCACTTTAAGCCTGTGAAAATTTGGCCTTGACAAGGGTTTTGTGAGGACGTCAGCTTTCTGGTCTGAGGAAGGTATATAACCGATCTTCAATTTCCCTTTAACAACTTGCTCTCTGATAAAGTATAGATCTAATTCTATATGTTTGGTTTTAGAATGTAACACTGGGTTAGAGGATAAGGATATAGCACTAATATTATCACACCATATAGTGGGTTTCTTGGTTGATTTGATTTGTAACTCACTTAATAGTGACTCTATCCACATAACTTCAGCTGTGCAACTAGCAACGCTTCTAAATTCTGCCTCAGTACTTGATCTGGAAACTGTACTTTGTTTTTTAGCACACCAGGATACAGGATTTTTACCTAGAAAAATGCAATAACCTGAAGTGGATTTTCTGTCATCACAGTCTGTTCCCCAGTCAGCATCAGCATAAGCATTAATATTCAATGTGTTGCTAGTTTTAAGAATTAAACCATGCTCACTAGTTCCCTTGAGATATCTTAATATCCTTTTAACTGCCTTCCAGTGACTATCCAAAGGATTTTGCATATATTGGCTAACCTTGTTGACACTGAATGCAATATCTGGTCTGGTTATAGTTGCATATTGAAGTGCTCCAACAATACTTCTAAAAAATCTTCCATCCTGAAATGATTCTCCTTTATGTTTGGATAGTTGTATATTTGTGGTCATAGGAGTTGGTAGAGGATTAGCCTTGTGCATTTGAGCCCTGTGAAGAATTTCTGAAATATATTTTCTTTGACTAAGATGTATTTCAGAATTTGATATTCTTTTGACTTCAACTCCCAAAAAATAGTTTAAATCACCCAAATCTTTGATTGAGAACTCTGAATTTAGCATATTTGTGACAGCTTTGATTTCATTATTGTTGCTGCCTGTAATAATAAAGTCATCAACATAGATAAGTATATATGTTGTGTCAGAATCAGTAATTTTGATAAAAATTGAATTATCAGATCTGGATGATCTGTATCCATGATTGACAAGGGTTGTTTTTAGTTTATCAAACCAAACCCTAGGAGCTTGCTTCAAACCATAAATTGCCTTGTTGAGTTTGCACACCAAGTTCTTTGTTGACTGTTGAATAAATCCCTGAGGTTGCTCCATGTAGACCTCTTCCTGTAAATCACCATTAAGAAATGCATTGTTAACATCTAATTGTTTGATGCTCCAATTTTTATACAAAGCAATTGTCAAGATTATTCTGATTGACGTGGGTTTCACAACAGGTGAAAAAGTTTCTGAAAAATCAAAACCATACTGTTGTGAATATCCTTTAGCAACCAGTCTTGCTTTGTACTTAGAAATTGAACCATCAACATTTCTTTTTAACTTAAAAACCCATTTACAACCAATGATATTCCTGTGTTCTGGTTTTTCAACCAGTTTCCATGTTCCTTTATTAATTAAGGCGCTGTATTCGTCATTCATAGCTGATCTCCAATTTTCATTTTGAGCTGCTTCGAAATATGATGATGGCTCTTCAGGAGTAGTTGTAGCATTAAAAAATTTGGGTTTGAAAATTCCACATTTTGCTCTAGTAAGCATTGGATGCTGATTTGCAGCTTCATTGACCGCAGTAGCTTGATTGTTATTATTTTCACTGCTACTTCCTGTATGACTATCATGTAAATCACTGATACTTTGTCTTCCTTGTTGAGCATTGTCTTCAATCTGATAACTGGAGGATAATTGCTCTTGACCTGGCCTGTTTGAAGGCATGGTGAGTTGAGGACTAGTATTACTGCTTTGTTCTTGACCTGGCCCTCTTGATGGCACAGTGTGTTGAGAGTTTCCATTGATATCAAGTTTATCAACATGAATTGGCACTAGCACTTCAGTCTCATCAGGTATATCAACCCTTACCTGTCTAGTACTTGTATCTTTTTCTGAAATATTTTCAACATTTTTGCTAAAGGGATATACATGTTCATTAAATCTTACATGTCTAGAAATGTAAATTTTTCCTTTATTATCTAGACACTTATACCCTTTTTGTTTATTACAATATCCCAGAAAAGTACAAGATGCAGATCTATAATCTAACTTATGATTATTATAAGGTCTTATAAAAGGAAAACATTGACATCCAAACACCTTTAAATGTTTGTAATCTGGCTTGATATTGGTTAGAATTTCTTGAGGACATTTGAATCTTAACACCTTAGTTGGCATTAAATTGATCAAATGTACTGCTGTATAAAATGCATCTGCTCAATATTTAAAAGGCATAGATGCCTGGGCCAACAATGTCAAACCAGTTTCAACAATATGCCTATGTTTTCTTTCAATTAATCCATTTTGTTCTGAAGTGTAGGGACATGTAGTTCTGTGGTTAATACCCTTTTTGTCAAAAAATGATTTTAAGGGTAAAAATTCTCTTCCCCCATCAGTTTGAAAAGTATGAACTTTATTTCCAGTGATATTCTCAACCTTGTTAATGAACTGTATCACTACATTACTGGTTTCAGATTTAGATTTTAGCATGTAAATCCATACAAACCTGGAATAGGCATCAATAAATGATATATAGTATTTGTGACCATAGCAAGAACTAATATGTGCAGGACCCCATAAATCTGTAGCAATCAATTCAAGTGGTCTAGAATAAACAGTGTGTGAGTCTGGAAATGCAAGTTTATGACTCTTTCCCAATTGACAAGCTGAACAGATGTATGATTTAGGAAATTGATAAGCAGAAAAATTGTTATTCATCATAACATGTTTAGTAATTTTTACACTAGGATGGCCAAGTTTATAATGCCACAAATCAAAGTCCTTAGTGCAATTAGAATCATTAGTAACAGATAGAATACAATTGTCATTTTTGTGTACAGAATTGTTTGAACTAATATCAAATCTGTACAATCCATTACTCTCTTTACCCTGCAATAAAATTTTATGTGTCAGTATGTCCTTGACAATGCATGAATTAGGATAAAATTCAAAATAAACCTTGTTATCCTTAGCAAATTGGGAAACACTCATCAATTTTTTTTTAATAGATGGAACTCTCAATAAATTTTTTAAAAATAAATTTTTTGTTCCATCTAAACTTGCATTTCCAGTGTGTGTAATTAATGCAGTTTTACCATTACCAACAGTGAGATTTTGGGTACCTTTATATTCCTTGTTCCCCAAATTGAGATTGTTCAGATTGTTAGTGACATGGTTTGTAGCACCTGAGTCTGGAAACCAACAATCATCTGATACATCATCATTAGAGGTAGAATCTGTATTGTGAATTTCAGCCTGTGCTTTACTGCCTTCATTAGAACTCACTAAATTTGCTGAAGCATTGTTATTTTGATGTGAGGGAGTGTAGTTAGTATTGAATCTGAAATAGCACTTGCTAGCACTATGCCCCACTTTATCACAAATTTGACATCTTATTCTATTATTGTTGTTGTTGTTGCTTCTACCACCTCTTCTTCCTCTTCCAGACCAGCCCCCTCTTTGATTATTAAATTGATTTCTTGAATTATTTCCTTTGTCCTGATTTTTTCCTCTGCCATATGTTGTATAATTGATAGATAAATCAGCATTAACAGTTTTCTTGTGTTCAATTCTTCCTTCATGTGATAGTAAAGTAGAATATACATATTGAAGTGAAGGGGTTGGATCCATGGATAGGATTATAGCAGTGACTGCCTCATATTCATCCTCTAAACCACTAACAATAGCAATAACTTGTTCAGATTCAGGTATTCTTTGACCTGCTGAGTTTAGTTGATCACTCTGATGGATCCCTAATTGATCAACACTTCTGATGATCAATCGCTATAATGAGCACCTGTTGCTCTGATACCAAGTTAGAAATCAAGGATTTATCAAAAGAGATTTTATTCAATTGTTTGTAATGATACAGAACTTTTGTAAATATTCAAACTGAACAAATAACGTCCCTTTATATACATAGGGAAACATATTTATAAAATACAATGGGCCTTGGGCTAAGGCAAAAATAAAACAAGCCCAATGAAAGGATAAAACATGATATATATCTTTGTGAACAACGGAGCCGACATTATATTTCTTTTATATATTATATATATGTTATTCCTTCAGAGGTTTGTTTGCTGGTTATATTAAAAGCTTTGTTCATGCGCACAGACCTACTTGCATGTTTGAAAGTAACATCTTTAGATCCTCTTCAATGAAAATGATTTCTGCTATTTCTGCTAAAACACACTATTTGATAAAAGTACAGTAGTTTTGTAACCCATGCTCTTTGTAACTACAATAGATTTACAGTAGATTTCACTGCAACTAACTGTGCACATTACTATTGTTTTAAAGACGGGACCTTCGGTTTTTGGCAAAGAAAACTTATGGATCACACTAAGCAATTATAGATGGAAAGTGGGGATCCGCATCTTTAGTGCGAGTGGTGGGGTTCCTAGCTCCCCACAAAGAGGGAGAGAGTTCAGTTCCCGCCTCACGCACTTTAGTTCAAATAAGGGGGTTTACCATGTACATTAGCCTGATGACCCTGCGAATCGGGTTAGATGCACTAGGGGGAGTTTTACGGCAAATTTTAGAGTGGTTCGGTCAATTTAGACCTACGTCCACTATAGAAGCTATTTTTATTATCACTTTTGAATTTGCAAAGTACACATTTTGATTCATCTCACTCCTTTTACACATTTCACTCTTTCATAAGAATCTCCCTTTTATTCTCTTTTTTTTGCTTTGGATTTCATTTGAATTCATGAAGGAATCGGCGAGATCTATTGATTTGTGATGATAGTTGTGTAGATGTTCAATCACTTGAACAATTAGATAATCTTCATTGGTTCCATGGTGAATTTGTGTTAGATCTAGGCTTGAGAGAGAATTAACGGAGATTAGAGTAGCTTGAGTTGAATTTGAGAAATCTCTAATAGAGTTTGGAGAAGATTTAATCCATTTGTTGTTAGGAAAGAGATAGATTGATCTTGAGAAGTCATTAATGGAGCTTAGAATGAAGTGTAGAGTGATAGAGAAATGATTTGAGCAGCCCTTTGAGATTGATTTTTCGGTCCCTTGAATGATGGAGAAGTGGGGTATTTACAGATGTTGAAGAGGAGTGACGATGTTGTAAATAGGTTTGTACAGCTAGTATTTGCACTTTACAGCTGTCACATGCACGACATGGTGAAACCGATTTAACCATAAGCATGACTGGCCATATTTTTGTTGCAAAATGTCCCATGCCGTACACCATTGCATGTTCGAAGAATCATCTTTTCTGCTTTACTTATGTAACCATTTTTCTTATACAAATAGTTCATATATACTTGCTACGTTGTTGACATATCTTTTTACTTTATAACAAATATGAACACATGGCCTCCTCCCATGTGCACAAGCTGATGTGTGAATCATAATATACACGCTTAATAATATACTTGTTGCAACGTGTGCCTTCCGGTAGGGGGAAATTGTTTCCATATTATTACGGTCCATCTACTTGTTGTGGCTCCTCGATAATGCCACGACTTGACTCACTATGGCCATAACGACTTGTTGTGTTCAGCTCTCATCGACGACTTGGTGCTCCTTACTGACGACCTGAATTATATGCGGTATGAATCATGTCGTACCAACGACTTAATTTGAGCGGCTTGACTTGCCCGACATGGTTTCATGTCGTGTTAACGACTTGGTTGCATGTCGTATTAATGACTTGATGATATGAACGATTTACTGCTTAGACCGTAACCAATTCATAGTCCTTTGACGTCAACTCTTTGAACCGCGTTTTAACGGGGTTAACAGGTGTGGATTGTGAAATTATATCCGTGATTTGCATGCAACTTTACAAATTAATTGTTGTGTTTTTTTTTCTCTATCATTCTTCAGCTCTCGAGCAGCCCAAAATAAATTTAATTTCTTGCCCAAAAAAAAAAAAAAAAAAAAAAAAAACCAAATTAGACAACTTAGCGTTATTAGGCCCAGAAAGTTTGCGAGTGAACTCCAGAAAGTTTGCGAGTGAACTCCACTCTTAGCCACCATCATCGTCGGCTAACGGTTGAAAAAACGACTGGGGTCGGACTTCAAAACACCGGTCTACATTCACCATCATATCCAATTTTGAATCAACAAGACATATATATATATATATATATATGTATGTATGTATGTATGTATGTATGTGTATGTATGCATATGTATATGTATATGTATATGATTCATTAATATCAATAATTAATCTGGAAAACTAAGCTCGTTAGTTTAAATCTATCGACTTACAATATTTATATTGTTTTTTGAGATAATTAAGGAGAATGACAAATCATGAGAAAAATTTAAGTGGGAGATCATCAAGTTTCGTTTTTAGGCAGACTGATAAACTTTAAACAAGAATTAAACTAATGAAATATGCCAAATATAACTAGTATATATCATGCTATCATGGTATATAAAAATGTTTTTTAAAAATTTGGGTACTTATAAGTATAAATTTGGTAGTACATATCATGCTATCATGGTAGGGAATCCGATCAAATCGAATTCATAATCTCTTGCATCCTGCCCCAGCACCTTAACCAACTGAGACAAGGATGCTTATCAACTATACAAAAATTTAGTTATAACTATCATTATATTCAGTTTTGCATTGTATAAAATGCTAGTTATATTCATTAAAAAAAATGTTATTTATATTTAACATTGTTCTTCTAAAGTTTGTCATTCGGTCTAAAAATAAAAATTGGTGTCTTTTAAGCTAAAGTTATTTTCAAAATTCCTTATGGAGAGTTACATGCTTGGGTTACGTACAAAAACCAAACCACTTTTAATATACAATTTTTATCATCCAAAGTTAAGTCAAAATCATGTTTCCAAGTTAGCACTTTCCTTTTGATTGTTTGCAAGCACTTGAAGGACAATTCTCTTTCATTCCTACAAGCGTTTTCAAATAACCTAATGTTTCTTTCCTTCCACAATCCTTGAAGCACTAATTTCAACATCAGAAGCATTACTGTTAACAAATAACTTTAAGAACAATAAAATAGTAACTGTTCTAATTGGTAGTAAGTACCCTCTACATTATGTCTTTTCCTTAACAATTTTATTTTGATTAGTCCTTTTAATTAGTCGACTCTTTATCCAACAAATGGAGTATGTTTTAACAATCAATTAGGAATTATAAAAGTGAATTGGATGGTTAAAATTCAATGGACAGGGAGTGATGCTAATGCGTTAACAGATATTCCCGTCCCCTTTTCTACTTGATCTTCGTCTTGTAATCTATACGCGAACATGTATTATATACTTACCCTTTATGTTAGCAATTAATAAAATCAAATAAATAAATGTGACATTTTGGTGCAAATATAAGTTTACAATTACTTTAAAACATATTATCTTGATTAAACAACAAATATTTATAATTTTGTGTATTAGAATAGGTGTGATCCCAAGCACGATCTTGATAAAAATTAAATCCCCTTTCCATTTGATCACCTTTTCATTTTCCAGCTATAGACACAGTAAAAATTCGGAAAAAAACTCTGAGGTTCAATAATACATACTATGTTTAATACATAGATCACATTCAATAATGTCTATTATGTGATATGTTCATAAAATTTTAAAATCATGAAATCTAACCTTGTTTATAAGATAAACTAGCTACATTAGACGCGATGTAAGCTAAGGAGCTGTCATAAATCTTATATTGACTAATATTTATTATTTATAAATGGACTAACAAAAATTAAAAATAAGAAGATGAAAAGGAATAATAATAATCATCATATGTTATCTAACCTCTCTTTTCCCTCTAATTCAACTAGTGTGTAACCCGAGCATTGCACAAGATAATATTATTAAAAATATTATTTATTATTTGTGTATATGAATTTTTTTGATGTGAAATAAATAAACTATAATTAAAATTATTATTATTGTTTGTGTTCAATTTATGTTTTATAGCTTACACAAACAATATGTATGTACGTTCATTTGAGATTTTTTTAAATTATTTTTGTTGATATAGATATACATGTTGAAATTGATGTATGTTTGTAATTTATTCGATAAATTAGCAAATATTATTTGATAGAATTTGTTTGAATAAGTTAAATGTTAAATTATGGAGTTAGTTTAACTGCTAACAGTAAGAATTGAAAAGAAATTTGTAAAAGAAGGTATAAATTTGTTGCGAGTTACTGATGTTAAAAAGGAATTTGATGATATAATATATGGTAATTCTTGTTATAAAGAATCATAATTAATTTGTAAATTAACTTTGTCATTATTGTTGATATACATAGTTTATTTTATGTGATTTGTACATCTTTATAGTAGTATAGGAAGCTACCTTTTTTAATATGAATATATATAATAAAACTGTCGTATATTTTTAAGAGTTATTAAAAAAATTGGCTAAATACTCTTTAAGGGTATTTTAAATAATTAGAATTTAAGATTTCATGAGTAGTTTAGACATATGTATTAAAATATAAAATATCATTAAAGAATTGAGGAGGTTCGACAAATAGTTGTAGAAATGTTAAACTGCAGGTATTTAAAGTTGAAATTGTTTTTCTTCAATTTACGATAAATTTATCGAGATAAATGTATAATATATTAAATTTTTATTATTGTTTACATATATTATTTAATTTTTTATATATTATTTAAATTGTGTGACTTATTTAGCTTTATATTTGGAAGAAAAACTAAATTTTGAACATTGTGTATAGTTTGAAACATCACACTTAGCGTTAATTAGATGAATTAATAACAATTTATTAGTTGAATTCAATATCGCATAATTGATTTGAACATATTGACTTAAATATACAATGTTAAGTGATATTGTGCGGTATTTTATAAATAACTACATAAATTTTAAAATGTAGGCATATGACATTAATATAACAATGCAATCACAGAAAATATGTTGACAAAAAAGAGTTCAACTTTGAACTTGTGACAGTTATTTATGTGTATTTTTTTAGTTATGTGAATGACATGTTTATACATTTGATTTTTCTTTCACTTTTGTTATATGAATATGGTTAATCCTGATGTGATTTATTAGGTGAATCAATGAATAGTACGTAGTATGCCAAAGTTATTTAAATAGTTTTAATATTATATAATTAATAGTAAAATATGGTATAAAATGTAAAATATTAGAAAAGAATTGATATAGACTTAAATGATTATAAAAGTTTGAAGTGTAGGCATTTGAAACAAAAAAAACATAATTTTTTTCATATTGAGTATTAAAAAGAAATATTGATTGATTAAATTTAATTAAATTACTTAAATTTTAGATATTGTAACTAGCTTAAATATGTGGACTTAAATATATAGAATGTTAGGAGCTAACTATTAATAAAAAATTGTATAAACTTTGAAATGTCCATTAAATATACAAAAAGATTTAAAAAAAAAAGGTAAAATAATGTGAGAGAAATAGTAAATAAGTGTAAAGTGATATAATAATTTAAAAATGAAATACCCAAACGAATCTAAGGAGAAATGAGGAAATTCCTGAAATTAAGGAGAGAGCTTTAATAGGTTATGCTTTACTATTAATTAATAGATAAGTAATTTATTGATATGGAGAGTCATACATTTAGTCTAACCAAACTTGGTATGACAGTGCAATGGGTATTTTGTGCTTGAAATCCATCCAGGGATTTTTGAACCCCATTCCAAATCCATAGGTTGATTCGGTGTGGGTTTGGAATTTTATCCCAAACTAGAAATCCGTACGAATTAGAGTAGAATTGATTTGTTCCAATGCATAATGAAATTGTGTACTAATATACACGAATTTACTTATTTATACTTTTTATCGCTAAATAATAAATTAAATACAAATAACAATATGTTCACAATTTTTTTCAAAAGAAGTCTATATTATATATATTTTTGCAAAAAAAAAAAATTGTGTTCATAAATAATAAGAGAATATAATGAAAACGAGCTTTGCAATAACAGTTCAAAAGGTATCCATTTCTTATTTTATAACTAATCCTATGAAAAAATTATAGGTTATTTATTGAAAGTAATATATATATATATATATATATATATATATAACACATGCTTTAATTAGTTATAAGGAAAGTCTAATTAGACGCAAAATTTTGACATAAATTTGGATACACAAAATTTTAACCATTGAAACGCCATTTGATTTTCAGCCTCATATGAGGACAAATTGATTCAACTGCTGAGATTTTATATTTCCTTATTTGTGTCAAATTTTTGTATTCAAATAGTCGCTCATTTAGTTATACCTACAAATACTAACGGATAATCATTATAGTAATAAAGTGGTTTCATGATGTTTTAATAATGCAAATCAAGTTGGGATGGGTCGACGTTACCTCCTGATCCGATCCGATCTGACCTTAGATCTGGGAATCTCAAAAGTGAATCGTGGGCCTGTCCGCCTTGAAGACCAAATGAAATGGTTCTAAATGATCAAAACTGAGGTGGATCAACCGAGTTTGAACACTAAACTCATTCCATTAACATCCCTAAACCCACTGTGCAGATTAGACCAAGAAAACTCTGGTGACATGGACCTTGACAAACATGCGGGAAGATGACAGGAGTTATGAACATTTGAATACACAAAAATGGCTTTGGACAACTCTATGTTACGTTTTGACTACTCTATGTTATGGGCCTTGGATATACCAAAAATATATAATTATAAATTAAACACTCTCAGGTAAGGTCCAAACTCGTTGTCGCTTTGATATTTATTCTTTCTACGCTAATATATAATCACTTGTAGGATCATGTTGTACAAGACATGGGCCTATTCATATCCTCTAAGCACGTGTTTTTTTATTAATTCCTTATCCACTCATTTATTTTTGCAACAATGACTAAATTGGTTTATCCATCTTGGAATAAAGACTATATTATCCCACACTTAACCCTAGTTATGTTATGCGAAGACGGTTAGATTAAACCCTCAATTTTTAATTTCAGCCTGTGACGTATGTATATGAGTTGACATACATTTTGTTATAACAAAAGGAATCAATGATGTTGTGGGGTTAGCAATGCATATTTATACACCTCTTTTTCAATCCATGCTATATGATGAACTTTTTAAATTCAAATTGTAGTTTCTTCTTTACAAATACGAGACAATCCTAGCAACTTATCTTTGAATTTTGTTGTTATTTTGTTAAGTACATTGATCTTTACATCGTTGGTGTCTTGTAGCAGCATAATGTAATATTTTTCTGGATATTCTTTTCATTTCTCTATGATGTCTGCCCACTCTAACTATGCTTATGTCTGTTTATGTATGTAAATACTCATACTACATCACTTTCCCGAAAAGAAAAATACACACAGGAAAAAGGTAACTAAAATACCTCCAAATATCACAGTTCATTTTCCATTAAAACATATTTCAGCGTGTTTTCTTACAAAAAAAAGAAAGGATTATTTGACTTTGGAATGGTTGAGGTGTAGCAATGGTTATAGTTGCATTTATTTTGATTAATTCTAGTAGAAGTTTTGACTAAACTTGTACAACAATATAAGGTGTGGAAAACAACCGTCAGATTGCATAGTTTAGAAAAGGAAAAGAAAAACTAGTGTTTTTTTTATAAATCTTAGTTGAACATCAAAAATTACTATGATAAAAAATACTTTTTTTTTGAATTTGTCCGGGAGAAACCGGCCGGAACCGTAAAAATCCCCCTAGTGCATCTAGCCCGATCCGCGGGTACGTCCACGTAAATAGCTGATCTTAGCGTATGCACATGATAAACCCTTAACATACCATTCAGGTTTCGAATTCGCGTCGTTGTTACATCGACACAAGTCCTTTTCCGCTGAGCTAATGTTGCAGACATGATAGAAAATACTTAAAATTAGAGAGATTTAAGGAGACCAAAGTAGAGAGAATTAAGTGAACTAGATTGGAAAGATTTAAGGCGACATGTTATAGACATGTTCCTTCTTTTTTTTATTTCAGAAAAATTGAATTTGACTAAGTGACAGTAAACAAACCTTTCTAACGATCGATTAGAAAATGAAAACCAGAAACCAAATGCTAATTAAAAACCAAGTCAATTGGTTTAGTTTTAAAACGGTAATTACCAAATTAAAAAAAAAAACTAAATGAACGCGAAAATAAAAATCAGTTCCAATTAACCAACAAACAAAACTGAACCAAAACAGTCAAATTCGTTCGATCGATTTATTCGGTTTGAATCATCAAATGGTCATATTCCGGCGAAATGACCAAAAAAATTGAATTCTTCTTTCAACAACAGTAGCTAAGTTATTTATTTAACAAATGCAACAAAAGTCTACTTAGTACAGTGTGGATCAGTCTTAGAACTTGTGTTTCACATTTTTATTTTTATTTTAGGTTGGAATTTTACTAACTGCAGTTTATGGGGTAATTATTTTGAAAATGAGTTGATAACAGGTTTCTTCCAAAAGAAAACTCTAAAATATGTTATATATATATATATATATATATATATATATATATATATATATATATATATATATATATGAAAATGTATTACCAAACATTTGCAAAAGCGTGTAAACCAGTTACACTAATGGTGCAGAAAGTATAGTTGGAAAATATTTGCAAAACTGTTATCGATGATGTAATGCAAATCCTTTGCAGAACTGCATCTGTTTGCAAAGACTTTGCAATGTTTAAATAAAAACAGACAACAGGACATAAGAGAGGAAAATAAAGCAATTAAACTATGATGGTGATTCTGAAGCACTACAACAAAAATACGCTTTTGCAAGTGCTGTAGAGGTTTTGAATAAACTAGTACAACCACATAACGGTGTGGAAAGCGACCGTCAGATTCCATAGTTTAAAAATGAAAAAGAAAAACTAGTTTTTTTTTTATAAATCTTAGCCGAACATCAAAAAATAATATGATAAAAAATACTTTTTTTTATTTGTTTAGCTGGGAGAAACTGACCGAAACCGTAAAACCTCCCCTAATGCACCTAGTTCAGTCTGCAGGTACAACGTAAGTGGTTGATCTTAGCGTATGCACATGGTAAACCCTTAACATACCATTCGGGTTTCGAACTCGCGTCATTGTTACCTCGACACAAGTCTTTATCCGCTAAGCTAATGCTGCAAACATGATAAAAAATACTTAAAATTGGAGAAATTTAAGGAGACAAAAGTGGAGAGAATTAAGTGAATTAAATTGGAGAGAATTATGGAGACATGTTATAGACATGTTCGTTATTTTTTTTTGAAAAAAATGATTTTGGCTAAGCGACAGTAAACAAACCTCTTTAACGATCGATTTGACAATGAAAACCAGAAACCAAATGCTAACTAGTATTACCGTACAACGGTGGAAAAAACCGACCGTTAAAATGTATAATCTTAAGAAAAAGTATGTTTAACATAATTATTCACATTTAAGAATATATATCGAACTTTTGTTTGTATTATTAAAACAAAACTAACAGCTAAACGTTGTAAATATTACATGCGGCGATGAAAGCATTCAAACAAACGCATGTAGACAAATTCAATGCTAGTTATAATATGCGCAGTTTAAAAGTTGAATCTAATGGTAATTAGAATAAACATTTGCCTTTACTCCAAAACCAAAGTTCATATCCTTCAACCTTAATTTTTCCAAAATGTGCATTTTTCCTTCCCCTTTGTTAAATTTAAATTTATAAATTTAAATAAATTTGAAAAGCATGCTCTGATAATTAAACATTAACATATCCTATCATCTAAGATCACCTAAACTTTAGATATGGAAAATCTCATTGTATCTACCTAGTTGTTGATAAACACGGTAGAGACTGCTAAGAGATAAAGATCTAAAATGCACAGGCAAGACATTGAGCTCAATATAGAAGTTTACAGACTTCAGATACATAAAAACAAAAAAGTTTAGATGCCAAATTAGTTCAAAAACCTAAACTTGAGAAACATTGAAGCATTCGTGCATCGAAAATGCAAAGCAATCAGTCGCCAAACATACCAGGGACTGAACATATATCTTAGAGTACTAGCAGACAGACCAATAGTGGAGACAACCACTGACATGTCGTTCAAGAATCTTTTGGTTAACTTGTTATAAATACTCATGGGTACACGCGCATGTATAGGCCAGAGAAAGAGTAGTAATCAAATAGCGAAGTTGTATATGATACGCATTAAGATTGTAAAAAAAATGGCACATTTATAACATCGTGAACCAGCCCCTGTTATATCAGCTTAGTGAAAAAAATCGAAATAGAAAGCCTACAAGGATAACATGATATTTTTCAGCCTAGAAGAAATAATAAAGAATGACAACTAAACACATTTGTCTTCACACAGTGATAGTTAAAGTACATAATGGTTGAAGCAAAAGTTTGAATACAAAATTTAAAAACACACATACGTCAGTCAAATACATACAGGAAATGTAATATAACAACTCTATATGGCGATAACTTAGTTGGCAGTACAGTCAGATTGGTCTGAAAAATGTTCCTTCAGTCCCTTAACATGAGTTTTGTTCGTGGTTGAGTTCCAGGTTAAATATGCCATGTTCAACTTCCTACGATCTATAAATATAGTCGAATATTATATGAAACTTTATGTCAATGTTAAAATATCAATACTTGAATCAATGGAATGCGAGTATTCATGCCCATTTTGGGTTGTGTGTAGTACAATAGTGTTTGAGAATATGATAGCAAGGTGTAACCAAATTACTGGATGAATGGAGAAATTATGAAAAATATGCAAAGCGCATCTGAAACCCTACACACTCACCCAGCATATGCATTATGATCTAGTAATTTGCAGGTGATCAATCGACCATTTGATTGAGTACCATTGCAAAGTATTACTTTTCCAGTCAAATTTTATTTTAATTTATGTAGTAGACAAAATATCTTTTTAAAAGAAGTTTATTATTATATATACCTTTATAAGAAAACATGAAAAACAAAATAATAATCTTTTGTTGCTCAATTTTGAAACTTAGGTCAAAAAAAAATTACTACATGAAGACATCATTTCTCCTGTTAATTTCAATGAGGTCGACATGTTATCTATAAGACAGATTATGCTATCTTTTAGCTTTATTCATGTTAAACAACCTTATAGCTTGTATATGTCTGTATAACTGACCATATATAATCTGCTAAACTATTGCTAGGTGCATAAATTAATACTATCTATGAAATATCAGACTCATATGTGATAAATATAGAAAAATAGCTCACAAACAAATTAATGAATGCTTGTAAAAGAAATATTATGACTATTAAGGAAATTGAGTAGATATCAAAATTAATATATGCCTTAAATTTATGTTTGTATACTGATATTAAGTATCAATGTTGATCCAAGAGTAAGCAAACTTTACTTACCAAGATTGTTTTTTGTTCACTTGAACAGTAGGAAAAGAAGTGTAATCCAACAACATAGTGGTTATAAAAGTCAATGTATAATAACGTTGTTAACATGGAAAAGAATTTATAGAAATTCGAACCCTTAAACAAAATGCTGACTACTTTGCAAGACGAAACAGAAAGGTTTGTCTGGAATAACTGAAGTTAGTTGCAGCAGGTACGATGTGCTCACTACTTTGCAAGACGAAGACTTAGTTGATGCGGCTGAGAATGTAAGTGAAGAGGGGGAAATTCGACAAGTCAGCGAGTTGCTCTCTCGAGCATTTCCTCCGTATGTCGACCCTAATGTGAATGCTACCTCACTTATTAAAGCCTGTTCTGATAAAATGGCTGATATAGTGGCGGAGGAAAATCCAAGAAAGCAGGTTGTTACGTCTTACGAAGTAAGTGCTTTACAGGTTGAAGTTCAAAAACTAAAAGAAAACAACGAAGGAAGCTTTGCTGAACATGATGTTGACCAAGATTCTCGCATTATCAGGGAAGGTAAAAACCTTGACTCCTTCTTGCAAACAAACTTTGACTGTGTCGAAAACTATAGCAATGTGAACAAGAAGAAAATGAAAATGAAGGATAAAGCTAAACACAAGGTAGAAGGAAAAGGGGTTCGAGAGTCTATAGAAGAGTTGCGAGCTGAAATAAAGAGTGGTAAATTAGATCACTTTTTATGTGAGGAGAAACTAAAGCTAATGGACACCATGATCTATAATTACAACTCAATGGAGGTGTATGCTGCTGAGCGTGATAGGATGGGGTTAATTCAAAATGAAATGAACGTGTGCAAGCCATCGTCGTCGGGACTCAAACCAGGTTTTCTTAATTTATGTGTTGATATTAGTTCCTCCAAACCTGCATGTTTTGTCAAGTCAACTTCCCCTCTCTCTGCTAATAAACAAAGCGAAAAAGCCATTAGGAATCCCGGTCCTTACGATCATATACAACCCCCTCCGGGTTTTAAAGCGCCACCGGAATCGAGCTTCAACCCACCGACCTTAGTCCTATCTTCAGGAAGGTCGACGGAAAGCAATCATATGACGAGGAGCAAGAAAATTGAGCTTCTCAAAGGTCCCAATGATGATAAGGGATGAAGAGATGGGAGCTTTTTATCTGTGTAAGCAAATTATTATGTCATGTTTTTTGAAGTCTTAATTATGTAATGTAACTGTAGGTCATATCTAGGAAATTCGACAGCTAGGGTGTGGTATCTTCTGTGTTATGAAGATCCAATAGCTGGTATGTGGACTGCATATCACCTGTAACTCTTGTATTTTATTTTGCAATGAATAAAAGAGTGTTACGAAACACTATAAAAACCGGTAAGCCTTGCAAAAAAAAAAAAAAAAAATGCTGACATGATAAACAATCAAGACTGAAGATAAAGAATTCAAAAACTGACATCATTCCTCTTACCTAAACTCTTTTTCCTTTCACAGTCTAGTCTGCCAATGTGAGAGAGCAAATGAAAGTTGTGCGTTTGTAAAGAAGATTAAAAGAAAGCATGAAGTTATCATGATAAGTGTTGTGATAGAAAATAAAGATAAGTGAACATGGTGTAGTAGAACATACGTGATCTAAATCTTATTTAGATCATGTATGTAAAGAGACCATATCTATAGCATCTTGTGTAAAGAAACTTCTTTTTGGTCCAAGCCTATTGTTCTGTATATAAATCACATTTGCAGTCATTTTAGGTCAAGATGTTACAAATAAATTAGATATTGAAATAACAAAACATATTTCAGAGTTATTTTTTACTGCAAATGAAGATTCTATGTTTCATGCAATTTAAACAGTTGAAAGTTCAGTAAAATTTGTATACTCATTAAATATTAAAAAGATCATAATTTGGTTACCTTTTAAGAAAATCCTGCATCTGGTTTTTTCCCCTACAGCCGCATCCCATATAGAATCTCAGAAGCTTCAATAATCGTCCACTCCATGCATAACCCACTAATTATCGAGCTATAACTAATAGTATTTGGCGTACACTTATCCAACAATTCAACAGCCTTACACGGCATCCCTCCTTTGCTTGATCCATCAAGCAAACAACTATATGTAACCAAATTTGCACTCATATTCTACCTCTGCATCTCTCAAAACAACTTAAATGCAACATCTAAAAAACCACTTTGAAATCCCTATATCAAATTTGTAAAACTGACTACACTCATCTTCACATTTTCCTCTCTCATTTCCTCGAACAATTGGCATGCATTATCAATTCATTCATACTTACAAAGCCCATCAGTTAATGTGTTGTAACAACACGCAGCTCTCCTCTCCATTTTCTGGAAAACCTTTACTGCTTTGTCTAAACTCTTCAGTCAAGGAAGGAGTTAAGCAAGTAACCGAAGTTTGAAGTTTGAAGTTCGAACTGTGAAATGAAGTAAATATGTGTATAAAGTATAATTGAAAGCTGACTTGTAAAACAAGAGTGTCTAAAAAGTTATATATGCATAGGCGATGTGGTATATAACAGAACATGAGTGCAAATGGCATAATAGAAGAGTGGGTAAAAGGTGTTGCGTAGCTTGTAAAATTTAGGCTCAATCACATACTATCAGAAATGGAAGCATCCAATAGAAGATGTGGTGGATGTTGAAAATGCCGAGAGCATACTGCCTAACAAGGAGCAACCAAAAAATGTACAATACAGCAGGTTATTGGACAAAGCAATATTATTTTCCGTAATGAACTGAAACCATGTAATTTTATTTTTCGAAACCGTATCATGTCCAAAGCTAATCTTTTACTGCTTCATTCATTTGTTATATTATTATAAAAAGATTCACAACTTTGTTTTCATAATTTTAAAAATAATAATGAACATTATTCACATATATGAAACCATATCTTTGTTTTCTTCACTTCTATATTTTAATTCAAAAAGCTTGTACCATACGAAGTTCATATTGCAAAATTAATTTTTTTTTTTTAAAGTAAATCAAAAGTTGAAAATAAAATATGAAAATTTGAGAAAAAAAGCTTTCAAGTACCCAAAAAAGGAATTAATCATTTCATAGAAGAAAAAGTTGAAATCACATTTAATTTGTTTATACTAAGATAATTCTTTTGCCTTTTCTGCAGTATTTTATTCAAAAACGATGACTTCTTTTAATTAGTTCACAAATTCTAAGCAGATGTGAATCAAGTGATATGATAAATTCATTTTCAAAAGTTCAACGCTGGAGCCTTTTCCCATCGGTAGTTCAGACTGTGGTAGCAGCGGTATAGGTTAAATTTATCCCATAAGCATCGTCATTGAATGTCAAAGTGCAAGAATAACATTAGTAGTATAAACATCACTGCTGCAAACCAACAAATATAAATGAAACTTGTGTCCATTTATTTCTATAATTTCAATTGTATAATCATAAACCTAAAAAAAATGAAAAGGTAAACCTTATATCATGTGAAGAAGTTTTAATTAATTAGCAGCGAACCAAAAAATGATTATTTTCCCAGCTCATATAACTTCAGCACAACTTCTATCCATTCAAACAACGAACAATATTTTATGAATATTATTAATCTTCTGGTAACAATCATACCCTAGGCAAATATTATATTTTTATTGAAGTAAATATTCTTTTCCGAAAAGGAAAAATAGTACTTACATGTTCATATAACTCAACATGTCATTACTCTTTCATGTTACAACGTGAAGATTCTTTTATGAATCACATTTGAAACACAATTAGTCAGCTTAAGTTGATCTACTGGTACAATAAATACTAGGGAACAGACGCAAACCAGTTAAAAATGCATAGTGAAAAATGTTTTAAGAAAAAATTCAAGGTATCCCCATCTAATTGTCCCCACAAGAATCTTCACTGAATATCAAAGTGCAAGGATAACATTAGGAATTTAACATCATTGCTGCCAACCCAAAACTATATAAATGAACTAGACATGAGGTATTATACCGCTAAAAAAAATTGAATTTGAAATTTGTGTGAAAAAAAAAAACAAACTGGTAAGTTCGGAATAGTATTGTTTGCAAAAGGTTTTACTTGGAGGCTACAAACAATATTCTTGTAATGTTATATAAAATTTATTTAAAAATAAACAAATAAATAGTAAACTTACTGATTAAATGAAGGGGACTGTGGAGAGTCAAACATTATCTAATCTCCTTTCCAATGGCGCAGCCCAAGTAGCATCTCTCAGTGTCTGAATATCAAAACTTATTATCAAATTCTATATCAAAACTTGGTTTTTCAGATTCGAAATCAAAATTTGGTATCGGATTTAATTGAAGAAACAAAAATTGAACTGAAAATTTACCATCACCAATTTTCTCCTTTGAGTATCAATTTAGTATACAATGGAAAAGTAACGTCTAACAAGGGGCGATTTATCTGGAGGTGGAATGAAGAAATATTTGTATAAGCAGGATCATTGATTTGGAGGGACCCATATGTTTTAGATCCTAGAATATAAAATCCAGTAACGAAATTAGGGTAAAAGCCATGTCACAATAAGTTATTTTAGGAGAACTAGAGAGTGAAAAGATTGGCAAGAACTGGAAAAAATAGGCAAAGGTAGATCCGAAAATACGGTGAAGAAAGAAGAGGATTAAGAAAAACGATAGCGCATGACAAATTCTTCCATGATAACATTTGTTGCTCCGTGTAAATCGAGAAACATGGAAATTCAAAGGAACCTGGATAAACGAGAAAGAAGCCGAACGAGAATAACACGGGGAAAGGAAAATCGTTGAATTGAAAAACATAGGAGAATTATTTTGGCTTGAGACGAAAATTGATTAGCACCCACAGCAGGCAAACCTCCCTAACGGTCGGTTGATTAAAAACCAAGTTAGTCGGTTTAGTTTGAAAACGGTAAATACCAAATCAAACCAAAAAACTAAATGAACGCGAAAATAAAAATCAGTTCCAATTAACCGACAAACAAAATTGAACCAAAACAATCAAATTCATTCAATCCGGTTGATTTATTTGGTTTGATTGGTTTGAATCATCAAATGGTCATATTCCGACAAAATGATCAAAAAATTTGAATTCTTCTTTCAAAAGCAGTAGCTAAGTTATTTATTTTAACAAATGAAACCAAAGTCTACTTAGTACAGTGTGGATCGGTCATAGAACTTGTGTTTCACCTTTTTTTTTTTTTTTTTTTTTTGTTAGGGTTGGAAATTTACCAACTTCAGTTTAATTATAGGGTAATTATTTTGAAAATGAGTCATTTTGCGTTGAAAACAACAGTGGATAAGTTGCCCAAGATCGCGACCATTCGTTTGATTTTGAATGCCGCTTCTCTTAAAAAATAAAATGTAAAAACCCACCGTGTTTTTTCTAGCAAAAATAAAATGCCACACTAAATCGAAACCGAGCGAAACCCATGCGTGGGTTTGTGCATTTAATCATAAGATTTAAACACTCTCCCTCACACAATAATACCTTATCTTAAAAGTCGATATTGGAAATGAGAGTATAGCATATAATCATTACTCTTGTCATAAATTTGAAAATGTGGGACTAACGTATATTTAATTCACCATTGTAATTCCAACAAAACCCGGTAACAATACAAAGTAAAATTTATTAAATTGTCCTGATGTAATCACTTAACTAATTGCATTCTGTTTTGCAATAGCTGATCCAAAGAGAACGGAACATCTACTATCATTGGATGGAGCAAAAGAGCGACTTCAATTGTACAAGGCAGACTTATTACAAGAAAACTCGTTTGATGCTATTGTTGATGGATGCGTAGGCGTTTTTCATACAGCTAGTCCTGTTTTCTTCACAGCCAAAGACCCAGAGGTATCTGTTTGTATCTTATAAGTAGAACTTCGACACATTACAATGCATCATGCATGGCATTAGTAATTCATGTTTGGTTATCTATTACCTAATTTCATAATTCAAAGCTTTCATAGCTTTCTCCTACATCAAAATTTTCAGGCAGAACTGATTGAACCGGCAGTAAAAGGGACACTGAATGTATTAAATTCATGCAGTAGAAGCCCCACTGTTAAAAGGGTTGTTGTCACATCATCCACTGCTGCTTGTGAACATAATGGTACTCCCCTGACATCAGACGTTGTAGTTGACGAGTCATGGTTTTCCTGCTCTAAGTTTTGCAGAGAGAACAAGGTTTTTGCTAAAAACAATTCCGTTTTCCCTTTTCTTTTCTACTTAGTTGTGAATTTTTACAATCTTTCTGTATATAATACTCGTTTTAACTGAAATATAGAGTTGTTGCATGAATAATGCATTGGACTATTATCTGCATGAGTTTCACTAACATATATATTACTTATGAGTAGTTATGGTATCATCTGTCGAAGACCTTAGCTGAGCAGGTTGCTTGGAAATACTCAAAGGAGCATGGAATGGATATGATTATGATTCACCCTTCATTCATAGTTGGTCCTCTTCTGCAGCCGACTCTAAATGCAACTTCCGCTATGGTATTGGAGACTATTAACGGTATGCTTTTGCCAACATGTATTTCTTCAAGAAATTACATAGATCTAAAATAGTTAATTTATATTCTGAACATTCCGAGTAATCCATAATTATCATGTCTGATCCTCTCTGTTCAAGTGATCATGCATGTCTTTTAATTTCATACGTGTATATGCTGTATATTATAATTATCATTGTATTAAAAGTGAACAATCGACATTACTTCATCATTATAATATAGTGTTTTCTTTCCCTTTCAATACAGGAACTTCATCAACATACCCCAATGCAACTTATGGTTGGGTGAATGTCAAAGATGTTGCTATTGCCCATATCCTAGCATATGAAGACCCCTTAGCTAGTGGAAGATATATTTTAGCTGAACGTGTATATCATTACTCCGAGATTGTGAAATTACTGCATGAGTTGTATCCTTCTCTTCAGATACCCCAGAAGTAAGCTTCTATATAAATGAGCAATATGGATTGCATGTCATATAAGCACAATGGGCACAATGCACACTAGTTACTGCTAATATAATTTTCTTTTGACCTTACACACATTTGAAGATCACAAGTTATTAGAATTATCATGATATCCATTTTCTGATCAATTAATAACTATTATTATTTTCTGTGTAGATGCGAGGATGATAAGCCCTTTCCACGGCCAGTACATCTTATATCCAAAGAAAAAGCTAAGAGCCTGGGCGTCGAATACATTCCTATTGGAACTAGCTTAAAAGAGATTGTTGAGAGTTTAAAGGAGAAAGGCTTCATTAGCTTTTGACAAACATATCATTGTTGTCAATAGCACTTCATAAATTACTGTCTTGTCAACTGCACTTCACAATAAGAGGGAAGCTCGCTGCTATTTTCCTTCATCTCAAATTGAATATATCTTCTTCTACGTTTCATCAAATCTGAATAAATATTTCGTTCATGATTGCTTTCTTACCAAATGTGTAAAGAGTACGTTGAATAAATGAGAATTGTTAAAATCTGAAACAACCAAAATTTGTGTTCGAACAAACTTGGCACGAAGGTCGATGATTTGAATTTAGGCCTTTTGCTCGTTTTAGATTTATTTGAGTAATGACAAAGAAGTATGTATTGCTTGTTTGTTAGGCATGTTGTCTTAAAAGTGATTCAAAGAAGGAAACGTTCCCAACTGAGCATTATAATACATTCCCTGGTATGAACGAGATTGGTTTAACCATTTTATTCCAGTTCTAAAAACTGGGTATAATTTTGTGCAAAAAAAATGTAAGGCAAATTCTATTTAAACCCATAAACTTGCTGATATACCTAAGTTTTTATTAAAAAAATAATGATAAAACTGCCCTTAATCAATTTTTTTTTTTTTTAATTTGTCAGCACAACTCGTAGGGGAACTACGTAGTGTCTTTAGGGCACCACGTAGGACCACTATGTGGTACCATGAAGGCACCACGTAGGGGCACTACGTGGTATCCTAAAGACACCACGTAGTTTCTCTACGATGTGCCTTTAGGGCACCACGTAGGGTTCCAACGTGGGAGGGCAAAATTGTTTTTTTTTTAATTATGCACGTGTAAACTCAGCAAAAAGCTGGGTATTACTTCTTTTTCCATATTTTATGGGTATACTCAGCAAGATTATGGGTTTAAATAGAATTTGTCAAAATGTAAATGCCAAACCACACTGGTCCAATTCGGGGCGAGTAGGTTGATCCGCGCATATAAATACTCGCACATGTGGTGGCCATACATGCACTCCTGAAAATTAGGTATCCAAACAAATTAATATAGGAACCAAGGGGCATATATAACCGAATCACTTTCAATACGCTACTAAAAACATGAAAAATCACGGCCAATTCTTACGGCGACTAGTGTTGGCCAAAAAAAGGAGTCTGACTCGAGCCGTTGGCTAACTGAATGTACACGGAAACCACAAGTAAAACATTTCATTTCACTATCTCCCTCTCTCGCGTGCAAAAAACCTTAGCCACTGGCCAAAATGGCCTCCCCAAAGCTCGCTGCCCTATGCCGAAAAGGAAGTTGAAAAACAGTCCGTCGCAAATATTTCCCTATATCATCCCTACATCTGCATGCCTACGCGTTCCCTATGCCAAATTGCCCACGCCATCTACGCCTACACTACCCACGCCATCTTCTATTTAGAGTGCAAAAATTGGATTATCCTTACTCATTCCATACGCATTTCCTACACTGCGGTACACAAAAATTAATATGGTTCTTTTATATTTATCTTCATCTGCTACATATCATAATAAAAACCGAACATATGCAAAATCATAACAATATATACCAATAAAAACGTTGATGTAAAATGAATATCATGGTCAAATTACCATAAACTTGCTACAAACGTATTTAAAACTAATCATGTCCAACAAACAATAAAATAAAGTTGCCACATAACATAAACATGGTCGTTTCATCTAATTAAAACATTGTGTAATGTACGTTACACAAATAGAACATAAAACCAACAGCCAAAATAAGAATATCTCATAAAGTTCGTCATATCTGCGGTTCTGGCTCCTGCCTCAACCCTCGTACCCTCGTATAAACTCTTGCCACTGCAAGAAACATTGCCAATAACGATGCCTAAATACCGACAAAAAAAAAACCCATCGGGAATCACAATGCAACACCAACTCATTAGCGATGGTTAATATCACCTAACTAAATTGAAAAAAAATATCGCGAAAACTGTTGGTATCGGGGCATTTTTCCCAACAAAAAAAGGCATTGGAAATCGCAACGCAACACCGACGCATTAGCAATGATTGATACCATCCAACTAAATTGAGAAAAAACATCGCAAAAATTGTTGGTACGGTGACAATTTTCCCGACCAATTATTAGTATCTTAAAACCAATGTATAAACCCAACCATTCATTGACTCTTTGATCAACGGCTCACATAATAGATCTGTGTAGTCTATTTTGATTGGTTGTAACACACACCCCAGCTTTACCAATATGTGTTTCTCACAAACCAAGCTCATCGTTTCCCCTCCACTCCTCATTTCTAATTCTCCCAAAATTATACATCTCTGCAGTGATTGGATCTGCAGTGCCCGCAGTCACGACAATTGGATTTACGGTATGAAATTGATTATGAGGTCACGAGGATGATTAATTATAGCGATCTAGAGATTATCGATTCATTATCCTTTTGGCCCAAAATCACAGAAACCCTAATTAGTAAACAACTTAATCGTTGCAGCGTCATCTGTCATCACTACTGGGAGCTCTGCTACTTTTTATGCAAGCACCGCCACTGTTGCAGTAAGTTCAAACATTGGTGCGACAAGCGCCATCATTGATCACACTATCATATAGTATGTCTCTCCATTACAGGTATCAATCTTTATCGTAGCTCCTGTTTTGTTTCGGTTTTATCAAACTTAATTGGAATTGCTGTAAAAAAATTGGATTATATACTGAAATAAAGCTTAGGTATATCTTGAAACTAGAATATAGAAAGAAAAACAATCATGTTCAAGTTTGCTTTTTTCTTCAGTCTTCTTGATTTTTCTAAATCTACTTGCCTACCATAATCCTTCTTTGTTATTCGATGTTCATGTTTCATTGTGTAAAAGGTTTTCTTGGAAATGAGTATTTTAGTGGAGAAAAGTACATAGTTACAAAAGAAAATTGAACAGAAATTAAATATTTGATATTAACATATGTAGGTTATAATCATTTAGCATAAAAGGTTGCAACTAAAATTTTGAGGGTGTCATTTGTTATGTAAAATCCTGACAAGTATAATAAAAGTTGCAAATACATTGATTATCTTAAATTCCTACTAGTACTCAATATAGTTAACCTGCAACCGAAAATAAAGATAGAATAGAAAATCTGGATGCTTACACGAGTTTTAGCAGAGAATACCGATGTGCAATTAAACTTGGAAGAAGTCGTCTGGAGTATATTGATGTTAGTAGTGCACCCTTTGTTCAGTTGGAAGCATATATCCTGGTCAGCCCACCCTTTATTCTTTTTTCTTTTGAGGTCATCGATTCTCTAAGGTTCCCACTATTAAGTTGGAGCCGAACAATGTAAATTATGATTATTCAATTGATGGCACTAATGACTATGAAAGGATAATTTTCTTAGTTGTAGTAAATTCAACCATAACGCCTTTAAGTAAGCTTGGTTTATGTGTTTTCTTAATGGTGATTTCTTTGAGCATGCACATATCATATAGTAGTGCAACTCACATTGTATTTTTCTTCCTATGAATATTTTATATCGATATTTTAAATAGTGTCAATCTTTGCTCCTTACCAGTAGAATTCTACCTTGTGTTTCACTTCCCTCCTCTTTTTCCAATTTTTCTGCCTAAACCTAAATTACTTTCCACGTTCGGTCTTCTTGTTCTACCTGTAAATCTACATGTTCCCTCCTCCTCCTTCGATCGAAAAATCCCAGATCGAAATTTAGGGTTACAGAGTTGCCTAAACAATTCCCAGCTTCAGATCCCGTCAAAGCAGCAAGTGTTCTATGTAGCTGACAAAGGCGGTAGCTTCAGCACTAGATCTCGTCACAGCATCACATTACAACAAATTCACCCTATAACAACGGTACATAACCATTGTAATATCATTTTACAAAGGTGCCTCCACCGTCGTGTATGCAGAAGTTATAATATATTCAAATCTGTTACAACTTTTCTGCATCGTTGTAATAGGGATATTTAACAACAATTATTTACCGTTGTAATAAATTTTATTACAACTGTAATTCTTCGTTGTTGTATATGCTGTAGTAAAGTAAGAGCATACGTATAACAACTTTTGTTACCGTTGTAATAAACTGTATTACAACTTTTATTCCCATTGTTGTATATATTGTAATACTGTGAGATCATAGATATAACAACATTTTTGCACCGTTGTTGTAATAAGCTGTATTACAACTTTTATCCCCGTTGTTGTAGATATTGTAATATCTTGAGATCATAGATATAACAACATTTTTACACCGTTGTAAGTTCCTTAATATTACAACATTTTTACACCGTTGTAACATGGCTTATTACAACTTTTTTTTCTGCTGTAATTTATATAAACCTGACTAGTAAAACAAATTCATATATATTAATAATAATATGATTCACATTTCAATGCAACAAAAATTACTACACGGAATCATTCATATATATTACTTGACGTAATATTCGATCAACATAAAACAAACGTACGTAGTACATGCATCACCAACTTAACCCGTCACCAAACACATAACCGTTTCAAAATACATATGATCTAACCCAAAATATACATAAGAAAGATGAAGTTTTGTCTACAAAAGGTTGCATACCCTACGAAAGCACTCTAGCTGAAGGCAACATAATTTTTATTCCAGGCCACAGTCGATCCAACAACTTCTCCAATAGTAGTCATTTCGAGAGTCGACCTCCACAAGAAAGCTTCTGCATCCACCGCCACATCAATCCAAACTTGCGTTCTAATTCTTTTAAAGTGCACCAAAGATTCTGGATCAGTGGATGCCAATCTTCCTTCAACAACTACTTGTTTGTCCCAATTCAGCATTTTACGTTTTCTGCCCTCATTTTCTTTAGCGTGATTGTTTTCAGCGTGATTTCCAAGTTGTGTATACTGCTGAACTGGTCTTCTACCCTGTTCATTTTCAGCTTTCTTTCCACTTCGTCTGGTCCGTCGAGCGGTTTTGCTGGCCTCATTTTCAACTGCTTGCATTTCATTTTCAGCTTTCTTTCCACTTTGTCTGGTCTGTCGAGCGGTTTTGCTGGCCTCATTTTCAACTGCTTACATTTCATTTTCAGCTGCTTGCTGTGCAATTTGTTTCTGTTGAGCTGTCAAGTTATTACTTCCATGGTGTGACTGCAAAATAATAATAATAATAATAATAATAATAATAATAATAATAATAATAAGTTCAGTATAACAATATTGTGAATGAACTGAAAAATGGCTCCTCCCTTTACCTAGTGCAAAAATCAGTGCAAAACTAATTGAATAAAGTGGTAAGTATTATTGGTTACTGGTTACTGGTTTAGCAGATAAAAATTTGAACATAAGCAGTATATTAATTAACAGATTTTCTCTTCTGTTAGTTAAACTCAAGCAGTATATTAAACTTAAGCAGTATATTAAGCAGTATATTAATTAACAAATTTCAACACAAGCAGTATACTAAACTCAGTGCAAAACTCCCCCTTTATTCTTTTCTCTTCTGTTTTAGCATATAAATATTTGGACACAAGCAGTATATTAATGGTTACTGGTTAAATTAACAGATTTGGATCCAACTCTTCACTTATATTGGGAACTGAAGAGAACAAGACTTGTACTATAAACCCCGAAATGAAACAGTTAAGAATAATTAACAGATTTGGTTAAAATGTATTTACTTCACGGGTAAATGAAATGTATTTGTATTCCATTATTTACCCAGTGCTGTCACTCAGCGATGTAACTCACTAATAAAATCGCTGAAGACAAGTGAATTCAGGAGGAGGAGAAGCATACAGGAGCGATTCAGGTCTTATATATTCTCCTAAAAACCATAAGAGGTCATTTAAATGATCAACAGAAGGTCAAGATATACAAGGTTGAGAAAACTGGGAACGTACTGTGTGCATGTAGCGTGCTGTATCCCTCTCTCCCCTTTTTTTCCATAAAAATAAAAACCTGCTTACAGTGTAATTTTACTCCATTTCCATATATATATATTTTTTAAAAAAATCTACCTAAGCCAGTCCAATTCTGGATCATTATATAACACATATATGTTGGTGTGGACTTTAGATATATGATGAAGTGGCAAAGCGACAATATTTTGCTTAACACGTTATTTGCTTTCACCGATCATTTAAACAAACAAATTGGTGCTGCGAGTTAAAAAAAATCGACTTTCGAATTACTATGAAGTCAAGAGGATTACTCTTCTTAATTAATTGTGGTAATACTGTGGAGACCGATTCAAACAATCAGTTGAATTGACCGCAAAGATGAGAGCATTGAATTTGTAATATCAAAACGAAAGTGTTGAAAGACATAAGCAAGGAGAAGAGAATGAAAAAACTTGAATTTGTTGTCATTTACTGTCCTTAAAATACCCAACCCCCGTCTCAATTTACCCAACCCCCGTCGAAATACCTTTTTAACAATACCCAACCCCCTCCACTTACTATCCTTAAAATCACCCAAAACTTTCACATCCCTGGTTAAAAGCATTTCAAAGTTCACCAAACATGTCACTAAAGAATTAAACTTGCGTTGTCGAAAAAAAGTTGATGCATTTTAACACCAATATTCCAATTCCGTAGATCATTAAATGTTACAGCTTTCTATCAATTATACCAATAAAAAAGGGTACCTGAGGCGTATTAGGATCAGGAGTTGCTGGATTTTCCGCGTTAGTTGCTTGCTTTTCTTTTAGCTCCTGTAAAGATTGCATGGACTGAAAATTATACTCAACTATAAATACATATATCAGTTCAATTATATATAAAAAAGTCCCCCTAAACTATAAATTACTTCGTTGTATACATTATGTTCCCATCACATAAGCGTCATCTACTGACAATGACGCTTATGAAGTGGATGGTTTGCCGCTGGTTCACAACAAGCATCATAGCATTGGATTCTATCTTCAAATCAAATATTAATCATTGTAAACTTAAAATATCAAATTTATCATGTTAGTTAAATTCAAAAGAATCCATAATGAATACAGGAAAACAGGAAAAATCTTAAAACAAATCTTAAAACTAATGAATTTGGCAGCAAATTGAGGGCAATAGCCACACCTGCTTGCGACAATAATTTGGTTTCTAATTAATAGGAAAACAGGAAAAATCGCCGTTAAAATAAATTTCTAATTAACACTTACCATCAACATTGAAGTAAGCTCATGTACATTGTTCTCCAAGCCACTAACTTGGTTTCGCAATGCATGTACTTCACCTGATGAGTTACCCCGAATACGAAGCTGAGATGGTACAACCCCAAAACCAAGCCCTCTTACACGTCCTCCATGTTCCTGACCAAAAAGCTTCGACACGCCATCTTGAGTAACTGATGTTCCTCCCTGAGAATCCTGACTTGCGGCATTATGATGCTCTGTTATCTTAGACTACAAATTCAAAAACAACCAATATTTAGAAAAACTACATTAACAATAGCAACAGTTTCGTATATTGTATATTTGAACTTTTTCTTACTATTCATTCGGCAATAACTGAATTCGGAGGTTTTCCATCTTTTCTAGTGTGGCCTTTGCACCACAATTCGTCTCTAGTGATACTAGATGTTGCCTTTTCCTTTTTCTGCAAAAATAGCTTAATTAACAGCTTAAAAATGTACAAATGATAACAAATAAAAATTGCTTTAACAATATTTTTTTACCAACCTTTTCTGCTCATGGTGTGCGGAAGTTTATTCTTTTCTCTAATACTTTTGAATCTTTGGCTTGTTGCCTATAAGATCAATTAAATAAATATGATATAGGAAAATGTAATACATTTAACAGTTACAATCAATCAGACAAAAATAACCACCTCAAACTTTTCTGACAAATTTTCATTTACAAAAGCATTCCACTCGTCAGCGCTCTTTATATTAAACAGTTTTAGGCCCGCTAAAGTATTGGTAGAGTCGGAATTTTAAGATGCTTTTTTGATAGCTGCAACTAACCTTGATTTCGACTCCTTCCATCGCTGTCCTATTATCATTAACAAGTAATCCTTATACACTATATCTACCTGGAATCTTGACTGCATCCCAAAAAAAAAAGGCGCAGATTAGTCTCTAACAGTATTGCAAAATGCAATGTTGTACCATAGGCATGTGCATAATGCATATTGCACATAGAGAGAACTACAACAGATATATAATATTTTGCTTTGAATGTTGAGACATATAGGTACTATAATAAATAATATATAATCAGTTAAATTAAAAACAATTGAAAGCCATATTTTATTATTCACTTGCTCATGTTATCGCCAACAGCTGGTATATACAAGTCAAGTACCAATACCTGTATACAAGTACACAGATCATCCCTCAAATCGTCATCGACTTTCCTCAACGAGCTAATGGTAAAAGGCACCATCTCCCTTGCTAGAGTACTAATATATGACGATAAAAGTTTGGAATTAGTACCTATCGCTTGTCCGCGTTCATTAAATTCAACTTCCGACTTCTCATCCGGTATAACAGCTAATGATTTCAACATCGTTCTGCCCCTCCTTTTTCTAGTTTGCGTCGATCTATTACCTTCAGTAGAATCCAGTTGAAGTTCGTTTGGATTGGAATCTGAGGTGGCTTTAGTTTGCTGGAAGTTTAGTTGACGGACAGGGGGCTGTTCTGGGTTTGTATTGTCGAAGGGGCTGTTACTGGAAGGAGTGGGCTGAATCTGGTTTGTAGTGTTGACGGGGCTATTACTAGAAGGAAGGGGCTGAATCGGGTTTGTAGTGTCGGCGGGGATGCTACTGGAAGGAGGAAGGGGCTGCATATGTTTTGTAGTGTGGCCAAGGTTGCTTCCAGTTTTACGAGGAGTAGTGCGTATTGGGTATTCAACATGCTTTCGAGGAGATCTTCTTATAGCAATATTCAAATCACGAAGCAACGGAAGTGGTCCATTTGGCTGATCGCTGATTCTAATCCCAACCATCCTCCAAGCATCAGCATTAGCAGCTGCAAGTGCAGCTAACTTTTGCTTTTTTGCTCTTTTGCTTGCTACTTTTGAGCTCTGAAAAATAAAAATCTGAAGTCAATCTTCAGTAGTTAAGTCTTTGTAACAGTGGTGTTTAAAAATAGACAAGTAGCGATAAAAGAGGCTGATCTAACTCAAAGTATGAAATAAGCAACTCGAAGTATGAAATAGGAAACATCAAAAGTTATTTTTAGATATCAAACATCTACATTAATAGATACAAATGGATGCCCGCTAATTATAATACATCAATAAACAAAAATAAGCAATTGTTAAAATAGGTGTTATAGCTGTAATCTATAATATAATATACATTCATTGAAAAATAATACTGGATTATAGTTTTAATCAATGCAGGACTTTGCAAGGTATAAATACACAAAAGACTGAGGCCATTAACAATTCCAGAGTTATGAATGTATTACTTTTTTCACTTGATAAAAATAAATTTTAATAAAACATGTTAGGTTGAAGAGCTTATGATATTTGGTATACACTTCAAGTTACACATGAAGATACAACTATTATTAGGCAGACAATAATTTCCAAATTACAAAGTCAATTTCATCATTCAAACTGAAGACAAATGTCTCTATCACCAATATTTATAGAGGAGTTCAAAGTATTCAACATGACCTCGTTGTACTAGGAGTCAAATTCACTAGGTTTGATTTAGTTGCAAGAATTTTGTATTTTTGACTTCTAATTGAGAAAAATATATTAACAATTGAAGAAGCCAAAGATCTTTGTCGACTCAAAGTTAAGAATAAACTGCAATTTGATATCATATGAAGCTAACTTATTGGCAAGCAAAGATCTGACCAAATAAATATAACATTTCAAACAAATGCTGCCACTTTAACTTGGATAAAAATGAAATAGTTCTCAATGCAAAGAACTACTAGAAGTTTAAAAAATTTAGTAAAATTATTGGTCATGAGAAGAGGGGAATTCAAAACAAGCATCAATTAACTTCTATGCAAATGGTAAATTTAGGCATATAAATAAATAGTGTCCATTGCTCAATGATAACAAGAGGAAAAGCAAGTTTCAAAATTTTAAAATGAAGAACACGATTTTCAAGTGATTTGAGATGATTCTTTCTCTTTGTCTTTCAAAAGTGGCAGGATAATGATTTTGAACTAGCCATTGCTCGTTTCATGGAAAACATCGATGATATACATCTTGAACTTACTTACGATGAGGTTTTAGAAATCAATATTGAACTTTATGGCAATGCTTGGAATTAAATTTATCGAATAAAGAATATAATGGAAAATTAAATAGAGCATAATCAGAAATTGAAATGTTATTAGATGAGAAAACTATTTTAGAAGAGAATTTAGAAATTATTTAAAAAAAAGTGTTAATTTTTATCATATCAAAATGCTGGCTTACTAAATGACTTGTAAAGCAAATTAACTTGAATTCTGATAAAGAAAGACAAAAAACTAGTATTGATATGGAAAATACAGAAATTAATAACCTTAATACCAAGTTATAAAAATTGTAATATTTTGAAATTAAACAAAGGAAGAAAAATGTTAATTCATAACTAAAAACAAATTCAAATTTGGAGCTTAGCACCCACAATGATGCATAAACAAGTTATTACGAAATTTCATATCCAAATGGGTTCACCGGTCAATAGGACAAACAATACGGCCACGTTACAAAATTCTATCACTCAACCAGTTTACAGTCAATAGTTATATTCTATTCGACTAATCATGAAATTTAAACTACCAGCAAAGACTGAGTTTTATTCTACTCTGTTAACTCTCATAATGAGCTATACTATTCAAATTAACTTAGCAGTATTTTTTTGGCCAAATAAATAGCATAGATCAAAGCATATGACTTAAACGACATTATTATTAAAAACAAAGTTATATAGAACCTTACTGTTTTAAGATGTCATAAATTTCTTCTTGACTAAATGTAATAATCCAGTATTGTTTTTTGTACAGAATTCCACATAAGAACTTGTTTTTAGTAAAGTCAAAATAAGCGACTTGTTTTTAAATCAAACTTTATACAAGACATGTACCTATTCAAAAGCCATTTGTATGCAATTCACGTTAAGTTTTTAATGATTTTTCTGCAATAATGCAATGCTGAATAAATATCGGCATTAAATTTGAAATTTTAAAGCATTTAGAAAAAAATACATAAATATATGCAAATTTTTGCTATAATCAGGTTAATGTCTGCAATTTTTCAACAAACTGCATCTGTTCCTAAAAGTTTTGCTGAATCTTGATTTTTCTGTTCATTTTTGTGCTTTTTTATACTTTTCTAACATAAATACACAGATGTTTATAATTAAAATGAATTAAGTTCTGAAGTTTGGTAGTATTTTATGTTTATATGTAATATTTTTTTTTATGATTTTCGAAAAAGATGGACGTAATATTCATATGTTTTTCGATAATGATGGTTTATGTATTTCGAAAATTAACAAAGAACTTATCCAAACTGTCTCTCAAATTTATACATAAAATATTTCATTTGATAATTGAGGCAAAAAATTGTATTTTAAATTTAATAATTTAATCAAAAAATTGTATTTTTATTAATATTATTAATTAGGATATATTGTCTCGCACGGGAATCAAAGACAAATACAAAGGTGCATCAATTTGTAATGAAGAAGAGATACATGTGTATCAAAATAACACGCCTAGAAAAATTAAAAGGCAATTTACCTATTTCAATGGTATTTGCAAAATAAATGTATGTAAACATATTTTCTGAATGAGTAATAATGTTTTTTAATTATTTAAAAAATACACAGTTTTGCAAGTTATTCAATAATAATCTAGTATAAACTTAAATTTATACACAATCAAGGAAAAATCTCGCTTTTACCAACTAATTCAAAAATAATCTAGTATAAACTCTCGCTTTTACCAAGGAAAACTCTCGCTTTTCTTGTTTTCTCACACCCAAAATCAATTCAAGTGGAACGTGAGAAATAAAAGGTGGAATTCCTTCCGCTTTTAATTAATACTGTGAATGTTTTTTTTTTAAATATTGTATGTGCATCGATGGTCGAATACCTCAACACAAGTACCAAAAGAAACAAAATAAGGCTGAAGTAAAAAAAGCATGTGGTAAAAAATGCATATGTAACTTGAATACCTCTGCATCGTGTAGCACCATCTTCCTCGTCAATAATACAAGATCAATCTTTCTCGTCGACCTATAAAAAAACATAAATTTTTGGTATTAGCAAGAAGAAAACGAGGTGCCCTAGCATCACACTATAAGTATTTAAGAATGAGTATTAATACTTTTTTGTTTTGTAGAATGACAAGCGAATATAGGCAAGCTGTGGAAAATTTTGTATATGGGCATGCTGCGAGTGAAGGGAATCCCGAAAAAATTAGATGCCCATGTCGTAATTGTAGGAATCTAAGTTGGCAAACATCAAGGGAAGTTGTGTCACACTTGATTTGTTTTGGAATGGACCTAACCTATGACATATGGATTTTTCATGGAGAAAAACGGCGATCACAAAATAAAAGTGAGACTGATACTTATAGAATGTATGTTGATGCGCAAATCTATGATGAGGAGGTAGAAGCCAATGTTGAAGAAAGACACGGGGAAGGTATTAATGAAATGATGGAGAATGCCGAAATTCCTTTGTATCCCGGTTGTGCAAGCCACACAAAGTTGTCTGCTACTGTACTTCTTTTCAAGCACAAAGCGCGAAATGATATATCGGACACGGCGTTTACAGAGCTTCTTAAACTTCTAAAGGGATATGTTGCCTAAAGAAAACATGCTTCCCGATTCGACATATGCAACAAAGAAGTTGCTTAAGTCATTTGGTTTAGGCTATAAGCAGATACATGCATGTGTAAATGATTATTGTTTATTTAGAAAAGAGCTTGCAAATAGTGATTTCTGTCTTAAGTGTGGTAAGTCTCGCTGGAAAAAAAACAAGACTACTAAAGATGGGAAGCAAACCAAAATACCTATGAAGGTTTTGAGATACTTCCCATTGATACCAAGACTGAAAAAAATGTTTGCATCCCCAGAAACATCAGAACAACTAAGATGACATAGCAGTCATAAGAGTGAAGATGGTAAATTGCGTCATCCAGCAGATTCTACTCAGTGGGCTACGATTGATAGAATTTGTCATTCTTTTGCTTATGATCCACGAAATTTAAGACTCGGCTTTGCATTTGATGGCTTTAATCCTTTTGGTGATTGGAATTGTAGATATAGTGATTGGCCAGTGTTTCTTGTTGCTTACAACTTTCCTCCATGGCTTTGTATGCACAAAGATAATATGATGCTATCTTTGTTAATTCCTGGGCCACAACAATCGGGAAATGACATTGACGTATACTTGCAACCACTTATTGAAGATTTGAAAAAATTGTGGGATAAAGGGGTGAAAGTGTACGACGCTTACAGTCGTTGTGAATTTAGATTACATGATATTCTTATGTGGACAATCAATGATTTTCCAGCTTACGAAAATTTAGCTGGTTGCACTGTAAAAGGTAAGAGAGCATGTCCTGTTTGTGGTGTCAATACCTGCTCAATATGGCTATCATTTAGTAAAAAGTGTGCATACATGGGTCATAGACGATTCCTTGAACCTAACCATGAGTATCGTCAATGGAAAAACTTATTTGATGGAACTGTAGAAAATAGACAAAGGCCTCAGATACAAACCGGTGTTCAAATCTTTGATGATGTTCAAGATATTATTAATGATTGGGGGAAAAAATTAAAAAAGGAAGAGAAAGGTGAAAGGAAAAGGAAAACTATGATGAAAAAAGGATGTAAAATGTGGAAGAAGAGGTCCATTTTCTTTGACTTGCCTTATTGGAAGGTGAAATTTAACTAGAAACACATTGGTTTTCATTTTCTATTCATGTTTGCTACTTAGTTCTTAATTATTTGTGTTTTGCCAATTTTTAGGCACTTCCTTTGCGGCATAATCTAGATGTGATGCATATTGAGAAAAATATTGGTGAAAGTATTATTGGTACATTGCTTGATATCAAAGGAAAATCAAAAGATGGCCTCAAATCACGCCAAGATCTAGAAGCAATGGGCATTAGAAAAAATTGCATCCTATAGATATGGGAAATAAAGTATTGCTCCCAGCTGCACCGTGCACCTTATCCAATCAAGAAAAAGAGATCTTTTATAGTAGAATGAAGAACTTGAAAGTGCCTGATGGATATAGCTCAAATATTGGAAAATGTTTTGCAACTGAAGACAAGATATCAAACCTTAAGTCTCATGATTATCATGTATTGATACAACAACTATTGTCTGTTGCATTAAGAGGACTTCTACCTACAGGGATAAGGAATGCACTACTAGAAGTCCTCTCATGATTATCATTTTATAATGACATATGCCAAAGAGTGCTTGATAGAGATAAACTAGAATTAATGGAGTATCAAGTTGCATTAACACTATGTGATCTAGAGTGGTTCTTTCCCCCTTCCTTTTTCTATATCATGATTCACTTAACAATACATTTAGGGAGAGAAGCAAGAATTTGTGGGCCGGTCCAATATCGATGGATGTATCCATTTGAGAGTTAATATTTATTATAAATAATTGACGCTTAAAAGTATGTATAGTTATGAAAGTAACTTGTTTATTCATTTTGGTTATAGATATATGAAAATATTAAAAGGATATGTTAAAAATCAAGCACGACCTGAAGGGTGCATTGCTAAGCGCTATGTTGCCGAAGAATGGATGAAATATTGCTCTGGATATATTAAAGATGCATTAGAATTTGGAGAGAGGAAAACCCAAAATGAAGTGGAACAAAATGATTTTATACTTGAGGGGTGTCCTATTTCCAAAGGAAAACCTACTACAGTCGATGAAGACGTGATTAATGTTGCTCATCGATACGTTTTGTTTAATACGGAAGAAGTAGAGCCATATTTAGATTAAGTATAAGTCCAACTTAACTATGACATACAAAATAAATTAGATCCTTAATTACATTTATGTATGCAGAATGCACAAAGAGGAGCTAAAATGTTTTAATCCTCATCTTGCACAAGACGATTTGGAACTGTCAAAATTGCAATCGGAGACTTTTAATTGTAGGTTTGGACAAAAGGTTGATAGTTGTATCTTAAAAAACTATTAACGATTAAAGTAATAGATCAACATAAATCTTTATTAATGTATTGTATTTGTCCAGGTTGGAGAGGATAGACGTATATCCAATGTCAGTAACGTAATAAAATGGCTTTCATACGGACCTCGTTCGCAAATAATTTCTTATTCTGGCTATATTGTTAATGGGGGACGTTTTCATACGAAAGACTATGAGAAGGCTACACAAAATAGTGGTGTTTCCATTGAGGCAAGTACTGTTTGTGTAGATGGGTCTATTGAAAAAGTAATATATTATGGGGTCTTGCGTGAGATTTTCTTGTTGGATTATCGTCAATTTCGAGTTGCCTTGTTTAAATGTGATTGGGCAAATATGTATCATGGAGTCAAAGTTGAAGATGGATTTACATTGGTCAATTTGCATCAATTTCAAAATAAGTTTGAAAGCGACCCGTTTATCTTAGCAACACAAGCGGTTCAAGTTTTCTTCTCTAGAGTAGGTAGTTCTTCAAATTGGTATCTTGTGTTGAGAGCACCCTCTAGAGGGTTTCATGAATTGGAAAAATACGACGAGGATGAAGAATCAACTAGTAAACCATTGGATGAGTCATAACTTTGTGATAGAGACGTAGATAATGGAGATGAAAGTTACATAAGGGGGGTTGTAACGGTATTTTGGTATGTTATAAGCGTATTTTATTGATTTTTTTATTTTATGCATGTTCATGTATACCATAAAATGTGTTGTTAGATGGTAAAAAAAATCTAATATAGATTGACATCTTAGTGTGTATCAAAATGATTTTATTTTCTATTGTACGTGTTCTTTGCATGTGTATTTTATTTTGTACATGGCTGTTACAAAGTAGTGCTATATTTAGTGTGATGTTCTAATCCTTTGTAAAACGTTATCACTACAAGAAAAATCGGGATTAGCGATAGATTTTTAGCAGCGGAAATTTCCGTCGCTAATTAGCGGCGGATTTCCATGGGCTTTGTAAGAGAAAATATTTTGGATTTTATATGTCATCTTATTATAAATTATTACCGTCGAATACTAGTTCTGTCGCTAAATCAATGGAAATTGCAGCTCTTTACCGTCATATAATATTTGACGCTAAATTCCGTTGCTAATAGAGTCGGATTACCATCGACATAATTTTGAAGCTATTTTCCTGTAGTTTTGCAAGAGATGTGAAACGAATTTTTATATTTTTTATTTATTAAATGTTTTAAATTTGTGTTATTACTTAGTAATTAATTAGTAAATTTAAATTTTAAATAATTAATGTTAATAATACGTTAGTAATTAATAATAAATAATAACTATTAGAAGTAAATAAAATTCAATAATTAATGCTGATTATTATTTTTTTGAAAATTAATGCTGATTAATTATTAACTAATATATAATATAAATAAGAGGTAATAGTAATTAATAAAATACATTGTTGTTCGATGTTTATTAAATTTGTTTTGATAATCAATGATTATTTAATAGTCTTTAATACGATTAATTAAATTAATATCAAGAAATTATTAATACATATTTGCTTTTAAGAAATTGATTGCTACGTATTATTTGATAAATAATTAGTAATTAAGAAAAACAAAATGGTCAAAGTTTAAAAATAAGAAGTTAAATAAATATTAAAGAATTTCGAAATTCAAAAAATTCAAACATTACCGTACAAGTTATTATTTTCATGCATATTAATGTACTATTAAATAATTAATAATTGATATGTGATAGTTAATATAAGTATATAATAGTTATTATAAATTAATATCTACTATTAATAATTTGTTGTTGGTAATCTATAATTAATAACAAATATTTAATTAGTGATTAATTACAGCTGAGCATAAGATTTAAGTAGTGCACTTATCTCTAATATATTGTGAGACAACACATTTTCAGTTTATAAAGATCAGAATTTAAACTGTAAGATTATATATACATATATAATATCATGTTCTTTTATACTGGTGTATAATGTGATTTCAGTATACATGTTTCCTAAATTCAATAAGTACTGCAATTATCTCAAATATAATATGAGACAACACATCCTCAGTTTATACAATTCAAAGTTATATATATATATATAATGCATGTATATATATACACATACATAATATATATATACATACATTATATATATACATATATATATATGTATATATGTGTTTTTTTATGAATTTTCAGAATTCTTTACTTGGTCATATAAGATAATTCTTTACTTGGTCATATAAGATACTTATGAAATGATATAGAGCATTCAATAATTAATTTAAAATAATTGTATTTAATAATTACAATTGATAATTATAGTTGATACTTAATATTTTATAATTATAGTTGATAATTATATTTTATATTTCGAAAAATTTAAAAATTTGAAATCGTCTTAAATAAATTTGAAATAAATCATAAACATTATAATGGTTATAAAATATTTGTTTTAACTGATGCAAACTTTACAATGATCATAAAATATCTGTTGTGATAAATGGCTGTTATCAATTTTCGATAATCAATAATTAATAATTACAATACTTTCTTAAAATTAGTATTGATTATTTCTTAATATTTAATAATTAATCATTAATATTTGAGATATAATAAATTTTAATTGTAATGGTACTTAAAATATATTTAAGATTTTTAGTGTAAGGTTTAACTATGTAACACCACTTAAATTGTAATATTACTATTTAAAATATTTATACTATTAAATTAAATTAATTTTATATTAAACTATTTAATAGTTTAAATTTTAATGTTATTCAAAACTTTAATTTTGTTATAGCATTCATCAAAGTAGAACACAATTTTTCTTCTCAGCAATCTGCATCAACAATCAAGAATGAACAAGGACCATTGATCTGAAATCCAAGCATGGAAATAATGTAACCCGCGGATTACTCCAGCAATCAGATTTCCACCGCTAAGTCTTCATCCTAAAATCGAAACTCTCTCCTTTCTTTTTCGTTCAATCACGGTTTCAGATTAAAAAAAACTAATTGCGCCACCACCGCCGATCCTGCCTGCTCGCGCCGCCGCCGCGCCTCCTCTCTCCGCCGCCCCGCCTGTTCGCGCCGCCGCCCCGCCTACTAGCACCTGCGCCTCGTCTTGAATTTACGTGCAGGTATGAAAAATGCCTAAATGTTTACAATATTTTGAATGAAATGACTGAAGTTTCTTTTTTTCCTTTGTTCCTTTTGCATATGTTTGGAGAAGTTTCATTACTACATGACTATTTCATAGTTTTAGGGTTCAGTTTTTTTGGGGAAAAAAAATCTTTGATTTCGAGAAGAAAAAAAAGCTGGTTCAGAAGTTGTTGGTTTTTTAAGCAATTATCATCATGAGTCTGTAATTGATTGGGTGGGAAAAGAAAGATAGGAATTAATTTAGGCTGCATTCAAGCAACAAATTTGTAGACAGTAGCCTCCAAACACAAGCTTAATTGTAAGAAATAGACAAGGTTTACTTAAATACGTTTAACATTTCAATTTATTTTACAACCTTAGAAAGATGCGTTTTACTTACCAGGCATCATATGTTGAATGCCTACTTGATTTGCGTATATGGAGTGAAAATCTGAAGTCCGAACACTTTTATTTTCTTGCAAAGACACCAAGTACATATTAGTATCTGCCATTTAGTCCCACATAATCATTGATTCTTTCCCGACACAGGCTAGATTTTACAACAATGTATGGCCGAGAGTCGTGACAATGCACAAAATATGTGGCTAACTTTTGACTTTTTTAGTTTGCATCACACATGTTTCTTTTCTGGTTCATATTGTGATTAATCTTTCATCCAGTAGTTGATTTTTTTCTTCTTCTTGCTACATAAAGATCTCGAGAGCTTAGAGATCTACAGTAAAAAACTAAAAGTGCACCACTGAGGCCTGGAAAAGTGTCTGGACGCCTTGCGGTACCAGAACATATTCCTAGACCTCCATATGCTGCTTCAGAAATATTGCTAGAAATAGAAAAAGAGCACCAAATGCTCGAGGCTTTGATAAATTGTTTATTTTATTTTTCGCAATGAGTACGTAATTAGTTTCAATTTTAAAATTTGGTTAGAATATCATGCTATTAACAACATATAGACGGTTTCCTTTAGACAATTACATACCAACATTTTTTTTCCTTTTTTTCAGTGTCTTGTATTATTTTTTGTTCTACCTGTAACCATAATATTCTGTTATCCTGCATCAGTTTTCTTCTTACTTGTATTCTTTCATTCTACATGAATCTTGATTATATGCCTGTCATTTTGTAGATGAAGTTGAAAGTCTTGCTGCTGCTAGACAAGCTGCCTTATCTAGTTTGGAGCCTTCAAATTCAATTCAGGTTGTTAATAGTAGATATTATTGACGCTCTACTTGCTCCAAGTTCAAAATTCCTTTCATAAGCAAAAAATTTATGCTGCATTAAGTTTAAACTGTTTTCATGTTTGATTGCAGGTTATGAATGCATTGCTTACTCAAATGGACAAACTGAAAAGTTGACCAAATGTCACCATTTTAACAACATCAAATATAACAACTGCAATTGGTATGCATCAAATATTAGCATCTGCTAGTAAATAAAATATATTTAGTCCAATTTACTCTAGCGGTAATAGTCGTTTTTGCTTAAAAAATTGATTTTATGCAAACAGACACATGATCATTGAATTATTCTTATCGAAACTTATATTTCTTAGCTAGCAAGTAGTTCTAGTGGCCTGAGCTACCAATTTATTTTTATCAAACTGTTATTATACTTGCTCAGTTAAGATCGGACACAACTAATGTCTTATTCATTTTTCGGGCACAACTAGTGTCTTGTTCATTTTTCCTTTTCAGGTATCATTGGGCCAAACCAACATAGATCTGTTTCTTCCATTATTCATGGGGCTGGCAATTTCCTGCTATTTGTTTGTCATAGCAGTATTAGTAGTTATATGTCAAGTATCTTAGCCAACAATTATATTTACAATTCCATTGGGATGGCTCAACTTGGTATGCCAGGTATGTTGTTTATTCTTGGTAAAAATAAAAGTGCTTTCGTTTTTGCTCAAAATGTCTTGTTTTTACAAAGTTAATCTGTCGAAAACTTTAGGGACCGTTTGATTTATTTTATATTTTGAGTTTTCAGTTTTAATCACAAAAATATGGAAAGAGATGAGGGACGATTGAGGGGACAGAATGAGGATGAGGGTTGACGGGAGTATGAATTGTTTCTTGTTCTTCCGTTATTTTTCAAAACACGAAAACTAAAAAATTGTTTTGTTTGTTAACTTCATTTTCTAAATTGGTCGTTTTTCACTATATGCATATGTTATGCTTACTTTTATATAGTGGCGAAAATCAAAAACTAGAAATAATCAATACTTATAGTTTTAACAACAAGTGTGCTTTCAATATGGAGCCCCCCATAAAATTACCATCACTTGCTCCAATTATTGGCATCTCAAAATATATAAATAATTTGTGTGATATGTGATTTAGTGCATGAAAAAAAAAAACTGGACCTGTTTAACTATTGGATTTCTTACATACATCCTTTATGTTTGGGTACATAGTTATTTCATTATGGTGACTATTATATATGGCTTATGGTCACATTCTTACTTTATGTTATTTAGCACTTGGCAAGCATGTGTATGTATGTCTGTATTCCACATAATTGATATTTTATAAACTGTATACATTTATATGTTTCCGTGCTGTTTAGGGACACTGTTGCCAGTTATCTTTTTCAGCATCGGAGTTTACGAGTCTTTACTTTCGACGCGCATTTGTTTAGATACCCGTTGCCAGTCATCTATCCTTTTATCTGTTTCTGTGCTATTTACGGACCCACATATGTATGTCTATATTCCGCAAAATTTCAAGTTTATAAACTGTATAAATTTATGTTTCTGTGCTATTTAGGACACTGTTGCCAGTCATCTGTTTCAACGACGGAGTTTACGAGTCTTTACTTTTCGACTGTTTCCAGGTACTCATTGCTCAATTGCTTTAAAAATCACTTACGACAATCATTAATCGTTCCTGAACTTTTTTTATCAAACATAAATGAATTTGCTACTGATACAGCATCATTATAGTGGATATGCAATCAACTTCCACCTTCTGGGACTTTGACAAAATAATTGGCTGATTGCTTAAAAGCTCACAGCAACAAGGAGTCATCTAACTTTATTAATATAATTGCTTCCAACTTCAGTTTACCGTATTTGTTGCTATCAAAAGAGTTCTGCTATACACATGTTTTATGCCTAATGAACATTTTCCTGAACTGTTAATTTTTTTTGTGATTAATTTTCAATTGTTACAATCAGGTGGTGGTGATAACTCTCCGCACAAATGATGGACGAGACTCATCACTTTCTCGGCCTGGAAGTAATAGAAGATTTCACTAACTTTTGCGTAAGTTTCCACACTCACATGTATATCGAAATACAGATATATTTTAATGAAGTCTAATGATTGCTTGGACTATTCGAATTTTGTTCATGTTTCACCAGTTTATTTTTCACTCATTTATTTCATGTTTTTCTACTCAGAATATCATATGCTTATAAAACTGATGCATTTTTCTTCTGACATCGTATCAGTACATAATTAAAAGTTGTTGCCTCTTCCATCTATCACCGTATCAGTACCTGATTAAAAGCTGTTGCCTCTTCGATCTATCATCCAATATTCCAAGGTTAGCTACATACATTTTGTCTAGCTTTTCTCCAATACCATTTCATTTTCATATTACATAATTAGCGTTTTATGGAATGTGTTTGAATCAATTCATGCACTTCATAAAATAACCATAAATTTTCTCAACATTAAATTTCCCGTTTCATCTTTTTCCTTAATTTCTGCTTACCATTAAATCTGCACTGCCATAATAAGCAATTTCATGTTCAACCCCATATAAGTTACAAAACATTAACAATATTTCCCTAGAAAAAAAATTCTGCATAATCTTAACACAACATTACCTATCCTTATTTATTCATCCTTGGTATGAACCCTTTTTTTCTTCACACTGCCAACGTTCATGCTCAGCACACACACTCAAACTGCATAACTCAAACCTCCTCTCTTCTTGACTGTAATCGCCTCATTTCCAGCACGTACAAGCCTATGTATCCTCCACATAAATTGTAATTTTATATATCAGTGATGACTTTACGAAAAACTTACATGTTGAGACTACAGATCTGACAATGCTAACATGCAAATGTTGTGTCCTGAGAGCCGTCTGCATCATAAGAAATGACTAAGGCAGCAGCATGATCAAATAAAGGCAGGTAAGTCAGGACACTTCGATTTAAAATGGTTTCATTTGTAGAAATTTCAAAGACATAATCATATGAGGCATGAACATTACCATCTACTTAATTAAAAGCCTACGAGCAGGTGGTAACAAGGACAGAGTATCATGCAGCTGACAGGATTTAATGGCAAGATCGAGAATCTGAGTATGAAAGCTCTCTCTTTGAAGCAGTCAAACACAGGTGGAGGCTTGGTATGTTTATTCTTTTACTCTACATAAATGCAACTTCTGCATGTTCAATGAGAATACATTAATTATGACAATCAGATGAAATAAACTTTATCATTTATGCTACAAATGGCCAATAAAAACATGAGAAAACACTTGAGCTAGCCATTTATAATTTGCATTTTTCTGTAGTTTATAGAAAGAGCAAACTTATGTTTCAATTATAGGTTCAATGTAATGTATTGCTAACTATTTTATTAAAAAAAAATGGTTGCTACTATTATTTTCTGAGACCTGAATTTTATTCATACCTAAGGGTCTCACATTTGAATTTTTTTAATCCACTTTCCTAATTAATTTTGTCTTAATTGGATTGTATATTTTGATTTTAGCTGTTTATGTTTTTGATTGAAAGCAATAAATATGACTACAGGTATTCAATGTTTTGAATATCATCATCATAAAGCAAGGTTCGATACTCAAGTGTTGATACTAAAATTAATCGCATGCGTTAAATGTGTAATTGAATTTTTAACCACAACAAAATGTTAATGCTTAAGAATATCAATGATTATGGTTTCTTAGTGTCTCGATTGATGCACTACAAGAAAAAGTTCTATTAATAGCAAGCAGGACAGCTCGAATGCTTGAGTTGCTGTCTTATGCTGCTCTGAAGCCATTTTGCGCTGAAAGACAGCGAATGCTCACGTTGTCCTTAAGAATGAAAAATTAGCGGTACAATTATAATCTTCCCTCCTCTATTTTCCTATTCCTCCAGGAACACTTTTTTAACTTTGCTTTCCAGATCCAAAACTACGAAACCTGCAAAATTACATTCTCCACTTCAAAATACAGAGTTTTCTGGACTTCCATCCCCTACCCAAAATTTTAGGGCTCGATTCTTCTAGAATACCAGATTGACGATTGGCGATTTTAGGTACAGCGCCTCCTAGGATACCGAAATTGACGATCTAAGGTATGTTTTTCATTCGTTTTATTTTTTGTGGAGCTTTCGTTGGGGGAATTGGTTCCCTAAATTTGAAATGGTAAAGGAATATGTTAAGACAGATTCAATTAGGGTTTATCTTTTATGCCTGACTGGAGGACTTAAATGCAGTGGTTTTATGTTAGATTTTAGGTATGTTATATTTGGGAATTTATGATTTCAGAAGTAGGAAATTTTAAACTTGCTAATTTTGGAGAGGAAGGTTTTGAAGAACAAAAAAAATTCAATTTCGTGTGATTCAATTTAAGGATGACCGATGTAAAAGATTTATGCAGATTTGGTTTTCAAAGTTTAACAGGCTTCAAAGGCACCAATATCATATTTATAAGCATTCTATCATATGATTTCTCTATACTTGAGATTTCAAGCTTGATTTAAAAAATATACTTTGAAAATATTCAAATTCTGGGAATAGAAGCGTCAAATACTTTTTTCCTATATTTAAATCTTTCAAGTTTATTATATGAAATGATTGTCAAATTTTTTGAATGTGCACACATTCAAATTTCAAGTTACAGTTGAAAGACGGGAGCAATTTCAAATATGGTGTTTTAGGTACAAGTGTATGACTTTGAATATGTTAGAGTCTTTGAATCCATAACCATGTAAATTTAGTTTTTGAATGTGAAGGATTTCAAAATAAATAGAATTTTTTTTAAATATAAGAATCTTGAAGCATCATATAGTCTCACATATACGGAATTGAACATAGATTTTGGAATCAATATATATAAAATTCGGGAAACGTGGTTGTTTTCCATGACAAAGTTCATGAAGTTTTGACTATGCTCAAAATTTCAGATAAAGGCAGCATCATGTACAATTTAGAATGTATAGTTAAATTTCAATAACTCTATTGATTACAAAATGCATATAAGTGCCATGTACATAAGCATTATTACATGTATAGTTTCAGATGCATTGTTTTTTTTGTGGTATGTGTAAGTAGCTGCAACCATAGGATGCCGAGTTGGAAGAAAATCTCTAAGATATGATGCTAAGTGAGCAAATTAGTTTTCTACATGTTGTTTCAAGACCAAATATAAATTCTGAGATTAGTAAATTTCATGAAACATTAAGTATCACACATATGATCAGAGTTGTTTTCACTTAAATCTCAAGGCTTACATTCCATTCCCCCTATAATAATTTTGAGAATGGAACTTTCTATTTGTAATTTTTTAGAAATACACCAACCCTATGTATATAAAAACTGTTAAGTATTGCTCCTATAAACACAAGCTTTCAAAGAAATACAAAACGTCAGATACAGACATATATATTCACTAAGAATGTTTAAATACAGATGATCAATTGTTTACTTAAAAATACATATGTATGTATAAGTGTGTTTCTAAAATTTCAAGCATCCTTGGTACGCGAAATTTCACGTGATTAATTCTTATTTTAGTTTTCTATTCAGATCTATAGAAAATAGTAGTTTGCATATATTTAATTTTAGATATGAAGGTTTGTTTTTTATTATGGGAAACCGACGCCGAATCAACTTGTGAATGTTTTCTTTCAAAAATGATTCATGAACTATCTATTATTTATATTGCTTGAAACATTTATATATCTTTGACGCTGTAAATAAATACATTAAACGAATTGTGCATTTGTGCAAGATTATATTTTTTGGTGTAGATGACCGACGACTGAATTTATTTATTTATTAACCACTGATTTTGCTGATGTACTTCCACGTTTTAAAACTAGTTTCGTCGTTAATTTGAAAGGGGCAAAGAAAAGGTTGTAGTGAAACATGTTTTTTTAATTTCATTACATTCTTGTGATTGCCTTATAATGTAAAGCAAAACAAAAATTTCAGGTGTATTATAACATGCTGTTTTCTGTTTTAAAACCGGCTTTAAGTAACAAAGTAACATTGAAAATGCTGTTTTCTTTGATTCAGTTGTTTATTTTCTTTTCTTATGATATTACTTTTAAAAAAAGGTAAAGAAAACTGAATATGCTGTATCAGACTTGGAAGGATGTCCACAGCCAAATAACATGGTCAGAGATTTATTTATTTATTTTTTCAATCTAACCTCCTTAAATCAGGTAAATACAGCATGCTTACAGTTTTTTTTAATAATGTAAATGCATTTGTCTCATTGCATTTTTAAATAGGTTGTTCAACCAAGCAGAAAAATGAGGTCCAAAGCTTCTCGATTTGAGGCTCTCTCCGATCAATAGTTCCATCGATATCTGTTCTACCCAGGAGTGGTTAGGACCGTTCAGTTAGAGTATTCAGAAGCCAAAGAGAGCCTCTTTCAGGCTGCTCGTAAAGCTCCAGTTGCCGCCCAAGGCTTCAGAATCCACTGCAACAAGTAGGCGGTTATTGTCCGACTTCTTCCGGCCGAGATTCCTGAACGAACTGTTTTTATGCAGCAAGGCATGAAGAAAGCCCTTGTACCTTACTTTGAGCTCACCAATGCTGCGAGGATAGGGGACCTTGAGCTATTCAAAAAAGCAGTAGACAAGTTCATAACCGCATTCAGCGGTGATGGGATGCACAACTTTATAGTAAGGCTGCGCCACGTCATAAGAACGGGACTGAGAAACACATCTCCTACTCGCACATCTCCCTATCTGACATGGCCAAGAAGTTGCGGCTTGACTCGCCGAACCCAGTAGCAAACACGGAGAGCATTGTGGCCAAAGCGATCAGAGATTTGCCAATCGATGCGACTTTGGATCATGCGAACGGTTGGATACTGTCTGTCCAAAGAGACCGGAGATGTGCACTCGACGAACGAGCCTCAAAATGCTTTCGATACCAGGATTGTGTTCTACATAGGCATGCACAATGAGGCGGTAAAGGCGTTGTGGTTTCCCCATAACTCTCAGAAGGAGAGGTCCGGAGAAGAGGAGGGAGATGCAGCAAGAGGAGCTGGAGCTCGCTGAGAATATCGCTGAAGATGATGATGATGACTACCGAATGTTGTGTGTTGTTTAATGGGGTATGGCCTATTTGGTTTGAATGTAGGATTTGAAGCGATAGTTCCATTTTTTTATTGAATTACGATTTACAGTTGCTTTTTTCAAATATTGATCGCTAACTGTTGTGATTTTTGTTTTTTCACAGGAATTAGATGTTTTTGCTTTCTGAGAACTAAAATAAAAGGTGGAACTGGAAGTATATGCTGAAAAATAATAATAATAACAAGCACTGACATTTCACCATTATTAGGCAATGCGGAGGTTCTGGCTAACTTCTCCCATTTTGGTCCAGTGTTTGTGATGGAGGACGAGAGGAGGCTTCTATGGGACTAGGAGATGGAGGTGGTTAGAGAGGGGCAGATGTTATGTTGACTATGAAGAGGATGAGGAGGCTGGTCAATAGGGTTGCACAGAAGAAGAGGTTTGTGGATGTAGAGGTCGTTTTTGCCCTGTTTACTCACCCAGTGCAGGTATTATAGCTTTCTAGTTTTGTTGGTTTTGTGGAATCCATTAAATTATAAGGCATTTTTATGTCCCCCCCCCCCCCCCCCCCTTGTTTCTCAGTTTGCTGCTGAGAAAGAGGTACGAGTAGAGTTAGAAGATTGGTATGAGTGGAGAGTGGTATACATATGCTTTCCGTCTTGGTGGGGCATGGTGTGATGTTAGCATTGGTTGCATCCCAACTTTTCTTTTTGTAAATGAGGATTACATTGCTTGTTCAATACATAATGTTGAATGTATTACAATAATAACCTGACTGAATTTTTTTCCAGAGATATACAGTCCTAATCTAACAAAAAATAATTGTGATAGTAAAATATTATGTACTCCTAAAACTTTATATACTCCTTACTCTTTAGATTTATATGCTAAATAGAAATGAGTGCAGTTTCATGTTGCTTTTAAACCACTGTTACAATTTATGATGAAATATGCATTGCATTGAAATTCATGTGTGTATCAGGTTGTTTAATAGGCAGATATGTTGACATGTTTCTGATATTTAATTATCATTAATTATAATAAAAACCTTAACATTATAATATACAACACGGTGAAAAAATCCAGGGGAAATAAATAATTCCATGCAACCCATGCTTTATTATTGAATGAATTTTAGCAGTAAGATCATTTTTATCTAGTACAGTTAACAGTATTTTAAAATGCATGCCTTAAATTTGCCTCTTTCTGTGAATAAAGACACTTTAATATCTCATTGATTGAGCATGGGTATAGAATTAACAGTGCATTAAAATGCATGCCTCAAATTTGTCTCAAAGCTTTTTTTACGTAGTGGAGTCAAAATGCTTAGAGGGTTGCTCATGATTCAACCTTTCTCCATTATAATTTTATCTTAACCATTACATGTTTATGTGCCAGAGTAACAGAAAATGATGTTATTGAATAATGATTTTCATGTGCTCATGATTTTCATGGAATGAGTGAGCATTTTCTGTGTTTGCAAATTATATCTTAAATAATTTTAACAAAAAAATTCAAGCAGTTTATGATAAGTCGTTTGAGGCAAACATTTACTGTGTTACTATTTGATGGGTCGCTTAAATACTCAAGGCTTGTTATAGTAAGCTATATGGTTAAATTAAAGGCACTACATAACATGAATTTAATTCAATCGACATGAATGATTATATCTAATTAAATAGAGTATTTCTGCTTGGAACAAAATAGAAAAAGCTGAATAGAAAGGTAATGAACATGGTAATAAAATAAGAAAAAGTGAAGCTGCTTGGTTTCTTTTTGGGAAAATACCCTCACAGACCCTAGCTGAATATTTATGACATACTCAAAGGATTTCCCTCCGACCCCTGGGCTGCCAATTGCCAAAATCAACTCTGTGAAATATTGACAAAGATTTGTATAGTTCTTACATAAAAACACATCTAGAATGTTGACTTTGTAAATTGAATTGTAAGTTGTTTAATTGGTTATTTAAAGAGCATAAACTCTCAGAGAAGGAATGTTAGGAGCAAAGAAATTGAAATTTTAAGACAGTTTCTAATGCCAACAATTTCAAATGGCTATAAATCTAGTTCTCTGCCATTAATGATATTAAAAAGCTTTCATGTGAAAAAACAACAAAGATTCAATCGAAGACTAGAGTTATGTTTGGCTAAAATCCCACAAATTGTCATTTTTTCAGTAATTTGATGCCTCAAATAAGTTAGGATTGGAAGTACTAAATCCAAACAATCACAAATTATGTTCACATTCAAAAGGGGGCAACAACAGGTTAAAACTACAAATTGTTCCTAGAAAATTAACTATCAATAACACCGCATTATTAACAAGTCATTCACTAATTTTGCCTTATCTGCATTTGATGATTTAGTTTCATCTTTGTTCGGATTCAAATTGATGCTGTAACTATTTCAAAGCTTTGAAAAAAGCAGAGTTCCTTCTACTATGTTGTCAAAGGAAAAAGTATATCTAGGAGCAATAAATATCTTTTCACTTTTCCTCTCCTTAATGCATGCTCATTTGTTTTTGTGCACATAATTGTATGTCCTGTCACTAATATTGTTTCCCTATATACTTGGTTGCGTACAGGAAACCTGCAATGTTTCTATACTTGACAATACGGAAGTTTGAAGACAAGTTGGAATTAAACATGCGTTTTGATAATTATTTTGTTTGCCACTTTATATGTGGTTTAAAATTACTTTAATATTTTTATGTTATCCGAAATTATTACCATATAAAGTATAAAAGTTAATTAATTACATTTATGTTTCAAGTTAAATTCAGACCACGTATAAAGTATAAAACTTAATTAATTTCATGTTAATTAACTTGCTTTTGATAATGCTTTTGCTTATTGATAAAGTATTTTGTGTTTCTTAATGCAATGTTCTATACGGCATTTGAATTTTTTTGACTTTTACAGCTGCTATAATTAGTTATAAATGCTTGAATTCCCTGAAATCAGTCTAAAGTTTTTGGCCAACCTCTATTCACATGTCACTGTATATTAGCAACTATAACCTGCTGGATATTATGAATAGCAGCCTACATGCATGTATTACTCTTTGGCTTGATCTTTACTTTATATCATAGTATACAAACTTAAATAGTTGCATATGTGTGTATGTATATACACATGTGTGTATATGTATATGTCAATACGCACACATGCACACACGAGTACTTGGGCCATATGCGTTGACGTTCTCAGGCTGAGTAGTGTTATCAAACACTTTAAGTTTTTTTGTGTGTGTACATTCGTGGATAGATAAAGTGCTAATCAAACATGAATGAGATTACTTTGTAATCTATCTTTTGAACGACTTAAACTGTTTGAAAATGGCTGGTGGTCACACTATCATAAATCAAGTTATACACAATCGGAGAGAATCCTGAACTGAAAAGGAAAGCTAGCAAATATACTGAAATGTATGTATTGTACACACTAAAGAAAATAGTTGACAAATATACTGAAATGTATGTATAAAAAAGTCAATCAAGCTCGTGTGTACCCATCAATTCTGGAACACAAAGCACTAATCCTCAATTCTTTTATGACCCTGACAGTCAATATGTATGCTGCATAATGAAGGCAGAATACAAAAATGTTTTGAGCTTACAACTTTGTAAAATCTCTTTATTTATATAAAATGATTTTGGAATTTGATTTACTTGTTTATATTGCTCCCAAATGCGTAGGATTTCTTCATGGTTAGCCTTGTTGGACCATGCGCTATGTTCATATTATCAAATTTACCAATATTAATGTTTATAATGTTCATGTTATAAAAATTTTATCAAATTCAGGGTTAGTATTGTTGAACCATGCACTATATTTATGTTTTCAGATTTATGAATATTAACATATAAAATGTGCTTTATTTGTTGATTGTGCAGGCATTGCAAATTCATTTGGAACATTGGCTGCAGTGGTTAGTACTGTAGGAGCTGGTTACTTTATTGAATTATTAGGCTCTTCTCAAGCATTCCGTGCTCTTACTGCAGTAATGTACTTCTGTGACACTATTTTTTGGAAACTTTTATGCAACTGGAGAGCATGTTTTCTTTAAGGTAAATTCTTTTTTTTTTTGCTATTGATTCTTTTATTTTTATCTTGCTTCCACAATGAGCAACATGAAGGATAGTCTTCATGTATACGTAGGTTACAGTTGTATTAATTCTTTTGACTAGCAGGGTAAATTGTTTGTAGTACATTTCTATTAGTTGCTTATAATTTGTTCTTTTAAAATGTTGTTCTGAAATCCTTATAAGCATAGAACGAGCATAGCATTTGGATGTATATTTTCAAAGTGAATGAGATGGATACTGCTCTTTGTTTACCAGACAATTGTCTGAAACTTCTATGCAATTGCATATAGATAAATTCTACCATCTCTGCTATATATTTTAGGTTGGTTTGTTGTACTGTTTTTACAACAGCTCAATGACAACAACTTTTTGTTGGGCATGCAACTTCATTGCTTTAAATTGAGCATCCAACTCAGTTGCAACAATTACTGAGCAAGTAGCATAATCAATTGTAGTGCATAATGCATGAATGTGCAACTCATTTGCAATAGCAACTGAATGCAGCTCAACCACTCAGTTGAAAGCAATCGAGTGGAACTAAGTTGCAACTCCTAATGTGCAACCCCTATTTTCTTGTGTGTAGGAATTAGTTGACATAACTTAGCTTATGAGAATGGGATTTGTGAGATATAGGACAAAACAGAATGAGGTTGGTATTTATATAGGGAGGCAATATATAACTAAATCAAGTTTAAGGACAATGTAAAAATAAGAAACAGAAGATGGAATTTTATGCTAAAATGTGTTATTGAAATCATTTCAGGTTTGTTGAAGCGATACTTACAAAACATGCTTATACATACCTTGGTGCATTAACTGAAGATGAAGTGAATGAGATGTTGTAGGCCGGTAATCAACCAAATGACAAATCTGGAGAGGAAGTTCTGGTTGTTGCAATCTAAAGCGTGAGTTTTGGTTGTTAACTTGGGTTAGAGATGGTTAACTTTGATTTAATTAATTGACTTGGCGTAGTTTTAACAAAATCGAGCATAGCCCAGTTTTTGTAGCTGAGCATATGCTTAGTTTTCAACAAAACTGAGCAAATTCTAATTGTTTATATAAATGTTCTCTATTTTGACCATGTTTATACAAATTAACTAAATTTTATATAATGAATATTACATATTTATATATGAAGAATAATAATAATAATATGAATATTACATGTTCTCTATTTTGACCATGTTTATATAAATTAACTAAATTTTACAAAATTAAATTAATTAATTTCATTATTTTATATAAATGAACTATGTTTTATAAAAGTTTACTAAATTAATCAAGTTTATTTAATTAAGTCACACACACATATATATGAGTTATAATTGATAATTGTTGAATTTTTGTTCATAGGTACATATACATCTATGGTGCGTACAAATGACAACATGCTGCACTATATTAAGGATTTGAAGTAACAATTTTTTGGTTTGCATAATTAATCCTCATATATAGTGTGATCTTTATCACTTGTATCATTTACACTTCTAATGTAATGTTCATTAAATATTATAACATACAATGTATTATTCTAGATGGGAGTTGTTTGTTAATTTTGGTTTAATGAGATTTATATGATTTCGTGAAATGATTTTTTGTGTTTGTGTAAATCTATTGATTATAGTGTGATAGTGGATATGTACATGGTGCAAAAAATGATTTTTAATGGCGTGCAATTAAAGGTTTTACAGCGATTAAGAAACGCTGTCATAAGATATAACAGCGTTTTTAAAACGCTGTCATCAGATATAACAGCGTTTTTAAAACGCTGTCATCAGATATAATAGCATTTTATGCTTGCTGTAGGTTTGCAAATCTTTATAATAAAATGTTTTTATAGCAGCTTAAATAGGTTGTGAATATGACTTTTTTAGAGCGTTTAAAACGCTGTAAAAAGTTCTTATTGATAGCATGTTTTTTATAGCGTGTTTATTTTGTTATTGTATATCTCTAACCTATTATAGCTTGTTGATATGTAGCGTTTATAAAAACGCCATAATAGCCTTTTATAGCGTTTTTTAAACGCTATTGAAGGGTCATTTTGTTGTAGTGATGTGAATCATTCGAAAGTGGAGCTGATTCCTGTATTGAATTTCTATGTAGTGGATGTAAGAATATGATTCATGAATATCTTTGATTTTTTGAAAAATTTATTACTCAAATTTGTTCAGTCATGTCCGGTTTTTGTTTTTCTAAAGGTAATTCAATCTAATGGTGAATCATTAATTTTAGGCGGTGTTGAGCATGTATTTGAAGCAAATTAGGAGTCTTTAATTTGAAGTGGAACTTTTTTTAATGCTCAAGTGCATCAATAATCATATGCTTTTTGTAACTTTTTAATAAGTGCATTTTTTTTCTTTTACTTTAAAGCTTAATTATGTGTTCTGTTAGTATTTCTTATCATGCATGATTTTCTAGAGCTTATGGTATCACATGACATGTTATTTCTTCTGAACTGCTCTTTTCTCCTAAGCAACAACAGACATGAAAAATTAAAAAAAAAAATCAATTCTTATTAGCACTTCTGCCTATTTACCAACGTTCTCTGATTGCAAAGTGTTGTCCATATTTTATTCGTCTACAAATCTTAAAACAAAATTTGGACTTTGCACAGGTATTGGATGAAGCATCAGTTATCCGTCGATTAAGAAGAAGCGACCAGTGAGCAACAAACAGGAGTTCATGCAGTGCTTTTTTTCATCTCTGTTCAACAATGTTTTCCAGTTGTATCAGTAATATGTATTTATATTCGTAAGTCAAATTTTCATGGCTTCATTCAAACTGAATCTGTATTTTTAGTACCACGTTAGGTTGTTGTGCATGACTGCAAGCAACATTAAATTGCACGCATTTGTCTACAGTCAAAGTTTGCATAGCTTAATTTTTTCCATCTCCAGGTTGCTGATGATTTTTATTGTATGTTAGCACTCTACGTATATCCCATTTTCGCTTGAATGTCTATGCACACGTCCAACGGACGTGCCTTCGTACTGGTGTATGTATGTATATATATATATATATATATATATATATATATATATATACAGATCAGAAGGGGAATAGCGGCGGATTACCAACAAAAAAGGGAGGTTAAGTTTACTTCAATTTTATTTCCGTCGCTAATTATTTGCTGAATAGTAAGGCTTTACTGACAAAAAAAAGAGCCAGATTTTTTGTTAAAAAATTTGTCGCTAATCCCTTGGTAATTAGTAAGGGTTTACCGACAGCTTTTGTAAATAATATTTTATACTAAATTAATAATTCGTCGGTAAATCGTCGGTATATAAATAAAAATAAAAATAAAAGTAAATTAATAAATAATATTTATTTTTGTTATAAAATTAGTTAAATGTAACACCCCGTATTTCTGTTAACACTAAAGTTGCTAATACAAAAATAAATGTGTAAAGGGGAGATGTATCTAATGTGCATATAAGAATAATAATAAATGTGTAAAGGGGAGATGTATCTAATGTGCATACAAAAATAATAATAAATGTGTAAAGGGGAGATGTATCTAATGCGTACGTATTTATATGGATTGACAAATAATGGTAAATGTACATAGAAATGGTGAACATTATTGGCTTCTCTTTACAACGGACGGCTCTGGTTAACCCTAGCTTCATCGACAACTCAAATTAACTTGCAACTCTATAAAAAGACCCTAGGTCTCAAACTAAAAATTCACAAAAAAAAGAATAAGAATTGGAGCCACCATGCTGTCTGCTGAGAACTAGAGGGAGCCTCCACTTGAAAGAGACGAACAACATAGCGAATACAAACTAAAAGATTAAAAAGCAACAACAAATTAGAATCAAAGCAACGTCTTCCCAAAGGAAAGCTTTGCAAATTCAGAATTTCAGAACTCAGAAACAAGACCGTCTACGATTGTAAGTTTAGCTACATTTTTAGAATGCGAATTAATATGAATATCATGTGTTGCGATAAAATGATAATAGTACGATACTCGTTATGTTATTAATATACGTTTGTGATTTGATTCTATTATCATGTTGAATTGAGAATTATTAAGTATGATGTTTATTATGTTTTAAATATTAATCTATGCCAGTGACTTGATTCTATTATCATGTTAAATTTGGGATTATTGGATTAGATTATTTGTATAAGCATGGACTTGGATTGTAACATCTTATGAGAATTGTGTAGTTTATTATGCAAGTTTATGTAGTGAAGTTATGCGACCAATTGTCAAATCTATATGTTCATGTTTATGCAAAACTTATGCCATGTTCACACTTATCATATGTTGGGATTAATTTGCATGTATGTTTAAATCTATGTTACTAATTATCACATGTGTATGTTGATTAGCCTATGTTGCTAACTCACATATACGTATGTTGATTTGCCTATGTTACAAATTAACATATGTATATGGATTAGTTCATATTGCTAATTCTCATGTATGTTGTTAATATGGCCTATGTTAAAAACATATATATGTTGATTTAGCCTATAAGTGCAAGTTCATACCTATGACATTACAATGTTTATGTTAGTCTTTTTGCAAGTTTGTACCTATGACACTGTAATGTTCATGTTAGTTATTTTTCAAGTTCACCCCTAAAATGTTCATGTTAGTTATTTTGCAAGTACACCCTATTATGTTCATATTGATTATGCCATCAATACCAAAGTTATACCCTTGTCATGTTTATGCTAATTTATGCCAATTTGCGTATATTAAATTAGGCTAAGCTTTTAGCCTAATACTTTACACCAAAAATCATGCGAACGTAAATTAGGCTGAGATGGTTAGCCTAATATTGGACGGGGTAACGTTGGGTTAAAATGATAATTTTAGGAAAACTTGCGATAAATTGGTCATTAATCACATAAGTGATTTATGGCATAAAAAGGCATTAATTACCTTAATTAATGAGATTAATTGGAAATGAATGTGACAGTAATTTGAATTTGAATAATTTACATAATTAAAATGTAAATTAGAAAATACGAACGCGCTTAACCCGAGGTTGGATTGAGTTGTGACGTAAACCTGCCTGGACCCGCCCGGCTGTCCAGTTGTCAAAATAATAGCTATCCAATGTGAGAGGTTAAGGCATGGGGCCCAATAAAGACCCGAGGTTAAACTGAGTTGTGGCGTAAGACTGCCCGGACCCAACCGTCATACAGGAAGCCATAACAATATATGTCTAATCTGAGAGGTTGGTGCTCTAATAAGACAATTAGAGCTGAGTTAGGACTAATAGGGTTAAGTCAATTTAATAAATACTTAACCAAATTCAACATGTTAAATAATTTGGATGGGTGGGGGTTAAGTTCATTCAGACACTTAACCACTTAACATGTTTGACTAGAAAACCTAGTAACGGGGACCCGTTTCAGCAGTAACCCAATTAGGTATCATGGTACCTTGAACTAGGCAGGATGGGGCACGATTACTGGGCTGATTGTAAGCGGTCAAAAGCGACGGCAGTTGGTGCACAGTGTGGGTTCTAACAGAGCGCGGGCGTGCACACACTCTCGAGCAGACAAGTCAGGGCACTGGAGCATCAGTAGTATACCCTATGCATGCTAGAATTGTGTCGGGGCCGCCACCATGGGACTTGATACACCCCATGGTGGGACCAGCATAAGTATCTACCATATAAGGCCGTAGGACACATGTGAATATACGAGTAGGAGCCGATCTTTTAAAGAAAGAGAAAGGGATCACTTCACCCCAATCACGGGGTGCCTGTTGGTATAAGAATTAGTAGGTGCAGAGATAGAGATTTAAAATAGGGTGCGAAGGGATGTTCGTTTTAGGACACCTTATCTAGTTCTAGGATAGTCTATTATCCTGATATCGTCATGTTCTCACTTTATGCAAGTCATGATCTTTTTTATTATTAACATTCTAGGAATATAGCTAGACTTACCAGACTTATGTCTGACCCATTTTCCTTTCGTCTTCTTTTCTTCCGTTCCCCCCCCCCCCCCAGGTCCACAGGGAGGAAACACCGCAGCTTAGTCAGTTTTTCATCCAGCTTGAAGAGATAGAATGTATTTGTTAGCCTGCTTTGTGGCCAGGCTACCCAAAGCAAAGATCATGTTGACACACCTCTGGGTAAATGCTGTCTCATATGGAATCTCTGGATAACATCGCTCTCTGGCATTGGAAGCATCGTCAGAAGACACAAGGCAGTTTGGTCAAAATCACAACATCAGTATAAACTGGCCTGAAACCCCTATCAAATGACCTCATTTGGATCTATTCACATCATATACTTGTAGCCCTTTGAATTAGCTTCAATTTGAGCTTTGGTTTGGCTCAATCGGACTTACGGTTTGAAAGTTACGCCCATTTCCGTGAACGGGTGTAAGCTGGCATATGACCGCGATCCGATCCGCCCTTGCCTACGCGATCCGATCCGACCTATGACCGCGATCCGATCCGCCCTTGCCTACGCGATCCGATCCGACCTATGACCGCGATCCGACCTATGACCGCGATCCGACCCATGACCGCGATCCGACCCATGACCGCGATCCGACCTTCGGACCTGTTCACACGCAGCTTGTTTTGACCTATTCTCAAGGCTACTGGCTCTCCTATTTTTCTGGATCGCCTGCCACGTACCCCATCACGAACCAGTCCTCCTAGGAGCTTTCCTACAGCTATAAATACACCTTCGGAGGGCATTTTCAAGGGACTTTTGGCATCTCCTTGTCCATGGCTGCCATGGCTAACACTTCTCCATGAATAACTATCATCTTCCTCAATAAAAATTCAATGAATTCGGAGAGAATATTCATTGTAATTGTAATCCATGAATAAAATGAGAAAATATGAAGTGGACGTAGGCTCGTTAACGCCGAACCACTATAAAAATCTTGTTGTCTCACTTTTTCTATATTTTTTCAGTTATTTCTTCATATCCTATGCTCAAAATACGACGATTTGGGTGTTAGGACCATTTTTTGGTCTAACAGTATTGCTTGGATTTCTTTCATTTGGACCATGGCTTTGGATATCATTTATGGGGATTATGCAGCTTTATTTATGTTTCATGCTTCTTTAACTTTTAAAATCAAGACAGTATTATGGTTGTAATAATTGGAAGTTTGTTTTGAGACAATGTTGGAAATGTTCTGTATGAACACGTATTTATGATAATAAAAGTCTGTTGGTTTTTCCGCTGCTTATTTATATGTGTTTATATCTGTCTTGTGTTTTATCTGTGTCTTTTACTTATAAACCTCCACCAAAATTAAGGCATTCCCTTTATGAGTGACCTTAACGGAGGTGGGGTGTTTCACTTGGTATCAGAGCATAGGTTTACCAGACCAGATAAAAAGTTTTTGAAACTATATTCAAATTAAAATTTAAAGAAGCATTTTTCAATAAAAAGAATTGTTTTATAGTTTTAGAAAGGCATAATCCCCCAAAGCCATGTGAATTATCTATCATTCGTTTTGAATCTTTCCTTTTTTGTTTCAGCATGTCGGGAGAATTTAACCTTCCAGAAGGTGTGACTGTACCTGGTTGGTTTAGAAGGTACTTGGAAGCTAGGGCCAATGAGGCGGGCCCAACGAATCTTCCTCCCCCAGCTGCAGCAATTCCTCCTCCTCCTCCTCCTCCTCCTCCTCCCCTAGTTGCTGAAATCCCCTCTCCTCCTCCTCCTCCGAGAGGAAATGATTTTGCCAAGACTTGAAGAGATTTTAAAGCTATGGGTGAGAAAGACTTTCATGGAACCGAGTCCTTCGTAGCAGCCAGGAACTGGCTGAAAGAGACCGAAGATCTTTTCGTTATCTTCGAGGTAGAAGATAGGCAGAAGGTAAGACTGGCAGTGTGGTTGCTCAAAGGAGAGGATTCCTACTGGTGGGAAGTCACCAATGCAGAAAGACCAGTAGAAACGTGGGAAGATTTCAGATTTAGATTTGAGCTGAGGTTCCTTTCAGAAGCTGAGAGAAGTATTCAAATGGAAAGGTTCCTATCCCTTAAGCAAGGGAGTATGACCGTCAAAGAGTACGTCAACCAGTTTGATCAGCTGGCTAGGTTCGGACTGGACCTAGTCAACACCCAACACAAGAAGGCTCTCCGCTTTGTCAAGGGACTGAATGAGCCGCTTCATAGCCTGGCCATGACCCATATACCTATGGGAGCTACATATGAAAGGCTGGTACAGATGGCGTTACTACATGAGGAGGATAAAGGCAAGAAGGAGACAAAGGCGGAAGGGTCTCAGGGAAAGAAAGAAGCTTTACAGCCTAAGAAAACAGACTTTAAGAAGGGCGGGAAAAACAACAAAGCTCGCGAAACAAGAAAGTGTAATTTCTGTGGTGTGGTTGGACATGTGGTGAAAGACTACAGGAAGAAGAAGGCAAAGATGAATGGTGGTTGCTTTCATTGTGGAGAAACATGACACATAGCTAACGACTGCCCTAAGAGGCGAGGGCAGGCGCAGAAAGCTGCATCCACTTCGGGTGGACAAGTTCATGCACTGGAGGCACATCCTCTGCAACAGCGAGGTAGAAATACTTCTGTAGAAAGTGTAGTTTATCTTTATGATCACCCAGTTCGCACTTTATTTGATTCTGGTGCATCACACTCCTTTATTTTATCTGCTTTAGTAGAATCTCTACAACTAGAAACTAGTATGGTAGAGGATCCCTTGGTTGTCTCCAATCCAATTGGAGGCCCAGCTTATTTGTCAATGATCTGTATGAATTTGAAAATCTCTATTCTAAGTGTAGAATTTAGATGTAGTACCTTTGTTTTGGGCTTCTCGGGGTATGGATTGATTTTGGGCATGGACTGGCTATCCAGTAATGGTGCCATCCTTGATTGTGAGAAAAGAGTGGTTAGGCTCTTAACCCAACTCGGTAACACTCTGGAAATTACTTGTAATCCCTCAAATGTGGTTATGCTTAGTTATCTTGAATCGCTTGACGCTTTTGTTGAGAATTTTCAGTCAGTTAAGGTGGTCCGAGAATATTCGGATGTCTTTGATGAGGTGAAGGGCTTATCTCCGAAACGGGAACTAGACTTCCGCATCTATCTTGTTGACAATGCGAAGCCCGTTGCTTTGCCTGTTAGGCACATGGATCCTAGGGAAAGAGCTCAGTAAGCAGATTAAAGAGCTTTTAGAAAAGGGGTTCATTAGGCGGAGCATTTCAGAATGGGGCACTTCAGTGGTGTTCGCTACAAAGGCGGATGGTTCACTCCGTCTATGTGTTGACTATAGGGAGCTAAACAAGCTGAGTAAAAAGAATAGGCACTCTCTCCCCAGAATTGATGATTTGTTTGACCAGCTTGTAGGAGCGTCGGTTTTCTCCCAACTTGATTTGGCGACCGGATTTCATCAGTTAAGGGTAGCTGATGATAGCATCAATAAGACAGCTTTCAGAACTCCAGACGGATTCTTTGAGTGGCTTGTCATGCCTTTTGGCTTGACAAACGCACCCGCTTACTTCGTGGACCTAATGAGTAGGGTGTTCAGAGATTTCCTCAATAAATTTGTAACAACCCGTATTTTCAATAACCTGTTATAACGTAAATCGAGGCAGAATTAAATTTATAAATCTGAATCAAGGGAAACGGGCTATGCCATTGCGTTCGTCTCGGAAAAATACGCGAAATAGAGTCCGAGTTTTCGAAAATCGGAGTCCGTATGACCCGATTGAGGCCCAACGAAGTTTTCTGAAAATTTCAAAGTAAAAACAGATTTCAAATTCAAGTTTGAATTTGGAAATTTGGGCCAGTTTGGGCCAGGCGGGAAAATTCACGCCAGAGCACCCAAGTCGACAGCCCTGTCGACTTGGGAGTCGACTTGGTAGGACCAAGTCGACAGCCCTATCGACTTGGGAGTCGACTTGGTAGGACCAAGTCGACAGCCCTGTCGACTTGGCTGTCGACTTGGCTCAGCCGGGCAGTTCTGCCTGGTGCACCATTTTGAGATTGTGTTGAGCTTGGGGGCCAGATTCGGTTTTAAGGGCTGAGATTGCAACTAGGGTTTAATCCTATGGCCTAAAACACTTGCCTAATCTATAAATAAGACCCTAAGCTAGCCCTAAATCATCATTATTCATTCTAGTTACTAAACTATGGCAAAATCATTCCTCTCATGGCCTCCACTCTCTTCATAAAATTCCTAAATCAATTTTTATGAGATTTTCCATGCATACAAGTGTTTTCAAGCTTGTATGAGCATCATTAGCTTGCATTCAAGTCAAGTTTCTATATTTGCATCATAAAGGAAGAGTTTTGATCATTTTGGCTCAAGGGTTTTGCTTGCATTTTTGGGTTTAATTGATTTCTTAAGGGCTTTGTCATATTTTTGTGACTTCCTAAGCATTGTAAGCCCTATTCTACTTTCATACTTAAAGTCTAAAGTTAAATGTATGATATGCAAGTTTGCCATGATATGCAAGTTTACTATGATGTGTTATGCAAGTTTACTATGATGTGTTATGCAAGTTTACTATGATGTGTTAGGCAAGTTCATCAAGTTATGTTATGCAAGTTTATATGCAAGTTTGCTATGCTACAAGTTTATATGCAAGTATGCCATGTTATGATATGCAAGTTCATCATGTTATGTTATGCAAGTATGCCATGTCATGATATGCAAGCTTATCGTGCTATGTTATGCAAGTTTGATATGCAAGTTTGTCATATGATATGCAAGTTATGTTATGCAAGTTTGGGTTGAACATTTTGTTCATGCTATCATGTTATGCAAGCTTATCTTGGGTTTATGAACATAAAGCTTCAAGCTTTATGCCAAAGGTTGCATTTTGGCAACATGTAAGTTATCATACCTCTTATGATAACTTGCATATGAGGCTAGATGCGAACTTATGGCCATTTTTACATGTCATTTATCACCATGTATCACCAATATGCCAAGTTTGGTTTTATGCATGCTTTTGAGGCCTAAAAATGTAATATGCAAGTATATGAACATATGTCCATTTCATATGCCACCATGTTGAACTTGTGGCTTCAACACCTTTATGTCATGATTATGCCAAGTTCCCTCTTTCTATCCTTTATGCGCTATTGCGATATGTAAGCGATGGGATTGCGTTTGGGGTTGGGTAAACTTAAAAGACATAAAAACATAAGCTTGGGAATTTACCTATTAAGTTAGGTCTACCCATTGGGAATTTACCTATTAAGTTAGGTCTACCCAATTGCTTGAAAACTTGTAATGTGTTTTGGAAACATGATGAACATGACACTTAGAAAAGATAAGTGTGACCAACTCGAGGTTGGGTTGAGTTTGTAGCGTAAACCTACCCGGAACCGACCGGCTTAACTAGTTGCTACAAACAATAGGACCCAATGTGAGAAGTTGGCCATGTTGTACCTTGAACCCGAGGTTAGACCAAGTTGTGGTGTAAAGCTACCCGGAACCGACCGGCTTAACTAGTAACCGCAACAAAGTCTAATGTGAGAGGTTAAGGCGCATTAATTAATTAATGCCTCATGATTAGGGTTAAGTCATGGTCCACTTAATACTTAACCAATTTGGGCTTGGTAGATTAATCAGGGTTAAGTCGTGAACTCATCGTTACACTTAACCTAGTTAATCCATGATTAGCAAGAGGGTTAAACCGTACTTAACCCACTAGAAAATCCTAGCAATGGGGGCCCACTCCGCAGTAATCCCCAAAAATTGGTATCATTAAGGCCCTAGGGACTAGGCTAGGGAGGGGGCACGATTACTGGGCTGGAGGTAAGCGACCAAATAAACGACGGCCGGGTGGTACGCCGATGTAGTTCCGGACGGACTATGGTCGTGCACATAGTCCGTATTTGGAGAAGTCACCCATGGGTACCAGTAGATCGAGACTGTGCACTCATGTTTATGGTGTCCAGGGGTTGGCACCCTAGGGCTTGATACACCCGAAGGGTGGACCCGACACAGTTCGACTACAATTATGTTTAGGCCGTATTGACACCAACACATGACGAGTTAGGCTTAGGGAGCCGATCGACTAGACCGTTTGGTTGGACCTTGTATTAGGGTCATTTCATGTTATTGGGCCAAAGCTTGGGCCAAGGGATCAATACTTGTTTATTCAAGTCATGTTAGTTTGCTAGTACACCTGTGGTGCAAAACCTTAATCCTGATTATGCGATGACACCTTTATCTACCTTGTTAGTTAATCATCATGCTAGTATGTTGTTATCCTTATGATCATACCTGCTGCTCATGCCAGTTAACTTTATCAGTTTACATTGATTGTAGTAGGGCTTACTCAGTCTTTTTGACTGACCTGTTTTCTTTCGCCTCTTTTCTTCCGTTCCCCCCCCCAGGTTCTCAGGGTGGGAATATTGGAGCTTAGCTTGGATTTCTGATCGCTTGCTTGTGGGATTTTAGCTCATGTACGGTCTTAACATGAAGCTAGCTATGGTTATCACTTATTTTGGGGATAGTACTTATGTATTTCAGTTTTTCAGTAATGTTGATTTTATCTAGACTTGTGTATTTGGAAAATTGACATTATGTTGTACCAGACTTGTTTTTGAAATGGTTTGAAATCTTCCGCTGTTTTATCTATGTTATTTACTCTGTTTACATATATACATATGTTCTTGTTCTGCCTTGATATATCATTATGCATGTTTACCTGATTCAAACGCCCCTCCAAAGTCAGAGTGCTTGCAAGAGCCACCCTGGCGGAGGCGGGGTGTTACATTTGGTATCAGAGCATATGGTTTACGAGAAGGAACAAAAAGGTTTTTAGAAAACTTTTGGAAAACTATTTTCAAAACCAAGTATAAAGTATTTTCCAAAGAAAAGTCTAGTTTATTTTAAAGGCTATTCCCCAAAAGCCATAGCACTATCCTTCGTTTCTTCGTTCTGAATCTATCTTTTTCTTCGTTTTCAGTATGGCCAATAACTTTGCCATTCCGGAGGGAGTACACGTACCTGTTTGGTATAGGAAACTTTTGGAGGCTAGGGCGACCGAAGCCGGCCCCGCAAATATTACTCCTCCTCCGGTGGTTAATGTTTCTCCTCCTCCTCCCATAGCTGATGTTTCTCCTCCCCCTCAGCATCCACAAGCGGATTTTGCGGAAACTTGTAAGAACTTTAAGACGATGGGTGGCAAGAATTTCTTTGGAACCGAGACTTATGTAGAGGCAAGGAATTGGTTGAAAGAAACCGAAGGTCTTTTTACCTTCTTTGATATTGATGACCGTAGGAAGGTTTTATTAGCAGTGTGGTTGCTAAAGGAAGAAGCTGCACGTTGGTGGGTGGTCACCACCGTTACTAGGCCAATCGAGACTTGGGATGACTTTCGGGGAATGTTTGGACTAAGGTTCCTATCACTGAAGCAAGGGGACATGACTATTAGGGAATACATAGATAAGTTTAATCAACTGGCTCGGGTCGGTTTAGACTTGGTTAACACAGCTCAGAAGAAGGCCCTATACTTTGCTCTAGGATTAAACGAACCATTACATGGTTTGGCCATATCTCATATACCCTTGGGGGCAACTTTCGAGAGTTTGGTGAATATGGCCCTACTCAATGAAGAAAATAGGAGTGACAAGAAGGAGGAGAAGTCTAAAGATAAGAAGGAAAAGAAGTGCTTTACTTGTGGAAGCTCGACTCATCTAAACAAGGATTGCAGAAAGAGGAAGGGCACTTGCTTTAACTGTGGAGAACTGGGACACTTCACTAGGGATTGCCCGAAGAAGCAAGGGCAAGGCCAGGGTCAGACTCAGCGTGTTGGACCTTTAGGAGGGCAAGTTCATGCTCTAAATGCCGCTCCAGTTCCCGATCGAGGTAGTATTTCTATTGAAAGTCTTGTTTACATTTCTGTTCATACCTTGTTTGATTCTGGTGCATCACATAGTTTATCTCGTCTGATCTAGTTAAAAGTTTGCACCTAAGTACTAGTCTAGTTAATGATCCCGTGTGTGTTTCAAATCCAATTGGGGGTTCCGCCCATTTGTCTATTGTCTAAGTGGATTTGAAAATCTCTATCTTAGTGTAGAGTTCTCGCGTGATGCTTATATTCTCGGTTTCATGGGGTATGGGTTGATTTTTGGGCATGGATGGGTTGTCCAGTTTTGGAGCCATCCTTGATTTTTGAGCATAGGGTTGTGAGGCTCATGACTCGCCTCGGTAATACCCTAAAAATTTCTAGTAACCCTACGAGTCCCGTCATGTTGCGTTATCTTGAATCCCTCAACTCGTCTATCGATAGTTTGTAATCGGTGAGGGTGGTCCGAGAATATCCTGATATCTTGGGTGAAGTGAAGGGGGTTACCCCTAAACGAGAGTTAGATTTCCGCATTTATCTGGTTGATAATACCAAGAAAGTTTCGTGGCCGGTAAGGCACGTGGCCCCGCAAGATGAGAGTTATGAAGGCAAGTCAAGTAGTTGCTTGAGAAGAACTTCATTAGATGAAGTATATCTGAATGGGGAGCGCCTGTAGTATTTACTACCAAGGCAGATGATTCTCTTCGACTTTGTGTTGATTATCGTGTGTTAAACGAAGAGAATAGACAACCATTACCAAGGATCGATGATTTGTTCGATCAGCTTGTAGGAACATCTGTTTTCTCTTGATCTTGCTACTGGATTCCATCAGCTCAGGGTAGCTGAAGATAGTATAGACAAGACTGCGTTCAGAACTCCAGATGGATTCTTAGAATGGCTGGTCATGCCATTCGGTTTGTCTAATGCACCCGCCTACTTCGTGGACTGGATGAGTAGGGTGTTCAGGGAGTTCTTGAACAAGTTTGTCGTGGTCTTCGTAGATGATATTCTGATCTTCTCTAAGGATGAGAGAAAGAAGGTTCTTAAAGATGCACCTCACCCGAGGAGGTGGCCGAGTTTGTCCCAAGGTGCATATTGTAGGCCGAGTCGTAGAAGCCCGGTGGGCTATTACATCCATTGGAGGTCCCCGCAATGGAAGTAGTAAAGCGTCACGAAGGATTTCGTGGATGGACTGCCTAGGAAAGGGAATACGAGCATGTGGGTCATAGTAGGTAGACTCACGAAGAGCGCTCATTTCACTCCGGTAAAGAGCAAAAGGACTGCATCATAGCTAGCGACAGTTTACTTTCAAGAAATAAAGCGGTTGCACGAGGTTCCCTAAAGTATAGTAGTAACCATGACTCAATCTTCATTAGCTAGTTTTGGGATAGTCTACGGGAAGTCATGGGCAAGCAACTGAATCTAAGCACGGCTTATCATTCGCAGGCGGATGGTTCATTGGCAACGTGGATTGGTATTTTCAAGAAAAGTTCTGCTGCGTGGAATACTTTATAGTAAGTAAACGAGATCCAGGATTCACTAGTGAATTTTGGAGAGCTTGCATGAAACCATGAGGTCATAGTTATGTTTAAGCCAAGAATGATAGAAGAGTAAGTGAAAAAGGAAGACGAGAGGCGACAATGAAATGGGTTCCAACTCATATTTGGAAATAAGAGTTAAGAAGCTAAGAAATCATGAGGTAAAAGATGGTCAAAGCACAGTGGAGTTAAACTCAAGGAAACGTGACTTAGAAGATTGAAGGCTAGATACGTGCATCATATCTCTTTTTAAGAGTATATCCTTGATCCTTGTTTTCCGGTGGAACTTACTCGCATGTTATCTTTTTCCGTATATCCTCTCGGTCCCATTTTCGGTCCTATTTCTGTCGGGAGGTATGACTCATCAGTTAGTAGTACATGTCAAGGTTAGGAAGGGATTTCTTGTAATTCGAAAGGAGTATATCTTGCTTATCTTCCCGATCTCTTTGTAGCGTATCTTTTGCTATCCATGTTTGTCTTAATCTTGCCATGAGAACCTTAGGTAGAAACCCTTTGGATGAAACATGTATTTGAAACATGTTATGCTTGATGGTTGCAAGTGGTTGCAAGTGTTTGCAAGTGGTTACTCGTGGATGCATTATACACGTTAGGCACTAGATCGGCTCACACACTCCTCATATTGCATATGCATGAGTGTTTATGCTTATTCATGGATGAAAATTTTTGTGTTATCACATGGATGTTGCATATGGATGTATGTTATGTGCACACATATAGATGTTATACATTATGTTAGGAATTGCATACATATGGATTCATTTCACTAACATAATCTGCATTGATGATATTTGCATTAGATAAGGACATATACACACACCTTTGCATATGTTCATACAACATTTAGAATCTTGTAAGGACAATGATTGCTCGTGGATGATGTTTTGAGTAGATGGATGATTGGATGGTAGGATACGTTCTTCCTAACTTGAAGATTTCGGGGACGAAATCCTTTAAGGAGGGGAGAATGTAACAACCCGTATTTTCAATAACCTGTTATAACGTAAATCGAGGCAGAATTAAATTTATAAATCTGAATCAAGGGAAACGGGCTATGCCATTGCGTTCGTCTCGGAAAAATACGCGAAATAGAGTCCGAGTTTTCGAAAATCGGAGTCCGTATGACCCGATTGAGGCCCAACGAAGTTTTCTGAAAATTTCAAAGTAAAAACAGATTTCAAATTCAAGTTTGAATTTGGAAATTTGGGCCAGTTTGGGCCAGGCGGGAAAATTCCCGCCAGAGCACCCAAGTCGACAGCCCTGTCGACTTGGGAGTCGACTTGGTTGGACCAAGTCGACAGCCCTGTCGACTTGGGTGTCGACTTGGCTCAGCCGGGCAGTTCTGCCTGGTGCACCATTTTGAGATTGTGTTGAGCTTGGGGGCCAGATTCGGTTTTAAGGGCTGAGATTGCAACTAGTGTTTAATCCTATGGCCTAAAACACTTGCCTAATCTATAAATAAGACCCTAAGCTAGCCCTAAATCATCATTATTCATTCTAGTAACTAAACTATGGCAAAATCATTCCTCTCATAGCCTCCACTCTCTTCATAAAATTCCTAAATCAATTTTTATGAGATTTTCCATGCATAGAAGTGTTTTCAAGCTTGTATGAGCTCATTAGCTTGCATTCAAGTCAAGTTTCTATATTTGCATCATAAAGGAAGAGTTTTGATCATTTTGGCTCAAGGGTTTTGCTTGCATTTTTGGGTTTAATTGATTTCTTAAGGGCTTTGTCATATTTTTGTGACTTCCTAAGCATTGTAAGCCCTATTCTACTTTCATACTTAAAGTCTAAAGTTAAATGTATGATATGCAAGTTTACTATGATGTGTTATGCAAGTTTACTATGATGTGTTATGCAAGTTTACTATGATGTGTTAGGCAAGTTCATCAAGTTATGTTATGCAAGTTTATATGCAAGTTTGCTATGCTACAAGTTTATATGCAAGTATGCCATGTTATGATATGCAAGTTCATCATGTTATGTTATGCAAGTATGCCATGTCATGATATGCAAGCTTATCGTGCTATGTTATGCAAGTTTGATATGCAAGTTTGTCATATGATATGCAAGTTATGTTATGCAAGTTTGGGTTGAACATTTTGTTCATGCTATCATGTTATGCAAGCTTATCTTGGGTTTATGAACATAAAGCTTCAAGCTTTATGCCAAAGGTTGCATTTTGGCAACATGTAAGTTATCATACCTCTTATGATAACTTGCATATGAGGCTAGATGCGAACTTATGGCCATTTTTACATGTCATTTATCACCATGTATCACCAATATGCCAAGTTTGGTTTTATGCATGCTTTTGAGGCCTAAAAATGTAATATGCAAGTATATGAACATATGTCCATTTCATATGCCACCATGTTGAACTTGTGGCTTCAACACCTTTATGTCATGATTATGCCAAGTTCCCTCTTTCTATCCTTTATGCGCTATTGCGATATGTAAGCGATGGGATTGCGTTTGGGGTTGGGTAAACTTAAAAGACATAAAAACATAAGCTTGGGAATTTACCTATTAAGTTAGGTCTACCCATTGGGAATTTACCTATTAAGTTAGGTCTACCCAATTGCTTGAAAACTTGTAATGTGTTTTGGAAACATGATGAACATGACACTTAGAAAAGATAAGTGTGACCAACTCGAGGTTGGGTTGAGTTTGTAGCGTAAACCTACCCGGAACTGACCGGCTTAACTAGTTGCTACAAACAATAGGACCCAATGTGAGAAGTTGGCCATGTTGTACCTTGAACCCGAGGTTAGACCAAGTTGTGGTGTAAAGCTACCCGGAACCGACCGGCTTAACTAGTAACCGCAACAAAGTCTAATGTGAGAGGTTAAGGCGCATTAATTAATTAATGCTTCATGATTAGGGTTAAGTCATGGTCCACTTAATACTTAACCAATTTGGGCTTGGTAGATTAATCAGGGTTAAGTCGTGAACTCATCGTTACACTTAACCAAGTTAATCCATGATTAGCAAGAGGGTTAAACCGTACTTAACCCACTAGAAAATCCTAGCAATGGGGGCCCACTCCGCAGTAATCCCCAAAAATTGGTATCATTAAGGCCCTAGGGACTAGGCTAGGGAGGGGGCACGATTACTGGGCTGGAGGTAAGCGACCAAATAAACGACGGCCGGGTGGTACGCCGATGTAGTTCCGGACGGACTATGGTCATGCACGTAGTCCGTATTTGGAGAAGTCACCCATGGGTACCAGTAGATCGAGACTGTGCACTCATGTTTATGGTGTCCAGGGGTTGGCACCCTAGGGCTTGATACACCCGAAGGGTGGACCCGGCACAGTTCGACTACAATTATGTTTAGGCTGTATTGACACCAACACATGACGAGTTAGGCTTAGGGAGCCGATCGACTAGACCGTTTGGTTGGACCTTGTATTAGGGTCATTTCATGTTATTGGGCCAAAGCTTGGGCCAAGGGATCAATACTTGTTTATTCAAGTCATGTTAGTTTGCTAGTACACCTGTGGTGCAAAACCTTAATCCTGATTATGCGATGACACCTTTATCTACCTTGTTAGTTAATCATCATGCTAGTATGTTGTTATCCTTATGATCATACCTGCTGCTCATGCCAGTTAACTTTATCAGTTTACATTGATTGTAGTAGGGCTTACTCAGTCTTTTTGACTGACCTGTTTTCTTTCGCCTCTTTTCTTCCGTTTCCCCCCCAGGTTCTCAGGGTGGGAATATTGGAGCTTAGCTTGGATTTCTGATCGCTTGCTTGTGGGATTTTAGCTCATGTACGGTCTTGACATGAAGCTAGCTATGGTTATCACTTATTTTGGGGATAGTACTTATGTATTTCAGTTTTTCAGTAATGTTGATTTTATCTAGACTTGTGTATTTGGAAAATTGACATTATGTTGTACCAGACTTGTTTTTGAAATGGTTTGAAATCTTCCGCTGTTTTATCTATGTTATTTACTCTGTTTGCATATATACATATGTTCTTGTTCTGCCTTGATATATCATTATGCATGTTTACCTGATTCAAACGCCCCTCCAAAGTCAGAGTGCTTGCAAGAGCCACCCTGGCGGAGGCGGGGTGTTACATTTGGTATCAGAGCATATGGTTTACGAGAAGGAACAAAAAGGTTTTTAGAAAACTTTTGGAAAACTATTTTCAAAACCAAGTATAAAGTATTTTCCAAAGAAAAGTCTAGTTTATTTTAAAGGCTATTCCCCAAAAGCCATAGCACTATCCTTCGTTTCTTCGTTCTGAATCTATCTTTTTCTTCGTTTTAAGTATGGCCAATAACTTTGCCATTCCGGAGGGAGTACACGTACATGTTTGGTATAGGAAACTTTTGGAGGCTAGGGCGACCGAAGCCGGCCCCGCAAATATTACTCCTCCTCCGGTGGTTAATGTTTCTCCTCCTCCTCCCATAGCTGATGTTTCTCCTCCCCCTCAGCATCCACAAGCGGATTTTGCGGAAACTTGTAAGAACTTTAAGACGATGGGTGGAAAGAATTTCTTTGGAACCGAGACTTATGTAGAGGCAAGGAATTGGTTGAAAGAAACCGAAGGTCTTTTTACCTTCTTTGATATTGATGACCGTAGGAAGGTTTTATTAGCAGTGTGGTTGCTAAAGGAAGAAGCTGCACGTTGGTGGGTGGTCACCACCGTTACTAGGCCAATCGAGACTTGGGATGACTTTCGGGGAATGTTTGGACTAAGGTTCCTATCACTGAAGCAAGGGGACATGACTATTAGGGAATACATAGATAAGTTTAATCAACTGGCTCGGGTCGGTTTAGACTTGGTTAACACAGCTCAGAAGAAGGCCCTATACTTTGCTCTAGGATTAAACGAACCATTACATGGTTTGGCCATATCTCATATACCTTTGGGGGCAACTTTCGAGAGTTTGGTGAATATGGCCCTACTCAATGAAGAAAATAGGAGTGACAAGAAGGAGGAGAAGTCTAAAGATAAGAAGGAAAAGAAGTGCTTTACTTGTGGAAGCTCGACTCATCTAAACAAGGATTGCAGAAAGAGGAAGGGCACTTGCTTTAACTGTGGAGAACTGGGACACTTCACTAGGGATTGCCCGAAGAAGCAAGGGCAAGGCCAGGGTCAGACTCAGCGTGCTGGACCTTTAGGAGGGCAAGTTCATGCTCTAAATGCCGCTCCAGTTCCCGATCGAGGTAGTATTTCTGTTGAAAGTCTTGTTTACATTTCTGTTCATACCTTGTTTGATTCTGGTGCATCACATAGTTTATCTCGTCTGATCTAGTTAAAAGTTTGCACCTAAGTACTAGTCTAGTTAATGATCCCGTGTGTGTTTCAAATCCAATTGGGGGTTCCGCCCATTTGTCTATTGTCTAAGTGGATTTGAAAATCTCTATCTTAGTGTAGAGTTCTCGCGTGATGCTTATATTCTCGGTTTCATGGGGTATGGGTTGATTTTTGGGCATGGATGGGTTGTCCAGTTTTGGAGCCATCCTTGATTTTTGAGCATAGGGTTGTGAGGCTCATGACTCGCCTCGGTAATACCCTAAAAATTTCTAGTAACCCTACGAGTCCCGTCATGTTGCGTTATCTTGAATCCCTCAACTCGTCTATCGATAGTTTGTAATCGGTGAGGGTGGTCCGAGAATATCCTGATATCTTGGGTGAAGTGAAGGGGGTTACCCCTAAACGAGAGTTAGATTTCCGCATTTATCTGGTTGATAATGCCAAGAAAGTTTCGTGGCCGGTAAGGCACGTGGCCCCGCAAGATGAGAGTTATGAAGGCAAGTCAAGTAGTTGCTTGAGAAGAACTTCATTAGATGAAGTATATCTGAATGGGGAGCGCCTGTAGTATTTACTACCAAGGCAGATGGTTCTCTTCGACTTTGTGTTGATTATCGTGTGTTAAACGAAGAGAATAGACAACCATTACCAAGGATCGATGATTTGTTCGATCAGCTTGTAGGAACATCTGTTTTCTCTTGATCTTGCTACTGGATTCCATCAGCTCAGGGTAGCTGAAGATAGTATAGACAAGACTGCGTTCATAACTCCAGATGGATTCTTAGAATGGCTGGTCATGCCATTCGGTTTGTCTAATGCACCCGCCTACTTCGTGGACTGGATGAGTAGGGTGTTCAGGGAGTTCTTGAACAAGTTTGTCGTGGTCTTCGTAGATGATATTCTGATCTTCTCTAAGGATGAGAGAAAGAAGGTTCTTAAAGATGCACCTCACCCGAGGAGGTGGCCGAGTTTGTCCCAAGGTGCATATTGTAGGCCGAGTCGTAGAAGTCCGGTGGGATATTACATCCATTGGAGGTCCTCGCAATGGAAGTAGTAAAGCGTCACGAAGGATTTCGTGGATGGACTGCCTAGGAAAGGGAATACGAGCATGTGGGTCATAGTAGGTAGACTCACGAAGAGCGCTCATTTCACTCCGGTAAAGAGCAAAAGGACTGCATCATAGCTAGCGACAGTTTACTTTCAAGAAATAAAGCGGTTGCACGAGGTTCCCTAAAGTATAGTAGTAACCATGACTCAATCTTCATTAGCTAGTTTTGGGATAGTCTACGGGAAGTCATGGGCAAGCAACTGAATCTAAGCACGGCCTATCATTCGCAGGCAGATGGTTCATTGGCAACGTGGATTGGTATTTTCAAGAAAAGTTCTGCTGCGTGGAATACTTTATAGTAAGTAAACGAGATCCAGGATTCACTAGTGAATTTTGGAGAGCTTGCATGAAACCATGAGGTCATAGTTATGTTTAAGCCAAGAATGATAGAAGAGTAAGTGAAAAAGGAAGACGAGAGGCGACAATGAAATGGGTTCCAACTCATATTTCGAAATAAGAGTTAAGAAGCTAAGAAATCATGAGGTAAAAGATGGTCAAAGCACAGTGGAGTTAAACTCAAGGAAACGTGACTTAGAAGATTGAAGGCTAGATACGTGCATCATATCTCTTTTTAAGAGTATATCCTTGATCCTTGTTTTCCGGTGGAACTTACTCGCATGTTATCTTTTTCCGTATATCCTCTCGGTCCCATTTTCGGTCCTATTTCTGTCGGGAGGTATGACTCATCGGTTAGTAGTACATGTCAAGGTTAGGAAGGGATTTCTTGTAATTCGAAAGGAGTATATCTTGCTTATCTTCCCGATCTCTTTGTAGCATATCTTTTGCTATCCATGTTTGTCTTAATCTTGCCATGAGAACCTTAGGTAGAAACCCTTTGGATGAAACATGTATTTGAAACATGTTATGCTTGATGGTTGCAAGTGGTTGCAAGTGTTTGCAAGTGGTTACTCGTGGATGCATTATACACGTTAGGCACTAGATCGGCTCACACACTCCTCATATTGCATATGCATGAGTGTTTATGCTTATTCATGGATGAAATTTTTTGTGTTATCACATGGATGTTGCATATGGATGTATGTTATGTGCACACATATAGATGTTATACATTATGTTAGGAATTGCATACATATGGATTCATTTCACTAACATAATCTGCATTGATGATATTTGCATTAGATAAGGACATATACACACACCTTTGCATATGTTCATACAACATTTAGAATCTTGTAAGGACAATGATTGCTCGTGGATGATGTTTTGAGTAGATGGATGATTGGATGGTAGGATACGTTCTTCCTAACTTGAAGATTTCGGGGACGAAATCCTTTAAGGAGGGGAGAATGTAACAACCCGTATTTTCAATAACCTGTTATAACGTAAATCGAGGCAGAATTAAATTTATAAATCTGAATCAAGGGAAACGGGCTATGCCATTGCGTTCGTCTCGGAAAAATACGCGAAATAGAGTCCGAGTTTTCGAAAATCGGAGTCCGTATAACCCGATTGAGGCCCAACGAAGTTTTCTGAAAATTTCAAAGTAAAAACAGATTTCAAATTCAAGTTTGAATTTGGAAATTTGGGCCAGTTTGGGCCAGGCGGGAAAATTCCCGCCAGAGCACCCAAGTCGACAGCCCTGTCGACTTGGGAGTCGACTTGGTTGGACCAAGTCGACAGCCCTGTCGACTTGGCTGTCGACTTGGCTCAGTCGGGCAGTTCTGCCTGGTGCACCATTTTGAGATTGTGTTGAGCTTGGGGGCCAGATTCGGTTTTAAGGGCTGAGATTGCAACTAGGATTTAATCCTATGGCCTAAAACACTTGCCTAATCTATAAATAAGACTCTAAGCTAGCCCTAAATCATCATTATTCATTCTAGTAACTAAACTATGGCAAAATCATTCCTCTCATGGCCTCCACTCTCTTCATAAAATTCCTAAATCAATTTTTATGAAATTTTCCATGCATACAAGTGTTTTCAAGCTTGTATGAGCATCATTAGCTTGCATTCAAGTCAAGTTTCTATATTTGCATCATAAAGGAAGAGTTTTGATCATTTTGGCTCAAGGGTTTTGCTTGCATTTTTGGGTTTAATTGATTTCTTAAGGGCTTTGTCATATTTTTGTGACTTCCTAAGCATTGTAAGCCCTATTCTACTTTCATACTTAAAGTCTAAAGTTAAATGTATGATATGCAAGTTTGCCATGATATGCAAGTTTACTATGATGTGTTATGCAAGTTTACTATGATGTGTTATGCAAGTTTACTATGATGTGTTAGGCAAGTTCATCAAGTTATGTTATGCAAGTTTATATGCAAGTTTGCTATGCTACAAGTTTATATGCAAGTATGCCATGTTATGATATGCAAGTTCATCATGTTATGTTATGCAAGTATGCCATGTCATGATATGCAAGCTTATCGTGCTATGTTATGCAAGTTTGATATGCAAGTTTGTCATATGATATGCAAGTTATGTTATGCAAGTTTGGGTTGAACATTTTGTTCATGCTATCATGTTATGCAAGCTTATCTTGGGTTTATGAACATAAAGCTTCAAGCTTTATGCCAAAGGTTGCATTTTGGCAACATGTAAGTTATCATACCTCTTATGATAACTTGCATATGAGGCTAGATGCGAACTTATGGCCATTTTTACATGTCATTTATCACCATGTATCACCAATATGCCAAGTTTGGTTTTATGCATGCTTTTGAGGCCTAAAAATGTAATATGCAAGTATATGAACATATGTCCATTTCATATGCCACCATGTTGAACTTGTGGCTTCAACACCTTTATGCCATGATTATGCCAAGTTCCCTCTTTCTATCCTTTATGCGCTATTGCGATATGTAAGCGATGGGATTGCGTTTGGGGTTGGGTAAACTTAAAAGACATAAAAACATAAGCTTGGGAATTTACCTATTAAGTTAGGTCTACCCATTGGGAATTTACCTATTAAGTTAGGTCTACCCAATTGCTTGAAAACTTGTAATGTGTTTTGGAAACATGATGAACATGACACTTAGAAAAGATAAGTGTGACCAACTCGAGGTTGGGTTGAGTTTGTAGCGTAAACCTACCCAGAACCGACCGGCTTAACTAGTTGCTACAAACAATAGGACCCAATGTGAGAAGTTGGCCATGTTGTACCTTGAACCCGAGGTTAGACCAAGTTGTGGTGTAAAGCTACCCGGAACCGACCGGCTTAACTAGTAACCGCAACAAAGTCTAATGTGAGAGGTTAAGGCGCATTAATTAATTAATGCCTCATGATTAGGGTTAAGTCATGGTCCACTTAATACTTAACCAATTTGGGCTTGGTAGATTAATCAGGGTTAAGTCGTGAACTCATCGTTACACTTAACCAAGTTAATCCATGATTAGCAAGAGGGTTAAACCGTACTTAACCCACTAGAAAATCCTAGCAATGGGGGCCCACTCCGCAGTAATCCCCAAAAATTGGTATCATTAAGGCCCTAGGGACTAGGCTAGGGAGGGGGCACGATTACTGGGCTGGAGGTAAGCGACCAAATAAACGACGGCCGGGTGGTACGCCGATGTAGTTCCGGACGGACTATGGTCGTGCACGTAGTCCGTATTTGGAGAAGTCACCCATGGGTACCAGTAGATCGAGACTGTGCACTCATGTTTATGGTGTCCAGGGGTTGGCACCCTAGGGCTTGATACACCCGAAGGGTGGACCCGACACAGTTCGACTACAATTATGTTTAGGCTGTATTGACACCAACACATGACGAGTTAGGCTTAGGGAGCCGATCGACTAGACCGTTTGGTTGGACCTTGTATTAGGGTCATTTCATGTTATTGGGCCAAAGCTTGGGCCAAGGGATCAATACTTGTTTATTCAAGTCATGTTAGTTTGCTAGTACACCTGTGGTGCAAAACCTTAATCCTGATTATGCGATGACACCTTTATCTACCTTGTTAGTTAATCATCATGCTAGTATGTTGTTATCATTATGATCATACCTGCTGCTCATGCCAGTTAACTTTATCAGTTTACATTGATTGTAGTAGGGCTTACTCAGTCTTTTTGACTGACCTGTTTTCTTTCGCCTCTTTTCTTCCGTTTCCCCCCCAGGTTCTCAGGGTGGGAATATTGGAGCTTAGCTTGGATTTCTGATCGCTTGCTTGTGGGATTTTAGCTCATGTACGGTCTTGACATGAAGCTAGCTATGGTTATCACTTATTTTGGGGATAGTACTTATGTATTTCAGTTTTTCAGTAATGTTGATTTTATCTAGACTTGTGTATTTGGAAAATTGACATTATGTTGTACCAGACTTGTTTTTGAAATGGTTTGAAATCTTCCGCTGTTTTATCTATGTTATTTACTCTATTTACATATATACATATGTTCTTGTTCTGCCTTGATATATCATTATGCATGTTTACCTGATTCAAACGCCCCTCCAAAGTCAGAGTGCTTGCAAGAGCCACCCTGGCGGAGGCGGGGTGTTACAAAATTCGTGGTGGTCTTCGTTGACGATATTTTGATCTTCTCAAAAAATGAGGAAGAGCATGCTCAACACCTAAAGGCAATCATGGAGACTCTTAGAACACATCAGTTAAAAGCTAAATTCTCCAAGTGCCACTTTTGGAGAGAAGAAGTGAGATTTCTTGGGCATATATGTCCAAAGAGGGGTTAGCTGTAGACCCCGCAAAAGTAGTAGCGGTGCAAGATTGGAAGGCACCAAGGAATGCAACCGAGGTCCGAAGCTTCCTCGGGCTTGCAGGCTTTTATCGGAAGTTCATCAGAGATTTTGCAAAAATCTCAGCTCCTCTTACAAGTCTAACAAAGAAGAATCTAGTTTTCTCTTGGGATTTGGATTGCGAGTTTGCTTTCCAATGCTTAAAAAGGGCTCTTACAACAACCCCAGTTCTGACCTTGCCGGATGGAAGCAAAATGTTTACAGTATACACGGATGCATGCGGGACAGGACTAGGCACTGTCCTAATGCAAGAAGGAAGGGTAGTAGCTTATGGCGGAAGGCAGTTGAAAGTTCATGAAAGGAACTACCCAACCCACGACCTTGAGTTGGCCACCATCGTCTTTGCGCTTAAGTCTTGGCGCCACTATCTCCTAGGTGAGAAATTTGAACTGTATACTGACCATAAATCTTTGAAGTATCTCTTCTCGCAGAAGGACCTTAACTTAAGGCAACAAAGGTGGATGGAGTTTCTTGCCTCGTATGATTTCGAGATTTCCTACACTCCTGGCAAAGGCAACGTAGTCGCAGATGCCTTGAGTAGAAAGAAGCTAACGTTGAGCCCGCTATTTGTTGAAAGGCGAAGCCTAGAGTTTATAGCCAGTTTTGACTTTAGGCCCTCCTCTGATTTTGTACCCGGTCTGTTAGCATCGCTAGAAGTGCGGCCCACTCTCTTAGACTCAATAGCGACCGCACAACGAGAAGACCCTCAGCTTGTAGAAGTGGTTGATAAGCTCGTCAGGGGTGAGACTTCTAGTCACCTCGATAGATACACCATTGACGACAAAGGGTGGTTAAGACGGGATGGAAGACTATGTGTCCCACAGGCAAAGGAGTTGGTGAATAAAGTTCTTGAGGAGGCACATCATTCCAAGATGACAATACATCCGGGCGGGGACAAAATGTACAAGGACTTAAAGAGAGTTTTCTTTTGGAGTGGCATGAAGAAGGACGTGGCAGATTTTGTTTCTAAGTGCATGATTTGCCAACAAGTCAAGGCGGAGCAGAAGAAGCCTGGCGGTCTTCTCCATCCTCTAGAGGTCCCACAGTGGAAGTGGGATAGCATTTCAATGGACTTCATTGATGGGCTGCCTAGGTCTAGAAGAGGCAACACTAGCATTTGGGTAATAGTGGATAGGCTTACTAAAAGCGCCCACTTTTTACCTGTCAAGAGTAGAAGGACTGCCTCGTCTCTAGCATCTCTTTATCTTAAGGAGATAGTTCAACTCCATGGAATACCATCCAACATTATTAGTGACAGAGATCCTATCTTCACAAGCGAGTTTTGGCGGAGTCTGCAAGAAGCTGCAGGCACACAGTTATGTTTGAGCATGGCCTATCACCCCCAAACAGATGGTCAGACGGAAAGGGTGAACAGGATTTTGGAATACCTTTTGAGACTTTGCGTCCTTGACTTTGGAGGGACTTGGGAGGACCATCTTCCTTTGGTGGAATTTGCCTACAACAACAGCTACCAAGCCACCATCGGAATGGCGCCCTTCGAAGCTTTATATGGAAGACCGTGTCGATTGCCCACTTGTTGGTGGGAGTCTGCTGACAAGCTCATACTTGGACCAGATATGATCCGAGAGACTTCAGAGAAAGTAGACTTAATACAGAGAAGAATGAAGACAGCCCAAGACAGACAAAAATCCTACGTAGACAAGAGAAGGACCGACCTTGAATTTGAGGTTGGGGACAAGGTTTTCCTTAAGGTATCTCCTTTAAGGAACGTCGTTCACTTTGGATCCACAGGGAAGCTAGCACCAAGATTTGTAGGGCCGTTTCCTATCATCGAGAAGATTGGGAAGATAGCCTACAGGTTAGAGTTACCCGAGAGACTGGCCGGAGTTCACAACGTCTTTCATGTTTCTCACCTTCGGAAGTATCTACATGAGTCAGCGGAAGTGGTAGAGCCAAACATTCTAGAAGAAGCTGAAGTAGAACGCGAAGCAACTGTGAAGAAATTTCCAACTCGCATCTTAGGAACTGAAGTGAAAAAGCTACGCAACCGCGAAGTCAAACTCATCAAAGTTCAGTGGAGCGACGCCGAGGAAGACGCGACTTGGGAAACTGAGGATAGAATACGCGCAGCCTACCCTTTTCTTTTTGAGGGTACATTTTTGATCTCTCTTTTTCCTTAAAGTCATGTTAGTATCTATCTTGTTAGGTATCTCCCCGACCTTACCCTTTTATCCTTAGGTGGAAACCCCTTTGGATGTAAACATGTAATTGAAACATGTTATGGATGATGGTTGCAAGTGGTTGCAAATGTTTGCTAGTGGTTGCTCGTGGATGCATATACACACACAATCTAGGGTTCTAGATCGGCTCAGTCACTTCATATTGCATATGCATATATGTGTTTATGTTTGTATATGGTTGAAGCTTAATATGTTGTCATATGGATGTCGCATTTGTTTGAATGATTGCGCACTCATGTAGAATTATGAATAGGAAAAAGTTTGCATACATAATGGATTCATGACACTTACATAATTTGCATTAAGGAGGTCAACTGAATCAGTAGACCGCCTGATTTTTGCATTAGATAAGGACATGTACACACACGATGCATATGATCATGAAGCATTAGAAGTCTTTTAAGGACAATGGACGCTCGTGTTTGATGATTGAGTAGATGGACATTTGGATGGTAGGATGTATGTTCTCCTAGACTTGGAGATTTCGGGGACGAAATCCTTTAAGGAGGGGAGAATGTAACACCCCGTATTTTTGTTAACACTAAAGTTGCTAATACAAAAATAAATGTGTAAATGGGAGATGTATCTAATGTGCATACAAGAATAATAATAAATGTGTAAAGGGGAGATGTATCTAATGTGCATACAAGAATAATAATAAATGTGTAAAGGGGAGATGTATCTAATGTGCATACAAAAATAATAATAAATGTGTAAAGGGGAGATGTATCTAATGTGTACATATTTATATGGATTAACAAATAATAGTAAATGTACATTAAGAAAGAAATGGTGAACATAATTGGCTTCTCTTTACAACGGACGGCTCTGGTTAACCCTAGCTTCATCGACGGCTCAAATTAACTTGCAACTTTATAAAAAGACCCTAGGTCTCAAACTAAAAATTCACAAAAAAAAGAATAAGACTTGGAGCCACCATGCTGTCTGCTGAGAACTAGAGGGAGCCTCCACTTGAAAGAGACGAACAACATAGCGAATACAAACTAAAAGATTAAAAAGCAACAACAAATTAGAATCAAAGCAACGTCTTCCCAAAGGAAAGCTTTGCAAATTCAGAATTTCAGAACTCAGAAACAAGACCGTCTACGATTGTAAGTTTAGCTACATTTTTAGAATGCGAATTAATATGAATATCATGTGTTGCGATGAAATGATAATAGTACGATACTCGTTATGTTATTAATATACGTTTGTGATTTGATTCTATTATCATGTTGAATTGAGAATTATTAAGTATGATGTTTATTATGTTTTATAATATTAATCTATGCCAGTGACTTGATTCTATTATCATGTTAAATTTAGGATTATTGGATTAGATTATTTGTATAAGCATGGACTTGGATTGTAACATCTTATGAGAATTGTGTAGTTTATTATGCAAGTTTATGTAGTGAAGTTATGCGACCAATTGTCAAATCTATATGTTCATGTTTATGCAAAACTTATGCAATGTTCACACTTATCATATGTTGGGATTAATTTGCAAGTATGTTTAAATCTATGTTACTAATTAACACATGTGTATGTTGATTAGCCTATGTTGCTAACTCACATATACGTATGTTGATTTGCCTATGTTGCAAATTAACATATGTGTATGGATTAGTTCATATTGCTAATTCCCATGTATGTTGTTAATATGGCCTATGTTAAAAACACATATATGTCGAGTTAGCCTATAAGTGCAAGTTCATACCTATGACATTATAATGTTTATGTTAGTCTTTTTGCAAGTTTGTACCTATGACATTATAATGTTCATGTTAGTTATTTTGCAAGTTCACCCCTAAAATGTTCATGTTAGTTATTTTGCAAGTACACCCTATTATGTTCGTATTGATTATGCCATCAATACCAAAGTTATACCCTTGTCATGTTTATGCTAATTTATGCCAATTTGCGTATATTAAATTAGGCTGTTTTCAGTCTAATACTTTACACCAAAAATCATGCGAACGTAAATTAAGCTGAGATGGTTAGCCTAATATTGGACGGGGTAACGTTGGGTTAAAATGGTAATTTTAGGAAAACTTGCCATAAATTGGTCATTAATCACATAAGTGATTTATGGCATAAAAAGGCATTAATTACCTTAATTAATGAGATTAATTGGAAATGAATGTGACAGTAATTTGAATTTGAATAATTTACATAATTAAAATGTAAATTAGAAAATATGAACGCGCTTAACCCGAGGTTGGATTGAGTTGTGACGTAAACCTGCCCGGACCCGCCCGGCTGTCCAGTTGTCACAACAATAGCTATCCAATGTGAAAGGTTAAAGCATGGGGCCCAATAAAGACCTGAGGTTAAACTGAGTTGTGGCGTAAGACTGCCCGGACCCAACCCGCATACAGGCAGCCACAACAATATCTGTCTAATCTGAGAGGTTAGTGCTCTAATAAGACAATAAGAGCTGAGTTAGGACTGATAGGGTTAAGTCAATTTAATAAATACTTAACCAAATTCAACATGTTAAATAATTTGGATGGGTGGGGGTTAGGTTCATTCAGACACTTAACCACTTAACAAGTTTGACTAGAAAACCTAGTAACGGGGACCCGTTTCAGCAGTAACCCAATTAGGTATCATGTTACCCTGAACTAGGCAGGGTGGGGCACGATTACTGGGCTGATTGTAAGCGGTCAAAAGCGACGGCGGTTGGTGCACAGTGTGGGTTCTAACAGAGTGCGGGCATGCACACACTCTCGAGTAGACAAGTCAGGGCACTGGAGCATCAGTAGTATACCCTATGCATGCTAGAATTGTGTCGGGGCCGCCACCATGGGACTTGATACACCCCATGGTGGGACCAGCATAGGTATCTACCATATAGGGCCGTAGGACACATGTGAATATACGAGTAGGAGCCGATCTTTTAAAGAAAGAGAAAGGGATCACTTCACCCCAATCACGGGGTGCCTGTTGGTATAAGAATTAGTAGGTGCAGAGATAGAGATTTAAAATAGGGTGCGAAGGGATGTTCGTTTTAGGACACTTTATCTAGTTTAGGATGGTCTATTATCCTGATATCGTCATGTTCTCACTTTATGCAAGTCATGATCTTTTTTATTATTAACATTCTAGGAATATAGCTAGACTTACCAGACTTATGTCTGACCCATTTTCCTTTCGTCTTCTTTTCTTCCGTCCCCCCCCCCCAGGTCCACAGGGAGGAAACACCGCAGCTTAGTCAGTTTTTCTTCCAGCTTGAAGAGAGAGAATGTATTGCTTGGATTTCTTTCATTTGGACCATGGCTTTGGATATCATTTATGGGGATTATGCAGCTTTATTTATGTTTCATGCTTCTTTAACTTTTAAAATCAAGACAGTATTATGGTTGTAATAATTGGAAGTTTGTTTTGAGACAATGTTGGAAATGTTCTGTATGAACACGTATTTATGATAATAAAAGTCTGTTGGTTTTTCCGCTGCTTATTTATATGTGTTTATATCTGTCTTGTGTTTTATCTGTGTCTTTTACTTATAAACCTCCACCAAAATTAAGGCATTCCCTTTGTGAGTGACCTTAACGGAGGTGGGGTGTTTCATTAAATGACAGTAAATTGTCGGAAAATTCATGCTAAATTCCGTCGTAAAATCTGACACAGATACCATCAAGGGTTTTGCCAACCGAGCCATTATGTCGGAAATCTGTCGCTAATGCCTGTTTAGCGACGGATTAGCAGCATTTTCTGCCGCTGCTAATCCCGGTTTTTCTTGTAGTGTCTCTCTCTTTCTTTCATATCTCATTTCCAAATTTAATAACGGTTGTTTCCAAACTTAGTAATGAAGTTGATAGTTTCTTATTTACTGCTCTGTTGTTTTTCTCCATGGTTTATGTTTATTTATATTTCTCTCATTGTCAATCTAGCTCCTGTCAGTAGACCATAACTAACATAACTGGAAAGTGTACGCAACATACATCACATACTAGAGATAACTCCATGGCAACCAACCCATTGATCATCCTATCTCCACCTAGATGACTAGCCCCTAGGATATACAAGCATACTTATGCTACAGGTGTATTTTCAGTTTTCAACTAACATGCCTACAACATTCATTTGTTTATCATGGACTTGGGCCGTTTGCATTTGTTTATCAAGACCAATAATGTTTATACATATTTTCCTGTTTAGGCTGTACGAGTACCATTCGATAATACAAATCATTTCAATTTTTCTGCCTCAATTATTCTATCCGAATTGCATGTTACAACATTAATTTTATCATCTCAAATACAAAAATCATCAAATCTTAACTGTAACTAAAATTATCATACTTGCATATGTTTTTTCAAGTTTCACCTGGCTACTCAGGTTGATGCATGGAGCATCCTATTAACCCAATCGTAAGGGATGTTCCTTTGTTCTAAACTTGCAAAACCAAACTGGGCAAAAACATATATGTCTTCAACATGTCTCATTAAATCATTTAGTTACTATTTACATTGTTGTATCTAGCCATATTTCCTTAAATCTTTGAACTATTTTTCTAGGCTGAATATTTTAATATCTAACTAATTCAAATGAAAATTTGTATTAATTCTTCTTTAAATTATGTATTTTTCCAGTTCGTTGTTTATGTAAATAGCTTTCATGTTTCCGTCCATAGGAGCCAATAAGCAGACTATTTATGCAGTTAAATAGCTTTTATGGCGTTGTCCAGAACTTAGCTGTGCACGAATAAGCAATCTATTTCTGCATTAAGTGGATAGTACATGGGTCAACTTCAGAGGCCTCCACCTATTACGATCTTCAACATCATTTGACAACTTCAAGTAATGAAATAACCTGTTAATTCTTCCCACTAACATGCCAGGGCAGTGGGGTACATGCTAAACTAACATGCCTACAAGTTTCTACCTAATATATAGTGTGACATATATTCAGTTTTCAACCTAGTTTAAGGTCTCGCCAATTACATATATAGTGTGACATATATACATATATTACCCCGTCTTAACAGCATATACATATATGAACCTGGTTTAAGGTCTCACCAATTACATATATATACTTATATGTATAGGTGTATATTTAATAAATGATTAACCAGTATTAACCCATGCTTTTTGTGGTTGAACTTAATCCTGACTATATACAAAAATAATGCTGGTATAATGTATATATATTCCAGCCTATAAAGTCAGTACCGCAATACAAAGTATGAAATGCAAGCGAACAAACTTTGGTCATTCTAACATACTCGTCGTTTATGGCAAATACCCAAACCCGTAAAATTCAAAAAGTCAATATCATAAACTAAATATGCAAACTCAACGTATGACCAAATACATGCTTATACTTATGCGCACGTGTATATGCATATATATGATCGAATTTCATATTTCAGGTCGAAAACTAGTGTGACTGCAAATTGACAGGAATTACAGTTGGATGAAGAAATATGGAGATGTAAATAAACAAATAATAAATGGATGACAGGGTTTGGTGAGATCGAAGAAACATAATGGGTAGTAAAGAAGGGAAAAATAAGCAGTAATGGAAATGTAGATGTTTGCCATTGTAATTTGTCAAGAAATGGACAGATTAAGAAGGAAATGTACAATATTAATGATAATGAATTGTTATGATTTCACATGGAAACTAACAGTTTCAGCACAATTAATTTTTACATCTTACATTAAAATCTGAACTTTATAATAGCTATTCAGTCAACAACTAATTCATCTCTATGACTTCCTCAGCTTTCCTTAGCATAAATATAAATAAAATAAGTGATAATACGACATACCCTATAAATTTGCATCAGTTTCTTGGTCATTATTGAGGTTTGTCATCAAATTATATACAAAGTTCAACCTAAAAGGAGCGTTGTTACAATCAATATGACACAGTAGCATGAGCCAAAAAGTTGGTCAAGCTTTGCATGTGTAAGGGATTGGATATATGGGAAATACTGACGGGGAACGTTCTCATGATTATCAGCGAGAGGGAAACAGTAAAATTACACGAATGCAATAGCGGACGGAAACAGTAAAATTACAATCACATGCAATTGAAACAACGAATAAAAATTTACCAGCGAGAGAACGCAGGCAAGATACGTAGGCGATCGAGCAGTGGACGACGGAAATTGAGAGCTGTGGCGATTGAGCAGCGGCGATCGAGCAGTGGCGATGTGAAGTGGAGGAGATCGCTATGCCGCCTGATTATCGAAAGGGGAATTAGGGTTTGCGGTGGAATACGATGGAAAATGAAATGTACTGTGAATGGAAAAGGAAATGTCGTGAACGGATGGAAAAGGAATACGATGGAATACGATAGAAATGTTGTGAACCGACGTCAAAAGCCACAACGTTTCATCCACACAGTGGGAAGATTAATTGAAGAACCGATGGAAATTTTGTTAAGTGTCGGGGAGGTGAGAAATCAGTTTGGAGCTGAGTTATGTTCCACTATTCTCAAAAAACGTTTTCAACATTATGCTTTGAATTGTGCCATATTTCAAATTAATAATTATTATTTAGTCTTAGTTATTAATTATTATACATTTGTATTTAATTTTTATTGTTTATTAAAATCTTATTTATTATTTAATATAAATGTTATATTTATTGTCAATATTTTTATGAATTATTATATAATTTAATTACCAAATATTAAATATTACTTTGTAATTAAAATTGTCAAAAGCCGGCAGATCATAAGCAATGCCATGGACTACTTACAACATTAAGTTTACATGCAAATAAGAAAAATCTATCAAAAGCGCACAAACGATAGCGCGGTTGTTAACTGCTAAACAAACAAATTTGCCAAAATTATATTTATTAAAACTGCTGAAATAGTTACTACCAAATCAAATATTACTTATTAATAATAGTTATTAATTAATTAACTTTTACTTATTTTCTACTTAGTTAATTATAATCGAGAGTAATACTTATTACAAGCTTATGTTACTATTAATTAATAAAGCAGCTAGTTAACATACATTAACTACTAAAAAAATTACTACTTATTAACAATTAATTATTTAATAATAATTGACAAATATTCCCAAGTTTATTATTAATTATTATTATTAAGTATTATTATTAAATATCAATATAATTAGTTATTAAATATAGATATTATAAACATGAAGTTTGCACTATAGGCATCTCTATTACAACTAATAAAATGAAAAGTTGTGATATATATGTTTATTACGATAGTGATTATTTCACAGTTGTAAAAAACATTTATTACAACAGTGCGTTTTGCACTGTTGTAAAAAACATTTATTACAACTGTGTTTTACGCACCATTGTAAATTTAAAGTTGTAATATGGTGTTTTCGTTGTAGTGTCATCTCGTCACCGCATCTCCTAGCATGATGGTAGTGCAAGTTCAAGCGTTACATATGCTAAGATACTTGATTCCTAGGGCAGTAAGTGTCTTAGCTAATAGACTAATCTGCCTTTTCAAGTATGAATCCTTTAAAAATTATAACTGAGCATGAAATTTATTCATAATGAGTGTCCATTCTGAACTTCTCCCACACCCTAATTACATCTGTTTCTAATTGGGAAATCAGTTTATTTCACTATTTTTACTATGCACATGTTTTGTTAAAAAACGCAGAAAAACAATGCAAAAGATGTATGAGACGATTCACAAGGCTTTGATAGAAGGACTAAATGATACGTATGAGCCTCAAAATTATTTGAATTTCTTCTGCCTTCGAATTCGGGAGGCACAACACCTGGATGATCCTCCAATTGAAATTCCTTCTTCAATAGCAAATTTACCTATAGTATGCATCCTATATGAAAATCATGATTTATTAGGAAAACACAAAATTTTAGCGCCCTTGGATTGTAACTGCGCATACTCACAAAATTAGATTTTTCTTTCCGAAAATGCTAATTAAACCGAAAGATCATTTGTCAGATTATGCGAATCACCGGTAGCCGCATGATTTACTTATCTTTTCTTAATTCAGCCCTTGGTTTACTATTAAATTACAACTTTGCCACCGTAAATTCAAAGATTTTGCCTGTTTCGCATGAATTGACCGAACATCCTTCGGTCTGAGTAGCAGTACTCTTTTCTTTCAGGGACTTGCAAAAAAGAACCAAAGGTCCATTGTCTATGTACATTCAAAAGGTATGATAGTGGACGAGGAATATTTGATTGCGGGTCTGGAAACATAAACACGACGTCCTTGGAAGGCGCAAGAGACACAGAGATTGCGATGGGCGCATACCAACCAACCTGAGCATGCATGGGCGAGAAAACTTTCTTCTCTTCATGGACAGGTAACTATACCCGTTATTTTAGGAAAACTTTGGTAGTGTCTGAATTAAAATGATTTTTATGTTTTGCGTTTTACGTTTTGTTTTTTTAATATGCATGTCAATTGGCTTGGGAGCGAAGAAGGAATTGGAAAATCCTAATTATCATATAATAAAGGGTAAAAGGGGAAATGAGAAAATATTTTTTAATATTATTCAAAATGCAAATAAGGCTTTTTCAATTTTGCATGTTAAAACTATTTTCGTATTGACTGATTTCCATCCCTTCCATTTTTAAAGCCAAATGCTACCTTAATCTCGAATAATTTGAATCCCGCTTGGGATTTCTTCATTTATGATTCAATCCTCAAGTTATAACTCAAAACACAAATAAAAATAAAAATATCTATTTGAAACTTTTAAGCTGTCATTTATTTCTTAGAATAAAGGTAAAACAGAAAAGTAAATTAAGTTTTTGCTTTATATGTAGAAGCTTAAATGTCAAAATCAATTTAAATAATAAATCATTATTAGGAATGAAGAGTTAGTGCTTCTACATGTTTAAATGTTGTATGATAACCTTCATGGAGCAAAATTTTAGAATACATTATATGATTATTAAAATACAAGACCTTCAATCGACTATTCTGCAATTCACTAATCATTATTTAGATACGGTTTCGATTTAAAATTTTAATTCGACGATTTTCGTTTTAAATGGTTGAATCTCACTTTGAAATATTTCGATGCAAAACTCACAGTAGAGTTTACTTGAACTACTTGATAATAAAGTATCATTATATAATTGGATTCAGATTTTTGAAGTATACATTATTGCATATGGTCTAGATGTAAAAAACACAATATAAGGAGAATGGCCTCCAGGAATTATGAGATATTAGCTCAGAACAGTAGTGTTATATTCCTACTCAAAGGAGATTTCAAGCACATATCCTTTAAGAGTAGAATGCACATAAGATTAATTGAACTCACAGTATTCTAGCTGTCTCACATGGCTAAAAACTACAAACTGATTCATTGATGCAAATAACAGTTTTGAACTTGGTACTCCCTTGTTTAACAAAGCTGTCAGTAGAGTCCCTTGTGTGTGATTATGGCCTTTGAGCCATGTAAGCAAATTAATTTTCTTTAACTTGACATGAATTTTATTTTCGTAGGTACATGGATATAACATGTCCTTATGGGCTGGACACATCGGTGCGGTAGAACCGTAGAAGATTGTTTTTTGGAACCCAAGAGCCTAGACTGCACTAGAAGAACTAGAGAAATGGGAGAGTTTAACTGGAAACAATTTGTAGGAGATGAGGTTATTGATATGACAGGTCACCTAGTAAAATATCCAATACACGTTGACAGGGCTTGTAAGGTTAGTCCACTGCCCAAAGAGCTCTAGACCTCCTTTTACAATCCAACTCCAAACTTCCTCATCTAGTCCATATATCCGAACCATTTGAACCATCATCCATCTCCCTATATTTAGATGAATGCAGCCCTATCTCCCTAAACTACACATCGGGAACAACATCCAATCCAAAAGGGGTACTCTACAGTCACAGAGGCTCCATCCTCTGCAATGACATACCCACCATGCCTGTATGTCTCTGGACCATCACTATGTTCCACTGCAACGGCTGGTGCTTCGCTTGGGGCATAGCCTCTCGAGGTGGGAAAAATGTCTGTATTCGTAAGGTGACCAGTAAAATAATATTCGACAACATCCACACTCACAAAGTCACTCACTTGGGTGGCACACCCACCGTCCTTAGCATGATTGTCAACTTCCCACCTGGCGACCGTAAGCCACTGCCATTTGGAAAACTGGTTAGAGTTGCTGCAGGCGCTGCTTCACCTCCACCTCAGATTCTGGCAAAGATGGAAGAGCTTGGGTTTCGGGTCTCTCACCAGTACGGGCTGACCGAGACTTATGGGCCTGCGGTTATTTGCATTCAAAGGCCCGAATGGGATGAGTTGCCTATCAATGAGAAAGCAAAGCTGAACGCGTTGCAAGGGTTTGCACATGTTGGACTAGAAGAGGCTGATGTTAAGGATCCTGTTATTTTGAAAAGCGTGCCTAATGATGGGAAGACTATGGGAGAAGTCGTGTTAGGAGGCAACACTGTTTTGAATGGATACTACAAAAATACAAAAGCGACCCAAGAGGCTTTTAGTGGAGGATGATTCAGGTCGGGTGACCTTGGGGTGAAGCATTCTATATATCCAACTAAAGGATCGATCGTAGGATATTATTATATCTGGAGGTGAAAACATAAGCACGATCGAGGTTGAATTAATCATATTTAATCTTCCAGCCATTGCTAATGCTGCAGTTGTTGGAAGACCAGATGAGTACTAGGGCGAGACACTGGTTGCTTTCGTGCATTTGAAAGATGGCGTTTCTATTACAGCTGACGACATTATAATATTTTGTAGAGATAGATTGCCTCATTATATGGTGCCCAAGCATGTGGTTTTCGGAGAGCTGCCGAAGACTTCTATTGGTATGACACAGAAGTGTGTTCTTCCAGAAAAGGGGAAGAATATGCATGAAGTCACTCAAAAAGTTGTGAGTAAGCTTTAATGTTAAAGATTTTAGTTTGATAGCACTTCTAGTATGCAGATTGTGATTCAGTAAGTGTTAACTGGGAAAGACTTAGTGTCTATTGTTCTGTATTTAAAGCGTGGTCATTTAACTGAGTTAATGTTTAAAAAAAATTGTGGATCATTTAGTGGAATCCAAGGAATCTCACTATATGAATCTTTACTCTGATTGTTACAATACACATTCACTTTTGAATATAAAGCTATATCAATACAGTACGTTGAGTATACAGATGATTTTTTTATGTTAATCATGTCCCATAGTTATATGATACACCTAAGGTAATGGTAGTTACTGAAAGGTCCAAACATTGCTTTAGGCGCAGGGTTACTGACCTGTGGTGACGGTAGTTATTATTTTTTATGCTTTTAGAAAATCATTGGAATATTTTTTTTTTTTACCTTTCAATCCTCGAGAGAGCGACAGGTCTAGCCTGTAATGGATCTCACACTGACTTATGGGACATATATGCTACCTACGTCCATTTTCTGTTCCAACTGTTATGTCTACGTCAATATGAGATTCAAGACCACATTTTCTTAAAAGGGTTTAAGTCTTGCCTCTTCGATATGATTTTAAGTCCAGCTCTCGGACCATTTCTAGACTTATTCAAATTTGTAATAAAAATATTTGCTTTATGATTTTATAATGTAGTATACTACGTGTTGAGGTAGAGCATCATCAATTCACTTATGAAGTCTACATATATGTAATCAACGTCTTAGTAAACGATGTCTAACGTCAAGACAACATTTCACAACAGCCACTGGAGATTCATATGCATAGAAATAACATATTGTTGGTGTGTCCCCGTTATAACCCCTCTTGCAGCTGTTACATAACCATTATCATTTCCCTTGTTGGTCATTATGTATAAGGGGTTGCATGAGTATTCATTAATATTATATATGATAAATGCAATTGTTTTTCCTTGTATAAATTTGAGAAGTGATTTTGAAATGAAGAAAAATATTAGTTCTACCTGTAGAGTTATGAAAGATAATATGCATATAATAGAATCAAACAATAAACATATAACAACATCAAGCAATGGTCAAATTAAAAATATAGATACATATTATGCCAGTAATGATCATATAGTAGAATAAGTATGGTCATATTAAAAAAAATCACTTTAAGCATGCCAACAACAACTACATAGTAGAATCAAACAATATTTTTATGTGTGGTTTTATATTAATTACGCCAATTTCAGATTATACATCAAACTATTAAGTGGTTGACATCATGGCTGCATTTACAGTTCTCTCCAAACCAATTTCACCTTATGAAGCTTGTTTGAAATACTGATGATGACCTCTAAGCACTGAGATATGAAAATGCTTTCCGTATTCAGGTTTTTTTACAGCACATTACACATGCTTAAAAAAGTATCATAAAACCTTCTTCTGGGGTCGCTGTCGATGCACACATCACTACATACAAATTTCCATTTTTTAAAACTGCTTTAGGTTTTGTTCTGTAAACTGAGATGACGTAACATCCTTGCCATACATATGTATAACATGATAATTTATTTGTTCTTGCATGTTGTGGACTCATCAATAGAAAAGGGCATTGGTTCTCTATCGCATGATGCAACAATTCGACTGAAATATGAGTCCGGTAAGAAGGTGAATTTGAGTTAGGTATTGCTTGGCTTTAGTTTGTTGTATCACATGACTGCTCATGTGTTTAGTTATTGAAACTATTTTTTTTTACTGTGAATCTTAGGAATATTAACAACCATAACGTCTCATCATCAACTCTTTTGTTCCACATGACTCCTCATGCACGGTCACAAGCCTGGATTTGTAGCCTTCGTGTTGTTGGCGAGGGCTACGGAGAAGGTTCAGGCAGTAGTCGTCCATCATGTCAGGTGTGTCCAGCGTTCTCTCTGACATTTGGGATATGTTCCTTTTGGGCTTTGCGGGTTCATGTCAGGTAGGAAAGCAGAGGTGGGAGTGGGAGGTTTGCTTCTGAAAGTGACAATACGGGTTCTGCTGTTGGGGCAAGTCTCTGCTAGTAGTCTTCTGTATGCTTCTTTGGTCGGAGATGTGGATGGAGCGTTTTCCTTTGATTATCTAAAATTATTGATTCTAAATGCTGATTATTTCAATATGAGTTTGTTATTGTCTAAACGTATTGATTTTGCATATTGATTATTTGAATGAGTTTGTGATTATCTAAAAATATTGAAGCTTTTTTGTTTGTTGCATTATTTAGGATGCTAAGTGAAGTAGATTAATGTGGTTGGATCATGCTAAATGTATTTTTATTCATAAGGAATTGTGACCAAAGTGAATATAGTAGTTGATGGACAGAGGCAGAATTGTAGGGCAAAAGGCATCATGGTGGCTTACTATGTATTGAATTTTGGCATGAAGGCTGATAGTTATTTGTAGATTTGGTTAAAATAATCTATAGTAGCAGCAAAGTAAAAAAGGAAGCTTGCATCTATAACTTAGCTTATGGATATCTCATTGTATATATGTTTATGTAGCATGTCAAAAAAAAACGTAGTAAAGTCGTCAATAAGTGACAAAAAAACACATCATAAAATTATCGGTAATTTACACATAAAAACATTGTAAGATCGTCGGTAATTTACATGCCAAAAAACGTAGTAAAATCATTGGTAAGTAATGAAAAAAAAACATCATAAAATCGTCGGTAAACAGGAAAAAAACGTAGTAAAACTGTCGGTAAACGATAAAAAAAAAACATCACAAAATCGTTGGTATTGAAATAAAACGTAGTAAAATCATCGGTAAAATTATTGGTAAGCTACGGGAAAAACATCGTAAAGTCGTCGATAAACGTTGACGTTTCCAAAGATAAAACATCAGAAATTTCATTGGAAAATTTATTGACGCTAAATATAGCGATGTTTTTATTTCGTCGGTAATTCTATCGATGGTTGCTTTTCCCGACGAAATACCGATATATAAGAGCGTCGGGATACACATATTTTCTTGTAGTGTGCACATAACTCATTTCTTCCTGCATGAAACCTAAATCCCCTTGTAGTTTGTTAATCGTGACATTAATTCTTGATTTTTACTTTTTAGCTTTTCTACTTCCTTCACAAGCTTCTCTCTGTCATCTGAAACTTCAAACTTAGTAGTGTATATATTGGCTCTGTATACCTATATATAATTTTTTTTAATTCAATTTGCACAACGAATAAATTTTATAATACAATAAGTAAAGCGAGCCTTTCGGCTTAGTTTAACTAAGCCTAAAAATAAATTCGCATAATGCTTTCCAATAGTTGCGTTCATGATTCTTAAGCCGCTACAAATTACAGAGACTCGATACTTGAAGGCAGAAATAATATTGTGCAGTGAATTATGAAGGCAAAATTGAAAACACTGAATAATATTGTTCAGATCACTTACATGTTAACACATCTCTACTACTAATAAGGTAAATTCCATTAACTCAATTACTTGACGTCTTTTTGAAATACCCAAACTACCCTTGCCACTCAATTAATTTTACGGTCCTTTGTGGTTTTTAATTTCGCCTGCTCCAACGTTCCATCTCTAGTGGCGACCATCGCCTTCTATTTTCGAACATCCGCTCTCTCCTTCTATGTAGATGCTCAATTCTACGTATATCTCTACCGCGAACCCTAGATACTCTCCACTCTCAATTCTACGTATATCTGTACCGTGAACCGTAGATTCTCTCCCTTAGGCGACTGATACGATATCCGTGCAAATCCAAGATTCTCTCCCCAGGCGACTGACAAGATATCCGCGCGAACCCTAGGTTCTCTCCCTCAGGCGATTGTCACATCTTTCAGGTAAACCCCACATCGTCTTCTGCTTATTTCAAAACCTCCACGCACTAACCCTAGGCGCTCTCCCTCAGGCGACTGACACCGCTGATTCCGCTGTCGATTCCACTGCTCCAGGTACGAACCAACTCCCTCAACTCTCGATTCATTCCGCTGCTGATTATCACCTTCTTCATGTTTCACATCCTCCAGGTAAAAACCTAGATCGTCTTCTGATTATTTCAAAAGCTCCGCGTGCAACTAACACGGTTACAGTTCTCATATTATTAAGGCTTTTTGTTATTGCTATGTCCATGCACGTCCTTCTTAATAGTCTGCAGCGTTTAATTCTCGACCACATTCAAATTTTCCGCTTTGTGATTTGTATTTGTTTAAGATTAATAATAGTTTTTACGATGAGGTATAACCAACTCAAAAATCGTGAAAGTTAGAGAACTATATATGCTATCAGAGCAATGTTGAGGCTATTAGTCTGCCCGGTTTCGTTGACGAGCTTTGTAAGTTGGTTGGTGTATTCGGGTCTTCAGCTGCTATTCTGGTCATTCGTTTTCTACTTCTTCGATCTTCTACTGCTATTTGGGTCTAATCTCGGATTTTACTGTCTTTAATTTGAAAGGGAAAAACCAACTGAAGAATCATTAAAGTAGCTATATGTTTATGGATTTTTTTTCACTGTATTTGTTATTTTTTTCGGACAAATCATTTGTTCTCCATTGATTTGGAATAGATAACCATTTTTTTAATTTCTTTTGCAATTAAATCTGGCCACATCACATTCATTTAGGGTGTCAAAAATGGAGTCAGTGGGACATGAATGCTAGAGGTATTTTGCCTATGCAATCAATTCTCATTCAAAAATCCTATTTTTTCTATGTTAGCATGGCATGTCTACTTGCAATTTATTAGCAAATGTTGAATAGGCTAAATTGTTCCTGTATGTATTGGCAATCTAATTAGCTAAAGTTACACATGTTTTACAGTGTGCTCATGTGATATCCATGATAGTTCAGAAGATTTTTCCTGTTGATAAAGTGGTTATAGGTCCATGGTAGACAATGCTTTCTACTATGACTTTAATACAGGGCCATTGACAAACAAAGACTTGAAGAAAATAAAGAAACAAACGATAATCTTTATAGGAATCTAACAACATCCATTATCATAAGCAAATGAAATATTTACCATGACGCTGAATTCATTTTATGAGATGCAAGCATGACGTATGGATAAATAAAAGGAACACGGGAAGGAATATGATAGTTTAATTTTTTTCAAACACGTGAGTGAGAAGGAGCAAGTGTCATGGAGGAATAGTAGGCAAAATTTGAAATTATTGTTATGTTCTACATAGGGTACCGAAGAAAGCAATTCTGAAATTAGCATGCGGCGGAACGTGTTAGCTTAAGTAATTTTTGATCAAACATGAGAACAACAAATATAACCAATGGTTGCATCTGTAAGCAATGAGACATGGCTTTAGCACCTAGTCAGTGAGTTTCAGAAGTTAGCAAACATGCAAAAAAGTATCTGGTGGCCATCTCGACTTTACTCTTTCTATTACCCTTCACTTCCTTTTCTTATTTATTTAATATATTTAGGCTAACATCACCTTGATTTGATTAAATGCAGAAACACCTGGAAATTTATTAGAAGGAATTTCACAGACTCAAGTTAGTACACTTGCTGTGATAAACAATTTACTTATAATTGGAGGATTTCAAGGAGAGCTAATTTGTAAGGTAAATTTGTTCTTTGCATTGCAAAATTTCTCGGACCTTACGTCTGAAAATATGCTTCCATGCAGTTTGGTTCTTGGAATAAAATAATGCATATCTTGGCATTCTCCTTTTTGCTTTACAAATCGTACTTTTGCCTGATAGCACAAATAAGAATAAGCAAATGCATCAGAAAATATATGGCATAGCATGGAAGAATGAAGCACAATTAAAAGCAAACCTACATTTTTAAAGAGATGTCAAGAGAAGGGATCATAGACATTTAAACTTGGATCTTAATTTGTGTTCTCGATACAGGTTTTATAAATTTCTTGAATAACGTATTTTGCCTTTATAGTATGTTTCTAATTAGTTACTTATACATTCTAGACTTAATCTGTTCCCCATTGTTGGCGGAATGTGGCATTTATTTGATTTAATATTTAAAATCCCAACTAAAAATGATGAAAATTCTATAATAGGGCCGTTAAGAAAATGTCAAATATTACTTCACGGGAGAACTCAAAGAAAGCAGCTATTGAAGTCGAGTTGAAGAAAATTGAGGTAACTGGAAAGTTTTCATTTCCATTTTTTTCTACTTTTGTATTTTTAATTAAAAGAAGATGAACTACAAATAAAAAGAAAAGAAAATAAAATTAAATCATAATAGCTAAGTTTGAATGAAATAAAAGCTACAATAATGACTTCATATTCCACATGTGTAATATACATCAATTTAGAATGTAATTGAATTTTTAGTGGTATTAGTTAGGATCAGAAATTATGGCTCTCTTGCTAGATACACTTATCACACTAGAACATATTTTAGTTTTTCCTCCTTGAAGTGACACGTATGGTAAAATACCAAGTAGACAGATAAGTGGTGTAGAAGATAACAGATATTTTAGCAACCTGATATAATTATTATGGAACAAAATATAGTCAGTGAAGCTTTCAGATAGATGTTCCTGAAAGTATGTCTTCATGCAGCATCTATTTTAGATCATAAGTGATATATACAGTGAAATAAAATTACAATAATATGCTATGCAGGAAGAGTTGGAAAAGAAGAAGGCAGAATATGCAAAAAAGATTAACAAGAAGATAACTATGATACATAAAGCAGCAGAGGAAAAGCGAGCAATGATTTAAGCCAATCGTTTTCCTTAAATAACGCATTTTGCTAGAAAGCTTTAGTTTTCCTTTTTTGATTTCTAAGAAGCATTTAATGACTTGGAGAATACAATATAATACTCTGCTCTGTCTATAATAAGCTAGAAGGGTGAAAAGGAAATTGATATTGTATATATTTTTCCTCAACAATATAATAAATTGACATCTCATTTTCACTCCTTATTAATAACAGACATATTGTGATAGAGATGTAGAAAGATAAACATGAGCATTTGTAAATGACACATATACACGTAAATAACCTTTTTACGAAGCTAAACTGATTTTGCAGGTTATGTGATATGCTAAATTATACATATATAGGATATAATATGTTATAATACCGTAACTTATTTTGTAGGTTATGTGCTTTTTCTCGCATACGTGATAGATCGGTTGTATCACTACCTCACCAAAATATCCACTTACAAGAAAACTTGCCAAGTTTCAAGGAAAGAGATTGAAAGACTTCAAAAAGAGTTAAGCTCAAAAGAAAAGGATGAAAAATCATTAAAAAATATGAAAAAGCTTCATGAAGAATTTTTGGCCTTGAACGAAAAAATCTGTAAGCTTGGTTCATAATCAAAAGCAAAAGAGAAAAGAGCACATGATGCAGAAGCCCACGTTGTCTCCCTCTAGAAACAGAACGAAGAAATGCTTCTCGATTACGATCGTCTTTTACAGGATAATAACATACTTCAAAGCCATCCATTGTCTTTAAGAAGGTGAAAAGAGAACATACTTGGGTTGTGAGTTTTATTTTTATTATTACCGTTTTCTTTTTATTAACAGTGAAGTGGTTGGTTCAGTAGTCAGTTTATGCCTTTTCTCTCTTTGTTCAATTGTTGGACCCTGTTTTTCTAAAGTTTGCTTGGTTATGATATGATGTTCATGAATGTATGGTTATATGATTTTGACATATATTTCTATGGGTATATTTTCTTTTGGAGTTGAACTGTCTCTAGAAAATACAGATCTGTTGGTCATTTATTGTCTTGGAATATCTCTCAATGGGAATTTGAACTGGCAATAAGCGAATAAGTAGATGGATTAACTAAATGTAGCATTATACCAAAATTATGCCATATTCCAAGCTGCATCGAGCTGTTTATGTTCTGACAACGAAATTGGGAATAGGATGCCTGTGCTTGGTTAATGCTTCTCAAAGCCATCAATAAGCATCCTGGATAATGAAGTAGATGTCTTTTACAAGATAATAAAATACTTCAAATCCAGGCATTGTCTTTAAGAAGGTGAAAAGAGAATATACATGTAGAGCAAAAATTGGTCACACTCAATTTAGCATATCGCATAGTTTACACCACATATAGTAAATTTCTATTTATGAAGCTGAACTGATTTCTTATGTTACTGTATCATAAATAATTTATATTGCGGTTTGTTTACTATTGTTTCACCACTGGCGGATGGTAATTTAGTGTTTGTTGTTGCCATGACATATTGATTGCTTAAACTTATGAAATTCACTGTATATACAAATATGGACTGCATGCTGATTTCACAAACTGCATTTTCTGACATTGCTAATGTTTTGAGCCTTGTAAGTACAATCTAATTTGAAATTATTTACTTCTTATGTAATGGATTTTATATCTTATTCAAGGTGGAGATTCAACTTAATATATTGTCATTTTTGTTAATGATTTCTCTTTATACATATAGTTAAATTGGTCAATATGTATATTTGCAGGACCATGACATTGGCGGGATGAAGCTGGAAGAAGAGTCCATGGCTTGCACATAATACAACTCCTTAAAATAATCTGATTTGGAGTTCAGACATGTTTTCATTTGGGTTGACAGGTATGCTATTATAACTACATCTATCCTAATATGTGGAGTGGCATTTAGTTTGAAGAAAGCATGGTTGTTTTCTCAACTAAATAGTCTAAATTATTACCTATTATTTGGAAGTTTTGTTTGGGAACATTGTTATTGATTTTGCATGCATGCATGCTAAGCTAAAAATCATAATCCATGTTAATGTTTAATTACTAACAACATAAATAATGAGACAGAATGATAGTCCAAGTATAGTACATTGCTGTTACCATTATAAATGCCAGGACATATAGCTTTTGACAATTAATTTTACATTATGTTAGCAAAAGAAAATGCCATAAGTGTCAACTATGCATTTTGTACTTCCATTGGACTTTTACTTCTACATATTTGGAGGTCAACAAACATTAGAATTATCCATAACTGAATTTATTTATTTGAGCCCATGCTAATTGTACGCACGGATTTAAGTGCAATTCAAGTATCACCTGATAGCACAAAATAATGTGTCTAGCTTTGCCTATTGAGTAAGCCATCAATCATTGATTGCGTGATATACATGACACACAGAACATATAGTTGTCCGTTCAATAAATATTACTATTTTGACCTAAGTTTATATCTTAAACGTGAAGTGTTTTTTTTTTTTTTTTGTCAATTACAGTTTGTCCTTTTGTTTTCTTTCTTCATAAAATTATAACATGCCAGCTTTAGAATATAAAGGCAAGATTTAATGGAATTGGATGTAGTCATTGATGTCTTTGTTGCTTCTGAATTTCTGCTCAAGATTTTATTCTTCTAACACAATTTGAAGAAAAAATGCATTAGTTTTTATGAACTTTAATGAAATTGCATATTATCATTGTTGTCCCTTTCTTCCTTCAGGATTAAGCTTGGATATTTGACTTGGATTTCATTTCTATAAAAGGTAAATCAGATCGTACTTCCCATTTGCAAAAATGAGTTTTTCATTTCTCTCTAATTGTTTTAGATAAATATGATTTGTTCAAACGTTTACGTTCACATATTCCGATAAAATGGAAGTGTGCCATAAAAGGTTAATCATATATGTAAGGGTGATCAATCCCTTTCAGCGGAATAACCCCAATAGGATTTTGCAATGATGTGATAGAACAAACAGCTTGAAATGAATACCAATCTTAGATCACAGAAAAAAAATAAAGACAACAGAGAACACAAAGATTTATAGTGGTTCCATTATCGCGAGATAGTGTACGTCCACTTCAATGGGGAAGAGATTTTATTAATATTCAAGAGATTACAGAGTTTTAAAGTATAGCAAAAGAAATGAAGAATACAAATGTTCTCACATCTCATATATAATAACATTCTCTATGCCTTTCTTTATATAGAGGAAACGTTTCTCGGGGATGAATTAATTTGATTTATGTAAATAAATCAAATCATGAAAGGCTAATATTCCCATTAATTTGATTGTCATATGATTGATTGATTGGTAACTTTCTATTTTCTCCATCAATCAATCCATTTTCCAATTTTAATTTCTTTCCGTTTCTTTTTCATGAAACATGGCAACAAATTAGATGGCGAATATCTCCAATTTCCGTTATTCCCTGATATTCCTTCCATTTCTCTCTTGCACAAAACGGGTAACCAAATTACCATGAATATCTCCAAAAATCTAATTGATATTTGGAAATAGTGTATCACCAAATTCCAATAATCTCCACCTTGATACAATATCTCATGCAACCTAGAGACTCCAATGTGAATGCTTCCCAATGAGTTCCTGCAAAAGCCACCCCTCATTGCACTGTGTCAGTGAACTCCGATAAGGCCACCGCCCACCAACAAAGTGTTGGAAGCATTCAAAAAAAAGGTAGACATTGTGCAACCAACTCCTATCTCTTCATACAAGAAGAATACCACATCTTCTCTTGACTTCTACCAAGTCACTCTCTTCCCCATTGTGCCACCATGTGGCACATAGCACTTCATCAAGTGAATAAGGTTCGAGCAATTCTCGAACTTAGTAGCAGGAAATGCCTTCGTAAAGATGTTTGCTGCATTTTCATTTGTGTGAATCTTCTGAAGACGAACTAACTTCTCCTCATTCATAAAGATAAGGAAAGACTCTCTTACCTCTATATGTTTTGTTCTAGAACTAAAAGCCAGATTTTTAGCTAAATGAATTGCACTTTGACTGTCACAATTCACCAAACAAGCATCTTGCATGAAGCCTAAATCACACAATAACTTCTTCAAATGAAATGCCTCCTTAGCTGCCTCAACTGCAGCTATCAACTCTGCCTCTGTAGTGTTGTATATAACGGTGTTGTATACACAATTATATGATTTTTTGTTTGATGATAACAACCAAATATTTATTATTTGAAATGTGTTTCTTACTGTACTATTCTATATATACATCAAAGACAGGAATATAATATTTACATTTAAATAGAATACGACTGTATAGACATTCATATATTCATACAGTATTTTATTTAAATTGAATATTCTATTTCAACATTCAAACCGTACAGCTATTTAATACTCCATTATTTAAATACATTCACAGATATTGTACTTGTAAATAAATTAAATACGATAGACAAGTTTGTTTTGAAATAAAATAACATTTTATTTCATTCAAACTTGTTTGTTACAAATATCAGTACAATTCTCTCTTCAACACTCATACAGTCACTTTATCTATACAATTTCATATTTATACAGACACTCACATATATAGTTTCAGACTCATACATTCATTGACACTACACACTGTCTTCTTATCTTCTATCTTCAGTCTTTTGTCTTCACAACCCTCTGTCAGTCTAGTCATCAGCTTTATACCTGTCATATACAGAAACACACACACAGAATATGGAACAGAAATAATATTCTAGATTCTAGCAAATATAAATTTTGATTTTAAAATTTTATTTGCCTTAGATTTCGGTGTGTTTCTCATCATCTTTCATGACTTGATCTAATTTATCTGTGTCTAGACAGTTTGTATATATATAGCAGGGACATGGAAATCCTTTCTGAAGGTCTGCATATACACACATGTATAGATATACACGTGTGCACTGCCACGCCAATCAGTATGCATCTGAGGAGTAGCCACAAGGACCATCTCAACTCAGTGCATATGGATATGGTCGAGAGTGTGCTCATATCAAAACAACAAACACAAGAGTACATAGCTCAAATTTTTTAGCAATAACAATGTTGTTCAAATTTGATCGAGCAATAGTGCAAGAATGGTCAAGACAACTCAACAAAGGTGTAGATTTGTTTTTCAAATGCAACAATACAACATTTCAACCCAAACAAGCTCAAGCATGGCACAAGCACAAGTCAAAATGTTCGCAAACAAGTCAGTCCAGATCTCAAGTCAAATTCAGTATGAAGGTGTAAAGTAACACAGAAGCATGGTGATACAAGGGAAAGTGCATATATAGTGATTAGTGCAAACTGGATGGGGCATACAGTGTGATTGGTGCAGTGCCAATGGTACACACACATACATAAGCATTAACACAGCAAAGATGCAACAGTAATAAGAGATGGCAGAGATTCATACACAACAATGAAATTCAGATGACATGCCAAGAGAATGCAGGTAAGTCATGTGTGTGCACAAGTGGTTTCTACAGCAACTCTACAACAATACAAACTCATGGAGGATACTTTCAAGCATGGAACAGCTTTCAGGTCAGGGTGTACATACATGGATCTCATTTCAGAAATCAAACATGGGTGCATTGATGCATGATGATAAAAACATCTAGAAACATATCATATTTGTTCAAGGATTTCAGAAAAAAAATGAGCAATCAGTTTTTTCTTCCAGAAATATTAGAGCATTTGTATTTAAGAACAAGGGTGTAAAAGTTTTCCTGAAATCAGTCAATCGTTGAGCAAGTATTTTTCCATCAAACTTTAGCAAGTATTTAAATACATGATACAAATGCAACAAAAAGGTTCAGGTGCAAATTGTTTGAAACGGTTCAAGTGACATAGGTTTAAGTGGAAATTGGAAATCGCAAGGTTGCTTACATATATACAGCAACAGCAAGCAGTATGTAAAGCAGATTTAAATTTGGCATAAGTTATTTTTTATCTCCAGAATTAATCATATTGAATGTTGGCAAGTTTTAACAACATGCAGGAATCTTTTTTGGCATAATTTCCAGAATTGATCTGATACTTCAAGGGAACAAAATCAGTTCTTAGCAATGTTTTAATGTGATTTCCAGATTTTAACACCCAATTCGACTAATTCCAAAGAATGATGTTTGGCAAGAATTTATTTGTAGCATCTCACAAAACAAATGGAAACAAATAATTTGTGAAATCTCTGCAACATTTCTAAATAATCATTAACAGTGGGCCAAGAATCATCAATTCCAGAAATCTTGTTTTGTTTCCAGAAATGAAAATCGTTTTTTCTCCTTCCAGTTTTGGTCAAGATGTTTTTAGAAGGGAAAATATTTATTTTCCAGTTTTTATCAAGCTTTTAAAACCGACCAGATTCTTAAAAGAAAACAATACCAATTCTGTATTCATTGCCATCAATCACGCAACGTTTTAAAGCCAAGTTTTCCAAAAGAGGAAACCGCAAATTCAGACCAAGCCATTATAGTGAAATCAGAGTTTAGGGTTTCTATTCTACCCCATTTTAACACCCGTTTCATCACTGGCAGATACTATCGAGACCCATAATAATCAATTCAAGCAATCAAAGATCAAAATTCAGAGGACTTACAAATTGCTAGGGTTTCGAACCCGAGGCATCAGAGCTGCAATTCGATCGAAGGAAAATTCCCAAATTGATTGACAAACATCATCGCCCATCTTTTCAGAGATTGCACAAAGAGATATCAATTTCTTCAGCAACGAATTGGAGCCAAGTGACAAACCCTAGCCGCCGTTTATTTTCTCCAAAGAAAGAGGAACAATCGGGCAAAAAGGATTAGTAAATGGGCCAGCCAACTTTTTAATTGAAAAGAGGATGACCTTTTTATTTTAAATCCTAGGGTTTTAATTTTTGCTTTATTTTATTTGTATTATTTTTGTATTTCTTTTGTAAATCATCAGAATAGTTTCTAGTGTCTGTAAAATACTAGAGGTATCAGTCAGCGTGTTGACTGACAGTTGGCAGAGTCTGTAAAATCTGGGTTACTGGTTATGGGGTCGTAATCATGGAAAATCTGATCGAGGGGATATTGGTCAGTCTAGGGTTTTGAGCGTAGGGTAAGAATATGAGCAGGGATTGCGAGTGTACATGGTCTTGTATGCGGGATCTGTTCTGTCACCTAGTAGAAACCTCAGGAATGCAACAATAGGCAGGGTTTTGGCGAAGCTGGGTATATCTGTGTGTGATTTATTTTCTGCATTTCTGTTTCTGCTATATTCTGTGATCTGTTTATTATTATATATCCCATTAGATTTTTAATTCAGTTAAAAACTATGATAAACCCTATTCACCTCCCTCTAGGGTTAATCTAGATCCAACATGTAGTAGACAAAGCAACTATAGTCTACAACCGCGCTCTCCAACTAATAGTTGTTCATCCAAGTGTGAACACATAGCCCGAGGTTGACTTCCTTCTATCTCTATCTCCGACATAGTCTGAATCACAGAATCCAACCAAGTTGAAATCCTTATTTTTGCCACAAAAAACAAGCCCATAATTTGATGTTCCTCTAAGATATCTAAAAATGTATTTCACTGCCTCCCAATGTGATTTTCCCGGATTTACCATATATCTACTAACTAATCCAACAGCTTGAGCAATGTCAGGTCTAGTGCACACCATAGCATACATCAAGCTACCTACTGCACTAGCATAAGGCACCTTCTTCACATAGGCCTTATCCTTTTCTGAGATCGGAGAGCCCTGATTAGAAAGCTGTATATGCAAAGGCATGGGTGTACTGATAGCCTTTGCACCATCCGTGCTAAACCGAGCAAGCACCTTTTGAATATATTCCTTCTGAGTAAGTCTCAAAAATCCAAGCTTTCTGTCTCTTTGGATTTCCAACCCCAAAAATTTCTTTGCTTCTCGAAGGTCTTTCATATCGAATTCTTCTTTTAATTTCAACTTCAATGCATCAATTTCAGCTTTATCCTTGGAAGCAATCAACATATCATCCACGTACAAAAGTAAATACACCTAATTATTATTCTTTAAATGCTTAAAATAAACACATGCATCTTTAGTACTGCGATTAAAACCAGGTGAAAGCATAAAAGAATCAAACCTTTTGTACCATTGTCTAGGCGACTGTTTTAGACCATAAAGAGATTTCTTCAACTTGTATACCCAATCTGACTTTCCATCTACAATAAATCCTTTTGGTTGCTTCATGTAAATGGTTTCCTCCAAGTCACCATGCAAGAAAGCGGTCTTCACATCAAGTTGTTCTAGCTCCAAATCGTAAGCGGCAACTACTGCAAGTAGGATTCGAACTGAAGTTTGTCTAACAACTGGAGCAAATATTTCATCATACTCTAACCCCTTTCTTTATGAAAACCCTTTGGCTACTAATCTTGCCTTGTATCTACCATCATATTTTACCTTGAGCACCCACTTGCAACCTATGGCTCGGCTTCCTTGAGGTAGTGGTACCAAATCCCAAGTCTTGTTCTTTTGCAAAGACTGTATCTCCTCTTCCATAGCGCAATTCCACTTCGAGTTGTCACTTGACTTCATGGCTTCTTCAAGGCTCAATGGTTCATCATGAATTACATGTAAAGCATACTCAAACAGATCATCAAGGCTCAAATTTGCATACTGCCAATCTCTATATCTAATTGGAGCTTTCTTTGGTCTCTGACTAGCCCGAATGACTATATCACATGACTCTCTTTTAGCTCCACATTGAGCTGAATCATCTCTAGCTTCATGACCATCACCATCACTACAAGAGGAAATATGTGGACTATCACGTGATGTATCTTCAACTGCTCCGTCACTATTATCAATAGTGATAGCTCTACTTCGGGTTTGAAAACGGGGAATCTCGGTCTTTTCAAGCTTCTCATCAACTGAGTCTAAACCCTCCGATAAACCTTCCAAAGGTTTGAACATTGCTGACTCATCAAAAGTCACAGGTCTGGAATGTATAACTTTCTTCGTAATTAGATTCCAAATTCTGTATCCTTTTATACCATCTGTATAACCAAGAAAAACACATTTGGAGGCCCTAGGCTCCAACTTGTCATGTCCTGTATTGTGAACATAAACTGGACATCCAAAGATATGAAAATAACTTAATAAAGTGTTTTTACCTTTCCATGCCTCCTCTGGAATCTTCCCATCAATGGTTGAGCACGGAATCCGATTAATAATATGTGATGCAGTCGAAATAACTTCAACCCAAAAACCCTTAGACATACCCAATGTCAATATCAAGCAATGGGCCTTTTCAAGTAGAGTCCCACTCATTCTTTCAGCAACCCCATTGGATTGCGGATCACCGGGTGTATTAAAATGTCTTCTAATACAACGCTGTCTACAGTAGTCGAGGAACTCTTTGGAGACATATTCGCCACCATTGTCAGATCTAAGAATCTTTAATTTCTTTCCTGTTTGGTTTTGAACAAGAGCTAACCAAACCTTAAACTTCTCAAATACTTCTGACTTAGCTTTCATTACATACACCCAAACCTTGAGCGAGTAGTCATCAATGAAGGAAACAAAATAATTTGCTCCACCAATAAAAGCTGTAGAGTATGGTCCCTAAACATCTGAATGCACATAATTAAGTACCCTCTTAGAAGTGTGCACGCCATCACCAAAAGAAACTCTGGTTTGCTTTTCCAATACACACTCCTTGCAAAAGTCCAACTTGTTGAAGATTTCTCCCTTGATCTTTTTCTTCTTACGAAGCAACTCTAAGTTCTTCTCCGAAGTATGACCTAATCTCATATGCCAAAGCTTGGTAGCATCCAAATTTTTAGAACTATCGACTCCAACACATAATTCTCCATGGACAGTGGTACCCATTAGCAAATACAGATTTCGCACCATAACACCCTTCATCAGTACAAGTGACTCTCTAAAACTCTCAAACCATCTTTAACAATGGTTATTTTGCATCCTAATGATGTCAATTGGCCTAATGATATCAATGACTTCTGAAGACCTGGGACATAGCGAACATTTGAAAGTGTGCGAACAATCCTGTAACACCCCGAATTTTAGTTAATACTAAAATTCACTAATTTCAGGATAAATAATCTCAGACGTGGGAATTGGGGGTAACGGGCTGCGTTATTGCGTTCGTCTCGGAAAAATACGCGAAATAGAGTCCGAGTTTTCGAGAATCGGAGTCCGTATGGCCCGGTTATGGCCCAAAGAAGTTTGCATAAAATTTAAAACTTAAAAACAGATTTAGAAATTTAAATTAGGATTTGAAATTAGAACCAGCGGGGCCAGGCGGGAAGATTCCCGCCCTGACCATGTCGACAGGGCTGTCGACAGGCCTGTCGACAGGGGTGTCGACTTGCCTGTCGACTTGCCTGTCGACACGGCGTGTCGAACCAGGGTGCTTGGGTGCACCAGATCTGGTTTTCTGGCTAGGGCTGGGCTTGGTTCTAGAGGTTTCCTAAATCTGACGGATCTAAATTAATTTAGGGTTAATCTAAGGGCCTAAAACACTACCTAATCCTATAAATAAGACCCTAACCCTACCCTAATTCATTCATAATTAAATCTTGTAACTAAACTATGGCAAAATGAAACTTGGTCATGGCCTCCACAAATCAATGAAGAGAGTTGCAAGCTAATCAACCCCTAATCATCTTCTTCTCCATATTTGGCAACTAGTTTTACTTCATGAGTTTGCTAATCTTAGTTTTGGTGAGTTCCTATGGTTTTAATAATCAATTGTTAAATTGATTATGGTAGGATGTGATAAGACATGGCTATGTTTGTGGATAAATGTGTTTATGCAAGTTTGTATGATATGTGATTTGCAAGTTTTATGTTAAATGCAAGTTTAAGGCCATGTTTTATGATGCAAAACACTATGTTAAACATTTATGCATATGTAACATGTTATGCAAACTATATGTGAGAATATATGCAAGTTATATGTAACATGATATGCAAGTTATGCATGTGATTTTATGCATGCTAAGTATTTGATGTTATGCATACTAAGTATTTGATGTTATGCATGCTAAGTATTTGATGTTATGCATGCTAAGTATTTGATGTTATGCATGCTAAGTATTTGATTGTATGCATACTAAGTATTGGGTTTTATGCATGTTAAGTGTTTGGGTTTATGCAAGTTAAGTGGTGGGTTTATGCATAATAAGTATTTGATTTTATGCATAATAAGTATTTGATTCTATGCATGATAAGTAAGTGGTTTTATGCATGCTAAGTGTTTGGTATTATGCATAAATCATGACATGCAAGTTTACCCTTTTAAAAATGGTATATACATATGCAAGATGGCACCTTTATATGCTATGCATGTTTACCCTCCTTTAAGATGCAAGTCATATATGCAAGTTCGACATATTATGCAAGTTATGCTTACATGCAAGCTCAACATGTTATGCAAGTTATGTGCATGATGTTATGTAGGTTATGTGCATGTTGTTATGCAAGTTCATATGCAAGTTATGTGTATGAGGGTATGCAAGTTATGTGCATGGTGTTATGCAAGTTAAGTTTATGAGATTATGCAAGTTATGTGCATGATGTTATGCAAGTTATGTATATGCTTAAATGCGAGCTTAATGTGATATGCAAGTATGTGAATGTTTATGCAAGTATATGAATGCCCATGCAAGTATGTGAATGCTTATGCAAGTTATGTGTAGGCTTAAATGCATGTCTAACATGTTATGCAAGTTATGAGAATGCTTATATGCAAGTTCAACATGTTGTGCAAGACATGTGTATGATAATGTGCAAGTTTGGGGTTAAATGTGGTTGGGTTAATATATGCTCATATATGCAAGTTGACATCCTCTTAACCCATGACAAAGTTGTATGCTAAACCCATGATATTTGTGATGATCTTCCCCTTTTGTTATGTCATGAAATGATAACGATTTACGTGGGGAAACGATGGGGTTGGTAAATATGTTAATTAAAGAATGGTTGGGTATGATTAAACATACCATAAAAATAAATTACCATAAGTGGGAATTTACCTATTGAGTTAGGTCTACCCCATGGGAATTTACCTATTGAGTTAGGTCTACCCATGTTATGGAAAACTTGATATTAATTAGGGATAATTAATATGGGGGTGATTAATTAGGTGTAATTAATCGACTAAGACACGAGGTTGGACTCATTTATAGTGTAAAACTGCCCGGACCCGACCGGCTTAACCAGTTGCTACAAATGTCAGCCCAATGTGAGAGGTCTTAGCCACAAATTAAATACGTGATTAAGGTAAAGACACGAGGTTAGACTCTGTTATGACGTAAGACTGCCCGGACTCTACCGGCTTAACCAGGCGGTCATAACAGCCAGTCTAATGTGGGAGGTCTTTATGGGAGATCACGGTCTTAATTAATTAAGAAACACTTAACCATATGAGCATGTAGTGGGACATGAGGGGTTAAGTGGGTGCCTTGGGTGGCATGTAGTAACTAGTGGGGGTGCCTTGCGTGGCATGAGGAAACTAGTGGGTTGCCTTGGGTGGCAATAGAAAATACGATTAGAATACTTAACCAAAGTGGAACATGTAATTAAACATGATTAAAGGGTTAAGTAAGTGCCTTGGGTGGCATGTAGGAATCAAGTAAGTGCCTTGGGTGGCATGTGGGAATCAAGTAAGTGCCTTGGGTGGCATGCGGAAATCTAGTGGGCGCCTTAAGTGGCAATTAAAATGTAATTAGATGACTTAACCAAACCTTAACGTGTAAGGGGGCATGATTATAAAAAGAGGTTAAGTGGGATGCACTAGATTAATGACAAGCTTAAGTAGTAGCTTGTGGGGGCCCATTTCAACCAATATCCCAAACGTATCTTTGTGGGCTCGACCCATGTCGAGTGACGGGACACGCATATTGGGCTTGATTATAAGAGGCCAAAACGGGGTAGCGGTGGCAACGCAAGTCCAACGGGTTTCATATGCGTGTGTGGGCCCGGGCTGGTAGATAAGCCGTTGTTGCATCGTGTAGATATAAAGCCGTGCACCGTTGATATTATCAGGTGGCCACTTTAGGGGAGTGATACACCCCACTGTGGGACCAGCACGGGTATCTACGTTAGGGAGCCGATCGCTTGGGAGTAGTGGGTACACCTAGTAAAGATAGGGGCAGACGGCACCTATGTAGGGGTACACGAAACTACTGGGTAAGATAACTAGGTACACCTAGTGGAGGTAGGGGCAGACGGCACCTACGTGGTCAGCTAGAAGTACCGGAAACTACTAGTTATATTTTCTAAGTCTTTAAGTGGGATCAACCTTTAAGTAGGAATTACTCTAGGTGGGTAGAACTGGTGTGGTGCAGTGTAGGAATTACCCTTGGGTGGGTAGGTCTGGGGTGGTGTAAGCTAGTAATTATCCTTGGGTGGATAAATACGTCGTCTCGATTATCGTAGTACATCCGGTGTTTTGTGGGCTACTTATTGTAGTCATTATCCCCAGAGGTACCGTATCTTGTTTATATCATACCCTAATTACTTTAATGATTGTATTGTTAGGGTTATAGGACTCACTCAGACTTATGTCTGACCCCGTTGTTGTTTATCTTTTTTTTCCAACCCACAGGTTATCAGAGTGGGCCTAGCACTAGTGGGCTTGGACCAGACCGCTATATCTATCTTTTGGGGCTTGGACCGTAGAAGTAGAGCTCGATTTATCTTTTGGCTATTGTCCATGTAATGGGATTATGTACTTCTATTTTATCAGGATGGATATTATGTACTTGACTCTTGTTATGGTTTTGTGATGTAACCAAACATGTTTTGTTAATGAAATGATGTTTTAAAATTTCCAAGTATTACTTATATCTGTCCTGTTGTAATTTTTCTGTTCTATACTCACTAAAAATACTCCACCAAAACTAAGGCATTCCCTTTGTGAGTGACCTTAGCGGGTGTGGGGTGTTACACGTGGTATCAGAGCTTAAGGTTACCGGAACAGATAAAATTTTTAGAAAAACTATTTTCTAAGAATATTTTTGAAAGGAGTATTTTCGAAAACATGTCTTTTAAGAGAAAAGTTTTTGAAAGAAAAGCATAATCCCCAATAGCCATATCTATATCTTTCGAATTCTCCATTTTGAATCTCTTCCTCTCTCTCATTTTGAGTTTCCCCTCCGCGTATAGATGATCTTTCTAAGATGGATAAGGATGAAAACCACTTCAAGGGACTTAGACGTTGGTTCAAGAAGAGAGGAAGGCTCAAATAGTTGTTTGGTTAATGAAGGATGGGAGGTTACGAGTGGAGAATAGGGAAGAAGAAGGCTAGTAGTTATCCTTTTGGGAGGAGTAGGACACCTTATTAGGATTGTCCAAAGGAGCAAGGGCAAGGTATGGAATCTTCTGGAGGGTAATTGTATTCCCTCACAACTAGGGTACCAGATGGGGATAAGACCGTCTAGGTTGGAATTTGGATTTCTTTATTATCCGATTCAAACTTTATTTGATCCTGATATATCGAGTTCGTTTATCTCACCATTGATAGTTGAGTCACTGCACTTAGACACCAGTTTGGTTGATGATCCCTTAGTTGTTTCAAACCCAATTGGGGCTCCAGGAGGTGTTTGGGTTTGAAAGTCTCTATACTTAGCGTTGAGTTTAGATGTGATGCTTGTTGGGCTTCGCGGGCTATGGGTTAGTTTTGGGCATGGACTGGGTATCCAGTAGGGGTGCCGTTTTTGATTATGAAGGGAGAGTTGTTAGGCTTATGACCCGTTTGGGTAACACTCTCGAGATCTCTTGTAATCCCATAGAATCTGTTATGCTAAGTTATCTAGAATCGCTTGACATGTCGGTCTAGAGTTTGTGATCTGTTAGAGCGGTCCGGGAATACCCGGATGTGTATAAGGAGGTGAAGGGCTTACCTCCGGAGCAGGAAATTGACTTCCAAATATATCTGGTGAGTAAGGCTAAACCAGTACCTTGGCCAGTGTGCCACGTGGCTCCTCGTGAGAGGAGGGAACTCCATAAGTAAGTAGGCGATTTGCTTGAGAAGGGGTTCATAAGATGAAGTATATCGGAGTGGGGCGCTCCAGTAGTTTTTGTTACGAAGGCGAATGGGTCCCTCAGACTTTGTGTAGGCTAAAGAGGATTAAATAAACTCACAAAGAAGAATAGATACCCATTGCCGAGGATTGATGATCTGTTTGATCAGTTAGCTGGCGCTTCAGTATTTTTATGGTAGGACTCAGCCACGGGATTTCATCAGTTGAGAGTGGCTGAGGATAGTACAGAGAAGACTGCCTTTAGGACTCCGGATGATTTTTTTTATGAGTGGCTGGTGATGCCATTGGGTTTGACGAACGCCCTCGTATACTTTGATGATTTGATAAGAAGGGTGTTCAAGGAGTACCTAAATAAGTTGTGATGGTCTTTGTGGATGACATCTTGGTCTTTTCTAGGAGCAAAGTCAATTAGGGAAAAGCGGTGGTTTTGGAGTAAGACTGGCGAGGACATCCAGGGTTGGACAAGGGGCTTAATTATTTAGCCGTTTTTACTAGTATCATCTCACGTAGGTCGTCTGAATTCGAAGGAGGGATCCCTTGGGTGTTTGTCTGATATTGGTTTAGGCCTTTGGGGCTTGCATTTGGGGGAATGCCGAGTTCGACTAGGGTGGTCTGCGTGAGGGATGGATAGTTGTGATGATTTTGGATGATATCCTGGTGGAGAAGAGCATGCCCTACATCCTAGGGAAGTGTTGGAGGCTCTTCGAGCGCATAATCTTAGGCCAGTAAAAGTGGATGGGATTCTTAGCATCCTATGGGTTTGAGATAGCGTATACCCCTGGCAAGGGTAACATGGTAGCGGACACCTTAAGTAGAAAAAGGGTTGTCCTCGAGTTTGTGGTTCGTTGAACGACGGAGCCTAGAGTTTATTTCTATGTTGGATTTCAGACCTTCCGTTGATTATGTACCCGGTTTGCTAGCTTCCTTGGAAGTTAGACCTACTCTTTTGGGGCAAATTGTAGAAGCACAGAGGGACGACCCACAGTTGGTTGAGTTAGTAGAAAAGCTCATAAGGGGGGGAGTCGTCCAGCCATTTGAGTAGGTACACCCTGGATGATAAGGGGTGCTTGTGTAGAGACGGTAGACTTTGTGTACCGCAAGACGAGGGTTTGGGGAAGGCTATTCTTGATGATACACACCGTTCTAGGATGACCATTCATCCCGGTGGGGACGAGATGTACCAAGACATGAAAAGGACTTTCTTCTGGGCCGGTATGAAGAAAGATGTGGCCGAACATGTCGCTTGATGCTTGGTGTGCCAACAAGTGAAGACGGAGCGAAAGAAACCAGGTGGGTTACTTCACCCATTGGAGGTTCCGCAATGGAAGTGGGACAGCGTCTCGATGGATTGTATTGACGGGTTACCCAGATCGAGAAAGAGTAATACAGGAATTTGGGTGGTGGTAGACAGACTTACTAAGAGCACCCATTTCATACCTGTGAAGAGTAAGTGGATTGCTCCATGGCTAGCTTCTGTATATCTTCGAGAGATAGTTCGATTTCATGGGGTACCCTCTAGCATAGTGAGTGATCGAGATCCTATCTTCACTTGAGAGTTTCGGAAGAGTTTGCAAGAGGCGGTAGGGACTCAGTTGTGTTTGAGTACTGCATATCATCCTCAGACGGACGGCCGGACCGAGAGGGTGAATCATATTTTAGAAGACATTTTGAGGCTATGTATCTTGGATTTTGGAGGTACATGGGAGGAGCATCTTCCATTGGTGGAGTTGCCCGATAGACTTAGTGGTGTACATGATGTATCCCATGGGAGGAAGTGCCTACATGAGACCGCAGAGGTGGTAGGGCCAAGTTTGCTTAGAGAAATGGAAGTAGAGCGTGATGCGACGATTCGACGAGCTCCTACTTGCATCCTTGGGTCAGAGATTTGGAAGATGAGAAACATAGAGGTTCAATTAGTCAAAGTACAAAGGGAAGATGAAGAAAGCGACGCTACCTGGAAGACGGAAGCGAAGATGCATTCGAGGTACCCTTTCTTTCGGAGGGTATGTCCTTTTGCTTCTCCTTCATCGCATATCTTGTGCTGATCTTATCTTTGGTATGTCCTCTCGTTAGTATCTTTGACCTTTAGATAGGGTAAACCGATGGTTGAAACATGTGTTTGAGACATGTTATGCTTGATGGATGCAAGTGTTTGCTAGTGGTTGCTCGTGGATGCATATACACACACTCTAGGCACTAGATCGGCTCAATCACTTCATATTGCATATTGCATAAAATTGTGTGTAGGAAACTATATTTATGGATGTATAATGATTGTGTTATCATAGGGATGATGCATTTTGGTGAATGATTGTGCACTCATGTAGATATCGTATGTGTCGATAGGGTTTTCTCGCATACATAATGGATGCATGACACTATCATGGTTTGCATATGTTCATACAGTAGATAGGGAACATATACACACACTTTTTGCATATGCTCATACATCATTAGAAATTGTTTTAAGGACAATGGATGCCCGTGGTTGATGATTTGAGTAGATGGTTGTTTGGATGGTAGGATATGCATTCTCCTTAGCTTAGAGATTTCGGGGACGAAATCCTTTGAGGAGGGGAGAATGTAACACCCCGAATTTTAGTTAATACTAAAATTCACTAATTTCAGGATAAATAATCTCAGACGTGGGAATTGGGGGTAACGGGCTGCGTTATTGCGTTCGTCTCGGAAAAATACGCGAAATAGAGTCCGAGTTTTCGAGAATCGGAGTCCGTATGGCCCGGTTATGGCCCAAAGAAGTTTGCATAAAATTTAAAACTTAAAAACAGATTTAGAAATTTAAATTAGGATTTGAAATTAGAACCAGCGGGGCCAGGCGGGAAGATTCCCGCCCTGACCATGTCGACAGGGCTGTCGACAGGCCTGTCGACAGGGGTGTCGACTTGCCTGTCGACACGGCGTGTCGAACCAGGGTGCTTGGGTGCACCAGATCTGGTTTTCTGGCTAGGGCTGGGCTTGGTTCTAGAGATTTCCTAAATCTGACGGACCTAAATTAATTTAGGGTTAATCTAAGGGCCTAAAACACTACCTAATCCTATAAATAAGACCCTAACCCTACCCTAATTCATTCATAATTAAATCTTGTAACTAAACTATGGCAAAATGAAACTTGGTCATGGCCTCCACAAATCAATGAAGAGAGTTGCAAGCTAATCAACCCCTAATCATCTTCTTCTCCATATTTGGCAACTAGTTTTACTTTATGAGTTTGCTAATCTTAGTTTTGGTGAGTTCCTATGGTTTTAATAATCAATTGTTAAATTGATTATGGTAGGATGTGATAAGACATGGCTATGTTTGTGGATAAATGTGTTTATGCAAGTTTGTATGATATGTGATTTGCAAGTTTTATGTTAAATGCAAGTTTAAGGCCATGTTTTATGATGCAAAACACTATGTTAAACATTTATGCATATGTAACATGTTATGCAAACTATATGTGAGAATATATGCAAGTTATATGTAACATGATATGCAAGTTATGCATGTGATTTTATGCATGCTAAGTATTTGATGTTATGCATACTAAGTATTTGATGTTATGCATGCTAAGTATTTGATGTTATGCATGCTAAGTATTTGATGTTATGCATGCTAAGTATTTGATTGTATGCATACTAAGTATTGGGTTTTATGCATGTTAAGTGTTTGGGTTTATGCAAGTTAAGTGGTGGGTTTATGCATAATAAGTATTTGATTTTATGCATAATAAGTATTTGATTCTATGCATGATAAGTAAGTGGTTTTATGCATGCTAAGTGTTTGGTATTATGCATAAATCATGACATGCAAGTTTACCCTTTTAAAAATGGTATATACATATGCAAGATGGCACCTTTATATGCTATGCATGTTTACCCTCCTTTAAGATGCAAGTCATATATGCAAGTTCGACATATTATGCAAGTTATGCTTACATGCAAGCTCAACATGTTATGCAAGTTATGTGCATGATGTTATGTAGGTTATGTGCATGTTGTTATGCAAGTTCATATGCAAGTTATGTGTATGAGGGTATGCAAGTTATGTGCATGGTGTTATGCAAGTTAAGTTTATGAGATTATGCAAGTTATGTGCATGATGTTATGCAAGTTATGTATATGCTTAAATGCGAGCTAAATGTGATATGCAAGTATGTGAATGTTTATGCAAGTATATGAATGCCCATGCAAGTAGGTGAATGCTTATGCAAGTTATGTGTAGGCTTAAATGCATGTCTAACATGTTATGCAAGTTATGAGAATGCTTATATGCAAGTTCAACATGTTGTGCAAGACATGTGTATGATAATGTGCAAGTTTGGGGTTAAATGTGGTTGGGTTAATATATGCTCATATATGCAAGTTGACATCCTCTTAACCCATGACAAAGTTGTATGCTAAACCCATGATATTTGTGATGATCTTCCCCTTTTGTTATGTCATGAAATGATAACGATTTACGTGGGGAAACGATGGGGTTGGTAAATATGTTAATTAAAGAATGGTTGGGTATGATTAAACATACCATAAAAATAAATTACCATAAGTGGGAATTTACCTATTGAGTTAGGTCTACCCCATGGGAATTTACCTATTGAGTTAGGTCTACCCATGTTATGGAAAACTTGATATTAATTAGGGATAATTAATATGGGGGTGATTAATTAGGTGTAATTAATCGACTAAGACACGAGGTTGGACTCATTTGTAGTGTAAAACTGCCCGGACCCGACCGGCTTAACCAGTTGCTACAAATGTTAGCCCAATGTGAGAGGTCTTAGCCACAAATTAAATACGTGATTAAGGTAAAGACACGAGGTTAGACTCTGTTATGACGTAAGACTGCCCGGACTCTACCGGCTTAACCAGGCGGTCATAATGTGGGAGGTCTTTATGGGAGATCACGGTCTTAATTAATTAAGAAACACTTAACCATATGAGCATGTAGTGGGACATGAGGGGTTAAGTGGGTGCCTTGGGTGGCATGTAGTAACTAGTGGGGGTGCCTTGCGTGGCATGAGGAAACTAGTGGGTTGCCTTGGGTGGCAATAGAAAATACGATTAGAATACTTAACCAAAGTGGAACATGTAATTAAACATGATTAAAGGGTTAAGTAAGTGCCTTGGGTGGCATGTGGGAATCAAGTAAGTGCCTTGGGTGGCATGTGGGAATCAAGTAAGTGCCTTGGGTGGCATGCGGAAATCTAGTGGGCGCCTTAAGTGGCAATTAAAATGTAATTAGATGACTTAACCAAACCTTAACGTGTAAGGGGGCATGATTATAAAAAGAGGTTAAGTGGGATGCACTAGATTAATGACAAGCTTAAGTAGTAGCTTGTGGGGGCCCATTTCAACCAATATCCCAAACGTATCTTTGTGGGCTCGACCCATGTCGAGTGACGGGACACGCATATTGGGCTTGATTATAAGAGGCCAAAACGGGGTAGCGGTGGCAACGCAAGTCCAACGGGTTTCATATGCGTGTGTGGGCCCGGGCTGGTAGATAAGCCGTTGTTGCATCGTGTAGATATAAAGCCGTGCACCGTTGATATTATCAGGTGGCCACTTTAGGGGAGTGATACACCCCACTGTGGGACCAGCACGGGTATCTACGTTAGGGAGCCGATCGCTTGGGAGTAGTGGGTACACCTAGTAAAGATAGGGGCAGACGGCACCTATGTAGGGGTACACGAAACTACTGGGTAAGATAACTAGGTACACCTAGTGGAGGTAGGGGCAGACGGCACCTACGTGGTCAGCTAGAAGTACCGGAAACTACTAGTTATATTTTCTAAGTCTTTAAGTGGGATCAACCTTTAAGTAGGAATTACTCTAGGTGGGTAGAACTGGTGTGGTGCAGTGTAGGAATTACCCTTGGGTGGGTAGGTCTGGGGTGGTGTAAGCTAGTAATTATCCTTGGGTGGATAAATACGTCGTCTCGATTATCGTAGTACATCCGGTGTTTTGTGGGCTACTTATTGTAGTCATTATCCCCAGAGGTACCGTATCTTGTTTATATCATACCCTAATTACTTTAATGATTGTATTGTTAGGGTTATAGGACTCACTCAGACTTATGTCTGACCCCGTTGTTGTTTATCTTTTTTTTCCAACCCACAGGTTATCAGAGTGGGCCTAGCACTAGTGGGCTTGGACCAGACCGCTATATCTATCTTTTGGGGCTTGGACCGTAGAAGTAGAGCTCAATTTATCTTTTGGCTATTGTCCATGTAATGGGATTATGTACTTCTATTTTATCAGGATGGATATTATGTACTTGACTCTTGTTATGGTTTTGTGATGTAACCAAACATGTTTTGTTAATGAAATGATGTTTTAAAATTTCCAAGTATTACTTATATCTGTCCTGTTGTAATTTTTCTGTTCTATACTCACTAAAAATACTCCACCAAAACTAAGGCATTCACTTTGTGAGTGACCTTAGCGGGTGTGGGGTGTTACAAATCCCATCATACATGCGAATGCGAACTGAACCAACTCCCATAGACTTGCATGTAGCATCGTTCCCCATAAGGATAGAACTTCCTTCTTTGGCATCGAAGGAAGAAAAATAATCCTTATTTGGAGTCATGTGAAATGATGCTCTAGAATCTAGAATCCAGTAGTCTGCAACATCTGATACAACCGCTGTCAACGAATCGCTACCGCCTTTCTCCATCGCAATAGATGAAGAACCATCAGTCTTCTTCTCCAAATCTGGACAGTCTCTTCTCCAATGGCATGCTTTCTTACAATTATAGCACTTTCCATTTTTAGATTTACTCTGCGAATTAGGCTTTCTAGAATTGGAACGCCTTCTATTATTCTTCACTTTCTTCTCTGCTTTTCCTCTTTCTACAAATAAGCCTGAACTACTACTTCCTCCACTGTTATCACCAACACCAAACTCTTTCATCTGATCTCTCAACTCTTCACTGAGCAAACATGTCTTCACATCATCTAATTTCAATGTGTCTCTACCATAGATAAGGCTGTTAGTGAAACCAGTGTATCGCTCCGGAAGCAAACACAACACAACCATTTCTTTTTGTTCTTCATCAGTTTTCAACTCAACAGACTTTATCTTCATCAACAGGTCATCAAACACACTTAGGTGTGTTTTAATTGAAGAACCTTCCTTTATCTTATAAGTGAAGAAAGTCTTCAATAGGATCAGACGGTTGGCTACGAATTTCGTCATGCCGAGGTCGTCCAACTTCTTCCAAATGCCTCTAGTTGTTGTCTCCTGACTGATTTCAGAAATTATATTCTTTCCTATAGCAAGCTGAAGAGTAGTAAAGACCCATTCTTCCATCTCTTCTAATTCCACTGATGAAATATCAGTAGGCAATGTCTCTGTATTAAATACTACTTGATGAACGTGATTTCTTATCAAAACTGCTTTCATCATCGACTGCCACTTTTCAAAATCTCCTTCACCACTCGACTTCTCTATCGTCAACTGTGATCCTGACGCCACATAGGAGCCTCTGACATATGGAGCAACTACTGGCACTAACATATTATTTGTATTGTTTTAATCTCCTTCTGCCATTCTACCAAACAACTTCTTTGTGAATCTAGCACTGATACCAGTTGCAAGGGGTGATCAAGTAGAAAAACCTCAATGGGATCTTGCAATGATGTGATAGAACAAACAGCATGAAATGAATATCAATCTCAGATCACACAAAAAAAAGGCAACATAGAACACACAAATTTATAGTGGTTCCACTATCGCGAGATAGTGTACGTCCACTTCAATGGGAAGAGATTTTATTAATATTCAAGAGATTAAAGAATTTTTAAAGTAGAGCAAAAGAAATGAACAATACAAATGTTCTCACATCTCATATATAATAACATCCTCTATGCCTTTCTTTGTATAGAGGAAAACGTTTCTTAGGGATGAATTAATTTGATTTATGTAAATAAACCAAATCATGGAAGGCTAATATTCCCATTAATTTGATTGTCATATGATTGATTGATAACTTTCTATTTTCTCCATCAATCAATCCTTTTTACAATTTTAATTTCTTTCTGTTTCTTTTTCATGAAACATGGCAACAAATTAGATGGCGAATATCTCCAATTTCCGCTATTCCCTAATATTCCTTCCATTTCTCTCTGGCACAAAACGGGTAACCAAATTACCATGAATATCTCCAAAAATCTAATTGATATTTGGAAATATTGTATCACCAAATTCCAATAATCTCCACCTTGATACAATATCTCATGCAACCTAGAGACTCTAATGTGAATGCTTCCCAATGAGTTCCTGCAAAAGCCACCCCTCATTGCACTTTGTCAGTGAACTCCGGCAAGTCTACCGCCGACCAACAAAGTATTGGAAGCATTCAAAAAACAAGGTAGACATTGTGAAACCAACTCCTATCTCTTCATACAAGAAGAATACCACATCTTCTTTTGACTTCAACCAAGTCACTCTCTTCCCCATTGTGCCACCATGTGGCACCTTGCACTTCATTAAGTGAATCAAGTTCGAGCAATGCTCGAACTTAGTAGTAGGTAATGCCTTCAAAAACATGTTTGCTGCATTTTTATTTGTGTGAATCTTCTGAAGACGAATTAACTTCTCCTCACTCATCGAGATAAGAAAAGACACTCTTACCTCTATATGCTTTGTTCTAGAACTAAAAGCTAGAATTTCAGCTAAATGAATTGCACTTTGACTGTCCCAATTCACCAATCAAGCATCTTGCATGAAGCCCAAATCACACAATAACTTCTTCAAATAAAGTGCCTCCTTATCTTGCTCAACTACAGCTATCAACTCTGCCTATGTAGTAGACAAAGCAATGATAGTCTGCAACCTCGCTCTCCAACTAATAGTTGTTCCTGCAAGTGTGAACACATAGCCTGAGGTTGACTTCCTTCTATCTCTATCTCCGTCATACTCTGAATCACAGAATCCAACCAAGTTGAAATCCTTATTTCTGCCGCAAAAAACAAGCCCACAATCTGATGTTCCTCTAAGATATCTAATAATGTACTTCACTGCCTCCCAATGCGAATTTCCCAGATTTGCATGTATCTACTAACTAATCCAACAGCTTGAGCAATGTCAGGTCTAGTGCACACCATAGCATACATCAAGCTACCTACTGCACTGGCATAAGGCACTTTCTTCATATAGGCCTTGTCCTTTTCTGAGAACGGAGAGCCCTGATTTGAAAGCTGTGTATGCAAAGGCATGGGTGTACTGATAGCCTTTGCACCATCCATGCTAAATCGAGCAAGCACTTTTTGAATATATTCCTTTTGAGTAAATCTCAAAAATCCAAGCTTTCTATCTCTTTGGATTTCCATCCCCCACATTTTCTTTGATTCTCTAAGGTCTTTCATATCGAATTTTGCTTTTAATTTCAACTTCAACGCATCAGTTTCAGCTTTTCCTTGGAAGCAATCAACATATCATCCACGTACAAAAGTAAATACACCCAATTATTATTCTTTAAATGCTTAAAATAAACACATGCATCTTTAGTACTACGATTAAAACCATGTGAAAGCATAAAAGAATCAAACCTTTTGTACCATTGTCTAGGCGACTGCTTTAGATCATAAAGAGATTTCTTCAACTTGCATACCCAATCTGACTTTCCATCTACAATAAATCCTTATGGCTGCTTCATGTAAATAGTTTCCTCCAAGTCATCATGTAAGAAAGCGGTCTTCACATCAAGTTGTTCTAACTCCAAATCGTAAGCGGCAATTATTACAAGTAGGATTTGAATTGAAGTTTGTCTAACAACTGGAGCAAATATTTCATCATACTCTAACCCCTTTCTTTGTGAAAACCCTTTGGCTACTAATCTTGCCTTGTATCTACCATCTTCATTTACCTTGAGTACCCACTTGCAACCTATGGCTCGTCTTCCTTGAGGTAGTGGTACCAAATCCCAAGTCTTGACTGTATCTCCTCTTCCATAGCGCAATTCCACTTCGAGTTGTCACTCGACTTCATGGCTTCTTCAAGGCTCAATGGTTCATCATGAATTACATGTAAAGCATACTCAAATTGATCATCAAGGCTCAAATTTGCATACTGCCAATCTCCATATCTAATTGGAGCTCTCATTGGTCTCTGACTAGCCCGAATGACTATATCGCTTGACTCTCCTTCAGCTCCACCTTGAGCTCCACCATGAGCAGAATTATCTCTAGCTTCATGACCATCACCATCACTACTAGAGGAAATCTGTGGACTATCACGTGATGTATCTTCAACTGCCCCGTCACTATTTATCAATAGTGATGGCTCTAATTCGGGTTTGAAAACTGGGAATCTCGGTCTTTTCAGACTTCTCATCAACTGAGTCTGAACCCTCTAATAAACCTTCCAAAGGTTTGAACATTGCTGACTCATCAAAATTCACATGTCTGGAATGTATAACTTTCTTCGTAATTGGATTCCAAATTCTATATCCTTTTATACCATCTGTATAACAAAGAAAAACACATTTGGAGGCCCTAGGCTCCAACTTGTCATGTCATGTATTGTGAACATAAACTGGACATCCAAATATATGAAAATAACTTAATAAAGTGTTTTTACCTCTCCATACCTCCTCCGGAATCTTTCCATTAATGGCTGAGCACGAAATCCAACTAATAATATGCGGTGCAACCGAAATAGCTTCAGCCCAAAAACCCTTAGACATACCCGCAGTCAATATCAAGCAACCGGCCTTTTCAATTAGAGTCCTACTCATTCTCTCAGCAACTCCATTGGATAGCGGATAACCAGGTATAGTAAAATGTCTTCTAATACCACGCTGTCTACAGTAGTCGAGGAACTCTTTGGAGACATATTCGCCACCATTGTCGGATCTAAGTATCTTCAATTTGTTTTCTATTTGGTTTTCAACAAGAGCTAACCAAACCTTAAACTTCTCAAATACTTTTGACTTAGCTCTCATTACATACACCCAAACCTTGCACGAGTAGTCATCAATGATGGAAACAAAATAATATGCTCCACAAATAGAAGCTGTAGAGTATGGCCCCCAAACATCTGAATGCTCATAATCAAGTACCCTCTTAGAAGTTTGCACGCCATCACCAAATGAAACTCTGGTTTGCTTTGCCTATACACACTCCTTGCAAAAGTCCAACTTGTTGAAGATTTCACCCCTGATCTTTTTCTTCTTACAAAGAAAATCTAAGTTCTTCTCCGAAGTATGACCTAATCTCATATGCCAAAGCTTGGTAGCATCCAAACTTTTAGTAATATCGACTCCAACACATAATTCTCCATGGACAGTGGTACCCATTAGCAAATACAGATTTCACACCATTACACCCTTTATCAATACAAGTGCCTCTCTAGAAACTCTCAAACCATCTTTAACAATGGTTATTTTGCATCCTAACGATGCCAATTGGCCTAATGATATCAATGACTTCCGAAGACCTGGGACATAGCGAACACTTGGAAGTGTGCGAACAATCCCATCATACATGCGAATGCAAACTGAACCAACTCTCATAGACTTGCATGTAGCATCGTTCCCCATAAGGATAGAACTTCCTTCTTTGGTGTCGAAGGAAGAAAAATAATCCTTATTAGGAGTCATGTGAAATGATGCTTCAGAATCTAGAATCCAGCAGTCTGCAAAATCTGATAGAATCGCTGTCAACAAATCGCTACCGCCTTTCTCCATCGCAATAGATGAAGAACCATCAGTCTTCTTCTCCAAATCTGGACAATCTCTTCTCCAAATCTGGACAATCTCTTCTCCAATGGCCTGCTTTGTTACAATTATAGCACTTTTCATCTTTAGATTTACTCCGCGAATTAGGATTCCTAGAATTGGAACGCCCTATATTATTCTTCACTTTCTTCTCTGCTCTTCCTCTCTCTACAAATAAGCCTGAACGACTACTTCCTCCACTGCTATCACCAACAGCAAACTCTTTCATCTGATCTCTCAACTCTTCACTGAGCAAACCTGTCTTCACATCATCTAATTTCAATGTGTCTCTATCATAGATAAGGTTGTTAGCGAAACCAGTGTATCGCCCTGGAAGCGAACACAACAGAACCCTTTCTTTTTGTTCTTCATCAATTTTCAACTCAACAGACTTCATCTTCCTCAACATGTCATCAAACACACTTAGGTATGTCTTAATTGAAGAACCTTCCTTCATCTTATAAGTGAAGAAAGTTTTCAATAGGATTAGACGGTTAGTTAGGGATTTCTTCATGTAGAGGTCCTCCAACTTCTTCCAAATGCCTCTAGCTGTTGTCTCCTGACTTATTTCAGAAATTACATTCTTTCCCATAGCAAGCTGAAAAGTAGTAAAGGCTCATTCTTCCATCTCTTCTGATTCCACTGATGAAATATCAGCATGCAATGTCTCTGTATCAAATATTACTCGATGAACGTGATTTGTTCTCAAAACTGCTTTCATCATCCACTGCCACTTTTCAAAATCTCCTTCACCATTCCACTTCTCTATCATCAAATGTGATCCTGATGCCACATAGGAGCCTCTAACATATGGAGCAACTACTGGCACTGATGTATTATTTGTATTGTTTTCATCTCGTCCTACCATTCTACCAAACACCTTTGCGAATCTGGCTCTGATACCAGTTGTAAGGGGTGATCAAGCGGAAAAATCTCAATAGGATCTTGCAATAATGTGATAGAACAAACAACTTGAAATGAGATCACAGAAAAATATAAAGGCAACAGAGAACACACAAATTTATAGTGGTTCCGCTTTCGCGAGATAGTTTATGTCCACTTCAATGGGGAAGAGATTTTATTAATATTCAAGAGATTACAGAGTTTTTAAAGTAGAGCAAAAGAAATGATGAATACAAATGTTCTCACATCTCATATATAATAACTTCCTATATGCCTTTCTTTATATAGAGGAAAACGTTTCATGGAGATAAATTAATTTGATTTATGTAAATAAATTAAATCATGGAAGGCTAATATTCCCATTAATTTGATTTTCATATGATTGGTTGATTGATAACTTTCTATTTTCTCCATCAATCAATCCCTTTTCCAATTTTAATTTATTTCCGTTTCTTTTTCATTAAACATGACAACAAATTAGATGACGAATATCTCCAATTTCCTTTATTCCTTATATTCCTTCCATTTCTTTCCATTTCTCTTTTGCACAAAATGGATAACCAAATTACCATGAATATCTCCAAAAATCTAAATGATGTTTGGAAATATTATATCACCAAATTCCAATAATATATTTAAATGATTTGTTGATTTACCATATATTATTTTGGTCTCATATTCCATTTGTTCCATAAATAAGAATGTCATAAAAATAGGATCTAATATTTAAGCTATAAGATTCCTTTATTTTCACTCAACATAAAAATCTGCCTTTGATTACACATTAAAAATTGGATATATTTTATTGTTCATGGCAAAAGAAGATAACAAAAAATTATTAGTTAGACAATGTGCCCAGAAGTTATTTAATTATAACTGCCATCTACAATGGTTCCATGTACATTTATCCTTATCATCTTATCCATCATGAAATCAGATGCTATTTTAATCGAAATCAATGCACGAACAAAATTATCACTGTCTTTTTCTTAATATCCCAAAAGATAGCACAACCTCATCTTATCATCATATACAAGTTATATGGCATGTTGGTTCATCATTTATTTATGATGAGAATACTTCATCTGCCTATTTCTTTTATAAAAAAAATTATTAATATTTTGTTTTCTTTTTTTGCTCCTTGCATTTCTGATACATGTAATACGCTGAGAATTTTCTTCTTCTTCCATTTTCAATTAGTATCATGAAAATTGGTGAACTTTACATTTCGTTTTGTTTATTGTTAAGTTAAAAAGCATTTAGCTATATGAGGTCGAGCTTGAGATGAGGATTCCCTTTTGATATAGCAAACCTGGTATTCATTATAGATTTTTAAAAGCTGTATAGGATCTCACATTTTCAATCCTAAGGTTTTTCTTCCTAAAGGGATACAAAGGCATGCATTCTTTCAACTCCTGAATTTTCATATTTCTATTCCCATACTTGCAGCTCTTTCTTTTTCATTGTCAAGGGGGGAAAATTAGGCTGTCATGGATAGGAACAAATATACAGTGGTTTTTAATGGTTAATTGTTGCATTATTTTCATATATAAGTGAATAAAAATGGTGTTTTAAGTGTGTAGTTATCAGTAATTTATTTTGTAACCATTTTTGTTTGAATATTGTTATCAATTTGAGGTTAAAATTTTACATTGATGCCACAATGTAAATTTTAATACTCTAGATTAATGCTACTGCTTGGTTTCTCTATCGACTATTTTATTATTCGGCTATTTATGCCTATAGCATTAGCGTGTACTTTTTCATATACTACTATTGTTAAACCGTACAGCTTGAAGCTAAAATGTATTCTTTATTCCATCTGCATTTTGCAAGATGAATTCAGGTATGTTGTCCTTACTTTTTGATAGATATGTGTGTACAGTACCATAAGAGTGTATTCTTTGTGCAGGCATATCAAAGGATGGATGAATAAATAATAGTTAATTATATAGTAATAAAATATGATCTATTCACTTTTCCAGTTATTTTATTACTGTTGTGATTTGGAGATCTGTGTGGTGGAGAGAAATAAAATCCAGAATTTGTATATTATGTATTAAAAAATTATTTGTAATATGGCTTCTAATGATGAGTGATGACGAGGATGGAACATAAAGTTGGAGAGTTGTTCTTACTAATAATAATTAGTACCTAATTATATTATTTTTTGGTTCTGCAATATGCTAATAATTTTATGAATCTGGATTATAGTTTATTGTCAGGCTTAATGAGATGCAATAAAAGCTATAAACTAGGATTGGTGGTTGCATTTTAAAGGTGCAACATCGCTTCTATTTTCCATGTACATTATTTAAATTCAAATTTACATTCTCATATAATAATTAAAATAAAATGGAATAATGAAAATTAGAAAGTCACATAAGCCATCAATGTACCTTTCAAATTTTTGCTGATCTTTCAGCCAAGTTGATCGACCTACCGTGTGTATTGTACTTCTTACGTCACTTCTCTAATGTTTTGCTGATGCAAGATTTCAGTAAAACCAAACAATAAAATGCAATTTTGCCTCATTAATGTGTCTTTATTGGTTTAAGTTTTTTTTGAGATTAGATCACAAGTCCATGTTATTGGATGATTTCATTTAAATAATTTTGAAAGCCAATTTGTTCACTTTATATTACTGCTACTATGCTGAAGTATGTGATTTTTTCTTCTTCTGTCAAGCAAGATGTTAACAATTATATTTATGTGAACATATCTTATCATCTAGCCAATATGATTAAGTATACATTAACAATTTTCTTCATTGTCTTTATTTTCATCTTCCAATTTCTTTATTTGTATGTGGATATGCACAAACGGTGCTCTGCCATTTTGGATACCAACACATTCATCATTTTAAGTCTCACTTGAATTTTAAACAACAAAAGATTTTATTACAAGATTATGTTTTTATTCTAATCTTCAGCGATATATAATCCTGATTGTGATACCATAAGCCTAGGCTAGCTATTATATCATTTTTGTTAAACGAGCGTCACGGCACGCGCTTCGCGCGTGGCAACGACACGCGCTTCATGCATGGATTACTATTTTTAAAATATCAAAGTCAATATTATAAATACTTCTATAGATAAGCATAATCCATGGCATATTTCTTTGATTGAAAAAGGCAAAAAAATTAAAGAAAAGAGAATCTTTCTGCTATGCCAATAATTGGCATAATGCAATAAATATGGAAATGCATGAATAGATGGAAAGATTCGATTTTTATCAAGTGGGCCATGTGCTCAAAATAATTAAAAGCAGACTAAAGGAGTGGAACAGATGCAGGCATAAGTAGCTTAATAATATTAAAAAAAATTATACAACAAATGTAAAGATATACAATAAAAAATTGATCTGGCCTACGAAGTAAAGGCGTGTATAAAAATACTACCAAACATAGAGTATTCTCAAAGCCTAGTTGTTTTAAACTTTCTCATCTAAGCACACCACACCCTCTCTACCATCCCTCTCTCACATACCGGCACCTCCGTCAGCCACCAAATCTGGCTCTCCACCGCCCTTGCCAACCTCCACGTGTGTTGCCGTAGCTCCTCCGACTTTTAAGCCTTCTACCGGATCCTCTTCCCCATCTGCAAACGTTAAAATGTCACCGAGCTAATCATCACAACTTCCTTGCCATTGACTGCCCCAAGAATGTCACTGTGGCCTCCCCTACCAGCATAAACGGCCACATCCTGAATGAATCCACCTCATCACAATTACAACAACATACACATGAAACAAATCTTCCCTGCTGCCATCACACTCCTCAGCAGCGACTCCAACCAAAATCACCAAACTCCTTCCAGTCATGTTAGAAAATGAGAAGCTTCATCAAATTAATAAAGCAACCAAATATTTTAAGTTTAATTATGTTTATCAAAGTAGAAAAGTTGTCTGAAAACACCAACTTTGGTTAGCATCGCTTAAACTATAAGTGCAATAAAGAGACAAAGTTGAAGGCAGAACATCCTAATTTATCAAAACATGTTTGCGAGTGGATTCTCATCTGTTAATGACGTTATCCTCCTCAACACACGTCTGTCTTCTTTGCTTCAGTGTAAGCTGTAAAATTTTACAAAGCTCTTTTTTTATTATTATAAAGAGAAATGTTGGAGAACAGTAGGGGTAATGGTGGGGTAGAGAAATGATGGAGAATCTTAGGCAATATTTATATAATTAAAGTATTTAAAAATAAGAAACCGTCCAGTTGCACAATTTAAGGTGATATTTTGAACTGTTCTTGCACGGGTAACCGAATTTTAGCTGATTCAATGCTTATCGGAAATGTTGTAAATGCTAGAAATGAGCATTTAAAAATAAGAATCCGTCAAGTTGCAGAATTTAAGGTGATATTTTGATCTATTAATAAAGATATATTGGAACGAATATGAGAATTTTATGAAATTGACTGTTTCTAGAAATAGAGCAATTTTTTTTTATAGTAATGAATATGAAAATTTTATGGAATTGACTATTTCTGGGAATAGAGAAATTAATATTATAGGAGTGAGTATGAGAATTTTAAGGAATTGACTGTTTCTAGAAATAAAACAATTAATTTTGATTCAGCAAAGAGGAAATGTAGGACATAATTTCGAATAAAGGGCATTTTTGGTAGTTTGCGTGTACACCAAAAAAGTGTGACACCAAATATATTCCAATTATTAGTAAAAATATGATTAATTTGTATATGTATAATCGTTATGCCCAATCCACAAGAAATGTTAGTTCCATGAACGAAAGTACTCATATGTGGAGTTTATGTCACTTTGTTTATCCTTTTGTTACCAGTAGACTTCGTTATTTTTACAACTAAAACCTAATATTGCTTTTGAATAAAGATATTGGCACTATTATGGTGTCTTCCATTCAATTTGCAACTGTGAGGTTTTGTATTATTAGAATCGATAAATTAAACTGACATAAGCTCATAAACAAAGTAGTTGACAAAATAATCAGTTTAAACTAAAATTGGTACATAAAATATTATTGTTTGTTTTAAATTGGATTTGACTATTTGTGTACGTTGAACCAATTCATGAGGCAATTCAAGTACATTGGCTATATCTGAATGCGTTGGCTATATCTGAATTTGTTGATATGGTAAGCGACCATTTCACCGATTTTATTGTTATTTTTTAAATAGCTATGTCATAAAATATGGCTCGAGAATCAAATGCAGGTCCACCTGGACGTGCATATATACTCGTGTTTAAAAGTGATTAAACATGAAATAGCACTTTCTTAAAAATTGGATAACCTGCAATCTTATACATGTAACAACCTTCATCTCATAAACTAGCAGTAACATTGAATTCTTATAATTTAGAAAGATTAGTGGCTATTTAATTTTTTTATCCTATATGAGCCCAAAGGCTCAGTTCACTGAGCCTTTCGGCTCAGTTCATTGAGCCATTTCAGCTCAGTTTCACTAAGTCCAAAGGCTTAGCGAAACTGCGCCGAAAGGCTCAGTTTCACTAATACCGTCAAGATAGTGAAGGCGTCCCTTCTGTGTAGGCTAACACTAAATCGGTCTGAGATGACACACATCATATACTGTATTTCAGTGTATCATCGTGCATTCTGAATGCAAGCACATTGATCAGATTCTTAGGTTATGGGATTACCATCTCTCCCTTTGTATATTCATACAGGAAAAAAAGGAGTCATAACTACATATGAAGCTGGTTGTATTATTCGTTGACTTTTTTTGATGGATAGGCTTGATGAAATTTAAACAGAAGTACAGAGGAAGAGCCAAAAGTAGATGGAGCACTTATTTGGACCTAATTTGCAGTTTGGTAGTGCATCTTTTTTTGTTCTTGTAGGCACCAAGAACAAAGGATGTACAATTTCACAAAGAGAAGTTGACAGACGCTGCTTTATTGTCTGTTGAGGGAACCATTGTTTTATATATTAACGCATGAATTTATGGAAATTACAAATGGATTAAGGCACCATTTACAAAATCGATCTCATGATATAACAAATGTCATCTTACAATAGTGAAAACTACGAAAATGAAATTATTGACTCCGGATAATTGTTCGAAACAAGCACAAAACCAGAAGCCCCCTTATTTCATAAATAGGATGATGAATTATTCACATTTTAATTTGATCGCCAATGAGAATTGGCTCAATGGTAAGATACTTACATTGTATTATTGCTAGAAGTCTTTGTATTCATACCCTAGGCATCTACAATAACCATATTCGGACTTAACAACGAAGTTCAAGAGTTATGTTTTCCTCAAAATTAAGGCTTCCAATGACCATCGGCATAAAATAAAAGGTTTCTATGCATACACGTAACCAGGGGACTAAGCCACGTAGCCAGCACCAATAAATGAGTTTTCTTAACTTTTACTTCAACTGTCGTAATTACAAAGTTAAACCTCCGTGCAATAACTTATTTCAAAATGGTTCTACGTTAGCATGTGTATTGTTATATGCACACTTATATTAGATTTGTACTATAGCGTAGATTCAGATCATAAGAATATGTAAGTCCCAATGGAAGTTTCACCCTTCATTGATTGTAACTAATGTCAATATAATGCTACATTTGTAATATTTTTTCTAATACATATGATAAATAATTGTCTTCGTAAAACTAACTCCCATTTCATTGACACTGCTTATAACTTTGAAGAAAAAATTATATGTTAGCTAAAACTAGATAACTAAATAATAATCGAAATTGTATTAATATTTATTTGTTAATGTTTTTTTGATAGTTTAGTTCAAATATTACTATCCAGTCAAGTAAACTTATTGTTGACGTGGAAAATCATCGGACGCCAATGCCCAAAAGTGTATGTGTGGTGTGAACATAACAAATCCAAAATAAGTAAAGTAGATGCGGGATACATAGCTTTTATAGTGGTTCGGCACTAATGCCTACGTCCACTTTATAATGATTATTCATCATATGATATTCGATTAAAATGTTGTACAAGTTTAGAAGATATTCGAGTACAAAGTATTACAATAGAATAATAATGTCCTTCTTCTTCCTCCATTAGATGAGTTGACTTGGTCAACTACGTTCGAGCTCATCCTTAATGTCCAATAAGCCCCAAAAGAGCCCAAATGTAGCATAATTATCAGTATGAATGTCCAAGTGTTGATGGAAAGCATGTATGTCACGTTCTAATGGTCCATGCCATATCCAATGGTAATGGAGAAGAAGGTGGCTGCTATTAATGAGTGTTTGGAGCTTTAGAAGTCCAAAAATTCCAAGGGAGAAGCCTCCAAACGAAGGCCAAGGCTTGGGGTATTTATAGGAGGGAAGGTAGGCGGGAGTCGGTAGGAAATAAGGACCACAAGCCTTAGTTTCGGATCCCAAAAATGGCCTTAATACACGAAACTCTTACCACTCCCCCCGGAGGGTACGAAATTCGTAACCCTCCTGGCAGTACGAAACTCATATCCCCTGGAGGGGTGCGAATTTCGTAACCCTCCAGGGGATACGAGATAGTCGGAAGGGTCGATATGGCGACGCTGAAGGATCCGAAATCTTGTTGTTTTTAGGGAGCCGAGGTTATTGAGCTTGAAGTGGTGGGATTCGAGTTTTCGGTAGTCCAGAGTGAAGGGATCCAAGCTTCCGGTTCCAAGGAAATCGAATGAATCAAGCATGAAGTGGTGGGATCTGACCCGCCGGTACTGTGGGGCCCCAGGTCCCCACCAGCGCTGCGGCCGGACCCGCTGACGGCTCGCCTTCGGCTTGGCTGATGGTTTTCTTAAGAGTTATATTGCAAGGCCTTGGAACAGACGTTCTCGGGACCAAAAGAGGCCATCTAATAAAAGTTTCGGGCCTTCTTATGTTTGCAATGCGACTTCGACCAAATCGCTTTGTGTTTTCCGACAATGTTCTTCATGCTTGAATGCATTGCTAACGAAATACTTGACATGTGATAGCTTAGACTAAAAAGCGTGTCAACAGTTATTATAGTGGCATTCAATAAAATCTACACACACATGCAGTTTTACTAGCCGGTAACATAGAGAATGCATTTCTATGATTCAACAGTGTCATTTTTGAAACAACAAAATCACTCTTTCTAGCTTCAGTTACTATCAGTAAGGTTTGTAGCAAATGAAACAAGTATATTAAAAAAACCTTCACTTTATGATTTCACTATCATTCACCCTATGCAGTGGTTACTGACATAAGGAAAGGAATGAAACATTCATATGAAAATTGTACTTCATGGTTTCATGTTTCTATCACCTTATTTTATGGAGCTCTGAAAACAAATGATTCATTTTGGACATGTTACGAGTTTTCATTTTCTATTTTTATATAAAAAAAATTGCGTCAACTTAAGATTATTATGTCCTATTAAAGAGAATATAATTTGGGCATTGTGACGACCGCCCACAACCCCTGCACTAAACAAGAGGAAAAGTGTGCTGAAAGGTGTGCCAGGCAGCTGTGGATGATCATCAAGGTGTGATAACACAAGCGGAACCTGTCGTAAATATCACAGCGCAAGGATAAAATATAAAAGAACATATACAACTGGTAATATTAGTGAAGCATATTTTAACAGAAATTCCAAGCTTTCAAAAACAACTAGAAAGTATACCCATATACCAGAACTACGACATATATTTGTATAAATTTGCCTCACTATAGCACTCAGAGTAGAATAACAAATAGCAGAAATCCAAATACTATATAGTAAGAGAGATAGTACGCCAACCTCCTGCTCGCCTCCAAACTGCTACATCGTCTTTATTGAGCTATCACCTGCCGCCTATTCTGCCTATCCAAAATTGGATGAACAACCCAAGGTAATAGGAGGGAAACATAAAACCTTGAGTCATACAACAGTCTTAGTGAGCGATAAAACAACTAACTGACTTCATCTAAAGTATATGAGAATGGGTAAATAAACTAACTAATTTACCCACAACATCAGAGAAGAACACAACTCTCATCTTCCCCACATCGGACAGTGATAGCCTTTACAACCCATACAACCAAAGAAACAACAATTAATCCAGAGTAATCAGAACAACCATTCAATCGTGGAAAACAGAAGTAACCAATCAATAGAACTCATAGCATCCAGATTATAGATCTCACGTAAACCATCCTTATCGAATTCAACATCCCTTAAGTACAAGCCCAAAGGCCTAAACCAATATCAGACAAGCACCCAGGAAATGTCTCCTTCGACGTTGGACAACCTACATGAGATGGTACAAACAATGAAATCAATCATTCATGACAGACTCTGGCTATCATTGCCAATTCTGCTTTGAAACCATCATTAATCGTATGATGGCCCATCATGACTGCCATATGTCAAGGGCTAATGGTAACCTCGGTTCTAGCAAAAAATCCATACGCCATCATGACTCATATGTTTTTCTTCTCAATTCTCGACAACTAGGCCCTCTACGACTGCCCAAGGTACGAGGCCCTTCATGACTGCCCAAGGTACCCTTGCTTTGAGTCTGCTTGAACTTATGATAACGATAATCTCTCGGTCTTCACATCTCTAGTAACCAACTCCGATGGCCATTCATTAACTCAAGTCCCCCTTGAGTACCCATTATCTACGAACTCAAAATACCTTAGAGTCGTCTTCTCATTCGTTGCTTTACACCGATCAACGAATTCATCGCATCACTTCAAATGCATATCTTGAAGTCACAACATCACTAAACCAAACAACATCCATATAAGGCTTAGAACAACCCGTAGCATTAAACAATGACTCTGGAAACAAACATGGTGTTTAAGCAATCAACTACAGCGTTTAAAAACACTGCTAAAAACCCTTTGATACACCGGCCGACCGACCAGGAACCGACCGACCCAGTACTTTCCCTTGCAACATGATCGACCGACCCCGTATCAATCTTATGGTCGATCGACCCTCTCAAGACCGACCCAAACTCGACCGACCCCATATTTCCATCAGTAGCGGAACCGACCCGACCATAATAGGCAAGACCGACCGACCCAACCCCGTGCAACCGATCCAATCCACTCCGGCCAACCGAACTACCATCTTTCTTCATAACTCTGGCCGACCGCTTCCTTGATCGCGACCAACCCTCCTCCTCCTTTTAGGACCGACCCGACCCATTCGAGACCTACCCGGCCCAACTCATGTACTATGGCTTGTACTACCGTTGTACTTCGTGACCGACTAGAAGTACGACCGACCAGGGCGAGGCCGACCCATTTCCTGCACATTCCAATCCAACTCCAATTTCGACCAGAACTTCGCCGAATGAAAATTTCAACGAAATTAACTTGTCCAACTTGTCACAAAAACATGTTACGAAATCACTAGCACATGAAAACAACGATTTTCATCACAAGTTATATAAATTTCACCAAAATCGTGATAAATGAATCATATGAACAAATTTATGGATCTAACTTGCATAAACATATGAAATAGCATAAAAATTACCGGTTTAAACTTGCTAAATCAGGTCTTAGGGTGATTCATATGAAAATGGACTTACCATATTGTAGATCTATGAGAAAATACTTGAATTTGATGAAAAATATGATCAAACATTCATATACTTGATTGAATCCATGTGAGAGATGCATATCACTCACCAATTCTCCAAAACAACCCAAAAACACTTAGATCTAGATCCAGATAGCGAAGAATTTGATCCAAACTCTTCAATTCGATGAACTCTCCCTTGGAATGTGTATATCTAGCTTCAAACGATGTAAATCTTCGATTCTCTAACATAGATCTCGAATTTTAATGGTGGAAATGTGAAGGAGAACGGAGGAATGGAGGATCACACGCCCCTCCAGTTGAGAGAATGAGAAAAGTAAACTCTTCTCCATGTCTTATACCCCTTATTTATAGCCTCCCACCAGCCCACTAATGGCCCTCCCCAAATCAGCCCATTATGGCTTTATAAACCTGAACAACCAACTGTAAAACCTTAAAACAGTGATTCCTCCCAAACCGCTGAGCCAAATCTTTAATGTGACTGCTCTACGGAAAGGGAAACATCATTTCCTTTCCAATGGCACAAGTCTCAACACCTAATTCGATCCGAGTCAAAAGTTATGCCTTGTACAAGACTGACTAGGGCAAAATGGTCATAAATAAAATTGGTAAAAATTATGGATATGTTTCACATCCTCATAAACTACATATCAAAATATGAGAATGATCCAACCCTCAGGGAATAAAATCAAAATATTTTACGAGCTTTCGATATGTAAAATGCAAGCTGTTACATTATCCCCCCTTAAGAATTTCTCCCCTGAAATTCCGACAAACAAAAACAATCAAAACAATTCCGCATGCATATCATTTATGAGTAGCCAATTCTATCATCCAAACTAGTAACCATCAAGTCATGCATCCATATCACTATCCTAGCACACAGAATTCTACTCATCACCAACAAAGATAACAACAAGTAACAATGATGTAACGATGGCGTGATATCAATGAGTCATACGGACGAAGAGTTTTGGATAGGTTGTCTTTATACTTTCCTCCGTCTTCCACATACCATCGTCGCCATCCTCACTCCATTATACCTTGACTAGTTTAACCATATTCCTCCTAAGTTGTTTTGTGTCATTTTCCAAAACACGAAGTGGCTTACGAGGTCGCATAACCGTGGCCTCGACTTCTAGGTTTTCATATTGTCCCAGAGATACTACCACATCCGGATCCTGCACATACTCATAGAAACGATTCGCGAAAAGCGTTATGCACACACGACATCTTCTCGAGTAACTCTAGTCTATGTGCGAGTTTTCCAATTCGCTTGACTATCAGAAACGGCCCAATGAACCTAAAAGCTAACTTTCCTTTACTTCCGAACCTAACCACATGCTTTAATGGAGAAATATTCACGAAAACCATATTGCCAACGTTGAATTCCAATTCCTTTCGACTCTTATCAGCATAATTATTCTAACGATCTTGGACCGCCTCCATTCATTGCCGAACAAACTCGATACAATCTGATGTCTCTCTTATCATCTCTGGCCCAAGTATCAACTTATCTCCATTTTCTAACCAACATGCTGGAGAATTACATAGTCTACCATACAACGCCTCATATGGTGTCTTCCCAATGCTTCTTGTACACTCTTCCAAAATCCACTCGTGAGTAATGGATCTCGATCACTCACTATGCTCTTCGAGTACCATGGAATCGAACAATCCATTTTATAAAGTTCAGCCAACTTCGAAGCTGTCCTAGTTGGTCCGACAGGAATGAACCTCGTACTTTTGGTCAAGTGATCCACGATGACACAAATTCCTTCTTTTCTTGCCCTGGTTCTAGGTAGCACATCGATAAAAATCCATCGATATATACTCCCACTTCCATGTAGGAATCTCAAATGGCTGAAGCAATCTACTCGGCTTCTTCTATTCAGCTTTCACCAACTGACAATTCATACACTTGGAAATGAACTTTCCAATATCTCTTTTCATCCCTTCCCAATGGTAAACTTACTTCATGTCCTATTACATCTTATTACCACCAAGACGAATTGTCAACTTCGAGTGATGACATTTCTCTCAGAACCTCATCCCTTATTATGTCGATATCAGGAACAACCAGTCGTCCTTGCTTTCGAAGAAAACCCCCTCGATTGACTTTGAACTCTTTATCCTTTGGTTTCAGTTTCTAGATAAACTCGACAAGCTTTATATCTCACTTTTGGCCATCGCCAATCCTTTCGATAAGAGTAGGTCTTATCGATAAGCTTGCCAATATTTCAGGTTCTAACTCACATCGTAGCCTGAAATCAAACCTTACCAAATACTTAAGGCTCTACCATTTCGAAAACATTGCTCCCAAACTCGCATGTCTTTGATTTAACCCATCTTCTCCTGCGTTATCTTTTCCACGATTGGTACTTTGAAAATTATCCTTCCACTGATGCTTTCGCAAGAATTCCAAACCAGCTCACAACGAGTCTTACACTCTTTCTCGTTTTGAGAGTAATCCAGGATATCATCCACGAACATAGGTACGAACTCATTCATTGGTCTCTAAAAACTTTATTCATAAGATCCAAAAAATATGTCGGCGCATTGGTCAACCCAAATGGCATCACCAACCATTCAAAGAAACCGGACAGTGTCCCAAAAGCATCCTTCGGCACACTATCCTTTACCACTCGCATTTGGTGTAATTTCGTTTCCAAATCCATTTAAGAAAACACTTTGGCATCGTAAGGATGATCGAACAAGTCCTTGATCCTCGATAACGGATACTTGTTCTTCTTGGTCATCTTATTCATCTCACGGTAGTCCTGACAAAATCTCTACCAGCTACCAGCCTTGGTTGCAAACACAATTGGTATACCCCATTCAGAAATACTCCTTCGAATGAATCCTTTCCCAAAGAGTCACGAACCTGCACCTCTAACTCTTGCTGTTCCTTAGGCGCCATCCGCCTAAGGGGCATAACGATAGGTCTAGCACCCTCGACCAAATCGGCTCTAAACTCAATCTCACAATGCGACAACAACTCTTTGACTTCGCCAAAGACATCCTCAAACATATTTGCGATTAGGCCGAATGACAGGTCTTCTTGTGGAACTCCAAGCGAATATAACAACTCACGAGAATACCATCTTTGGGTTACCCCGAATGACAGGTCTTCTTATGGAACTCCAAGCGAATATAACAACTAACGAGAATACCATCTTCGGGTTACCCCGAATCAACACCGTTCCCCCTTCCACATCCCCGACTCTCACCTTTAGCTTTCCGCAATTCACTCTTGTTGCATACCTCTTGGGCCAATCCATGCCCGATGTGATCAAAACCCAGCGAAAGTTAAAACTAAGCAACCATTCATAATTAAGCATCCATGATCAACAATATTATTAGTATGCAAGGAGCAGATGAACCATACTAGATTAATTACAACAAAAGGTCTATTACAACTTCAATTTCCAAACTTATTCGGCATACAATCTTATTACTGGTAAAAGAAGACGATTCTCTAGTACCCAATAGATCTCAATCAAACTCCACCGGCAAGAAAGCTTATCCAAACTAACAACAACTTCTTCTAACTCTTATCAGAAAGGCAATTGGAAATCGGAATAGCTTCTTGGACACATGCTTCCCCTGGTTGCTTATTCTTCAGAAAAAATTCTCATGCCCAGGCTTTTCACACTTGAAGCACTTCTTCTCAGCTCTGGGATTCTTACAATCCTTGGAAAAATGGCCCTTCTACCAGTAGTTAAAGCAAGTCACCTCTCCCTTCTACTTCTACTTCTCCTTCTTATTCAGCTTCTAAGTTGTACTAGGACCAGTGAAAGTTCCTTCTTGAGGTTCATGTCTGTTTCTGCAAGCCTCATCCCAAGAAGCATTGATCCTCTCTCCTTTCTCCTTGCTCCTTAGCCCGAGGTCGAAGTTGCTCTAAAGATATACCTCTTCTTAACTCATCTTCTTCATCTTTAGGAGAATAATCCCCCTGTCGCTTAGCCAAATCACCCCTAGGTACATGTACAGGAACACCATGCCTTATTGCCGCTTTTGGAATGGGTATTATTAGCAGGATAGTGGCCATCATGTCCCCAAACATAACTAGGCATTCTGGCACAACAACGAAAGCTTCCAACTGGTTGCCATCGCCTGCCCTTCCAATCGTAGGCTAGTCCTTAGTAGTGTTTCCTAAAGTTTGACGGATCATTCTAAACATGAAAACTAGAATGATTAGTCCACATAAAAAATAACAGCTATAAAGTTCAAACATTATTATACTATACACTATTATATAGTATACATCCAACTGAAATCCACAAATATGTCTCTCTTACGTAGTTACGTCTTTGAACATTGGCTAAAAGTCGTTAACCAGAGCTCTGATACCAAATGTGACGACTGCTCACAACCCCTGCACTAAACAAGAGGAAAAGTGCACTGAAAGGTATGCTAGGTAGATTTGGACAATCACTAAGGTGTGATAAAACAAGCGGAACCTATCGTAAATCTCACAGCGCAAGGATAAAATATAATAGAACATATACAACAGGTAATTAAAGTGAAGCATATTGTAACGACCCAGGGAATTTACAATCCTGGATATCGGCATACAACACTATGTCGACTAATCAAGCATCAGAAATACCGGATAGTCCATGAAAGAAATTAGAGGGTGAGGATAGATAAGATAGAAACTTAGAATAGAAGAAGAAGAAGAACATACAACATTTGAGTAAACACGAATCTCACAATGGAACGAATAAATATATTTCATAACATAACTTTGAAATATAAATCTGTACTTGAATATACATATCATTTCCAAAGTACAGCACTTACAACACAGCGGAAAAACCATAGCTATATAATTCTGAAGCCTCCTGCTCCAGCTCTTCAAGTATCTGTAAATCCCGACTACTGGACTGCCCGTACAAAATTTGGGCACCCAAGAGTTTAGGGAAAACAAAACAAAATAAAATCCGGGTCAGTCATGTGACTGGTGTGAGTAAACTCAAATTATTTGATTTAACTTTCAAAACCCTTTTGAAACAAAGGATAATCATAAGACCGATCCACACATAAACACGGATGGTTTTTACCTACGATAACCCAAATCATTAGTAAAATAATATTATTTTGATATTATAATAATGTCTAACACAAGTAATATCAATCTAGTAGAAACGCTTGCATCTAACGTTCTACATATATAATATACAATCAAAACCGCAGGCTCTTATTTGGGGAATGGATTCCAACTATAACAAGGTATGGATCCACCTTCCGCTCAGTGTACTCTAGAAGTGATACACCGGAGTTCAACAAGAACATCTTGCAACTCGGCCACACATGACCGACCATTCATTTCTCTTGAATGTATCGAATATATTGCCACCCCTCGGTTAGTATTCCAACATAACCGTTCCCGGGAGATACAGAATTGAAAGAAGTGCAAATATGAATATTCTCTAGATGGTGACAATATAACCTAATTGGATGTCGCCCACTTAGCCATGCTGCCTGCCCGATTTCTGCCATTTCCCAGTTGATGAGGCTTGAGGTTATAATGTATCTCTATACAGATCACGTCTTCATTTACATTCAATGCCACATCATCATACCCGTCAAATAACAAATTGATTTCCCTAAAAATACCATGGGTATAAGCTAAGAGAAAAGAATTCCTCCGCCACCAACGTAAATATGTTTGAAATGATCAACTTACGCGATCTACCAGATATACTCTGTCAGACGTTCGTCCATTCAAGTTGTCCTGGGACTGGACAAACCGAAGACACTATTCCGTACATCCATCTTAGGCAATCTCTACCTAAGATTTATACAATATCCCTTATATAAACTCCATCTTCAATTTGTCTTCGATCTATTTGATTCAAACGCTAACGCCCATACGGAGTGGTTCTTTGGATAAGAATCCAACCGATCTCTCCGTATTGACGACGGAAAAATGGTCAAAACTTTGATAGTCTGTGATTTAACTATCAAAGAAAAACACGTGTGCAAACAACGATATTATTTCCAGATGGAAATTATATCGATCAATCATCATTTAACATTTATCTCTTTAGTTCATTAATTTACTTATCTCCTGTTTCCACATATTCTAAATTCTTATTTTCTATATTCGAAAAACATTTCTGATTCTTATTTGGAAAACATTTCCAAAACTCCTTCACTGGGTTTAAACTGATGTTTAAATCAAACGTCGCCATGCCAACTCAAACCATTTCACTCATTAACTAAATTCACTTAACCATCAAACCTTAGCCATTCCTTAGTTAAGAAGGAAGTCAATCAAGTTGGGGTATAATTACCTCTTAGACCTTAATTGAACTACGTTTTAACTTTGGAATAGACAAAGTTTATCTTTTAAATCTTTAACAAACTTCCTTACAAAACTCTCGAATTCTATTTACGACTCCACTTCTTTATTGAAAAACATTGACTATAACTATAGCGTTATAATCCCTACTTCTGAAATATCTAGTTCCAAAATATAACTCGACTAACTCAAATTAATTAACCCTAACTCCATTAACTTTAACTTGATTAACTTTAATTCATTAATTCTTATCACTTAACTCCTTTCGAATAAACTATATTCGATTAACTCCTTTAACTCTATTCGAATAAACTATATTCGATTAACTCCTATAAATATATTCGAATAAACCATATCGATTAATTCTTTTAACTCTATTCGAACAAACTATAATCGATTAACTCTTTTAACTCTATTCGAATAAACTATATTCGATTAACTCTTTTAACTCTATTTGAATAAACAATATTCGATTATCTCTTTTAACTCTATTCGAATAAACTATTCGATTAACTCTTTTCGAATATCTAATATTCGATAACTCCTCTTCTTCGAATATCCTTATTCGATAACTCTTTCTTCGAATAAATGATATTCGATAATCCCTTTCGAATAACTAATATTCGATAACTCCTCTACTTCGAATAACCTTATTCAATAACTCTTTCTTCGAATAACTAATATTCGATAATCCCTTTCGAATAACTAATATTTGATAACTCCTCTTCTTCGAATAACCTTATTCGATAACTCTTTCTTAGAATAACTAATATTCGATAATCGAATAACTAATATTCGATAATTCCTTTCGAATAAACTATATTCGATAATTTCTTTTCCTATTCGAATAAACTAATATTCGACTAACTCGATTAACTCTAATTGAATAACTCTAGTTCTTTTTAACTCTAATCGAATTATTCTAATTGATTAACTCTAACTGGTTAACTCTAACTGATTAACTCTAACTGATTAACTCTAACTGGTTAACTCTAACTGATTCTCTAACTGGTTAACTCTAACTGATTAACTCTAACTCTAATCAATTAATTCTAACTCTAATCGATTAACTCTAATCCTATCAACTCTTCTAACTCATTTTGATTTAACCCATCTTGATTAACTCTACGTCCATATTCAGTTTCAATTATCGATGTTGAAATCGATTCTTACTTCTCTATATAAGTCCTGACTTATATATTCTATTTATCCAATGATAAATAATTTATTTAGTATATAAAATATTATTTATAAATTAGTCTTCTCAATCTATTGGTTACAACAGATTCTATTTAAAATCTTTGCTTTAAATCCATATCATGTTATACCTGTGTGCGAAGCACGGGTCATAACTTTCCTGATGTACAATTCTATTCATTTGCCAAATATTTCCTTATATGACATTCTTTTCATTTCCCAATAAATCCCTTTTATAACTCTATTTATTTCCTAAATAAACATTTCCTTTTTATAACTCTGTTTATTTTCTAAATAAACATTTCTTTTTTTATAACTCTATTTATTTAGGTTTTACCAATATTTCTCTTTCTGTTTTATTTGTAAATGTTTTACCAATATTTATCTTTCCGTTTTATTTGTAAATGTTTTACAAATATTTCTCTTTCTATTTTATTTGTAAATGTTTCACAAATATTTCTCTTTCTATTTGTTTTACAAATAATTTCCTTTATATTTGTTTTACAAATAATTTCTTTTATAAAATCCCTTGATTTTATAAATATTTCTTCATATAAAATCCTTTGATTTTATAAATATTCTATTCCAATATACAGTTTGAAATCTTCCTTCTATATAAAATCTTTTGATTTTATATAATATTTTATTTCAATATAGTTATTGAAATTTTCCCTTTTTCATCCTAGGGTTTTCTTACGGTAGTTAAAATACCAGACAACAGTGATCGATATCATTCAAACACACATAATCAACAACAGATTATATATCACATCATATATCACAATATATGAAACAAAACAATATTTTATATATTGAGGAACCCTGTTGGGTCCCTCCAACCTGTTTCCCTGCATCACATATGTTAAACAATATAATTAACATCGATTTCATTTCACTATGAAATATTCTGCTAAACATAATCAATATTTGATTAACGATTTGTATATATATATATATATCGTTATCTATAATTTAAACCAACACATAAGTAATTCAACCAAACAGTTAACACATAGCAATCAACAGATAATTATCAGTTCTAAGAATACATTATAAAAATATAACTGTTCAGAGTTGGTGAGTTTTACTCAAATTGGACGATCATCGTTAATAACGATAAACTCTCTTTGATTTGATTCAGGTCCGACAATTTATTTCGCTATAAATTGTAACTAGCTCCAATCCACTTCCAGTTGGTTCCATGTTGTAGTGTCCGTCCATACGAACCTGTTGGATCTTGCTTCACTGGAAACTGATATCGTATGATAAAGTTATACATTTTTAAACGTTTGAATACTATTTTAAATTAAAAACGAACTTGATTTAGTATTAACCGGGCCTCACCCCTTCCTTATGCCTCAGCCCATTTAGAACTCATCGGCCCGCCAGAATTTTATTCCTTCTTCCTCGATAGTTTAAGCCTTCTTCAACAAACCCGACTCCAGGAAACTCAACACAGCCATTTTCGAGTCTCTCTTTCCCATTGTTCTCCTTCTACCAACCACCGAGCTCACCAATCCCTCCACCAACGTTCATCTCGTCGTCCAGGCTTCCACCTTATCCCCATAAATCAACACTCGACGTCTTCCTCTCCTGGCGTGACTCCAAGCCCTCAACGCACCACTACAGAAATTCACCGACCCTTTTCCACGTCGAATCCACCCAAACTTCAAACACAACCTCGGTTCGAGCTCCTCAGTCCAGATATAACACTCAATACATGGATTACAGCTTCATTACTCCACCAATTCGAACCCTACATCGTGATGGGTATATTACAGCGAACCAAAGATGAATTGAACCCATCAATAACCACCTGGAATCGAAGCTCTTCACTCTAGGATGCCAAATATATAAGTTTAGTGATTTGTAGGATTTTTGTTGATTTGTTGGGGATTTATGAAGCTCCCATTTTTTTGATTTGGCTTCAGTAAAGGAAATAAACGAGAGAAAATATGGTTCTGTATTTATTGCATTTGATTTACTTGGCTCTTAAGGAAACACGATACATGTAGACGGAGTAGGCGTTGAAACCCATCAGTGGTTGTGCTTTGCGTGGCCATGAAGTGTGTAGGGACTAGGTGGTACGTGGACTTATACATACTCACCGACTTTGTAATGACAGTGTTTAATTGATGTCGGCATGCCTTGTATATTTCACAGGGCCAAAGTTATTGCGATCACCATCATAATAGTTAAATTTAGGTATCCTATAGCTAAACTCTTTCACAAAAGCCAGCATGATTGGTTTATTAGTTAGGAATTCTTAGTGCTTAAGAAACGGAGAAATATTTTAATACATAGGTTTATGAGTTTTATATGTTTGGTTTTCTTTTTGTTTTCCAAAACGAAGTTTTATGGTCTCCATTTCATCCTTGGTTGTTTTAAGGTTAGAAAAATAAAAGTATCCTCTTACACAACCTCCGTATCCATACAAGCCATTACAGACAAAAATAAAGGTACCGTTGTGTTCAGTAATGTGCCACGGTCCTAAAAATGTAATAATATAGGTCCGTTAACTTAGTCTGTGAAACCCCGAAAAGTTGATATAGGTGTAAAATACTCAAAAATAAAAAGTATTTATTTTCCAGAATAAAAATTACAGAAAAATTATAAAAATTAAATTATACCTACATCTAAAAGGATTTGTCCTAATTCAAAACTGATATTTAATTATAATTTAATAACCGTTATGGCCTATAAGAGATTTCATTGCGATTATTTGAAAATTTGATTTGATCATAAATCAAAATTTACACGACGAAATCCCGATTTTTCTCTTCCAGTAGAAATATATAGCTTAACAGATTTCAACTTTTCTTGTTTCACAGAAATCCGACTTAAAACGAATTCTATATTTTCAGTTGAAGTTCAAATCGCCAAATAGCGAACTACCGCGCCATTTGGAGCTCGATTTTAATTATAATATAATTATACGTTCAAATTGTCGTTCAAATAATATATTCGACATTCTAATTCAATTCTAAGCTGAATTAAATACTTTGAATTGTCCAGTTCACATTATATTGTCAATTCACTATTTCTGATTATTTCAAAAATTAAATATATTATTTAATTATTAAATTAATTAAATATTCAATATAATTTAATTGAACGGTCATTTAATTCTCTAAATCACTATATAAATAATTAAATAAATTAATTAAATTAATTATTATACCGTGAAAAATACGGGACATTACATTCTTCCCCCTTGAAATAATTTCGTCCTCGAAATAGCTAAGGTAGAAAACAACCCTACTAACTGGTTAAAATTTATTTGTTTACTTCTTTTTCAGTTTCAAGTTAACCAGTTAGATTCAATTAAAATATTAATTCATTTCCTACCAACGAAAATTTTCAGAAATACTGAAAATTTTCTAACACCTTAACTTTTCGAAAATTTTTGTCAGCACCTCCTTTGTACTGGTCAATAGCTCAAACTCCAGCTCGCCTCTCTAGGACTTCTCCAACCCAAAAGAAAATCAAACAGCCAAGCGTCTTGCCAATTCGGCTCATAAATCTCATGCTTATACCAAATATAAACTTGTACCTTTTGTTGGGCATATCAACTCTATCACTTTCACCTGTTATCAATTCAACATATACCAAAGTCATCTCAACCAATTTTCGACCAATATCCATTCAACACAGCTATTTGCTTGCATCCAAACTAGTTTTCATTTCAAACTCGAGTTCCATTCTCGATTCCAATTCTTAACTTATCAACTCAATACCATTTTGGATTCCTATGTCACAAATCCAATTTTTTCGATATCATTCCAATCCAATTCAATTTCCACTTAATTGGTTTTCAATTCAATTCCAAATTATTTCCACAAATTTTTATTTAAATTTGTTTTTAATTCAAACAGTCTCTTCCTGGGAGTTTTAAACAGCTTTGCTTTTCCAAAATCAAATATCCCTTTTTGAAATTCAAAACAACTTTCTTTTCTCAAAACAATTCAAAAATCCTCTCTTTGGTTGTAACCCGTCACTTACACACTCGAAAATGAACACCGATGATGTCATGATCATCATCAGAGTCTATTTCCAACTATCGAAGTGAGTTCAATACGATATCACTTTCAAAACTATATCTAAACACTTCTATTTTGAAATCAGTTCAAAATATCATTTGCAATTGCTTTAAACAATTTAAAATCTCCCAGGATTTTAAAATTCATATATATTTAATCCAGTTCCATTTACAAACACTTCTCTAACTTTTAATTCCAATTCTGATTCTAAATTCAGATTTAATCCATCTAATTCCATAAACTATACTTATATGAATTCTGATTGGTTATTTACATAACCATTTAATTTATAATCTTACTCGATTAAAATAACAACTAGTATATCCAATATATTATAATTCCAATATATATATTTTCTCTATATCAAAATATACTTTGGGTAAAATTATTTTCATTTACCCTTCTTTTCAAAACATATCGTGTCGACCCATCGTATTCAAGTGTTTATAAACTCCTACCGATACAATGGATCAAACTGATCGACCAGAACCATAAACAATTCAACCAATGAATCTCCACAATATACCACAATTTTATATCAATAACAAATACGCGCCCGTATGTATACACTCAACTCAATCTAGGGTATTACTAACCCCATCTCTACTGAGTCACGCCACAGAGCCAAGGTAATTACTTAACCTTTGCTCTGATACCACTGTAACGACCCGGGGAATTTACGATCTTGGATATCGGCATACAACACTATGTCGACTAATCAAGCATCAGAAATACCGGATAGCCGTTCGCCACCAAACCGCAAAGCGAGAACCCTCTATCAGACGTACCAGTTAAACAACATGGACTGGTGTGAGTAAACTCAAATTATTTGATTTAACTTTCAAAATCCTTTTGAAACAAAGGATAATCATAAGACCGATCCACACATAAACACGGATGGTTTTTACCTTATGATAACCCAAATCATTAGTAAAATAATATTATATTGATATTATAATAATGTCTAATACAAGTAATATCAATCTAGTAGAAGCGCTTGCATCTAACGTTCTACATATATAATTTACAATCAAAACCGCGGGCTCTTATTTGGGGAATGGATTCCAACTATAACAAGGTATGGATCCACGTTCCGCTTAGTGTACTCTATAAGCGATACACTGGAGTTCAACAAGAACATCTTGCAACTCGGCCACACGTGACCGACTATTCATTTCTCTTGAATGTATCGAATATATTGCCAACCCTCGGTTAATATTCCAACATAACCATTCCCTGGAGATACAGAATTGAAAGAAGTACAAATATGAATATTCTCTAGATGGTGACAATATACCCTAATTGGGTGCGGTCCACTTAGCCATGCTGCCAGCCCGATTTCTATCATTTCCCAGTTGATGAGGCTTGAGGTTATAGTGTATCTCTATACAGATCACGTCTTCATTTACTTTGAATGCCACATCATCATACCCGTCAAATCATAAATTGAGTTCCTAAAAAATACCACGGTATAAGATAAGGGAAACGAATTCCTCCGCAACCAACGTAAATATGTTTGAAACGATCAACACAAGCGATCTACCAGATATACTCTGTCAGACATTCGTCCATTCAAGTTGTCCTGGGACTGGAAAAACCGAAGGCACTATTCCGTACATCCATCTTAGGCAATCTCTACCTAAGATTTATACAATAGCCCTTGTATAAACTCCATCTTTAATTTGTCTTCGATCTATTTGATTCGAACGCTAACGCCCATACGGAGTGCTTCTTTGGATAAGAATCCAACCGATCTCTCCGTATTGACGACGGTAAAATGGTCAAAATTTGATAGTCTGTGATTTAACTATCAAAGAAAAACACGTGCGCAAACAACGATATTATTTCCAGATGGAAATCATATCGATCAATCTTCATTTAACATTTATCTCTTTAGTTCATTAATTTACTTATCTCCTGTTTCCATATATTCTAAATTCTTATTTTCTATTTTCAGAAAACATTTCTGATTCTTATTTGGAAAACATTTCCAAAACTCCTTTACTGGATTTAAACTGATGTTTAAATCAAACGTCGCCATGCCAACTCAAACCATTTCACTCATTAACTAAATTCACTTAACCATCAAACCTTAGCCATTCCTTAGTTAAGAAGGAAGTCAATCAAGTTAGGGTATAATTAACTCTTAGACTTTAACTTAACAACGTTTTAACTTTGGAATAGACAAAGTTTATCTTTTAAATCTTTAACAAACTTCCTTACGAAACTCTCAGATTCTATTTACGAATCCACTTCTTTACTGAAAAACATTGACTGTAACTATAGCGATATAATCCCTACTTCTGAAATATCTAATTCCAAAATATAACTCGACTACTCAAATTAATTAACCCTAACTCCATTAACTTTAACTCGATTAACTTTAATTCATTAATTCTTATCACTTAACTCCTTTCGAATAAACTATATTCGATTAACTCCTTTAACTCTATTCGAATAAATTATATTCGATTAACTCCTATAACTATATTCAAGTAAACCATATTGATTAACTCTTTTAACTCTATTCGAATAAACTATACTCGATTAACTCTTTTAATTCTATTTGAATAAACTATATTCGATTATCTCTTTTAACTCTATTCGAATAAACTATATTCGATTAACTCTTTTCGAATAACTAATATTCGATAACTCCTCTTCTTCGAATAACCTTATTCGATAACTCTTTCTTCGAATAACTAATATTCGATAACCCCTTTCGAATAACTAGTATTCGATAACTCCTCTTCTTCGAATAACCTTATTCGATAACTCTTTCTTCGAATATCTAATATTTGATAATCCCTTTCAAATAACTAATATTCGATAACTCCTCTTCTTCGAATAACCTTATTCGATAACTCTTTCTTCGAATAACTAATATTCGATAATCCCTTTCGAATAACTAATATTCGATAATTCCTTTCGAATAAACTATATTCGATAATTTCTTTTCCTATTCGAATAAACTAATATTCGACTAACTCTATTAACTCTAATTGAATAGCTCTAATTCGTTTTAACTCCAATCGATTTATTCTAATTGATTAACTCTAACTGGTTAACTCTAACTGATTAACTCTAACTGGTTAACTCTAACTGATACTCTATCTGGTTAACTCTAATTGATTAACTCTAACTCTAATCGATTAATTCTAACCCTAATTGATTTACTCTGACTCTAATCGATTAACTCTAACTCTAATCCTATCAACTCTTCTAACTCATTTTGATTTAACCCATCTTGACTGATTAACTCTAACTCTAATCGATTAATTCTAACTCTAATCGATTTACTCTAACTCTAATCAATTAACTCTAACTGTAATCGATTAACTCTAATCCTATCAACTCTTCTAACTCATTTTGATTTAACCTATCTTGATTAACTCTACGTCCATATTCAGTTTCAATTATCGATGTTGAAATCGATTCTTACTTCTCTATATAAGTCCTGACTTATATATTCTATTTATCCACTAATAATTTATTTAATTTATAAAATATAATTTAAAATTAGTCTTCTCAATCTATTGGTTACAATAGATTCTATTTAAAATATTTGCTTTAAATCCATATCATGTTATACCCGTGTGCGAAGCACCGGTCTAAACTTTCCTTATGTAAAATTCCATTCATTTGCCAAATATTTCCTTATATGACATTCTTTTCATTTCCCAATAAATCCCTTTTATAACTCTATTTATTTCCTAAATAAACATTTCCTTTTTATAACTCTATTTATTTTCTAAATAAACATTTCTTTTTTTTATAACTCTATTCATTTAGGTTTTACCAATATTTCTCTTTCTGTATTATTTGTAAATGTTTTACCAATATTTCTCTTTCTGTTTTATTTGTAAATGTTTTACAAATATTTCTCTTTCTATTTTATTTGTAAATGTTTTACAAATATTTCTCTTTCTATTTGTTTTACAAATAATTTCCGTTATATTTGTTTTACAAATAATTTCCTTTATAAAATCCCTTGATTTTATAAATATTCCTTTATATAAAATCCTTTGATTTTATAAATATTCTATTCCAATATACATTTTGAAATCTTCCTTCTATATAAAATCTTTCGATTTTATATAATACTTCATTTCAATATAGTTATTGAAATTTTCCCTTTTTCATCCCAGGGTTTTCTTACGGTATTTAAAGTACCAAACAACAGTGATCGATATCATTCAAACACACATAATCAACAACAGATTGTATATCACATCATATATCACAATATATGAAACAAAACAGTATTTTATATATTGAGGAACCCAGTTCGGTCCCTCCAACCTGTTTCCCTGCATCACAGATGTTAAACAATATAATTAACATCGATTTCATTTCACTATGAAATATTCTTCTAAACAGAATCAATATTTGATTAACGATTTATATATATATCGTTATCTATAATTTCAACCAATACATAAGATATCATTTCTAAGAATACGTTATAAAAATATAACTGTTTAGAGTTGGTGAGTTTTACTCACATTGGATGATCATCGTTAATAACGATAAAGTGTCTTTGATTTGATTCAGATCCGACAATTTATTTTGCTATAAATTGTAACTAGCTCCAATCTACTTCCAGTTGGTTCCATGTTGTAGTGTCCGTCCATACGATCCTGTTGGATCTTGTTTCGCTGGAAACCGATAACGTATGATATAGTTATACTTTTTAAAAAGTTTGAATTGTATTTAAAATTAAAAACAAACTTGATTTAGTATTAACCGGGCCTCACCACTTCCTTATGCCTCAGCCCATTTAGAATACACTGGCCCGCCAGAATTTTATTCCTTCTTCCCTGATAGTTAAAGCCTTCTTCAACAAACCCGACTCCAGGAAACTCAACGCAGCCATTTTCGAGTCTCTCTTTCCCATCGTTCTCCTCCTACCAACCGCCGAGCTCACCAAGCCCTTCACCAACGTTCATCTCGTCGTCTAGGCTTCCACCTCATCCCCTTAAATCAACACTCGACGTCTTCCTTTCCTGGCACGACTCCAAGCCCTCAACGCACAACTATAGAAATTCACCGACCCTTTTCCACCTCGAATCCACCCAAACTTTACACACAACCTCAGTTCGAGCTCCTCAGTTTAGATATAACACTCAATACATGGATTACAGCTTCATTACTCCACCAATTCGAACCCTACATCGTGCTAGGTATATTACAGAGAACCAAAGATGAATCGAACCCATCAATAACCACCTGGAATCGAAGCTCTTCACTCTAGGATGCCAAATATATAAGTTTAGTGATTTGTAGGATTTTTGTTGATTTGTTGTGGATTTATGAAGCTCCGATTTTTCTCGTTTGGTTTCGGTAAAGGAAGTAAACGAGTGAAAATATGGTTTTGTATTTATAGCATTTGATTTACTTGGTTCTTAAGGAAACACGGTACATGTAGCCGTAGTAGGCGTTAAAACCCATCAGTAGTTTTGCTTTGCGTGGTCATGAAGTGTGTAGGGACTAGGTGGTACATGGACTTATAGATTCTCACCGACTTTGTAATAACAGTGTTTAATTGATGTCGGCATGCCTTGTATATTTCATAGGTTCAAAGTTATTGCGATCACCATCATAATAGTTAAATTTAGGTATCCCATAGCTAAACTATTTCACAAAAGCCTGCATGATTGGTTTATTAGTTAGGAATTCTTAGTGCTTAAGAAATGGAGAAATACTTTAATGCATAGGTTTATGAGTTTTATATGATTGGTTTTCGTTTTGTTTTCCAAAACGAAGTTTTACGGTCTCCATTTCACCCAATTTGGTTGTTTTAAGGTTAGAAAAAAAAATATCCTCTTACACAACCTCCGTATCTGTAACACCCCGAATTTTCTGTTAACACTAAAGTTGCAAAAACAATAATAAGTGTGTAAAGGGGGGATGTATCTAATGTGCATACAAAAATAATAATAAGTATGTAAAGGGAGGATGTATCTAATGTGCATACAAAAATAATAATAAGTGTGTAAAGGGGGGATGTATCTAATGTGCATACAAAAATAATAATATGTATGTAAAGGGAGGATGAATCTAATATGCATACAAAAATAATAATAAGTGTGTAAAGGGGGGATGTATCTAATGTGCATACAAAAATAATAATAAGTGTGTAAAGGGGGGATGTATCTAATGTGCATATAAAAATAATAATAAGTGTGTAAAGGGGGGATGTATCTTATGTGCATACAAAAATAATAATAAGTGTGAAAAGGGGGGATGTATCTAATGTGTACGTATTTATATGGATTGACAAATAATAGTAAATGTACATTAAGAAAGAAATGGTGAACATAATTGGTTTCTCTTTAGAACGAACGGCTAGAATTAATCTTGGCTTCATCAACGGCTCTCATTTACTTTCAACTCTATATAAACAGCCCCTAGCCTCATTCTCTTTACACCATTCTTATCTAACCTTATGATGCATAAATTCTCGGTGGACATGGCTTCTTCTCCTCCTCCTCTAAAATAAATAAATAAAATAAAATATAAATTTAAGACGAGGAAATGCTGCTCAAATCTTTCAAGAGAAGATTCAAAACAAGCTAGGATTCAAGTGAAGATTCAAACGACTTCAACGACTGTTTTTCTACGAATCTAATCTCTGTAAGTTGGTTACTTTTTAGATCTGAACGTCTTTTTCTATTTTTGACATGAAATTAATGGATATAAGAAATATGCCTTATCATTTCATTGAATCTGTGCTTGTACATACCTTTGGATCTGATTCTTGATTTTGGCCTAGAACATATTGTGACTAAATTTCCAATGCCTAAGACTATGAAACTATGGACGTTGAAACCATATGCCTTTGACTATGAACATAAGCCTTTGAACATAAACCAATGCCTATGACTATGTCAAAGACAATTGTGGATAATTACCTATGATTCTTGAACATGATATTATTGCCTAGGATTATGACTGTGATATTGGATCTAAACCTGATTATCGATTCAATCTATTCTTAATTATCCTTAGATCTTGATTATGGGAATTTGTCTATTAAGTTAGATGTACCCATATACATGAACCTATGTTATTTATTCAACCCTTTCCATGTCATAATATTATCAGATCTATAGGCCTTCGATGCTTCAAATCAATTGATTCAGTGTAATTTGTTAGATCTGAAATTAGTAAATTATCATCCTATGCCAGTTATTATATTTATCTTTTCATGGCATTTTGGTTCATTCCCTTTTTTTTCCACGAACCTAGATTTATCTATAATCTAGGATGAATCACGATTATACGAACGATGGGAATACGATTTGGGTATAACATGAAATTCATATTAATTGGCATAATTTGGAATGTGTATTATGACATGCCTATTAAAACGCAAGTTGGGAAATTTGACATAAATGATGGAATATGACATATTAAATTTAGTAATTTCAAGTAAGTTAAATTTTAGGCATAAAACTATAAACTAGAATAATAATTCTAGTTTTTCCATAAACTGTGAATTAGGTTGTTAAATCAGAATTGGCTAAATTAAAGTTAATTTGGCATAATAAGTATATTAGCACAATTTTGAATTTAGTCATAATTGTGAGTAATTGTCATGTTTAGAATAATAATGGTTAGTGACACTTAATCTGGTATAATTTACATACCAAAAAAATATAAATATGATAAATAGGAAAAAGGGGCCATAATATTAAATGTGACAATGTACATTAAAAGAGTAATAATGGAATAAGTAAATTAGGAGTAATTTACTTATAGAATTTGTCACAAACGATAAATTGTTCATAGACTAAGTTTTGGCCATAAATTATAAACTAGAATATTAAATCTAGTTTTGACAATGAAATAAGAATATTAGACCTAAGTTGGCCTAAAACTGCAAGTTGGGTTAAATAATAGGTAAGTCAAGACTTGGGCCTAGAATATAAGTATGCTAATGGGCATGGCAAATGAATATAGTATAGGCCAAATTTATTTTAAAAAAAAAGAAAAGAAAATGGACTTTGAGGATAAATTGTTAACAATTTATTTATAGACAAAAGAAAGGTTTATTAATGACATCTCTTTTAATAAATACACCAGAAAGTTCTAGGGTGACAGAGAGGATAGTGTCTAGGCTTGGGTTTGGAAAATACAAGTTTCCTGCTCTCCCTGGCTATCCCTAACTGATCCGACGGACGGGATGGTTACTTTCAAAACCGGATTTGGAAATTAATCAAAACCCTTTTGAACTTAGAAAACACGAATACATCTAACCCGAGGTTAGACTGAGTTGTGATGTAAACCTTCCCGGAACCAACCGGCACATCCAGTAATCGCAACAATATCTGTCTAATGTGAGTGGTAGCGGCTTTAATTTATTTAATTAAAGCTAGAACAAGAATGGTAGGGTTAAGTTAACTAAAACACTTAACCAATTCAACATGATAACTAAACCGATGGGTGGGGTTAGGTTCATACAGACACTCAACACAGTTAAGCTAGAATGGGAGGGTTAAGTCCATAGGAACACTTAACCAACTTAACACAGTTAAGCTAGAATGGGAGGGTTAAGTCCATAGGAACACTTAACCAAATTTAACATGTTAACTAGACTAGAGGTTGGGGTTAAGTAAAGTTAATACACTTAGCCAATTTAACATGTTAACTAGACTAGAGGTTGGGGTTATGTAAATTTAATACACTTAGCCAATTTGATGTGTTAGCTGAACTAGACCGTAGGGTTAAGTAAACTTGAACACTTAACCATCAGAGTGTGATAAATGAATAAGGTTAAGTTTAAAACATGAAGGGATAATACTTAACCATTAATATCATGTTAGTTAAAACAGATGGGCAAGGTTAAGTTAAAAAGGAACACTTAACCAATACAGGATGAATGGGTAGGGTTAAGTAATAAGAATTACTTAACCAATATAACTTGGTTTGTGGTGGGGTTAAGTCAACATGAATTACTGATAACACTTAACCAGTTTAACAGGATAAATAAAGAGGGTTAAGTTAGCTTGACTAATGACACTGAACCAATCCAACTTGACGAAAAAGAGAACTAAGTAGTAATTCTTAGTATAACACGAGAAGGAGCGAACGTCCATCTAATTTTAAAAAGAAGGCTCCAACGAATTGGGTTACGAAGCCCGAGGCTTCGAGGGGACGTGAGGGTACTCTTGGTATCCCTCTGTGAGGCTGCAGATGATCCGCCTGGGCCCACAGAGGTTAACGTCTGCGCAGAAGAACCAGGGGTATGCCTTGGTTGCAATACATGGCAACCTAAAGACTAGGATGGACCGGCGTGATTCGGCGAGCAAACAGTAGCCCTGTGATAGCGACTCGTCGTCTACCATCCATCTTGAGTCAATCGAGATACGTGAAGCGGAAAGGCGGAGAACTCCAAAAGACCATATACTTGCTATCTAGTTATGGGTGAGGATGGCCATAGGATAGTGGGGCACCAGGGGCCGGCGTATAGTTCTCATTTTACAAGGTGTGCCTTTCATTAGTTGAGGGAGGGGTCAAGTGGGACCATAGCCACTGGAATAAAAACAGACCTTAGCATCTGCATCGGCAGATATCTGAAAGCTCCCGACCGAGTTCTGTATTCCTTGATTTGCCCTGTCACAGGACTCGGACCGCACATTACAGGACATGTGCATCTAGACAAGCGATAACGGTTCGCGATACATGCGTGGGGAAGTATAGGAACATATACCACTCTAGGTAGTGTGTCCTAGACTTGGGGGCATCGATTGGACTAGGGGGCATAAACCCTGAATCCGAGAAGCGTTTAGCAGACAGCGAAAACTCTAGTTGAATCTAGAAGGCACTTGGTAGAAAACCCTAGATTAAATCTAGGTAACAAATAAATAAATGGATGTCTGAAGGCGATGGAAAATACAGGGATTGGGATCACGTTATCGTTACTAGTTGGGACACTAGTTAGGTGGTGCAGAGATATAGAAACCAGTATAACAAGGAAATAGCGAAGCGACGAAAGTATCAGAGCATATCCAGTTTATCTTAGCTTAACATATCTTGTGTTAGTCTTGTCGAATCTTGCCAACCCTATCATCATGGTGTTATCTTGTATTCAGTTAATTCATGTCGTTCTGTTTTTCCATGTTCACATGCTAGAAGTTACTGAACTTACTCAGGCTTTATGTCTGACTCTGTTTTTCTTTCGTCTTCTTTTCTTCCGTTCCCCCTCGGGTAGTAGAGGAGGGAATAGTATAGCTCAGGTTAAGTTGGAATGTCACTCTTTCCCAGCTTGAAGATTTGTCGATGTTTGCTTGGATTCTCTTTTCAGATGCTATGGCTGGTTCTTGCTACATTGGGGAATATAAATGTATTTTTATGCTTCTTTATTTTGTAAGACAGATGACACTCTGATATTGTAAAGAAATCTTTGTACAAACTATTTTATCAATAAAGCAAAGTTTTATTTTTCGCTGTTTAATTTCTGTCTGTCTTGTAATTTATCTGCATCTTTTACCCTAAATGCTCCACAGAACTTAGTGCATTCCCTTTGTGAGTGACACTAAAGGATTTGGGGTGTTACACGTGGTATCAGAGCTGAAGGTTACCGGATCAGATAAAAGATTTGAAAAATTATTTTCAAACGGTTTTAAAAGAAGCATTTTCAAGAGAAAAGATTTGTTTTAAAAAGGCATATTCCCCAAAGCCATACGCACTATCTTCTGATTCTCTGTTTGAATTCTTGTCTCCTTCTTTCTTGAGTCTCTGGGGCTCCTGGCTTTCTGGGAGGTAACCTCATCGAAGGGCAAAATAGTACCCGACTTCCATCTAGGGCTGTGGTTGTTTCACTTACGACCAGTTTTCTTTCAAGCTTATAGGGTTTTCTGTACGATGGAACCTTCTTTCGAGAGATTTGTCAACATGATTACACACGGAAGAGGATGAGGAGTTTGGCTAAGGAGCATAACCCAAGGATGAGGAATTATAAAACCTAAGACAAGAGGAAGTATCTTTACTAGGGTATAATCAGGCATATAATTAAGGACAAGGGCAAGAACGAGGAACAAGATTTTTACAAGGGCAAGTACATACTTCCACCTCTAAGCGTACCTAGGAGAAAGGTAGTAAAGTTCTGTTGGAAGAGTCTAGTTTTTCTGTTCGTACTCTTTCGGTTTTAGCGCTTCGCATTTGTTCATGTCTACTTCCATAGTTGAGTCTATGCACCTTAGTACTTGTATAGTAGAAAGATCCCACTAGAGTCTCAAATCCAATTGGTGGTTCGACCAATTTATTTTTGGTTAGTAGGGATTTGAGAGTAGCTATCGAGTTTGCTTATATCATCTCACGTAGATCGTCTAAATTCGGAGGAGATATTACTTGGGTGCTTGTCTGATATTGGTTTAGGCCTTTGGGGCTTGTACTTGAGGAATGTCGAGTTCGACTAGGATGGTTTGCGTGAAAGATGGATAGTTGTGGCAGGCGCTCTAAATAGAAAAAAAAAGAGACTAACCTTAAGAGAGGTAAAAAGTACGTAGTGACCTTTTGACCCTCATAGTTATGGCATGATGGATAAGCTAGGAGGAGAGACCTCTGATCATCCTAGTATATATACACTTGGTACCATGGTTGACATCTGTTTATTTTGGAAATGGAGGTCAGAAACTTTACAATCGTGAAGTTATATTAGATAAGGTACAGAATAGTGAAGCTCAAGAAGATGCGACTTAGAAGACTGAAGACTAGATACGCGCATCATACCCTTTTTCTTTAGGGTACATCCTTGGTTTCTTTTTGTAGGAGCTTTACGCATACTTGTTTCCCTCTTTCCAAAGTATATCCTCTAGGACGTATCATCGATCCTTAGGTAGAAGCCAATGGACGAAAACATGTATTTGAAACATGTTATGATTGATGGTTGCAAGTGGTTGCAAGTGGATGCATATACACACCATAGGCACTAGATCGGCTCAATCACCTCATGTTGCATATATATGCGTGTTTATTTTTCGTTAATGGATGTATGATGGTTATGTTATCATATGGATGTTGCATTCGGATGAATGGTTGTGCACGCATGTAGAAATAATATGTATCATTAGAGTTCTTTTGCATACATAATGGATGCACGGCACTATCATGGATTGCATTAAGGAGGTCAACTGAATCAGTAGACCGCCTGATTTTGTATTAGATAAGGACATGTACACACACTATGCATATGATCATGAAGCATTAGAAGTCTTTTTTAAGGACAATGGATGCCTGTGATTGAATGGTTGAGTAGTTGGATGATTGGATGGCAGGACACATTCTTCCTAACTTGAAGATTTCAGGGACGAAATCCTAAAAGGAGGGTAGAATGTAACACCCCGAATTTTCTGTTAACACTAAAGTTGCAAAAATAATAATAAGTGTGTAAAGGGGGGATGTATCTAATGTGCATACAAAAATAATAATAAGTATGTAAAGGGAGGATGTATCTAATGTGCATACAAAAATAATAATAAGTGTGTAAAGGGGGGATGTACCTAATGTGCATACAAAAATAATAATAAGTATGTAAAGGGAGGATGTATCTAATGTGCATACAAAAATAATAATAAGTGTGTAAAGGGGGGATGTATCTAATGTGCATACAAAAATAATAATAAGTGTGTAAAGGGGGGATGTATCTAATGTGCATATAAAAATAATAATAAGTGTGTAAAGGGGGGATGTATCTAATGTGCATACAAAAATAATAATAAGTGTGAAAAGGGGGGATGTATCTAATGTGTACGTATTTATATGGATTGACAAATAATAGTAAATGTACATTAAGAAAGAAATGGTGAACATAATTGGTTTCTCTTTAGAACGAACGGCTAGAATTAATCTTGGCTTCATCGACGGCTCTCATTTACTTGCAACTCTATATAAACAGCCCCTAGCCTCATTCTCTTTACACCATTCTTCTCTAACCTTATGATGCATAAATTCTCGGTGGACATGGCTTCTTCTCCTCCTTTAAAATAAATAAATAAAATAAAATATAAATTTAAGACGAGGAAATGCTGCTCAAATCTTTCAAGAGAAGATTCAAAACAAGCTAGGATTCAAGTGAAGATTCAAACGACTTCAACGACTGTTTTTCTACGAATCTAATCTCTGTAAGTTGGTTACTTTTTAGATCTGAACGTCTTTTTCTATTTGTGACATGAAATTAATGGATATAAGAAATATGCCTTATCATTTCATTGAATCTGTGCTTGTACATACCTTTGGATCTGATTCTTGATTTTGGCCTAGAACATATTGTGACTAAATTTCCAATGCCTAAGACTATGACTATGAAACTATGGACGTTGAAAACATATGCCTTTGACTATGAACATAAGCCTTTGAACATAAACCAATGCCTATGACTATGACAAAGACAATTGTGGATAATTACCTATGATTCTTGAACATGATATTATTGCCTAGGATTATGACTGTGATATTGGATTTAAACCTGATTATCGATTCAATCTATTCTTAATTATCCTTAGATCTTGATTATGGGAATTTGTCTATTAAGTTAGATGTATCCATATACATGAACCTATGTTATTTATTCAACCCTTTCCATGTCATAATATTATCAGATCTATAGGCCTTCGATGCTTAAAATCAATTGATTCAGTGTAATTTGTTAGATCTGAAATTAGTAAATTATCATCCTATGCCAGTTATTATATTTATCTTTTCATGGCATTTTGGTTCATTCCCTTTTTTTCCACGAACCTAGATTTATCTATAATCTAGGATGAATCACGATTATACGAACGATGGGAATACGATTTGGGTATAACATGAAATTCATATTAATTGGCATAATTTGGAATGTGTATTATGACATGCCTATTAAAACGCAAGTTGGGAAATTTGACATAAATGATGGAATATGACATATTAAATTTAGTAATTTCAAGTAAGCTAAATTTTAGGCATAAAACTGTAAACTAGAATAATAATTCTAGTTTTTCCATAAACTATGAATTAGGTTGTTAAATCAGAATTGGCTAAATTAAAGTTAATTTGGCATAATAAGTATATTAGCACAATTTTGAATTTAGTCATAATTGTGAGTAATTGTCATGTTTAGAATAATAATGGTTAGTGACACTTAATCTGGTATAATTTACATACCAAAAAAATATAAATATGATAAATAGGAAAAAGGGGCCATAATATTAAATGTGACAATGTACATTAAAAGAGTAATAATGGAATAAGTAAATTAGGAGTAATTTACTTATAGAATTTGTCACAAACGATAAATTGTTCATAGACTAAGTTTTGGCCATAAATTATAAACTAGAATATTAAATCTAGTTTTGACATTGAAATAAGAATATTAGACCTAAGTTGGCCTAAAACTGCAAGTTGGGTTAAATAATAGGTAAGTCAAGACTTGGGCCTAGAATATAAGTATACTAATGGGCATGGCAAATGAATATAGTATAGGCCAAATTTATTTAAAAAAAGAAAATGGACTTTGAGGATAAATTGTTAACAATTTATTTATTGACAAAAGAAAGGTTTATTAATGACATCTCTTTTAATAAATACACCAGAAAGTTCTAGGGTGACAGAGAGGATAGTGTCTAGGCTTGGGTTTGGAAAATACAAGTTTCCTGCTCTCCCTGGCTATCCCTAACTGATCCGACGGACGGGATGGTTACTTTCAAAACCGGATTTGGAAATTAATCAAAACCCTTTTGAACTTAGAAAACACGAATACACCTAACCCGAGGTTAGACTGAGTTGCGATGTAAACCTGCCTGGAACCAACCGACACATCCAGTAATCGCAACAATATCTGTCTAATGTGAGTGGTAGAGGCTTTAATTTATTCAATTAAAGCTAGAACATGAATGGTAGGGTTAAGTTAACTAAAACACTTAACCAATTCAACATGATAACTAAACCGATGGGTGGGGTTAGGTTCATACAGACACTCAACACAGTTAAGCTAGAATGGGAGGGTTAAGTCTATAGGAACACTTAACCAACTTAACACAGTTAAGCTAGAATGGGAGGGTTAAGTCCATAGGAACACTTAACCAAATTTAACATGTTAACTAGACTAGAGGTTGGGGTTAAGTAAAGTTAATACACTTAGCCAATTTAACATGTTAACTAGACTAGAGGTTGGGGTTATGTAAATTTAATACACTTAGCCAATTTGATGTGTTAGCTGAACTAGACCGTAGGGTTAAGTAAACTTGAACACTTAACCATCAAAGTGTGATAAATGAATAAGGTTAAGTTTAAAACATGAAGGGATAATACTTAACCATTAATATCATGTTAGTTAAAACATATGGGCAAGGTTAAGTTAAAAAGGAACACTTAACCAATACAAGATGAATGGGTAGGGTTAAGTAATAAGAATTACTTAACCAATATAACTTGGTTTGTGGTGGGGTTAAGTCAACATGAATTCCTGATAACACTTAACCAGTTTAACAGGATAAATAAAGAGGGTTAAGTTAGCTTGACTAATGACACTGAACCAATCCAACTTGACGAAAAAGAGAACTAAGTAGTAATTCTTAGTATAACACGAGAAGGAGCGAACGTCCATCTAATTTTAAAAAGAAGGCTCCAACGAATTGGGTTACGAAGCCCGAGGCTTCAAGGGGACGTGAGGGTACTCTTGGTATCCCTCTGTGAGGCTGCAGATGATCCGCCTGGGCCCACAGAAGTTAAGGTCTGCGCAGAAGAACTAGGGGTATGCCTTGGTTGCAATACATGGCAACCTAAAGACTAGGATGGACCGGCGTGATTCGGCGAGCAAACGGTAGCCCTGTGATAGCGACTCGTCGTCTACCATCCATCTTGAGTCAATCGAGATACGTGAAGCGGAAAGGCGGAGAACTCCAAAAGACCATATACTTGCTATCTAGTTATGGGTGAGGATGGCCATAGGATAGTGGGGCACCAGGGGCCGGCGTATAGTTCTCATTTTACAAGGTGTGCCTTTCATTAGTTGAGGGAGGGGTCAAGTGGGACCATAGCCACTGGAATAAAAACAAACCTTAGCATCTGCATCGGCAGATATCTGAAAGCTCCCGACCGAGTTCTGTATTCCTTGATTTGCCCTGTCACAGGACTCGGACCACACATTACAGGACATGTGCATCTAGACAAGCGATAACGGTTCGCGATACATGCGTGGGGAAGTATAGGAACATATACCACTCTAGGTAGTGTGTCCTAGACTTGGGGGCATCGATTGGACTAGGGGGCATAAACCCTGAATCCGAGAAGCGTTTAGCAGACAGCGAAAACTCTAGTTGAATCTAGAAGGCACTTGGTAGAAAACCCTAGATTAAATCTAGGTAACAAATAAATAAATGGATGCCTGAAGGCGATGGAAAATACAGGGATTGGGATCACGTTATCGTTACTAGTTGGGACACTAGTTAGGTGGTGCAGAGATATAGAAACCAGTATAACAAGGAAATAGCGAAGCGGCGAAAGTATCAGAGCATATCCAGTTTATCTTAGCTTAGCATATCTTGTGTTAGTCTTGTCGAATCTTGCCAACCCTATCATCATGGTGTTATCTTGTATTCAGTTAATTCATGTCGTTCTGTTTTTCCATGTTCACATGCTAGAAGTTACTGAACTTACTCAGGCTTTATATCTGACTCTGTTTTTCTTTCGTCTTCTTTTCTTCCGTTCCCCCCCCAGGTAGTAGAGGAGGGAATAGTATAGCTTAGGTTAAGTTGGAATGTCACTCTTTCCCAGCTTGAAGATTTGTCGATGTTTGCTTGGATTCTCTTTTCAGATGCTATGGCTGGTTCTTGCTACATTGGGGAATATAAATGTATTTTTATGCTTCTTTATTTTGTAAGACAGATGACACTCTGATATTGTAAAGAAATCTTTGTACAAACTATTTTATCAATAAAGCAAAGTTTTATTTTCCGCTGTTTAATTTCTGTCTGTCTTGTAATTTATCTGCATCTTTTACCCTAAATGCTCCACAAAACTTAGTGCATTCCCTTTGTGAGTGACACTAAAGGATGTGGGGTGTTACAGTATCCATACAAGCCGTTACGGACAAAAATAAAGATACCGTTGTGTTCAACAATGTGCCACGGTCCTAAAAATATAGTAATATAGGTCTGTTAACTTAGTCTGTGAAACCCGAAAAGTTGATATAGGTGTAAAATTCTCCAAAATAAAAAGTGTTTAGTTTCTAGAATAAAAATTACAGAAAAATTCTAAAAATTAAATTATACCTACGTCTAAAAGGATTTGTCCAAATTCAGAACCAATATTTAATTATAATTGAATAACCGTTATGGCCTATAAGCGATTATTTGAAAATTTGATTTGATCATAAATCAAAATTTACATGACTAAATCCTAATTTTTCTCTTCCAGTAGAAATATATAGCTTAACAGATTTCAACGTTTCATGTTTCACATAAATCCGACTTAAAATGAATTCTGTATTTTCAGTTGAAATTCGAATCGCCAAATAGCGAACTGTCGCGCCATTTGGAGCTTGATTTTAATTATAATCTAATTATACATTCAAACTGTCGTTCAAATAATATATTCGACATTCTAATTCAATTCTAAGCTGAATTAAATACTTTGAATCGCCCAGTTCACATTATATTGTCAATTCACTATTTTTGATTATTTCAGAAATTAAATATATTATTTAATTATTATATTGATTAAATATTCAATATAATTTAATTAAACGATCATTTAATTCTCTAAATCACTATATAAATAATTAAATAAATTATTTATTATACCGTGAAAAATACGGGACATTACACATATTTTAACAGAAATTCCAAGCTTTCAAAATCAACTAGAAAGTATACCCATATACCAAAACTGTGACATATGTCTATACAAATTTACCTCACTATAGCACTCAGAGTAGAGTAACAAATAGCGGAAATCCAAATACTATATAATAAGAGAGATAGTATGTCAGCCTCCTGCTCGCCTCCGAACTGCTACATCATCTTTATTAAGCTGCCACCTGCCACCTAGTCTGCCCATCCAAAATTGGATGAAAAATCCAAGGTAATAAGAGGGAAACATAAAACCTTGAGTCAGTCAACAGTCTTAGTGAGCGATAAAACAACTAACTAACTTCATCAATAAAGTAGATGAGAATGGGTAAATAGACCAGCTAATTACCCACAACATCAAAGAAGAATACAACTCTCATCTTCCCCACGTCAGACAGTGATAGCCTTTACAATCCATACAACCATAGGAACAACAATTCATCCATAGTAATCAAAACGACCATTCAATCATGGCAAATAGAAGTAACCAATCAATAACACTTATAACATCCAGATTATAGATCTCACGTCAATACGCCATAGATTGCATACTGCAACACTAGAGAAGTAATGCAGGAGGTGCCAAAAAATGTTGATATAGGCCAAAAATGATATGTGGCAACACTTTCTCGGGGTTGCCTTTTGTCGCATTGCCTTAGCGTCAATGGCAACATCTTTGCGACCCTAAGGCAACATCGGTACAGGTGTTGCCACGGGTACCACTACAACAAAAAAAATACTCTTTCACAACTACCAAAAATAGTTGTAATATGTCTGTTACAGCTGGCAATCGTAATAAAGTCAACATTTTTTGCAATTGTTCCTAGCAGTTGTTAAATTTTGTTTTACAACTATTAAAAGTAATTATACCTCAATTGCTATTAATCAAAATTTTCTTAATATTATAATAAATTTTATTATAACACAGTATTTTATTCAAATAAATATTTTATTCAAATAAATATTTTATTCAAATAAATATTTTATTCAAATAAATATTTTATTTCAATATTGGTATAAAATTTTTGACTCCACTATTGTACATTCATTGGTATATTACACAATCATTCATATTTACATACATTCCTCGCTACATTGTCACTCGATTCACTCATATACAGACTCATACATACAACCATAAGTAAGAAAAAAAATGAAAATGATTATATAAACTACATTGTGGATGCTACTCCGTGGCTTGGACGATATCCTACATTTAATAGTGATGTTCATCATGCATAAGGATTATTGTGGTCGGAAGAATCAGAAGAGAAGTCGACCTGAAGGCATATACGCCTGGAAAACCATTCTCAGTATATCTATCCCTCAACGTCATCATAAGAAAACAGTGAAGAAATATGTTAAAGCTTTAGTCATTTTTCCACATCATCCTAATATGTATATCATCCAGATAGATAAAACTGAATGGTTGTGCATATAATGGTGATTATTTAGAAAATATATGTTACTTGGCTTGTCATAAGTACGTTGAAAGAATGGGATCAATGTAAATGTAGGTAAACAAATCCCCTACTGTATAAATTCTGCCAAAATTCGTCAAATGGTAAATATGATCAAAGTCTGTGTTTCGCTTATTAACTGCTTCTAAATGAGCAGCGAGATGACAGTTCATGACAGTTCACGAAGCCAAAAGTCATCACAAGTATATTTTAGCATTAGATAGAAAAGTTATTAACTACTGTAGAAACTTACATCTAGTACTGGATTGCATCAATAGAAATTATAGTGTTATGTAAAGAAGAGCTGGTTGTCCATTCTCATCCATCAGGTTAAGAGCCACATTTGTAATTAGAAGACCTGCGTAATATCATTGGTTCCAGAATATGTAGCTTACTAACCTTACGCATGCAAGTAACAAGATTATACATTATTTAATTCAGTTCGTATATAAGGTCAGTTAAAAGGGTATCCTATTTCCTGAAAATAAATTGGTAACATTATCCATGCATAATTTTACTCATAAAGCACAGGGTTCTCATGAGTCAGGACTACTGGTGTGTTATGAAAATACAATGGATACCATTCTAAAATCCCAAGAACCTTAAACATACGTGAGCTAACATTTGCTCTTTTATGTATCCAGGAAAGTGGTTTCTTGCTGCGAATTCCGATGCAGCTTGAACTGTATCTCTTTGTTTTTATCAATATAAATGTCATGAATAACACAAATGTCTATGAGTGACAAACAGTTACTGGATTGTAAGTACAAAAGAGATTTAATGGAAAGAGACTCACAAAATTTCTTGTACGGCTAGTCCTATGAACAACAAGATTTGTCATATTTCCAATGATATAAGCAGTCAACCCGAGATTGAACAACATGTAGCAAATGTCGAACAACATGTAGCAAATGTCAAACAACATCTATCGATAAGCAAGTAATTGAAGCATCCCGCACAATGTACTGCGAAAAGAGTTACCTGTATCATAAGGTAGATATATATGTAAAGCAGGAGTCATGCACTGTATGATATAAAAATGATGAAACAAGCATACAAAGATGTGAGCTAGTTAAGTATCATTAACATTTTACCTGTGATTTGTGACACCCTTTTCAGCTTTTGTTGAAGAATTGGCTAGAGACTCGGCTAGAATTCATTGTAGTTTAAGAATGAGTTAATATCATTAACATATACAGTGGAGATGATCTATTTCTAAGAAGTACAGGATGCAAGAGAGACTAAACAACGCAGTATTAATATCTGGATGGCACAGAATGAGTTACTTTATTGGCAAAAATTTCATGTCCGAAGAACTGGAGAAACATATTAGACTTTTGCACCAGAAAGTCGGCAATGCTAATGTCACAGGAAGACACATGGTGTTTGGAAACGGAATAACTCAACTTCTTAATGGAGTCACTATCTCTTTGTCGCCAAATCTTACGGCTCACCCAGATGATCCAATAAAGAATGTTGTTGCTGTTGCTCCTTACTATCCTGTAAGTCGCTAATGAGTTAATTGATTTATATCTGTGTTAAACATGATTTAATTTCAAAAGTATATTAATGACTTTTGTTTACATATAAACACACAGGTGTTCAAGAGCCAAACCACATATTTTAACCATACAGGATATCGATGGAAGGGAAATGCATTAGACATGTAAATACAACTATTCCGCAAGATTTCATTGAGATTGTGACTTCACCAAATAACCCCGATGGTTACCTTCACAAGCCAGTAATCCCAGGTTCTATTGTTGTATACGATCAAGCAACATATTGGTCTCATTATGCGCCAATAGTAGAAGAATCAAATGAAGATATCATGACGTTTACCCTTTCCAATTGCACAGGACACGCCGACAGTAGATTTGGGTATGTTTTGCTTACATCTGTACACATACTATAGATTATTCTTATGCATTAGATACAAAGATTTGTCATGATTTTTATTTTACTGGGCTATTATAAAGGATGAAGATGTTTACAAGAAATTAACAACTTACATAGCAACAAACAGCGAGGGCATTTCGTGTGAAACACAATTCAGAACTCTAAAAATTGTAAAGGACGTTCTGTAATAGAAGGAACTTCATCATGAGGATTTCAATGAATTTGGCTATAAAGTTTAAGAGAATAAAGACATATTCAACAAACAATTAGTTTCAGATTCAATGGTCTCTCCCTTAACAAATGGTAGTATCCAAAAGAAACAAAGACAGATGACATATGACCAATAAGATCGAGATTTTGAAAAACGTTTGATTGCCAGATAAATAAACAAGTAAATAAAATCTGTAAATACCTCAACTTTGTTAAGCAAAGAAGTAGCAGTTTTGATCCGACCTTCTTCCCAACCATTGATAATTGATTCCTGTCTCCTGAATCTGCTATCGATTTTAGACAATTCTTCAGCCTGCCATGCTGATATTTTCGAACACACAAAACAAGAGAGAGGATGTAAAGTGAAATCACGTCACCCAAACCAGTTTCGTTCCTAAAATTGTGAGTGCCCTAGCTTGAATCGAGCTTCAATCCATACGATGGAATCGTGATTTCCATTTTCTAATTTTTTTATACGGGGAATCGATTTTAGGCTAGAAGGGAAAAAAGAACAGAGAAATATTTCGTTGATTTGAGAAGAGGAAGAAAATTGAAGGCGACAGCTTGAATGTTTAGCGGGAAAATGAAAATTTAGGGGCAAAGTAGCTAAGCCGGTGAAGAAAATCAAATTGATGCAGATGGATAATGTAGACCGTTGGATCGTTTTCATGTGGATTGATAATTTTTTTAATTTGAACATATCTATAGCTACTGCAACGTAATTTGATATCTATGCTAACACATTAAAGCGTGCATTGCAATAGAAAAAAATTAACATAGCTGTGGCAACATTTTAGTTGGCAACACTTTGGATTTTCGTTGTAGCAGGCCATCTATGGCATAGTGCGTAAACCATCCTAATCGAATTCAACATCCCTTAAGTAAGCCCCAAAGGCCTAAACCAATATCAGATAAGCACCAAAGAAATATCTCCTTCGACGTTGGACGATCTACATGAGATGGTACAAACAAAGAAACCAATCATCTATGACAGACTCTAGCTATCAGTGCCAACCCTGCTTCGAAAACATCGTTAATCGTATGACGACCCATCATGACTGCAGTATGTCAAGAGCTACTGGTAACTCCAGTTCTAGCAAAAACTCCATACGCCATCATGACTCGTATGTTTGTCTTCTCAAATCTCGACAACTAGGCCCTTCACGAATGCCCAAGGTACGAGGCCCTTCACGACTGCTCAAAGTACCCCTGCTTTGAGTCTGCTAGAACTTATGATAAGGATAATCTCTCGGCCTTTGCATCTCTAGCCACCAACTCCGATGACCATTCATTAACTCAATTCCCCCTTGAGTACCCATTATCTACGAACTCAAATCACCCTTGAGTCATCTTCTCATTCGTTGCTTTACACCGATCAACGAATTCATCACATCACTTAGAATGCATATCTCAAAGTCACAACATCACTAAACCAAACATAATTCATATAAGGCTTAGAACAACCCAAAGCATTAAACCATGACTTTGGAAACAAACCATGGCTTTTAAACGATCAACCACAGCGTTTAAAAACGCTGCTAAAAACCCATCAATATACTGGCTGACCGACCAGGAACCGACCGACCCACCCAATCCTTTCCCTTGCAACATGACCGACCGACCCTGTATCAATCTTATGGCCAACCGACCCTCTCAAGACCGACCCAAACTCGACCGACCCCATACTTCCATCAGTAGCGCAACCGACCCGACCAGAATAGGCAAGACCGACCGACCCAACCCCGGCTGACCCAACTACCAGATCTCTTCATTACTCTGGCCGACCGCTTCCTTGATCACGACTGACCCGCCTCCTCCTTTTAGGAATGACCCGACCCAATCAAGATAGACCCGACCCAACTCCTATACTACGGCTTGTACTAACCTTGTACTTCGTGACCGACCAGAAGTACGACCGACCAGGACGAGGCCGACCCATTTCCTGCGCATTTCAATCTAACTCTGATTTTGACCAAAACTTCGCCAAACGACAAATTCGACAAAATCAACCCGTGCAACTCATTAAACATGACCACAAACATGATATGAAATCACTAGCAACATGAAAACGATGATTTTCATCACAAGTTATATAAATTTCACCAAAACCATGATAAATGAATCATATGAACAGATTTATGGATCTAACTTGCATAAACATATAAAATAGCATAAAAATTACCAGTTTAAACTTGCTAAATTAGGTCCTTGGGTGATTCATATGAAAATGGACTTACCATGATGTTGATCTATGAGAAAACACATGAATTTGATGAAAAACATGATCAAACATTCATATACTTGACTGAATTCATGTGAAAGATGCATATCACTCACTATTTCTCCAAAACAACAAAAAATACTTAGATCTAGATCCGGACAGTGAAGAATTTGATCCAAACTCTTCAATTCGATGAACTCTTCCTTGAAATGGTGTAGATTTAGCTTCAAACAATGTAAACTTTCGATTCTCTAACGTAGATCTCGAATTTTAATGGTGGAAAGGTGTAGGAGAATGGAGGAATGGAGGATCACTAGCCCCTCCAATTGAGAGAATGAGAAAGGTAAACTCTTCCCCATGTCTCTTACCCTCTATTTATAGCCTCTCACCAACCCACTAATGGGCCTCCTCGAATCAGCCCATTATGGCTTTATAAACCTGAACAACCAACTATAAAACTTTAAAATAACGATTCCTCCTAATCCACTGAGCCAAATCTTTAATGTGATCGCTCTACGGAAAGGGAAACACCATTTCCTTTCTAATGGCACAGGTCTCAACACCTGATTCGATCCGAGTCAAAAGTTATGCTCTATACAAGACTGATAAGGGCAAAATGGTCACAAATAAAATTGATAAAAATTATGGACATGTTTCACATCCCCATAAACAACATATCAAAATATGATAATGATCCAACCCTCGGGGAATAAAATAAAAATATTTTACGATCTTTCAATACGTAAAATGCGGACTGTTACAGACATAAGCTTTGGATAATTCCTTTTCCTAGCTATTTCCACTTTTTATTTACAAATTTCTATTAAATTGGCACATCTTAACAGCAAACATTTCCCAAAATATTCTTATTGACAACTTCACCTTGGAAGACACCAATCGTATGGCCTATATTTTGATCAGACAGACTAGAATGAATTAATTGACCAATTTATTATTTGGTTTCACTAACAAGTAACAATCTCTATTTCACGAAATGAAATCTCCTGTACCCAATTTTCCCTGTCCCCCTATACTCAACCAATAAGGACCTCCTGAATTCCACTTTTTTGTTATTAAGCCCTCGGACTTAATTGCAAAAAGGTGAAAATCAGGGATTTTGATTGGTTGGGTACAGAGGGGACATGAGAATTGGGTATAGGTGATTTGCTCTCCTATTTAACTGTGGCTGTTGTTTTGTTTTTTAAGGGAAGAGAGATCTCATTCTCTGCTGATAACATGTGTAAAATTCCAATCCTAGTGTTCTATAATTTTCAAGGAAAAATGTCAAAAGGTCCAAACAGGAAAAGTTCAAAAATGCTTCTATTTTAAAATACTATAAAATCAGATATTATAGTTGTTTGTTACACATCTTCATCTAAAGACTGCGAAGTAATTGTTGGCTAATAGGAGAAGCAGTTCACCAAAATAACCATCTCATTTTATAATCAAATATTTCATGTAAATATACTTATACTTTTTCATTTAACAATGTAACAAAGACATCTCAAAAGTATTTTATCATCTTCACCGAAAAAGGAAAAAAGGAGAACAATTCAATAATCATACCAATAGGATTTAAAACTATTCAATTTGGCTACAGTAGCAGCCTTAACAACAGTGTTTTTCTCAATGGCAACTGCTTATCCAGTGGTGGCACGAGTAGACGAGACAGGGGCAACGCGTGTAGAGGAGGCAGTGGCGGCACGCGGCGGCGCGGTTGAAGGCAGGGACGGCGCAGTTAGATTTTGTTTTTTTTTAATCTGAAACGATGGAATGTAGAAAAAGGGAAGATCAGTTTGTTTTAGAGGAAGGAACGGTGCGGTTGTTTCACGTGGACGGTAATTTCATAGCCCACTTAAAAAAATTCCAACCCGTAAGAAATAAGTAGAAAATTTCCTATACAGTCCCTACATCTTTTTTGTAGTGGTAATTCCCAAAATTTTGAAATCTTTCAATCACTTCAATTTGTATCGGCTTCCAATAGGCAATGGAAGCTGTCGGAAATAAGCTGATAGGTGGTTAGCAACGTCGGAATGCTCCGGCGCAATATGCAACTATTCATGTAAGGTGGAGTGTCAATGTATTCTCTGAGATGGACATTTTCTTCATCATTCAGAATATATCCACCGCTGCGATTGTTGCTCCTCAGAGACTATTATATGCTCTTCTGTTATTTTATCGTTATATATATATATATATATATATATGTGTGTGTGTGTGTGTGTGTGTGTATGAAGAAAGAAAAAGAAGAGCAATTTCGTGATTTCCAAAAGCACAACAACAAGCTATAGTACTGTAATATAATTGATTTTTGTAAAGATGGCAATATCAATGGTGTGGATTGCAATTCACCGGCTGCGGAATGCAATCCACAACTCGTGATTTAGTCAGCTTTATAAAAGTTGGAGCAACTCGTTTTCCTAATTGGGGAAGAGCGGATGTATTTACTTGATGTTTTGTGCTTCCAAATGGTTGGGAATGAAGGACTCCTTTGGTATGTCATGAGAATGTTGCTGACTGGAGGTTTCATCAAGTCTCATTCAACATGTACGGTGATCGGTTCACATTTGGATGGCTTGCTCAAGGATACTTCTTAAGTTAGTTAAAAGAACCACACACAATTCTTTACAAGTTAAAACTTCAGTACAATATTCTATAACATGTACGATGCGTTAAAGCATGACACATTTACAAGCTTGAGAACATCCCTTAAAGAACACCCATTTCTCATGTATTATATACATACATACATGGGTATATAGACGCGCGCACACACAATCCCATGTGATCCACATAACAAAGAAATGCTTGTGTTTATCTTGTGGAGCCATTTTTCAATTGATAATAACTATCAAAGCAGAATAATTTGAACCTAGTCTGAAAAACTCGGAGTATTTCAAATCATTTGTGGACACAGTCAAAGTAAGAGAAAATATTTAAAATAATTTCAACATTTGATATAGTTAATTTGTACAAGAAACTTGAACCACCGAAGCCGGGGTAGACAACAAAAAAAGAAGAAGGAAAGCACCATAATATGGGGATATAAGTCTACAGTACGCACCGAGTGACAAAAACCACGTATGTGTACATCATGGGGACCGTAGCAAACATCGCTTGTGGATAAAAGAGGTGCGTTAGGATATGGGCATACTACTACATTACATTACATCATATAGAGCTGCAGATAGAGAGAGAAATTGATAAGCCCAGAAGATCGAGCGGTAGATTGAGCTCAAATATCGGGAAGAAGACGGTGTGTGTGGCTGGAGCGTCAGGCTTCGTCGCTTCGTGGCTCGTTAAGCTTCTGCTCGATCGAGGTTATACTGTCAAAGCAACTGTTCGGGACCCTGGTATTTTCTTTTCTTTCACAAGATAAGCACATGAGAAATTTATGGATCACACTATGCAATTATAGATCAAAAGCGGGGTGGATTGTGAAATTATCTCCGTGGTAATATTTTTCTCCCAATAAAATAAAAAAATGGAATAGAAACAATACATTTATTTGCTACTGATTTATATTAGCATATAAATATTAGCATAAGGAACGCTTCGGACTGGCGCCATAAGTAAGAGTGCCACTGGGAACTCCAAAGCTCCATATCAAGAGCGAGAGCATAGGGTGAGCCCTCCAAGGAAGACGAGAGGGAAAGGCATGAAAGTCCAAACAAATGCTCCAGAATCACCGCTCTAGCCAACTCTTCATGCTTCTGCTCCACCTGGTCCCAGGACCTAGTTGGAAAAAGAAAACAACCAGCTCCAAACATATCTTTACCATTCACCTATTATCCAGAACCTGCATAACTAGCAAACGACATAAGATCTTTGGGGGGGGTGAGAGATAGTGTGAGAAAGTGATATAAACAGCAGTAAACAAGATAGCAAAAAATCAACCAATCCTTGCCTTGGGAGTGGCCGATACCAAGAAAACATCAAAGGTAACAGCCAAGCTCCCGGACCTGGGGCTTAAAACACCCCGGAAAGGCCTACCTCGAAACACAAGGAAAACATCGTTCCTTACTCTCCGGATAATGGTAGGGGGATCCATAATCTATTCGTCAAATACTGCATTATTTCTCGCACACCAGATGTGCCAACAAACAAAACAAGGAATTAGACACAACATGATCAAGCGGAACGATTTACCTGAGATACCTGACCACCAGAATCTCAGAAGATCTTCAAGAGTGGTGGCACTACTTCGACAACCCACCAGGTTCCCAAAGTAATTCCAAACAGACCTGGCACAAGAACAGGTAAAAAGCAAATGAAAGGAGGATTCTGGACAATCAGAACTACAACACCTACAGCGTGACACAAACGAGATGCTGATTCTTTGAAGGTTCTCATTTATCGGTAACCTATCATGCAAGATTTTCCACATAGATAAAGAAACCTTAGGGGGAAGTCGGGCATTCCAAATGGTAGAGAAAAGATGGAGACGTGGACCTCGTATTCTCACCGAATTCCACGCCGCCTTAAGCGCGAATGGACTATCGTCCCACTCTGTTCCACCACCATGGGCATCCGACAAGGTCTTCACGGATTGCATCCGTTTCCATGTCTCACTAGCATAGGTCGAGACACCGGTGAAATTCACATTCGACAGCCTACGATACTTTGCGTGTAGGAACGTGGCCCATAAGGAGTCGTTCACTCCAAACCGCCCCCACAGCTTGCACGCATAAGCCGTGCAGAAGTCCTTAGGGTTACAGAGGCCGAGACCTCCCTCACTTTTGGGACGACAAATGGAGTTCCAAGAAATCCAATGGTGACGAGACGCGTTGTCCTTGGTTCTCCAGAAAAAGGAAGAAGCCAAAGAATGGTAAGAGTGAAAGAAGGAAACAGTGGGAGTCATGGCAGCAAAGATGTGAGATCCCATAGAGTCAAGGACGGACTTGATCAGAACCAGTCTGCCAGCCTGAGAGAGAAGGGTAGCATTCCATCGAATGATTTTCCCCCTTTCTCTATCAGTGGTGGGATCAAAGATGGCGTTGAGCTTCCTTCCTAATACAATACCTAGGTAAGGAAGTGGAAGCGAGACCGCCTTGAAACCAGTAGATGTCTCAATCCAGAACGATCTCACTTCCGAATGGTCTTTAGCCAGCACGAAGCAGCTTTTAGATATATTAACGAGTTGCCCCGAACATCTCTCATACTGCCGAATAAGCCACAACAGGCTATGAATAGAACGACGACTACCATTAATAAAAATGATGTCGTCAACGAATGACAAAGAAGAGATAAAAGGACAACCCCTAGGTATGCCAAACCAATGAATCTGCCCTGCTATTGTTAGAGAGTGCAGACCTCTAATGAGAGCCTCAACAGTAATGACGAAAAGAGTAAGCGATAGGGGCCTCCCTGACGAAGCCCCCTTTGGGACCTGAAGTAACCGGTGGCTGATCCGTTAATGAGAAAAGAAAACCAGCAGTTAGAGATAAGCCTCCAAACAACATCGATAAGGGGTTCCGGAAATCTGAAAGCTCTTAGAACCTTGAGGATGAAGAACCAAGACATGCACTCATAAGCCTTAGCCATATCCAGCTTAACAACTACGTTAGAGCCTCGGACCTTCTTATCGATCTGAGAAACCCGCTCCTGGGATAACAGGACGTTATCAGAAATCAAATGCTCTTTAACAAACCCAGCCTGCAAGGAAGAAATAATGCACTCGAGAAACGGTGCTAACTGAGAGGTTAGAACCTTAGAGATTCCCTTGTTAGAGAAATTACATAAGCTGATCGGTCGGAAGTCCGCACAAGTGCTAGGATGGTCGCACTTAGGGATTAGGACCAAATTGGTAGAGGTCCAACCCGTAGGGAGATCTCCACCAGAAAAAAAAGACTGAATAGCAAGACAAAAGTCTGCCTGGATAACCGGCCAAACAATCCTGTAAAAAAAACCCGTTGAAACCATTCGGTCCACACGCACTATCCTTACTAAAAGCAAATACGCAAGCATGTATTTCTTTCGAGGAAGGCGGTCCGACAAGGTCGAAACTATCTGAAGGGAGTACCAAAAGAGAAATGAAAGCGAGGAGGGCCTGGTCAGGATCAGACATAGATGGAGAACCAAGGAAGGACTGAAAGTGAGATAGAATAGTATCTTTGACTTCTTCCGGGGTTGAAGTCATAGATAGATCAAGACGTTGAATCTGGAGAATCGTAATCGTAAGAAGGCTATTCTTCTTAGGAATAGAAGAGTGAAAAAACTTGGAGTTCGTATCCCCTTCAACTATCCATTCGATTCTCGCCTTCTGGCGAAGATGGTCATGTTCAATGCAAAGCTCTGAAGAGAAGGAAAGTTAGGCTAACTCCCATGCCTCCTTATTAGCAGCAGTGGGATCCTCATCAAAGGACGCCTCTACTAGAACAAGAGATTCTTCGGTCGCCCGAACGCGGTCAAAGATATTCTTGAAAACAAGAACATTCCACGTCTTTAGGCAAGACTTGAGATGCTTCAGCTTTCGAGAAAACACCACACACGGGGGCCACTCACTGGAGAGGTCCAAGAGTCCTCGACGACATTATGTAAAGTATGGTGAGATCTCCACATGCTCTGAAACCTAAAGGAGGAAGGGCCAAAGAGAGATAGGGGAACAAAGAAGAAGCATAGGCGCATGGTCGGAGAAAGTGCGATGCAAATGAGAGATAGAAGAAAGAGAAGGGAAGGTCGAATCATCCTTCAGAAGCGAAAACTTTGTTAAGATGAGACAAAATACGGTTTGGTCCGTCTTGATTGTTACACCAAGTAAAGGCCGAACCAACAAAGGACACTTCGGAGAGCCCCGAGCCGATGATGAAGTCTTTGAAATCCGCAACCGCCAAGCGGTTAATGACATTGCCTCGTTTTTCTGCTTGGCTGGCGACAACATTGAAGTCTCCACCTAGAACGGATGCAGTAAAACCCAATCCGGATAGGGGGAGGATATCAGACCAGAGAGTCTGACGCTCAATCCTGTCGCACTTAGTGTACACTGCCGAAAACATAAAAGAAGAGGACAACAAGAGAAAAGAACAAGCCATCGAAAGCAATTGATCAAAATCGAAAACAGGCTGAACGACAATGCCTTTGGACCAAATGGTCCAAATCTTGTCAGACACATTGGTTAAGGCACCACCAAAGCCAAGAGATTGATGTCTTTTAAGTTAAAGTAGTGTTTGGTTAATACTGTGTTTTGCATTTTGAGTTTTTAAAATTAACTGCAAAAAATAAGAAGAGTTGATGGATGATGAAAGAAATGAAAGAATGGCGGATGAAACGATGGAGGGGACGGAGGAATGACGAACATACGAGTTGTCTTCATCCTTCCATTATCTCCGAAACAAGGAAAATAAATGAAGATTGTTTCCTATTTTGTGTGCTAACTTTGTTTTCTAAAACGGTCGATTTTCATAATATACATGTGTTGTTTCTATTTTTATATGGCTAAACCCAAAAACTAAAAACGTCAAACGTCAAATCAAATGCTACCTAAGATTTATTTTTTCAAAATTCCCTCGGAAAATTACATGCTTGGGTTACATGCAAAAACCAAACCACTTTTAGTATACGATTTTATCATCTAAAGTTAAGTCAAAAACATGTTTTCAAGTTAGCACTTTCCTTTTGATTGTTTACAAACACATGAAGGATAATTCTCTATCATTTCTACAAGTTTTCAAACAACCTGATGTTTCTTTCCTTCCATAATTCTTGAAGCACTACTTTCAACATTAGAAGCACAACTGTTAACAAATAACTTTGAGAACAATAAAATAGTAAATTGTTCTAATTGGTAGTAGGTACCCTCTACATTATGTTGTTTCCTTAACAAATTTGTTTTGAATAGTTTGTTTTAAGTTAGCTGGCTCTTTATCCAACAAATGAAGTATGTTTAACAGTCAATTAGGAATTCTAAAAGTGAATTGGATGGTTAAGATTTAATAAACAGGGAGTGATGCCAATGCGTTGACATAGATAATTCCATTCCCTTTTCTACTTGATTTTTGTCTTGTAATCTATACTCGAACATGTGTTAGATATTTTCCCTTTATGTTGACAATTAATAAACTCGAAGAAATAAATGTGACATTTTGGTGCAAATATAGACTTATTGTGACACCCCAATTCCCTTAATGTCAGCCATGTGAGGATGCATTAAGTTTTGTGAAGCGCAATAGGTATGAAATAACAACATAAAGACTAAAATTCACAAGAAAGAATGTAAAACACAACTAAAACATATTTTTTAAGAATTATTCTTAAATAAGTCACAACATTAATTACATTTCAAAATACCATGGAGTCATTATCATAAAACAAACTGTCTCGTGGAAAAAAAAATCAGAGAACAAGAATAAATCCACAAAAGTCATCTCCATCATAAGTCATTACAATAGTCATAAAACAAGTATTGAAGCAATACATTAAGTAACAAATGGTTCGAATCCATGTTGAATCAAAAGATCAAAAGTCATTGTTGCGTTCCTCAACCCTGAGAACTTAGGGGGAAACGGAAGAGAGAGAAAAACAAAACTTGGTTAGACTTAAGTCTGGTAAATTCTAGTAATTTCTAGTATGAGCATAAGATAAAGAAGTATTTAGACAAATGAATAGTAATGGACATGAAAATATAGTAAAGTAGAAAACATGAAATAAGATAGGCTTCTCATTCATATCCCACAAAATAAGGTAGGGTGATTGCCCCCAATATCCTTTGTCCTAGAGGAAGAAGGGCGTATTTATGGATATTATCCATAGTCAGCAAAAGAGACCGCTTCCCCAATTTCTCAGAAACCTTACAAATTACATCAATGACTTTGGTTTCGTCAGTATTCAAACTTTTCTTCATGGGAGTAGAATCTGAAAATGAACAAAGATTAGACAAAGCATGGAGATGATGCAATAAATCTGAAAAAATAGTAATCTCACCAGGAGTGGCAAAAGTGCCTGTGATACCTGGGGGTCACTTGATATAGAAAAATGTGTTTCCCAATCTTTAAATTTATCAATGCCATCTTTTATCAACTTCTTTGTAGGATTCGCGTGGAAGATAAACGAATCCTCTCCTTTAGCTACAGACAAATGTAGCAAATGATGAACAATACGGGCACTAAGGGAAGATTGTCCTGATTCAAGCGCTAGAAGCTCGAGGCATAAAAGACAAGTATACGTATTGGGGGTCAACTGAATTGGAGCAAGCTGAAGCTGCTGCAAAAGCCTAGAAACTAAATATGGAAACAAACGAAGCCACCATGCCAGATGTGGATGGACAAATACACAAAGAATCCTTTTAGCGGGTTCTGAATAATATTATTTGTTAGGGATGAAAACCCCGGATCTTAAGTACAAACTAACACTAGAAGGGGGTGAATAGTGTTTTAAAAAACTGATAGAAATATTAAACAATTAACAATTACTCAAACAACTATATGAACCAATGAACGAATATCACAACAGAAACAATCATAGATGCAAATATAAACAAAAATAAAATGCAAAAAAGGAAAGAGCACACTGGATTTTATATTGGTTCAGATTACTCTTACATCCAGTCCCACGCAATGCTAGACTGCGCAGAGTTTTATTAATATAAGTATCTAATTACAACCTTCTTGATTTCACGGCTACAAGGTTAACACTTACTCAACACACTTGATTTCACGGCTACAAGGTTAACACCACTCATTTTCCTTGATTTACAGACTACAAGGAACACACCCTTTCCTTATAGATTACAATTGCCCTAGAACTCTTGAATAACACTTCCAATCAGAGAGTTTTTGATAGAGATTGAGAATATACGAAGAATGATATAATTTGTGTTGAAATCGGCAGAGTATAAGTGTAGAAACTTAGAAAATTAAGAAGAACAATGGTGGTTAGATAAAGGAGGAAGAATGAGATGATATCTTATAAAAATTTCGAAATCAGACCTTTTATATAGTGTTCCAAGTGACACAACCATTCCTAGAACGTTTTAAATATGAAAAGACATCTTTTTAAATTTAAAATTTGTGACAGTTATACGTTGACATGTACATTTGTGTATGTCGACATATATGTGTAAATTTGAATTTTAAATCATTTTTCACGTATTTAAACCAATATATATATATATATATATATATATTCCGGAAATTCCTGAAACAAAACTAGTTGTGTAAAATATAATTTCTCAAGTATAAAAACATATTTAAACATACGATCTAAAAACTATATATATGAATGATATGTAATATAATTATAAACATATATAATATAATTATAAAACTTTATAATGTATATAAACAATATAAGAAACTTATATATATTCGAAATCATAAGTAAAAAAATCTTTGGATGATTTAAAACATTTTGAAAACAATTTAAAAAATAATTTGAAAACGGAAATTTGAGAATGCTAATCAGAGTTTTACATACTAACTAGACTTTATTACTCTGATGATCTTGAACTCTTGAAATCTTGATACTCATGAGTTTTGAATCTCCTTTGAAATCATGAATCCCTTAAGCTGTACGGTCTTCAATATTTATTTCCTGCATGTAAATCCTGCATATATATATATTCTGGATAAAGGCGTTAGTATATATTTTATAATCAATAATGATTGAAACAAGGTTGTCATCAAAACATCATCAGCATTCCATTCTCCAAAAATCCCCCTTTTTGATGAGTACCTTGGTTTATAAAATATATTCATACCTGATATTACCTATCGGTTTGATTCTTCGATTACTCTCCCTTTCACCGTGAATTCTTTCTAACTCCCCCTTAAGCCATACCTATTCTATTTATACTTATTTTATAATGTCTTCCCTTTGTCATCAATCAAAAAGTACATCTAACTATACTCCCCCTAAATTTATACCAATAACGAACCTAGTAACTAATCCAAAGTATAATCCCTTCTAAATTTGTAACTCCCCCTGATTCCTTGGCAAACAAGAGCATAAACAAGCAATTCAAACAAGATTTGTAAGCAATTCAATCAATATTTACAAACAATCGTTTTATGTATCAAACTAATCAATCCAAACAATATATCAAACAAAACAATATGTACAAGTTTTCATACCACACAAAGTATTTCAAATCAGTCAAACAAATTCATACATCTCTTCGAACTTCCACCCATTCATCTCCACTGAAATTGGATCCTTTTTAATGACTTCCCAATCTTGGTTGTCTTTGGTCAGAGGTGCTCCAGTGATGTTATTATCTTCATCTCTGGAAAGAGAAGAGATCATCCAGCTAATAACATCAAAGTATTTTTCTTGTTGTTTAACCATCTTTATCCGACATAATACTAGATGGCGTTGACTGCGAAGGATTATGATAGGATATTCTTGAAAGAATTGAGACTTCCTTCAAGATTTTCACTTAGATTGTGAATAAGATTGGCCATTATTTGATTATTTAAAGAAGAAGTGATTAGAGAAGAAACAGAGAATTAAAATGGAGCTTTTCTGGAAGAAAATGGTATTTATAGAGTCTCGAGTTCATTTAAAAATGAATAGACATAAGGTAGTTATTTAAAAAAAAATCAAATTTGAACAAATTTGAATTTTTGACAGTTATATGTCGACATGTCAAAACATGCATGTCGACATATGTATACAATTTTGGGTATTTTGTCTTTTCACACAATTTTTAAATATTTCTTATATTATATTATATTATTAATTCTAATGTGTTTTTATAGATGTTTAAAGGTGATTTTGATAGAGAAAAAACATACATTACTACTAATGAGAGATTACAATCAAACGAGACATGAAATACTTGAAATAGAAAGTATGGAAAGGAAATACATGCTAATATGAAATAATAACATAAGCTAGTAAACTTAAATTTCAACGGATGAAGATGAGGAAGATGATATTCCAAGCTTTTTTTCCAATTTTCCCGAAAAACTTATTCATTTTTGAAGACATTTTGTTGAGAGTCTTCTTGATTTTATGTGATTCTTCGCAAGTTTGACTTGGTTTTGAAAAATGGCTTCATTGATTATGGCTCTTGATGTAGTAGGAAATTCTATGCTTTCCATGGAAGATTCTTCTTCATCGATTTCCATTTGAACTTCCTTTTGTTCCATTCTAGCTTGTTTTTCGGGATATGTCTCATATGGTTTAAAAGTAATCGGAACTTGCATAAGGGATATATTTCCTGAGTTAAAGACCTTTCTAGGGACAAATTCCTCTCCTTTGAAATCCATTTCAAAATATTTAAAGATTCGGGTAAGGTAAATTCCATGATAAAGAGTGTTTTCCTTTGTAGATATTTCCTGTGGTTTAAATTCTCTCAGAATTACTTCGGCCAAATCAATATCTTAAGTGTCAAAGATGGCAAAAATGAATTTTTGGACCTTGAGAGTGGGGTTATTGAAATTTCCGGAATGGGGAGTGAGAGTATGTTGAAGAAGGAGGTTAATAATTATGACGATTCTTGAAATCCATATGTTCATCGCTTTCAAAAATATGACGAAACGTTTCCAAATCATGTTCATCAATTTCAAAATCCGAAAAATACGAACCCGTTTTCTTGCAATTTAAAATGGTTCCTTAAAAATCACTATCCAAAATAATTTGTATGCCTTTCACACTACTCCAAACTTGATTTTCATTTCCTTCGAAAAATCCATGATTTAAATTCGCACAAAACATTTTGACAAGATCTGGATAACATACTTCATCGTTATCCCGAGAATCAATCAAACTTAGTCTCCGGGTTGTTGTAGTGATAACCCTTGAGAGTATTATTTAGTCTCATGGTTTTAGGCTTACTTGAGGAAGTCATTAGAGAATAGTTTTGAAGAGCGTAAGATAAAGAAATTAATTCTGAATTTTGAATGAAAGGTAGAAAGAATAGTATTGAATATATTGTTAAATAGAGGGCAAATAGACACATCTTTCTAAGTCAGACGCCTTTTTCGACCTTGAGAGTTAGTGAAAAAATAGAGGAAAATTTGGAAGTTTAAACTTTTGAAATTCAAATTTTCAATTTTTGGAGTATATGTCGACTTGTACATTCATGTATGTCAACATATATGTGACCATTCAAAAATTCAAGTGTCTTATTGAATTTATTTATTAATTAATATTCTATATTATCTGTTTAATTATTTCCGTATATGATATTAATCTTAAAAAAATATTTTAAAAATATTTTTTATTATTATATTATTATTATCTTGAATTTCAAAATTCAAATTTAAATTTTAGAATTTAAACTTCAAATCTAAATTTTAGAATTCAAATATCAAACAAGGCAAGCAAACAAGCATTTCAGTAAAAAATTATTATTTAAGGCATATTTGATTTTTATATCATTTCCTTCGATATTTTCTGAATCCTGTATCGCTGTGAAGCACATATTTGAATTTCCGATTTCTACCTCTTCATCACTTGATGATAATCTGAATCATCTAAAGTTCCTGCGTATGCTCTTTTCCTCTTCTTTGACGAATTGTAGTTTGTCTATTGACTTGATTTATCTGGATATGAACACATTCTTTTTATATGAGGTAGTTTAAACTGATTATTGTGACCACAGACCTATTCCCGATCTAGTTTGTTGCAATTGTAGCATCTATCGTCATTTTCCCCCAAACTTCCTTGATTATTTTTCTGAAAGTTATTACTCAAGTATAAGAATACATTTAAACATATGATTTAAAAACTATATATATATATGAATGATATATAATATAATTATAAACATATATATATAATATAATTACATAACTTTATATTAAACTATATAAGAAACTTACATATATTTGAAATCATAAGTAAAAAAAATCTTTGGATGATTTAATTTTTTTTGAAAGAAGTTTGAAATAATTCGAAAACAATTTAAAAAATAATTTGAAAACAGAAATTTGACAGTGCTAATCAGAGTTGTACATACTAACTAGACTATATTACTCTAATAATCTTGAACTCTTGAAATCTTGATACTCATGAGTGTTGAATCTCCTTTGAAATCTTGAATTTCTTAAACTGTTAAAGTCTTCAATATTTATTTCCTCCATATATATATTCAAGATAAAGGTGTTAGTATATATTTTATAATCAATAATGATTGAAACAAGGTTGTTTCATCAAAACATCATCAACATTTCATACTCCAACATTATTTTCAGAGATAAGGATGTCATCTATCCCAGTCGTACCAAAGCCCTCGAGAATTACATTCATTTCATCTTGAGTTCGGATGAGAGAATGCTGCTGGATCACCTCAGTCTTTTGCTGAGGAGTAGAGGAACTCGATGGATTTGATTCGACAACACTTTGCTTCTTAATCATGACTGTGCCAGGTGATGTTATTACATAAAAACACATTAGCACAATGGAAACCTATTGTTTAAGACCATTTACAACACTTGTTGTGCCAGGTATTGTTTAAGACCATTTACAACACTCGATGGGTTTGATTCGACAAAACTTGCTTGAAGCGGATACAGACCATTTACAAGTTTAAGACCAAAATGAAAACCTATTGTCATTAGTCATCTAATACTCTTATAGAAATTTGGAACATGTCATGGGTCACAAGAATTGAATTCTCAACAAAATTCATATTATATCATGTACTATATATATGCTGAAAATGGCTAAATTTTTGGTATCGTTCACATCGATGGTGACGACACCGAAACCAAAAGTAATCAAGTCGGAACCGGAACCCCCCAAATTCTTAGTAAAAGTGATCAAAACTGAATGGCATACCATCGATACTCGAGACTTAGTCGATACTAAAGAGATTTAAGGTTCTGCACCAATGGAATCGAAACCAAAAACGTTTTAGTATTGGTACGGATCTGACCAACACCAAAATCCCAGACTTAATCGAAACAAAAACACCGCTTCGGTGACGATTAAACCAAATGTAGAAGGAAAAAGTGGATTTCGATGCCAGTAAGGCCGAAACCAAAAGAAACAGACAGTGGTTGAATTCGGTTCCATATGTATCGAAGGAAAATTCCATCCCCGTAATAGTAAATTAAAGCTTTTCGCTCCCGAAATGGTTAATTTCACATTTAAACCCAGGAACACATATAGCTTCAGATTTCCGAAAGAAAAGATGATATAGCCTCATGATTCACCATTAGCACCCTGTGTTAAACTAATATCCGTGTATTCGTTTTCATTTAAAATGGAGAAATTCGAGTTTGATCAATCTCGCTTGAATTAAAAATTGGGATTGGGGGAAGAAGGATTTTTGATTTATAACTTAAAATCGGTTTGCATTAGAAAAAATTTACATGGAAAGAATCGAGTTTGCGGTCCTCGAAGTGAATGGAATTTTGAGGAAAAATCGATCTTTGCTCAAGTTGTGTTGCTTGCGGTTGAAGAAAAGAAATAAATGAGAGGAAAAAGCTTTATATTAAGGCACATCCAATCATAACCACACGAGTATGTACAAATCAACGGTCTGGATCTATCATCGAAAACCAAATGGCGGAAAAATCATGTGTTAAAGGCGGTGCAAAACAAAAGTCGAAACCATTGACTTGAAAAGTCAAAAATACCCCTTCATTAGGGGGCAAATGTTACTACCAAAATTCGATACCAAAACCAAAGAGGTGAAGGGGTATTGTGAAGGGATTGATACCAAAGCAAAGGTTTCCGAGAGAATTAAGGCAACACCGAAAGCAAAGAGTAAGAGCCATAATAGTGAAGAGCCGATACCAGAACAGCAAGGGTAGAGGTGTAGAAGAACGGTACCAAAACAAGATTTGGCACATACGCTATCGGTACCAACAAAGGAGGGTAAAAGAGTTTGGTACCAATACAAAAAAGATGGCAACAAAGGCACGACACTGAACCAACGTGCAACAAGCAATCCAACTTGGTATCTTTACCATACATCGAAGGTAGAAGCAAATGATCCAATACCAAAGAAAAGCAAAAACAAAGGCATGAAGTCAATACTGGAAAACAATATCTCAAGCAACGAAGACAAGACTGAGCACAAGGAATGAAAGCAATAAATTCGACATCAAATACACAAGCTTGGAGTTCGATACTGAATACATGAGATGGAAGAAAAGAAGCGCCATCAACACCAACATGCTTGGTGTCGATACAACTGCATAAAGGCGACACTGGAGTTACAAAAATAAAGAGTATGAAAGTGATACCCAATTACTATACAAAAGCATGAAGGCGATGTCCAGAGTCAAAACTGACACCCATGACACAAAAGCGGATCGATACTATATAAGTAGCTGCTACCGAAGCCATGAGCTCTTGGAACCGGTCTTCCCGCTTGATCGCTACTAAAGGGGCCTAAATCCTCTATAAATACGAACCCAGGGATCAGATTTTGGGTGACTTCTCCTCATTTCAAAATCTTGTACTTATTTCTAAGAGGCAAAACCCAAATTTTTAAATTGATTTGGGGATTTTGCGTATAATCTTCTATGTACTCAATCAAGTGATAAACAGAGAGAATACCTAGCTCTTACTACCAAATATTCTTGTCTTTCATTCAATTATTCGAATTCAAGTCATAAATTCGGAAGTAATTACCCAATTGCCCTTATTGAGCCATCTAGCTCCAATTAGAGTCGAGCTTACAACGGCCTATCCCGTGATAATTATTGACCCTTAAGTCTCGTAAGCGCGATACACACCTCTCGAAGGGAGAGTAACTAATCTTCAGGCTTTGGATCTTGATATCTAAGAACGACAAGTTAAATCGAACTTTTAGGAGCTAAATTACATCTAGGCTCCCCTAGATCCACGATAGTAACCCTATATTTCAGTGTTGGTGAAAAATATTGTTAACACATTCAATGAGAAATTATTTCCCTATCACACTGAAAAAATAAAAACATCAAACAAAATTTATGATGCAAAAGTATCTATACCACCATTACGTATATATTCAGACTTCTTAAGTGCAGGTGACGATGTAAAGACACATGACAATACAATACTTCATGGTGATATTGTTCAATCATCTGGTCAAAACAGAGAACCACTTGAGTTGGAAAATCAGGGGATAAGCATTAGCAGTTAGCAAGAAAAAAGTTAATGTAACAATGACCAAAGCTCTAGTGAAGGAGAACAACCTTGCACTCAACCTCAAACCACTTCTACTCACCCAATGATCGCAAGAGCCAAACGTGGGATTTTCAAACCCAAAATGTTCATTGTAGTTACCATACATGAAGAGCCTAACAGCTAAGACTGGCAGTAACTAGAGAACATCTGTGGACTCAGAGTATCAAGAACTCATACTAAATCAAACATAGGAGTTGGTATAAGCTACCAGAAGCAAAAAGATTATTGGATGTAAATAAACATATAGAATAAAGAAGAAACCACATGGCACAATAGACAGATATAAAGCAAGATTGCTTACCAAAGGATTTGCTCAACAATAAGACTTTGATTATATGGAAACTTTTTCACCAGTTGTCCAACTAGCAACAATCAGAGTTGCTATTTTATTGTTGTCCAGAGGATGAGAACTTAGGCAACTTAATGTCAACAATGCCTTTTTAAATGACATAGTGAAAGAGGATGTGTACATGGAACAACCACATGGTTATAACCTACACCTCGAAGATGTGTGCAAGCTCAATAAAACCATATATAGATTAAAACAAGCACCAAGAGTATCGTTTGATAGATTGAAAAACACATTAAACAAAATGGGGTTTCTGTCTATCAAATTAGATAAAACTCTATTTACTAAATATAGCAACTGTGCAACTATATACATTCTAATATATGCTGATAATCTTATTGTTACAAGAAAAAACAACACAGAAATTAACGAGCTTATCAAATACTTGGACAAACAGTTTTCAACTTGGGAAAGTTAAACTATTTTCTAGGCATAGAGGTCAACACTAGTACACCTACAACTATCACTTTATCTCAATAAAAGTACATAGCAAAATTACTAGCAAAAATTAAAATGTATGAAGCCAAAGGGTAGGCAACACCAATGATTAGCGGTTAACACTATTCTAAAAACAGGGGAGAACCCATATATAATGCAAATCAATATAGAAGTGTAGCTGGTGCTTTACAGTACAAAACTATCACTGGACCTGATTTAACGTTCAGAGTTAACAAAGTTTGTCAATTTATGCATGCACCCTTGGACACACACTGACAAACAATAAAAAGAGTACTCGGATATCTAAAGGGCACAATGGGCTATGGACTCATCATTAAAGCAAACACCAACTTTAATATTACTGGATTTACTGATGCTGACTAGGCATCTGACTCAGATGACAAAAATCAACTACTGGGCACTACATATATATTGGGAATAATATAGTATCATGGTGCTCAAAGAAACAAGCTCCAATATCTAGATCAAGCATAGAGGCAGAATATAGAAGTATTGCTAATGCCACAACCAAAATAATGTGGTTGAAATCACTACTTACGTAACTTAACAACACAACGAACAAACTGATATTATGGTGTGACAATCAGAGTGCAGTGTGCATTTCAGCTAAACCTATACTTCATTCGAGAACCACACATATAGAAATCGATTAATACTTTGTATGAGAGCAAATCATGAAAGAAAATCTAGAAGTCATGCACATACCTGCTACTTACCAACGTGCTGACACCCTTACCAAAGCCTTATCAGCGCTTCTCAATGTTTCGAGATGAACTTGGAGTTAAGAAAATCGAGAGCAACAGACCTAAAATCAGGTCACGCAAAGCCGATTCCATCTCTTATCAACCCAAAGAGACTCGTGAAGATGCAAACTTTGCCATTGGTTGTAAGAAATCGAAGCAAATTGACAAGAGCAGCAACTCAGATTTACCAGAGAACATCAGATCTGAGTCAATACAAGGTAGCAAAGAGGGGAAGAGCAGTGATTTCATCAACAATTGTTATAGCAAAACATCTTGATAAACGGTTGGTGTGCATGAACCTGGCAAGAGTATTTCGACAAACACATGTAAAAACAACAACCACCAATCAACACAAGGGCATATAGATGATACAACGTAAATCTGAAACAATCACTTGCCCTTTTTTCTATGTACTCTTATTCTTTCTGCATTTTCTTTATTTCTCTTGTGTTTATCTGCCTGGATCTTTCTTCTTCTGCTCGAGTTGATCACCTTGTTTTTGTGGATCTACTCGTTCTGATCACCCTCTGTTCTACACCTCTGCCTGTACCTTTCCTTCTGTTCTACACCTCTGCCTGCTTCTGCCTGCACCGTGTTGATCACCCTAATTCAAAGGATCACCTCGTGCCGAGTTCCTTATTCTACCCTTTCTCTCTACAAATTCTTTTCCTCAAATACACCTCGCCATTTCCCTGCCCCATAACCATTACCACCAAGGCCAAACCTGCAGCACAACTTGGCTATATCAACAATCCTGTTGAATCGTCAAGGAATGCAGAAATTCACCATTTTTCAGACAGTGAAAACCCTAATCTTAATATTGATTTGAAGGGGAGAAAATAAAATAGCGGCCTTACCTGCTGACGCTATATATTACACAAAGCATTCGAGTCAAAGATATAAAGGGAAGAGCTCAAAACAGGTTACTGCCTATTGGATCAGAAGCCCATCAAGCAAGGCCCAACAATATATAGTGCTATTTATACGATGTAACCATACAGATTGTATTCATTCAATTCTGCAATATAATTTTCATTACTTTCACTTCGTCAAAAATTCTGTACAACTTCTGTATATCAAATTACAAAGTTCATCAATAAAAGATACACTTTTCTTATATTGTGTTCTGTTTTGCAACAGCTGATCCAAAGAGAACGGAACATCTACTATCATTGGATGGAGCAAAAGAGAGACTGCAATTGTACAGGGCAGACTTATTAGAAGAAAACTCATTTGATGCCATTGTTGATGGATGTGAAGGCGTTTTTCATACGGCTACTCCTGTTTTCTTCACAGCCAATGACCCAGAGGTTTCTCTTTGTATCTTATAAGTAGAACTTCGACACATTACAATGCATCATGCACGGCGTCAGTAATTCATATTTGGTTATGTGGATCTAAACTTTCATAGCTTTCTCCTGCATCAAAATTTTCAGGCAGAACTGATTGAACCTGCCGTAAATGGGACACTAAATGTACTAAAGTCATGCAGCAGAAGCCCCACTGTTAAAAGGGTTACTGTCACATCATCCATTTCTGCTTGTGAATTTAATGGTACTCCTTTGACGTCAGACGTTGTAGTTGACGAGTCATGGTTTTCCTGCCCTAAGTTTTGCAGAGAGAACGAGGTTTGTGCTAAGAGTTTTACCCTTTTTCATTTCCTCTTTTCTTTTTCTGTGTAGTTGTGAATTTTACAATTATTTTGCACATAATATTCATTTTGATTAAAATGTAGAGTTGCTGCATGAATAATGCACTGGACTATTATCTGCGTGAGTTTCACTAACATATTACTTATGAGTATGGTATCATCTGTCAAAGACCTTAGCTGAGGAGGTTGCTTGGAAATACTCAAAGGAACATGGAATTGACATGATCATGATTCATCCTTCATTCGTAGCTGGTCCTCTTCTGCAGCGACTCTAAATGCAACTTCTGCTGTGGTATTGAAGATGATTAACGGTATTCTTTTACCAGCATATATTTCTTCAAGAAATTACACAGATCTAAATCAGTTCATTATTTATATATTCTTAACATTCAAGTAATCAATAAACTTTTTCGAATGTAGTCGCTTAACAATAAATACTGTGTCTCCTATCTGTTCAAGTGATCATGTCTTTAAATTTCATATGTGTATATACCGTATATTATTATTATAATTGTATTAAAAATAAACAATCAAACTTACTTTATCATATTTTAGTGTTTTTATCCCTTGTCAATACAGGAACTTCATCAACATACCCCAATGTAACTTATGGTTGGGTGAATATCAAAGATGTTGCTAATGCTCATATCCTAGCATATGAAGAACCCTCCGCTAGCGGAAGATATATTTTAGCTGAACGTGTATATCATTACTCTGAGATTGTGAAATTACTGCATAAGTTGTATCCTTCTCTTCAGATACCACTGAAGTAAGCTTCTGTATCATGTGCAATATGGATTGCATGTCATATAAGCACAATGCACACAAACATCACTGGTTACTGCTAATATAGTTTTCTTTTCACCCTACACACATTTGAAGATCATAAGTCGTAAGTAGAATTATCATGATATCCATTTTCTGATCAATTACTCACTGTTATTATTTTCTGTGTAGTTGCGAGGATGATAAGCCCTTTCCACCTGTTTATCTTATATCCAAAGAAAAAGCTAAGAGCCTGGGCATCGAATATATTCCTCTAGAAACTAGCTTAAAAGAGATTGTTGAGAGTTTAAAGGAGAAAGGTTTCATTAGCTTTTGACAAAGATATCATCGTTGCCAATTGTACTTTATAAACTAGTGTCTTGTCAACTGCACTTCACAAAATACGGTCTTTAAATCAGACTTTTTATAGTTAAGGTCGGCCTTGAATTTGAACTAGCGAAAAATCATGCATCTTCCCAATCTACTCCGATCGTTCAGTCTTTCTGTTTGAGTGATTTCCAGAAAATAAGACGGACGCTCGGGGCAATTTTTGTTCATCTCGAATTGGATAAATATTCTTCTACGTTTCCTCAAATCTGAATAAATACTTTTTTGCATGAAACCTTGCTTTCTTGCCTAATATGTGAAGAGTACGTTAGTAACTAAATAGTAACTAAATGAGGACTGTGAAATCAAAGATCCACCGATTGTGGATTAGAAAAAGGAGTGGGTAGAAACGGATTCATTATCAGTTGGAAACAATGCATTGATCGCTCTCTTTGAACATTTCATGCTTGTAAAGGTGTGCAAACGTGCCGTTGACTTACATTTTTATAAGACCATCATTCTTGGCTAATTCTATTTCCACCCCGCTTTTCTCCTTTCCCACCCCATTCATCTTTAAAAACCATCGCACCCCAGTTTTTCCTCTTCACACCCCGATTTATACCCAAATTGCCATCATAATTTTTGACTTACGTACAAATATGACGTGGTTGATTCACAAACATCGCTTACTGCAAACTAGGTTATCATACAAACCTCACTCGACCCTAACTAGGTTATAATACAAACCTAGTTTGATGGTAGCGAGGTTAGCATGCAAACCTCACTCAGACCGAGCGAGGATTTTACATAAACCTAGTTACATTCAAGCTTATTTGCACGATTATTTATTTTAAATGTGTTATTTTGTGATCTGGAGGGAGGGCAATTTCGGAATATTAAAATTTTATAAATAAGCGGGGTGTGAAAGAGAATAAGAGGGGTGCAAATAGAACCAAGCCGTCATTCTTTAGATTTCTAATTATTGAATCGTTCAAGACTTAGTCCTTGAGCATGGACTTACGTAGACTTGAAAATGCTTGGTTGAAGCAATAAATATCATGAATACACAGTTTTGGATGAATAAATTCTCTGACGATATCCTCCTATTGTCCCTCTTGAATAATGAAGACCTTCTAAATTTAGCAAAACAAACAGCAGGTTAATATTTGATGGAATAATAACCATTAATTATAATGGTGTAAATATGTAATCACCACTCACTACAACAAAAAACACTTTTCGCAACAGGCGATATCTGTTGCAGTAGACCTATTGCAACAGGCCTGCGCCTGTTGGTATAGCCGAAGTTGCAAAAAGTCCGCAACATTTTCTGCCTGTTGCAATAAGATGTTGCGGTATACTTTTTTGCAACAGGCTTTTGCTGTTGCAACAGATCATTTTGCAACAGTATATGCCTGTTGCAATAAATCCACAAATCTATTAAAAAAAAAAAATTACAGCTTATAAATATTACATATTAAATGTATTCGTTTTAGTAAAAGTCTATATCACAAAATGAAATAAACAAATAAAATTTTATTTTAACAAAGTTATAATAGTACGAACGATTACAACAAAAATTTCTACAATTTTCATACACCATTCACACAACACATTTTTTTCGAATAGAGCATTTTCTAATCATATTTCTATTTTATCATACATATACTATAACAAGAAAATAAATATCATCACAAGAACAAATCTTCAGTTCATGCTCCAAGTTTGTTGTTGATCATGAACATGCGCATGCCTATCCAGAAATATGTATGTCATTCCAGCGAACTCTACATCAAATAAAAGCTTAGAGCCGACAACACCTTATGTACTTCCTTGCAACCCGTTGATGTGCAACCCTGCAAAATCCAACTTTTTTGACTGACTTGTTTCAACAAATCTATGATGCTTATGTGTATCTAGATCATGATGATCTTTCGAAATCTAGGGAGGTCAATGAGTCATTTATAACCTACTACAGTTAAAGGTGAAAACATTACTATATAGCCTATACATTACTATCCATATAACAATAGACAATAGTCAATGTATTAAATGTTCCAGCGAAAAGTAGTAAATTCTTTAGTTTGAAAAATGATAAAAAGTACAAAAATAAAATTGTTTTAAAAAAAAAAACAGATAAAGAGTTGAAACAGTGAATGAACGGACAATGTTGTTGCACTAACAAATATCATTCTGCAAGAATAACGAACTTTACATAAACAATTGATAACAATGTAAAGCAAAAAAGATAATTTTAAAGGAAAAAAACAACAAAAGATAGATCTAACAGATGATTAGCACGCCCCTTATCAGTCTATGTGCATTTTCATACTTAGCACGCACCCTTCTTCTTTTTTCCTAAATCTTGTGTATTTTCTTCAACTACGTCACCCTCCTTCCTCCGTAATTATTGCCTTGTCCCGCTACAAAAAGTGTTTACAATCTACAATTTGCCAGCAAGAAAATTGTAAATAAAACAATTTTACTGTTGACATACAGTAATTGTCATTGTTTTCATAATAACAAAAAAATAATTAAAGAGCTTAGCGACCATTAAAACTTATTCACTTACACAGAAATTGGAAGATTAGGACCGTCGATGTATACCAAAAAATATAAAATCTATATCCGAAAATGCGAAAAATATATGATATCCGAAAAGCGGATACGAATATCCGATATTCGAAAACGTTTTCGGATATAAACACGGATATGGTATTATGTATATCTGAAAAATATCCAACAACAGTGGCCTTTCGTAGTAATGAATGCAAATCAAGAAATCCAACCAAATACTTATATGTGAAAATCTAATAAGTAACTTCAGTAAGCAATGTATCTCATAAAATTTGCACCATCTCCTATCACTTAGATAAGCACTAGTAGTGTATAAACAATTAAAAAGTTAATGTGTTCACCTAACTTACCAGAAAAGCACCCAAGATGTTCCTAAAAAACAGACCCAATTGTGTTCCAATCAACAAACTGTAATCGCTCCAGCTACAAAAATTGAAACCTGCACAAATAGTTAAATTTATTCTCTAACATTCTAATTGTCACCGTTAACTTATTAAAATTTTACTACCATCACCGCTTAATTCATTAGTGCCATTACCTCTTAACTCCCTAAATATGACGTAGGCCCTCACTCATGGCTTTTTTATATATAACCAGAATTATACATAAATCAGAAGGTAACCAATGACGACATTAACCAATTACCCGGCCTTGGCATATAAATCAAAACAACACATTAAACAGGCAGCAATTCACTTCTAAAAGTATATATACTGTTGTTATAATAAGAAAAGCCCAAAATCTTTATACAAGTATAGTATATTGTTGTAATTGACATTTCTTGGACAGCAACTTATCTTACTTTTATTTTATTTTGCCATGATAAGCTGAAAATAACAGGTTCCCACTTCTCATGATAACATACTATCGCATTCATTTTTATATTAAGCAGATAGCTCGTATGTTCATAAATGTGTACCAATTCTCATTATAACATATGCATTCATTTTTGTATTAAGCAGAAAATTAATTATAGCTAGTATTTTCTTAAATCTATATCGTTTCTTGTCCAGAAACCAGCTGACTGCAGTTGTTTAAGCCTAAAACACCGTGTCTGATTACCATATTTGTTTTACTTATAAGTTTTTAACATCGTTCTATCATAAAATCTTCATCTTGTTTTTGACAATAACAGTTAGTCCTAACAAACCTGATTATATAAGATTTTCTGTAACGTCATATTATCGTTGAAAGGATCACTTGGCTCTTCCCCTTTTTTGAGTTGTCCAAACTATACAGGCAATGAAATGTCATCAGCTCAGTTCAACCATTCCATTACGGCGATAAAATTACAAAAATGAATATTTTAATCTTTATTAGAGTATTCGGTCAAACAGGAATTACCTTTAGTGACACTTCTTCATCGGCGGCAGTAAAGGCGGACGAGCAGCAGCGGAGAGTGGGAGTTGACGGCGTAGTTGAGAATGAAGGCGTCATGGAGTACCAAAGACGGGCGGAGCGTGTAACAGGCGGACAAAATCAAGTTGGATTGTTGTCGATGAGGGGAGGGACAAGGGGAGAGGGAGTAAAGAGTGAGGGAGCAGTTTGTAGGTGAGGGGAGGAAAAGGGCGAGAGGAGAGAGATGGAACGGACGATGAAAAAGGGGCGGAGGGCTTAGAAGCAGGGAGTCGAAAAGGAGATCTAGAGAGGAAGAGGGTGGCGGCGGCTCAAAACCTAGCCTCCATTGAAAAGACACAGAACGACAATTAGATATTGAAAAATGGCGGGATAGCGTGAAATTTTAGCGGGCGCCAGTGAATTATTAATTACCGAGAAGCAATCACCGGGTAAATGGATACAAACTAATAGTATATAATAAAGTATCAATATAATTCTATTTGTTGTTAATTAGAGTTATTAATTATTAAATGTAATTAATAATTGTTAAATATAATTTACACTAATAACTTACCATGCTTTGCCCAAATTTTTTTTTTACCATAATAAATTATTAAAGTATCAATTCATTTCAATTAATTATTATTACTTAATACTTATCAAATTATAACTAAATATTACCTATTACTTCATATTTTTGTATTTATGCTTACAAAGGTAGGGAAAAAAATATATTTAGAAAACTGTTTTTCGCAACTGGCTTTACCAGTTGTAAAAAAACGCAATTTATTAATCACTAATAATTAAATATAATATTAGAAATATAAAAATAATTATTAATGATAACCTGAAACTATTATTTAATTCATAAAAATACCTCTATCAAACACAAATTATAAATTAATTCATATAAGAAATTATTATTAACTATTAATTACTCCTTAACAGTGATATTAATGAATTACCATTTATTTATTTATTATGAATTTATTAATTAATTAATTATTTAATATTTAAACATATTCATATTTCAAATTAATTATTAATTCTTATCTATTAGTTTTTTATTATTAATTTATTATTAATAAATAATAATTATTCATTATCATTTGTTAATTATTAATTATTATTATTTAAATATCACTTTATAATACTTAAATTTTATTCTTAGTTAATTATTATGAGATATTAATCTTAATTATTATATAATTACTAGTAGTTTATTATTTAAAAGTAACTATTTAAAATTAATTATTCAAAGTTAATCATTAAAAGCTGATACTTATTTTTATTATTATTTTGCAATTGTTTTTATTGGTTGTAAAAAAGTACATTTATTGCAAGTGGCGAAAACAGTTGCTAAAGATATTTATTTGCAACTGACTTGGAAGCGTAGTTGCAAATAATATGTTTGTTGCAACTGTTATGGAAGCACAGTTGCTAAAAGTATGTTTTTGCAACAGGAAGGAAAACGCAGTTGCTAAAAATATGTTTTTCGCAACAGAAAAAAAAGACTTGTTGCTAAATCTTATCTACTGCAACTGCTATAATAGGTCTGTTGCTAAATGCTATTTTCTGCAACTGTCTTTTATCGCCTGTTGCAAATAGCTAGTTGCAGTAGGGTATTTTTCTTGTAGTGACTAATATAAGTGGTTCATATTAGTTTGTTATATTTATGTATTTAACCGAGCTGTATAAATAAGACTGTTGTTTATGTAATAAGATAAGAAAAAGAGATATTTTTTATCTTCATATCTCTACTCTCTTTTCTCTTCTAAATAAATTGAAGCAATATCTTATCAAAATCCAACATTTTGGTATCAGAGCCTCAATGGTCAAGAAGGCCTAAATCTATTTTCCGCAATATAATACATAACAATGGCATTTTCTGGTTCAAATCAGCAGCAAGTTATTCTCATTTTCAATGGAGAAAATTATAAGTTCTGGAGTATTAAAATGAAGGTCGTTCTTCAAGCAATCCAACACTTATGGAGCGTTGTAGAAAATGGTATACCCCAGAATAGGGATACTGCCACTCCATCAGTTGACTGGCCAAAAAAAGATGCAGAAGCATTATCAAAAATTCATGTTGCTGTAACAGATACAATCTTTCCTCGAATCATGAATGCAACATCAACAAAAGAACCATGGTATATCTTAAAAGCAGAATTTGAAGGAGATGAGAAGACAAAAAAAATAAGGCTTTAATCTCTCAGGCGTGAATTTGAAAATCTCAAAATGAAAGATGGAGAAACAATTAAAGATTACTCTTCTCGGGTGATTAAACTGGTGAACGAGCTAAAATCAAACAGTGAAAGTATAACCGACCAAAGGGTTGTTGAAAAAATGTTGGTTACTTTATCCGAAAAATTTGATACTGTGGTGATTGTGATTAAAGAATCAAAAGATCTCACACGGTTAAACATATCAGAATTAATTGCATCTCTGCAAATTCATGAAGATCGGATGTCTCGAAGAAGTGAAATATCAGGAGAAGGAGCTTTCCGGTCAAAGCACAAAGCTTCATCATTCAAGCAAAATAAAAAAGGAGGAGCACTTATAAAGTGCATTCCAAACAACGTCAAAGAAGTTGAGAAAAAAGCCAAATTTTCTCCATGCTCGATTTGGAAAACAAATCATGCTGAAAAGAATTGTTGGTACAAGGGAAAATCTCAATGTACTTATTGTAAAAAATTCAACCATACTGAGGAGGAATGTAGAGCTAAAAGTCAGCAAGCAAGCAAATCAGGCATATAAAACAGAAGAAAAGTCTATGTAGGCTAAAGCGAACGAGCTGACGTGGTTGTGGCACAAGCGTTTCGGCCATAGTAATTTACAATGCTTGAAGTTTCTTTCATACAAAAATATTGTCAAAGTTCTTCCTCTAATTTCAGAAACCATTGGTGTATGCGAAGGATGTCAGTTGGGAAAAATGTCAAGAAAGCCATTCCCTACTGGGCAAGCATGGAGAGCATTAAAGAAGTTAGAATTAGTACACACAGATGTATGCGGACTCCATCACTTGATAATAGTAAGTACTTCATATTATTTATTGATGATTACTCTCGGATGACTTGGGTATATTTCTTGAAAGAAAGATCGGAGGTATTTAAAATATTCAATAAGTTCAAAAGCCATGTTGAGAAGGAAAGCGGCTGCCAAATCAAGAATCTGAGGAGTGATAATGGGACGGAGTATACATCATCAGAATTTAAAGTATTTTGTGAAGCAGAAGGTATACATCGCCAACTCACTGTTCCGTATACACCACAACAGAATGGTGTATGTGAAAGGAAGAACAGAACAATGATTGAGATGGCAAGGACAATGCTGAAAGACAAAAGTTTGCCAAATAAGTTCTGGGCAGAAGCTATTTACACAGCAGTATATCTTCATAATCGATTATATACAAAGGCCGTTAACAATCAAACACCTCTTGAAGCATGGTCTGAACATAAACCATCTGTAAGTCACTTAAAAATATTTGGATGCATATGTTACATTTATGTACCAAGTGAAAAACGACACAAATTAGATGACAAAGCTGAAAAAGGAATATTTCTTGGTTATAGTTCACAATCCAAGGGATATCGGGTTTATAACCCGCAAAACAACAAAATACAAGTCAGTAGAGATGTTGTATTTGACGAGAATGCTTCTTGGGATTGGGAGCATAATGACATTAACAAAAAGTATGTAGTAACAGAATCATTCAATCCTGAACCAACTCCCATAATAGTTAGTCAACAAGAACAACATTTTTAGGTGGAGTCTGAGAGTAGCTCAGATGATCCAAACTCACCAAGGTATGAATTTGACAGTTTTTCAGATGAACCACCAACGAAAACTCGAAGATTGTCAGAATTATATGAAAATACTGAAAGAATATCTGACTTTGATCTCGAACAAGTGCAGTTCAGCTACCTTGTTTCAGATGAACCATATAACTATGAGCAAGCAACCCGGCGCAAAGAATGGAGAGTTGCCATGAAAGAAGAAATTCACATGATGGAAAAAAACTAAACATGGGAGTTGGCTGATAAACCACCACATAAAGGCACTATTGGCGTGAAATGGGTGTACAAAACCAAGAAAAATCCAGATGGTTCAGTTCAAAAATACAAAGCAAGATTAGTTGCAAAAGGTTACTCACAACAATTTGGAGTTGATTATAATGAAACTTTTGCGCCTGTTTCAAGACAGGATACAATCATAATAATTCTTGCTCTTGCCGCACAACGTAAATGGAGTATTTTCCAGCTAGATGTGAAATCTGCTTTTCTAAATGGTTTCTTGGAAGAAGAAATCTATATTGAGTAGCCACCAGGATTCATAGTAAAAGGAAAGGAAGACAAAGTCTTAAGATTAAAAAAGGCTTTGTATGGACTTAAGCAAGCTCCAAGAGCATGCTACAGTCGTATTGATAAATATTTTTATCAACAGGGATTTAAGAAGAGTCCAAATGAAGCAACTCTATACATTAAAGTGGAAGGTTCTGACATGCTAACTCTTTTCCCTTTATGTTGACGATCTAATAATTACAGGAAGTAATATGTCAATGATTGCTAAATTCAAACAAGAGATGATGAAAATGTTTGAAATGACGGACCTAGGCTTGATGAACTACTTCTTAGGAATGGAGATTGATCAAACTAAAGAAGGAATCTTCATTTGTCAGAAAAGATATGCAACAAATATCTTGAAGAAGTTTAATATGGAAGGATGTAAACCAATTTCAACTCCTCTTGCTCAAAATGAAAAATTGAGCAAGGACGATGATTCAGGAGAAGCAGATTTTAAACGTTACAGAAGTATAATAGGCAGCTTATTATATTTAACTGCTACCCGGCCAGATTTAATGTATGCTACCAGTGTATTATCTAGGTTTGTGCAAAAACCAACAGAAATACACATGAAAGCAGTAAAAAGAGTACTCCGTTATGTAAAAGCTACTACAGATTATGGAATCTGGTTCAGATCTACTGAAGATCCTGAACTAGTTGGATATTCAGACAGTGATTGGGCAGGATCAATGGATGATATGAAGAGTACATCAGGATATGTGTTTTCACTTGGAGATGGTGTATTTTCTTGGCTAAGTCAGAAACAGGATACGATTGCACAATTAACAGCTGAAGCTGAGTATATAGCAGCATGTGCAGCAGTAAATCAAGCAATATGGCTAAGAAGGATATTGTCTGAATTGGGAGAGAAACAAAAGTCGGCGACTAAAATATTCTGTGATAGCACATCAGCAATTGCTATTGCCAAAAACCCAGTGCAACATAGAAAGACAAAACATATTAAAACTAAGTACCACTTTGTTCGAGAAGAGGAATGCAGAGGAAAGGTCAGCCTAGTGCATTGTGATACAGAAGAGCAACTAGCTGATATTTTTACAAAACCCCTTCTAAAAGCAAAGTTTGAATCTCTGAGGAATAAGCTTGGTATACAGAAGAAGTTCTTCAAGGAGGAGTGTTGAGTAATGAAGACCTTCTAAATTTAGCAAAACAAACAGCAGGTTAATATTTGATGGAATAATAACCATTAATTATAATGGTGTAAATATGTAATCAACATTAATATAAGTGGTTCATATTAGTTTGCTATATTTATATATTTAACCGAGCTGTATAAATAAGGCTGTTGTTTATGTAATAAGATAAGAAAAAGAGATATTTTTTATCTTCGTATCTCTACTCTCTTTTATCTTCTAAATAAATTGAAGCAATATCATATCAAAATCCAACAGTCCCGTATTGATATGAATATGGCATCTTTTTGGATCGGTATTCTTCATTTTATCGCTTCGGATCAGCATAGTCTAGATTGCCTGGTATCGACATTGCCTCATTTGGCCTGGATTGACTTTACACCACTTACATTAGATTGGAGCTCACATTTGGATTTGGCCGCTTTAGTTTTGGTTTCGCTCGAAGCAACTTCGGGTGCACATATGGTCACGCCAGATCAATAATGATCCAAACATAGTGGATTGGGCCGATCCAGCGTTTTCTCTTCTGTACCTAGTCAGCATGCGATCTAATTCCCTTGCCTCCTTTGTTGATCGACCGAGCTCTGTAACAACTATAAATAATGCAAGATTTGGACACTTTTAAAGATCTTCTTCTGGCGCTCATACGCATGAACTCTGCCATTGCAACCCTCTTTTTTACTTTGCATTTTTGAAATAAAAATGGGTTGTAATTACAATCCAGCAGTATGAACAAGTGACTACCCCGCAGTGGACGAAGACACAACTTGCCAAACCACTATAAATATGTGCCATTTATTTTTACGCTCTATATGTTTGGATTTTTATTATTATTCTGTGATTTCTACCCAGTGTTCGATGTCGGCGCATGATTGAACAAATCAAGCGTCAACATTTTGACGCACCAAGAAGAGGTGACTAGTTTTGGATTAGGATAGCTCTTGGATTCAATCATGGTAAAAAAGAAGTAGACTGACACTACTATCCTGGCGGAAGGCGCTGGATTGGAAGGGAGCCTGAAGGCTTCCTCGGCCAGAAACTCCTCCATCTATTTAACTTGGAAAGAGATGGATGGTGTGGTCGGCGAACTTGAAACTTTCCTGAAACGAAAAGGACTTCTTAGATGACAAGAGGAGATGATGACTTCATTTTTTGCACGGATGGAAAATTTGGAAGACCAGGAGGTCGTGGTATGACCATTAAGGTAGGACCCAGCGGTACAACAAATTTAGGACAAAGCTCGAGGCACCGCAACGAACTCGCCTCGGATCGGTATCGACCCGTTTCCAATCGGGGCGACCCCCATGGCACTATGGTAACGTCTCATGACTTGTTGGTTAGTCGTGTATTGGATATACTGATTCTAGTGGTTTGACTCAGGCGCAAGCATGCGCGGATTTAGAACCTGGACTTAAGGCGCCCGAGGATGTAAACACTGAAATGGATGATTGAAGGGTTCACATGATAGGAATGAAAATGAGATGGGTTTTTTATACCCTAGAACCACCCCCAACCCCCCTCCCACGGGGAATTTTTTTAAACCCCATCCTATACTCATCCCGTAAACTTGGTGCGGGTCTGAAATTTTGCCCCTTCCTGAAATCTGTAAGGGTCAGGGTAGACCCGACCTACCTCAAAATCTGCTAATTTACATTTTTTTTAACCAAGTGATAAATTAAATGCAAATAATAATGTGTTTACAAAGATAAGAGAATATAATTAAATGAATAAGTCAAAAGGTATGCATTTGTTATTTTGTAATTATCATTGATGCAACTTAATACTATGAAAATTTTATTTCTTATTAATTGAAGGTATATAATATTATTTCATAACCATGAATATCTAAAAAGATTAACAAGTAATCATTATTAGTAATAAAACGCTTTAGTGATGTTTCAGTAGAGCAGGTTGGATTGGGTGTAACGATCCGTAATTTATTGATTAGGTATTTAAATATTTTATTTAAATATTGATTATTCAATTGATCGAAGCAGGACTTGGGACCAGTTCCATTGAGTCCGGATTGTTTGTTACATGAATGATAAGTGTATTAATCGCTATATTTCGAGTTCAAATAGTTGGTGGTCATATCTATATCGAAATACGCATAAATAGCCGTTTTAAGAGAACAGTATCGGATTGCGACGAATTTATATTTTTAGAATCGTAGTAGTGAGTTTTTGCATACTATCAAGCTTTATAACTATCAGACGTACCGTTCGACCATGCATATATAAAACATGTGTCAATTTCTATAAGAAACTAACATCATATAATTCATGTTTTAAAGGGTCTTGTACATGACTAATTTAGGTCTCGAGACTCTCTCATTTTTTTAGAAGACGTTTTTACATAGATGATGATAGGTGGCACATATCAATTGGAGTTCATGGGTTTTTGGATTTTATTTGTGAATTAGAGAGAATAAAGCAATATAAAATTCCCAAATGCTACTGTAGCTTGTGAAACCCAGCCCCATAGCCATTTTCTTCCTAATCTATGTTACTGTTTCATCGAGTAAAAATGATGTGTATTCCTCTTCTTTGAAAAATCTTATCTTTTGATTTACTCAACCTAAAATCACGATTCAAGGTTTGTTGGAATCATATAAGGGAGTTCTACCTCCTGTAAAAGTATGGAGGTAATCCATGAAGGTCATGGACGTGAGTCCTGAACTAGTTTGATGATTGTGTGCTCTAGATTCGTCTAGAAGAGAAAAAGGGACTTGATTTGGCCTCGCATCTTTGGTAGTGTTTTAAGATGGCGTTGTGGTCCTTAGGTGGTTGCGTGCGTTAATGGAAGTGGGGAGGATAACTGGAACACATTTTTGTAGAGGGATGTGGATTGTCATCGAGGGTACCAGAAGTTCAAGTTCGGGAATAGGGAAACAATGGCGCGAACGATTTCCGATAAAGAGGGAAACAATGGCGCGAACGATTTCTGAATCTATCGACCGTGGCTCCATATCATTCCATTTTAGTGCGCAGCTTAGATGGGTTTTGTGCGTGTGTCGGCTATAGGGAATGGCATTGGGAGAAAATGATTATAAAGGTGATTAGCTAGCTAATTATTTAGTTAATTGATTTTGTTAATCAAAATAACTGCTAAACTTATATATTATGTAACTTTTATGTACGTTGTTGGAATTGGGCACCATTTCTTCTGTTGGACTCATATTGACGAGCACTACGCTTAGAGCTTATTTGAGCTGATTTGAAAAAGGTGAGTTATATTATCTCTCGTTGACTTGTATTTGTTCGTATAATACAATTTTGACGTTTCTAATCGATCTTTAATTATACAATGTAATATGTAGGATAGTTGAATCTAGTAAATAATAAATAAAAAGATTAGATAGTGATTTAAATATATTTAACCTAATTGCCATACTTTTACTTGAATGTGCACTAGTGCGCGCTATTTATCTAGTTACGCGCTATTTTGACTATATTGTTAGACATAGGTTATGTGGATACTTATTTCACCTTGATTGTTATAGATAAGTTCTATTTTATTTATTACTGCTATTACGGATGTTTGTATGCTAGTTTAGGAATGTGTATGACATTTGTTTGCGTGGTTGAATTGTTGCTTAGTTTAGACTAAAACGACGTTTGTAAGCAATCTAGTATTATGAAAATTTTCGTTCGTTAGAGTTTGGGGTGCTTGTCGATCAAATGCACATGTCAATGTATATTGATTGAATGCACAAGGGTGGTGGACTAAAATGAGTGAGATAAATTCTCGAACAAGCTAAGAGTACATGGATGGGTTGGTGCAACATTGGAGCTTGGTCACAGATTTAAAGACGGAGCGAAACTGAAGCTTGATGACTAACTTGAAGAAGTTGGATGGACTTAGCGAAGACTGGATTTCACGACAAATGCCGAACGTTTTCTTGGGATAAGTATTTATCGATACAAACGGTTTTAACGGTTACTCTTAAAGAGGAGGTAGCGTGTGATGTTCATTTGGGCCACCTGTGTCCTCCTAGTTTTCGATGATGGGAGATTTATGGCATTCACCTGGACCAAAGGGGTCTTTACCTTGGGGCGACAATGGGGTTGAACCTAGGTCATAGCTAACTGAGTGGCATGGATTCGAGTATCATGGAAGCCGAGCGTTATCGTATATCCCTTGAGTGAATGAATGTGATGATGGTTGATGGATGTTGTGGTTGTTGGCTTATTTATCACTATTTAGTACTTAGGCATCTATCACATCTTATATACTTGATATTTATCATAGTGTAGCATATATCAATTGTTATGTGCTAACTTTGTGGATGCAAGGGCAAGACAGATATGATTCTCCATATACTTCATTCCATATATACTATTATATGACTTTTACAACACTTTGAGATTTTTTTCGCTCACACCAGGATGTTGTCACCTCGAGCTTCTCACAATCCATTATACCCTCATATCTCTTGGGCCATTCCATATCTAGAATAACCCCAAGCTTATGAAGTTCGAAACAAAGCAACGATACACAAAAGAGTAACCATGATTCAATAAGACTAGACTATTAAAAAGCATACAAAGACTAGTTGAACCCTCTACTAGGTTAGTTACAGTCAGTGGTCTATCAACAATCTAAGGGTCTAAACCTAACTTGCAAACAAGCTCATTACACGTAAAAGAACGCGATTCTCCAGTATCAAACAAACTCGAATTGAAACACCCTTGACAAAAAGCATACTTTGCACAATACCTTTCCCTATCTTTGCTGCAGCCGGAGCTCTCAAAGAAGATGGCACAACGTGCAATGCATATGCTTTCACAACTTGCTTATCCCTTGGTGGTTCCGAGTAATTCTTTCTCAAATGCCCAATATTATCATAGTTGTAACATTTCCTTTCCTCCTAAGGAGCCTTGCAGTCTTAGAGTAACAACCCTTCTTGTGATAGTTGAAGCAAGTAACCACACCCTTAGGTTTCTTCTCGATATTCTTTCGTTGTTGTAGTTGCTTACTCTTTCCATTTCACTATTTCTTATACTTGCCACCTTGTTGTGGCTTCGAATCCTCTTTACTTTCAACAACACCTCCTCCTTTCTCCGAGAATAAACTCTCGTATCTCAAAGCTTTCTCAACCAGATTCTCATATGGATCCTCAATTTGATCTACCAGTTGTTTTCTGAGACACTCATCCAATCCCATAATAAACTTCTCATTCTTCTAGTATGGGGTCTCGGTATAAGTATGAGTATACTTAGGAAGCTTCAAACTCTGCTAAATATTCAGCCATTGGTCTCTCACCTTGCTTCAACTCAGCAAATCTCTTAACGAGAAATGAATTCTGGACCGTATAAATGAATTTCTCTTCAAACTTATTCTTAAACTGATTCCAAGGAATTTGCTCCTCTGGAGTCTCAAGAATAATGGAGTTCCACCAATACATAACTCGCCCTTGAAGCTGCCTCGACGCAAGCTTCCTTTTCATAGCATCATCGATTCCCAAGTCTCCGAAGATGCAAACATGAGTATCAGACCAGTTCTAGACTTCAATCGTAGATTTTGTCCCAGTAAACAGATTTCCTCCCAGAGAAGTGAAGTCTTTACTTAGCTTGGCAAAATCAACAACCCTAGGTGCCTGCACATAAGCACCACCTACCTTAGGAATGGGTATCCTTCTCAAGATCGTTGTCATCATAGTCTCGAGCATAGCAGGAAAATAAGGCGTCGCAATAACTGCTCTTAATTGACTACCCTTGCCTACCCCTCTAGTATCGAGCTCATCCCTAGTAGCATTCCTCGTATTTCAATGACTCATTCTTTTTCTGAAAAAAGAATGATTAGACCACATCAAAGAAAGGCCATAGTGGTGCTCAAGTACTTATAAATCTATTATACTATGTATATATAGTAATCATCTAAGTAAAATTACATGCACGTCTCTCATACGCTTTTATGCTTTCGCACTTGGGTAAAATAGCTCTGTTACCAAGTGTGACTATTGCCCCATACCTCCTGCACTAGATTATAATAAAGGTGCACTGCATGACGTACGTGCTAGGACGATATGGGACAATCATCGAGGAAAGAAGATCGAAACAAAACCTCTATAACTCATAGCGCATGGATAATATATAACAATAACATATACAATATGATATAGTAGTAAAGCATAACAAAGTAGGAAATCCTATCTCCAAAAAATCTCAAAATATTAAGTATATAACACCTCAGCAACTGAATATCTGAATACATCAAGCCTCACTACATCCCTCATCAGAGTATATGACGAGGAAAATAGCAGAAATCTTCCAAATATATATAGTAAAAATAGTAGTACGCTAGCCCCTCCCCCTTCTCTTCAGTAACCCTGATTCCAGTCGGACTACCTCATGTCCCACGTGTGTTTTCCTTCTCAAGACAACTAGATCACTTTTCAAGCGATCCAGGGTACTCGATCTCTCAAATCTTAACAGACATCCCCACGATATCCCTACTTCGAGTTCACTAGAAACCTCGTCCTATAACGATTCCTTGGCACTTTCAATCACATAAGCTGTCCATGACTCTATCTTTTAGCTTGAGTTCCACTCGAGTCGTTCCATCATCTAGCAGCATCATGCCACTTTGAGCTTTCTATCACATTCAACTTCGACTACGCCTGCCTGAGTTCGCAATCAAAGCATCAACATCACTTTGAAAATAACTTCCACCCCTGGAAGCGATCCACTATCAGAGACACCATCATGCTCCTTAAGACCACTACTCCTCATAGCCAAAACCACCAGTCCCCATTTGTCTCCTTATAGATCAGTACTGGTCCATAGGCTATGGACCGTTACCAGTCCATTTACTTAGTAAAAAATAACTAATTTTCTACACCCCTTTCTTCCACTGATGTAATAATTCCCTCTAGTCTAATTTAAAGTTGAAACACTTCCCTAAAGCTCTGTCTAGTCCATCGATGACTATTCGATTGTTAACACTTCAGTCCATCTAATAATCACTCAACTTTGCACATGACCTGCTATTGACCCCAATAAGCCACACACAGAGTTTCTCTCCACTCGACCATCGATAATGGATTGGTGTCGGTCCATAGGCCATGGACGGGTATCAGTCCATAGGCTTTGGACCGGTACCGCACTACACCACACATGCAAATTAGGTTGTGTTTTGGGTCGTATCTACTGCAATCACATCTCTAAGCCGTATCAAATAATCGCGTGTTTAAATATAAATATGGCCATAAGTCGTATCTAAACAAAAAATTTGATATGAATTTAATCCATATCTAAAGTATAAATAAATATGGTTGTAAACCGTATCTCACTGCAAATAACATGTGGCTTTAAGCTGTAGCTAGATTATTACTAGATACAAATATAAATCGTATCTAAATTATCTATAGATACAAATATATACAAAAGGCTAGTAAATATCATGCAAACTCTATTTGACAAATTATAACAGTAAACGAAACAATTGTAAGAAATATTTCATACCAATCCAACAACATATAAAATGAAACATGTTGTTTCATTACATTACAATAAAGAAGATACATGTTGTTTTATTACATTACAATAAAGAAGATACTTGTTATTTCATTACATTACAATAAAGAAGATACATACTATTTCATATATAATGTTTCGTAATTACATTACAACAAAGAAGTTAAACTCGGTATTTTAGTCACTTCGGTGACCACTCTCCACTTCTCAACTTCGGCGATCGACCACGTTGATTTGCTTTTCAGCTGAACTAATCAATTCACCAAGCTGAAGGTTTTAACTTTCTAGTTAAAAATTTAATGGGTGATCAACCAGGTGAATGCATTTTAGCTTACGCACCTGAGTCAGGTATTCATGCTAACTTATGCATTTAACTAAGCGCTAGGACTAGTAAAGGGGATAATATCAAGTGTCATATGCTGCTTCACTAAACCTTAGGAAAAAAATTGACACTTGATATTATCCCCTTTACTAGTCCTAGCGCTTAGTTAAATGCACTTGTTAGGATAAACACCTGACTCGACAGCGTAAGCTAATGTGCATCAACTTGGTGAATCACCGAGTAATACTTAACTAGAGTTAAAGTATTCATCTTGGTGAGGTTTCGCTGACAGATCACCCAGTAAATTCTTAACCAGAATAGACATGCATCATCTTCGTTTATACTTGCAACCTAATTTGCATTAGAACAATGAGTCAGAATATACATATACAATACACACACATACACAGCATACGTATACAACATACACACAGAAATAGACACACAAGCACATAGACATGCACGCTGCACACATATACAGACATACACTGCATACATATACACATACACACACACACATACAGCTTATCATACAAGACTGCAAACATTACACTAATTCAGTGCATATTGAATTTGTACTAGTCAACTAATCGTGATCGACCAATTCAGGTATACATATTGAATTGAATTCAGGTATACACCAATTCAAGTACAAGACTTCAAGTACTAGTCGGCTAATCGTGATCGAGCCATCAACTTGCCTGCCTCCTTTTATGTATACATATTGAATGGAAATACTGAATATTGAATTAAACTGCATATTTGATTTAAAATGCATATTAGATTTAAACTTGATTTGAACTACAATAATATAATTGTAAGCAACAATATATTTTAATTAACAAATTTTTTATGATAGTAATATATCTATCGACTAGTCTACGACTAATTGACTAGCTGGACCTCTGTCTACTCAACTTAATGTGCAACAACAAATACCGAGTCAAGCAGTTACAAGTGACAGTAACCAAGTACTAAAAGGAGGCAGGCAAGTCGATGGCTCATCGTACAAGACTGCAAACATTACATCAATTCAGGTATACATATTGAATTGGTACTAGTCGAATAATCGTGATCGAACAATTCAGGTATACATATTGAATTGAATTCAGGTATACACCAATTCAAGTACAAGATTGCAAGTATAAGACTGCAAGTACTAGTTGACTGATCGTGATCGAGCCATCGACGTGCCTGCCATCTTTAAAGTCAAACACAAGGTGTCAAAGAATAAGGAAGAAAATATTCACATGATAGTAGAAGTTATAAACTAGATGACAAGGCAAATGTGTAACATGCACAATGACATCAGTCACTTGCATGATGAAAGTACTAAAGATATGGCCGATCCACATAGGTGAAACGTGCACATAAGTGAGTGATATAACTCAAGTGATACAAGTCAAAAAGAATGGCTCAGTGGCAAGCAAGTGAACAATCAAGAAACATAATAAGCAAGTATATTATCGGTTTTTATCATAAGAATGCAAATACAAGACAAAGGTGCATGTACATGGAAAGAAATGCCATACACATCATAGCATGCATATCCTTCCGTTCACAAATACATAGGAGCAGCATTATATGCATTGCTAATACACAAGGAGTTCAAGTAAATGAAACAAAGTCAAATCGCAAATGCAAATGCTCAAATCAAGCTGGACCAGCACAAACAACAAATTACTAGCGCTGCAGCAAGCAAAATTGCATGCATAAGGAAATGGAACCAATTAAGCAAAGGTAATAAGGAATGGCAATACAGTGCACATATAAAAGCACAGTGGCATCACACAAAGCCAAGCAAGGTCATAGGTTCAAGCACAAGTGACATACTCGAGAACCATGGCCAGAAATGTAAGCAGTAGTAGACAAGCCTAAAATTAAACCCAATTCAAATTCAAATTAAACACGTAAATGGAAGATTGATTAAACCCAATTCAAATTAAAATTAAACCTAATTTAAACCCAATTCAAATTCAAATTAAACCATGAGCTAATACTCACCTTCAGTGGTGACGAGAAAGATGGACATCGGTGGACTGAAGGTTTGCCGGTTAGCTGAAGTTAGCGCGAGCTGACGATGGACAGCGATGGACTGGGCTTCGAGCGGTGGATGGTTTATTGACAAAGCAAGATGGTGCGCCAAGTTCCAAAATCCTAATTTGGGTTTTCGGTCACCATGAAAATTAAAAAGAGGGAAGTCAACCGAAATTTTTGAAGTGTCAAAGCAAGATGGTGCCAGAAAGAAAATAACAGGGGAGGGGGGAGAGGGAATATGATACGGATTTCATACGGCCTAAAATCGTATCAAATGAACTAATCGGGAGCTTTGTTGACATACGGTTAGATCTTAAGTATTCGGGAAGGTACAAATCGCCAATAGGAAAGTTGATACGGCTATGAGCAATATCAAATTTGATACGGCAAAAAATATTATCAAAACTCCGCATCCTCGTAAGCCAAATTTGTTGTTTTGGATGATGGTTTACCTTTCCATAGAGTGGTCACATTGATCAAACGAACTTACCGTTTGGGAGATATAGGTGAACAAAGGTTTATAAGGTGAAAAACTACTTAAACGGGCTTAATAGGGTAATTATTGGATGGGCCCATAACCCATTTTGGGATTAGGGTTATGGGGAGGCTGAAATGAGATACAAAACCATCTCATTTCATTTTTATCAGCCGCCACCTTCATTTCTTCAACACTAGCAAAGGCCTCCACCTTCTAAATTCATCTCTAATCTCATTCTAATCACATATTAGGCAAATCTACATCAAATTAAAGCGAATTAGCATATAAATCGAGATAGGGCTACTGGAATACATTAGGATCCGTACCAAATCAGTTAGAGTTTCATATCTATAATTTATTTGTGGCTAAGGTTAGTGATTTGCACTTTTATTCACTAATTACGGTTAATTAGGGGTGATAATTAGAGAAATTATGCATCATAAAAATATGGAAAAATATGTAGAAATTCTAAAATATTATTTTATGTCACTGGTGAAAATTTGGGTTAATTTGGATTAAGTTTGCTAATTCTATGGTTAAAACATGGTTAAGGGGATTAAGGGAAAATCACGGTTTTGGGAATGTCTGATCCACAATTACATGTTAAATCTTTGTTTGGATGTTTATGGTTGATTCTATATGTTGATATTACTGTTTGGGATGTTTTGTGGTTGCATAGGAAGGTTAGAATGGCTGAAAACGCCATTGTGTGGCAAAGATTGCTTATTGGAATGTATGCAGGAAATGGAATCGGTCGCGCCTACAACAGCATTTGTGAAATGTTGTGGTCGGTCACACCTACGACAACATTTGTGAAATGCTGTAGTGCGACTACGACAGCATTTGTGAAATGCTGAGGTCGGTCGCACCTATGACATCATTTGTGAAATGCTATGGTCGGTCGCACCTACAACAACATTTGTGAAATGCTATGGTCGGTCGTGCATGGGTTTCGGTCGCACCTATGACAGCATTTGCGAAATGTTATGGTCGGTCACACCTACGACAGCATTTGCGAAATGCTGTGGTCGGTCTCACCTACGATAGCATTTGTGAAATGCTGTGGTCGGTCGCGCATGGGTTTCAGTCGCACCTGAGCTACGACAACACTTCTGAAACGCTGTAAAAAGGGCAGAAATGCTGTGAAAGCCAGATTTGATGTTTTGTTTAGCTCTTCGCACCAGATGAATGCAGAACTGAACCAGGGGATATAACAACATTTCAGTAACGCTGTAAAAGGTTGTTTTTGACATTTTTGCCAGTTTTCATTGCCTAAACAGCTTTGTTGCAGGACGTGTGCAAAGGAGTTATCGATATCTATAACTTTGGTTCAACGTTGAGGGAGGGGGTATGTAGATGAACCATAGCCAGAGGATGTATCGACTGGGAAGGGTTATTGGCTATAGGCCAGAAGGGAATGGTCATGACAATTAGTTATACGGAGTCCAGAAGGGCATGGACCCATCATGGCCCCAATGGAGTTGGAGATCAAAGCAGTGGATATCGTATGCTTTACGCACTGAGTGAGAGATGTGATGATGATTGCTATGTTTGATGTTTGATATCACCATGACATGCACACTCCGATTTTACACTCTATGTTAGTGTTTACCTTAGAGTACTGTACATCTTGTTATGCTAACTCTTTGGTTGCAGGCCCAGGTTCAGGTATGATTTACTTATACCTATAATTGCTTATTATTCTGCTGTCGCTCATACCAGACTTTTGTATGACCCAGAGTTTTATGTCTCTTCTTATTACTCTGGGTGCTCTTAAACGAGCGGACTAGAGACATGTCAGGTGATTATGCACGAGTAGCTGTCCGAAGACGAGCAGGAGGCTTCCACGTACTATATATATACATATATTTTCCCTGTGTTGTTAATAGTCGCTACTTTGGGCATCAGTAGTGTACCTTTCTATTTTTCTTTAGAGATAGTATTTTGAAGTTGTAATAATGGTTTGGATCATAAACTGTATTTTAAATTTCGCTACTCTGATGGATATGATTTATTTTTTAGCTTATGCATTGTCTCGCCTGTTTTATATCAAGTTATATTATTATTATATTTTATTCCATGCGCTGTGAGATCTACTACAGGTTCCTTTGTAGATCATAGTTTCAGATTCCTTTCTTTTGACACCCGTCCCGTGCTGGTCGGGCATCGGCACAACGCATTTTGGAAAAATGTCAGCTAGTTCAAGGCGGGCCGTCACACTTGGTATCAGAGTCTAGGTTGCGTAGTTTAACATGGGAGAAGATATCAAGGAGAGATGGTATACGTATATGAGAGAACGTATTTGTGATATTTTGGTTTTCAAAAGCTATATATATATATATTATTAGTATAACTAAGGATGAAGTCGCACTGCACTGGCACCACTAAAGAGATGATTAATCGTTTTTCTCTTTACAGATTGAACGATGAGTCGATATACAAGGAGTACGGGTTCAGAGGCCAACAATAGGAATGTCCCTGATATGAGAACGATGTTTACTGCATTCATGCGACAGATGCTTAGGGATGCTCAGGGAGTAGTTCATAATGCTGCTAACGGTGGTGGTGCAGCGGTGCAGGCGCCTAGAGCCGATTTCTCCAAGCTCAGCAAGGATTATATTAATCTTGGTGGAAAGACGTTCCACGGAACGGAATCGGCAACGGAAGTTCAAGATTGGCTTGACAGTTGTGAGCGTATCTTTGAGGATTTGGGAATCCAGGATGCAATGAAGAGAAAGTTAGCATCGCATCAGCTTCAAGGACGGGATATGAATTGGTGGAATGTCATTAAAGCGGCTATTCCCGAGGATCAAGTTAATTGGAATCAGTTTAAGACTCGCTTCAGTGATAAGTTTATTCCAACTGCTCAGAAATCAAAATTGTTCAGGAAATTTTTGGAGCTTAAGAAGAATGGTAGGGGAGTCTCGGAATATATTGCAGAATTCGATACTTTATTTAAATATGGATTATCCCTTATCGATACTGCCGAGAAGAAGAACGAAAGGTTCATAACTAGCCTAGATGAGTACTTGGGGGAAAGACTTATAAACCATATCGATGAGACTTTTGAATCTATTGTGGGAAAAGTATTGAGATCTGAGAGCCTATACCCTAAGTCGAAGACCGAGGATGCAATTACATCTGTAGAGGAGCCAAAGCCGCAGGCAAGCGGTGGAGGCAAGAATAATTCCCAGAATAAGAGGAAACATGACCAGACTAAGGATGGTCAGAAAAAGAAGAATAAGAAAGAGGCCCAGTGCTTTGGTTGCGTCAAGAAGGGCCACTATATCAAATATTGTCGAGCAAAGAAGGGGGAGAGGAAGTGCTTCAACTGCGACCAAGTGGGACACTTCAAAAATGAATGTCCACAACCCCCTAAAGGGAAGCAGATCGTGAAAGAATATGATATCAACGTTGTTCCTTCTTCGTCGAATGCCCTAACTACTACGCGGAAGGGAAAAGGTGTCGTTATTCAAGGTATGCTTTCCATTTATGATGTTCCTGTTCAAGTTTTGTTTAATATCGGAGCATCCCATTCCTTCATATCTAGTGACCTGATAGATAAGTTGGAATTAGAACCCGAGCTTGTCGATAGAACTTTAGTTGTGATGAACTCGATCGGTGGTTCGACTAGCCTTAATATGGTTTGCCGTAATTTGGTCTTATCGAATCATGGATGTATGTTTGCTTGTGATTGCTTTGTTTTGGGCTTTACTAGGTTTGGCATTATTTTGGGAGTCGATTAGCTCTAAAGGTATAGGGTGGTGGTAGACTGTGAGGGGTCTTCGGTGACCATTAGAGCGGATGATGGGTGGAGGGTGGTATTGGGTTGCCTACCTAGTGATGAGGTGATGGCTAGTTTTCTAAATTCCCTCGACATCCCACACGATGAGTTATCAGATGTGCCTATTGCTGGCGAGTATCCAAACATCTTCGGGGAAGTGACCGGTCTTCCACCACACCGAGAGATCGAATTTCGAATTGATTTAGTGAGAGATGCCAGACTTATAGTGATGCCACTTCGTCGTATGGCGCCAAGGGAGCAGCGAGAGCTCGAGGTGCAAGTGGGCAATCTTTTGAAGAAGGAATTTATCCGAAGAAGTGTTTCCGAGTAGGGAGCACCAGTTATGTTTGCTACCAAGGCTGATGGTTCCCTTCGCTTATGTGTGGATTACCGTGAGTCGAACAAGGTGACAAGGAAGAATAAGTATCCTCTTCCGCAGATTGATGATTTGTTTGATCAACTGAATAGAGCAAGAGTATTTTTCCAGTTGGATTTCACGACAGGTTTTCATCAGCTCCGACTAGCAGTTGAGAGTATACCTAAAATGGCTTTTCGGAAGCCGTCTGGATTCTATGAGTGGTTGGTCATGCCATTCGGGTTGACCAATGCACCCGCATATTTTGTGGATCTTATGAATAGGGTTTTCAGAGATGAATTGAATAAGTTTGTTCTTATGTTTGTAGACGATATCTTGGTTTACTCAAGGACAGAGGAAGAACACAAGGAACATTTAAGGTCAATGATGGAGGTGTTGAGGAAACATAGATTGAAAGCAAAATTTTCTAAGTGTCACTTCTGGAGGAAGTGAGATTCTTAGGCCATGTTGTTTCAGAGAATGGTATTGTTTTGGATCCTGCAAAGGTAGCTGCGGTACAAGATTGGTCTACGCCCAAGAATGCAATGGATGTGAGAAGTTTCTTAAGACTAGCTGGATATTATCGTAAGTTCATTCAAGACTTCTCCAAGATAACAACACAATTAACTCAGTTGACCAAGGAGAATCAAGCTTTCGTCTGGGAAGGAAGGTGTTAAAATGCATTTAAGGGTCTAAAGGAAAAGTTGACATGTGCACCAGTATTAGTTATTCCTAAGGGGAATGAAGAGATGACGGTATACACGGATGCCAGTGGTACCGGACTAGGTGTTGTACTGATGCAAAGAGGTAGGGTTGTAGCTTATGCTAGTCGGCAACTGAAACCGCATGAGAAAAGATATCCTACCCCCGATTTGGAATTGGCAGCGATCGTATTCGCGTTGAAGATGTGGAGTCATTATCTCTTGGGAGAAAGATTCGAGTTGTTTACCGATCATAAGTCATTAAAGTACCTTTTCTCTCAAAAGGATTTAAATCTTCGTCAGCAAAGATGGTTGGAGTTCTTGGCTTCATATGATTTCAATATCGTATATACACCCGGGAAGGGAAATGCGGTAGCTGATGCATTAAGTAGAAGACATGCCAGTTTGGGAGCTATGTTTCTGGAATGGAACCAATTGGAGTATATCGCAGGATATGATTTCAGACCTAGGAGTGAATTAGATCCAAAAATATTAGCAAGTTTGACGATTAGACCGACTTTGATTGAGCAGATTGGTTCCAGTCAGAGGGACGATTCTAACCTATTGGAAATCATCTCCAAGGTAGAGATGGGCACCGACGGTGAGGGAATGGACAAGTATGGACTTGATCAAGAAGGATAGCTTCGAAAGAATGGGAGACCAGTTGTACCCAGTGTTAATGGATTGAGAGATGAAGTGCTTAGAGAATGTCATCACTCAAAACTGACTATACATCCCGGTGGTAACAAAATGTATCGAGACATGAGGCAAACCTACTACTGGGAAGGGATGAAGAGAGACGTTGGGAAGTTTATATCTAAGTGCATGAATTTCCAGCTAATTAAAGTCGAGCAAAAGATGCCTAGTGGTTTGTTACAACCGCTGGAAATTCCCGAATAGAAATGGGAACAAGTCTCAATGGATTTCATTGACGGTTTGCCTAGGACTAGATCGGGTCATGATTATATTGGGGTGATTGTGGATCGATTGACCAAAAGTGCAAGGTTTATACCCATCAAGTCAAATAGAATACCAGCTAAGTTAGCAAAACTATATATGAAGTGGGTATTTCATGGAGTACCCAAAGGTATCGTGAGTGACCGAGATCCATTATTTACGAGTGGGTTTTGGAAGAGCTTACAAGAGGCTTTAGGGTCAGAATTACATCTAAGTACCGTGTACCATCATCAAACCAACGGTCAAACAGAGAGGGTGAATCGTGTATTAGAAGATCTCCTGAGAGCTTGTATATAGGAATTTGGAGGTTCATGGGATGACCATTTGCATCTGGTTGAGTTCGCATACACTAATAGTTATCAGTCCAGTATTAGTATGGCTCCATTTGAAGCTTTGTACGGAAGATCGTGCAATTCACCATCTTGTTGGTTGGAGACCAGTGAAAAATTTATGCTTGGGTGAGATGTAATAAGAGAAACTTCAGATAAGATCAAGGTTATTCAACAGAGAATGAAGGTTGCCCAAGATAGGCAGAAAAGTTATACTGATAAAAGACGAAGGGATTTAAAATTCTTCGTTGGTGACTTGGTATTCATCAAGATTTCTCCGTTGAAGAGTGTAATTCGATTTGATAGGAGAGGCAAATTGGCACCAAGATTTGTTGGTCCATTCCCAGTTCTCGAACAAGTTGGGAATTTAGCATATAAAGTTGGATTGCCTAACAAGATGGCGGTAGTGCACGACGTATTTCATGTTTCTCAATTAAGGAAGTTCATGCACGATTATGATATGACTATCTCACCCAATCAGATGGATGATATCAAGATAGAACCTGAAGCTGTTGAATGCCATAGACCGATTTGTATTGTCGGACACGATACGAAGCAACTTCAGAGGAAGATGGTGAAATTGGTTAAGGCCTAATGGGGTGGTAACGAGCGTGACTGCACTTGGGAAACCGAGGAAAACACAAGGAAGTCATATCCAGAGCTCTTTACTTGGTAAGATTTTAATCATGATGTAGTTATTCCGCATGCTATGATAGGCTTGTTGTGATTAATATGTATGTTTGATTGTTGCAAATGGTTGATAGGCATGCGGGACCATTTGCTTGTTTTCTTAGTTAAGGAATTTCGGGGGCAAAATTTCTTAAGGGGGAGAGAGTGTAATGACCCGCATTCTACGCATCGGAGGATCGTAGAATATTTATTTCATTTTTATATGAAGTCGTATGGTCATGTAACTTCGGGGAACGACTATTGGGGTCATTTCCCATATTCACGATTTTTGTCGAATTTTAAATGACTGTTTTGCCCATGAAAAATCTTGTTTTTCCTATAACTTTTGATTGGTAAGGAGTTTAGACCTAACATCACTTCCATTGGATTCGGATGACGGTTTACCTTTCCGTAGGGTGGTCACATTGATCAAACGGACTTATCGTTTGGGAGATATGGCTGGAACAAGGTTTAGAAGGTGAAAAACTGGTTAAACAGGCTTAATAGGGTAATTAATGGATGGGCCCATAACCCATTTCGGGATTAGGGTTCTGGGGAGGCTGAAATGAGTTAGGAAACCATCTCATTTCATTTTTCTCAACCACCACTTTCATTTCTTCAACCCTAGCAATGGTCTCCACCTTCTAAATTCATCTCTAATCACTTTCTAATCACATATTAGTCAAATTTACATCAAATTAAAGCAGATTAGCATACAAATCGAGATTGGGCTGCTAGAATACATTGGGATCCATGCCAAATCAGTTAGAGTTTCATATCTATAATTTATTTTTGGCTAAGGTGAGTGATTTGCACTTTTATTCACTAATTACGGCTAATTAAGGGTGATTAGTATAATTAGCGAAATTATGCATCATAAAAATATGGAAAAATATATAGAAATTCTAAATTATTATTTTACGTCACTGGTGAAAATTTGGGTTAATTTGGATTAAGTTTGCTAATTCTATAGTTAAAACATGGTCAAGGGGATTAGGGGGAAATCATGGTTTTGGAATGTTTGATACATAATTACATGTTAAATCTTTGTTTGGATGTTTATGGTTGATTCTATATGTTGCTATTACTATTTGGGATGTTTTGTGGTTGCATAGGAATGTTAGAATGGTTGAAAACGCCGTCATGTGGCGAAGATTGCTTGCTGGAATGTATGTAGGAAATGAGATCGGTCGCACCTACAACAACATCTGTGAAATGCTGTGGTCGGTCACACCTATGACATCATTTGTGAAATGTTGTTGTCGGTCGCACCTACGACAGCATTTGTGAAATACTGTGGTCGGCCGCGCATGGGTTTCGGTTGCACCTACAACAAAATTTGTGAAATGTTGTGGTCGGTTGCACCTACGACAACATTTGTGAAATATTATGGTCGGTCGAGCATGGGTTTCGGTCGCACCTGAGCTACGACAACACTTCTGAAACGCTGTAAAAAGGGCAGAAATGCTGTGAAAGCCAGTTTTGATGTTCTGTTTAGCTCTTCACACCAGATGAATGCAGAAATGAACCAGGGGATATAACATCATTTCAATAATGCTGTAAAAGGCTGTTTTTGACATTTTTGCCAATTTTCATTGCCTAAACAGCTTTGTTGAGAGACATGTGCAAAGGAGTTATCGATGTCAATAACTTTGGTTCACCGTTGAAAGAGGGGGTATGTAGATGAACCAGAGCCAGATGATGTATGGACTGGGAAGGGTTATTGGCTATAGAGCAGAAGGGCATGGTCATGACAATTAGTTGTACGGAGTCCAGAAGGGCATGGACCCGTCATGGCCCCAAAGTAGTTGGTGATCAAATCAGTGGATATCATATGCTTTATGCACTGAGTGAGAGATGTAAGGATGATTGCTATGTTTGATGTTTACTATCACCATGACACGCACACTCCTATTTTACACTCTATGTTAGTGTTTACCTTAGATCTAACCGTTGGATTTCAAAACTTAAATACTCGTTGGAAAGCCCTTTTCGATACGAACCCGTAGGCTCTGGTTTTAGAAGAATCCGATGGTCGGAGCTTCTGTTATGTCCATTCAAAGTCAATGGTCGAAATTCGCGAACGGTTGCTGCGCGAAACGTTCTATTCAAACCATTATTATAAATCATTGATTTTTATTTAAAATATATTTTATAAAACATTTTTAAAACCATTTAAAATAATTCCAACTTGAAATTTGATTTTTAAATAAAATCTAGACTTTCCATGTTACAATAATAATAATATAATAATAACATTTTAAAAATGTTTGATTTTCAGATTTAAACTTTCAATATTCAATACCAAATGAATAAAATCAATGGAAATATCCATTCGAGTAAAAGTGACGCAAGACTACTTACTCGTCTTAATTCACTCTAAGTAACATTGAAACATCAAAATCACAATTTGATAATATTCGCAAAATTCTGAGTTGGAATGAGACCCAACAATTATCATATAAAAATGGATTTCATACACCACAGATATACAATACTAATGATGAATAATCATTACAACCATCGAATAACATCCAAAGTGCACATTACAGTTAATTACAAGGGAGATGTGTGATTAGAATATCATCCCAAGACCCGTGTGGGGTTTTCAACCAACACATAACAAATAATAGATTATTTGTGCACTTGGGCGATGTGTGAAAATTATCAGCCCAATCACATATACAAGTCAGGTAACTTGTATATGGTAGTGTAACATTATTACAACATCATGGATAAAATAATAATACTTAATCATGTTACAAATCGCAATTCACAGAATACAACATACAAACAAACAAACCACACATATCACAGAATGATCTAAACACAGAATAATCCAAACACAGATAATTACATAAATTTATTTATAAAAATAATAATAAATAAATAACTGAATTACAAGTTGAGTGAGAAGGAGTTCTCACCTGGATTTCACTTTGTCAGATTCAAATCGGCGGTTTGGGCCCAATTTTGGCCCAAAATCCAATATGCTCCAAATTTGGCAAATTTGGTGTTTATGCGAAGGTTATGACTCACTGATCGTAGCAAAACTTGTTTTGCGCGATTTCGAGTCTGTTACAACAAGTTATGAATTTTCAAAGTTTGGAACAATTAAATAATTATTTAAATCACAGAAATTACCTAAAATTCCAACTTTCTCCAAATTGGACAAAATTAGTGTTCACGCGAAGGTATCGTCGCCACGATCACGGCGGATCTGAAATCGTCAGATTTCGACCTCGTATGTAAAAGTTATAGCGTCACAAACATTGGATAAATTAAATAATTAATTAACTTAAAAATTAAATTAGTCAAACCCTCAAACTGGTCAAACCCGCCCCTCCGACCCTTTAACTTCCGATCAGCGCCGCCACAACCCTCCAGGTGATCGACCGCCGCCACCATCCTCTCTGCCTGGGCAAGGCGCGCCACCACCACCAAGCTCCGACCCCGATCCGCCCGCCGCCGGCTGGAATTCGCCAGAGAGCGACAATCAATTCGAGCCTCCTCCCCGCCGCCTCGATGCTCCAATCTCCATCAAAATTTTACAGCACCTAGATCTCGCGTAGACGAAGAACTTTCCTTCAGGTGACATCGTCTGATTCTTACCGGATTGGCCGGAAATTGGTGATTTACATTTGCTGCTCACTGATTTGTTGTTTTCAGTTCATCTCGAAATTCGTGCCAATCCGTCCACTTTCAGACAAAACGATTCAAAACAAAGTTGTAGATCTATCTCCCCTCTATAACTTTCATTTAGATTCCATCGCCTAATTCTCGACGGATTGTCCGCAAAACCCATAGTTCAGAAATCAGTTTTCTGATTTCTAACTTAGATCCCGACGAATCCGTGCGACGATAGACGCTAGAATTTTCGTGAGAGGTAGACAAAGTGATGAACTACAATACCCAGAAATCGTTTGGCTGAATTGTTTCTGGATTGGGAGTTATAAATTTATTAAGATTCAGGGTCTTTTGTGCAAAGTTTATTGAGGAGGGAGAAGATAGCTGCCATGGAAGAAGAGGAGAAAGGGGATTAGGGTTAGAGAAAAATGGTTGGGGTTAGGGGAATAAGAGATATTATATAGGGGTTATAAAATTTTAATTAAGCCCTTATGTAATATAACCCCTTTTAATAATAACCTTAATGTTGTTATTTTCTTCAATTTTAGTCCTTTTCAATGTTTTAAAAACCGTGTGATCGCATACTGATTCCAAATTTGCTGAAAATTGGAACACATCTAATTCTTAACAATACCAACCCATAGAAACTGGTTTGGTTGAATTCCGAGTCCGTATGAATAAATGGTGAATATTTAATGTTTGAAAATTGACTGTTTTCAGGGAAAAATTAATAACGACCACAAACTGACTCCAAAAATTACGATTTTTGTAATCTAGCCATAATTTAATATTTTGGATCCATAGAAAGTGGTTTCGTCGGATTCTGATATCGTTTGCAAAATTTCCATTTTTGAGGCGTATATATTTAATATTAAAAATACATTTTTAAATGAATATTTTCCGAAACCCGAAATATATCAGTGCGTATACTTTTTCATTGTGGAAACATCATCTTGAACTCATGGAAGTGGTTTCGAGTCCAAATTCCTTCGTATGCAAAAAGTAGCATTTTGGGCCATATATATTATATATTTAAATTCCATAGCGTTTTTCTGAAAAATTGAATTTGTCATAACTTACCAATTATGAACTGAAATCTCAATTTCTTGGATTCATTGGAAAAATATCGTCAATACGATCCTAACGTTTCTTGTTTCGCCCAATTCTGACTTAAAATCAATTTTATATGATTTTCCAAAGTTCAAAATCAAATTTTGAAATTACCGCGTCATTTCAGGCTCAGAATTATTTTAATATAAATTTTCAAATAAAAACAAATTTTTTAGTCGTTAATATTTAAAATAAATTATTTTAAATGCCCTAAATCAATTAAATCTACCAAAAATAATATTTTACTTTTGTTACAAAATTCAGGGTTGTTACAATCTCCCCCACTTAAAATCTTTTCGTCCTCGAAAAGGAATAGAGCTAAAAGTTGTTTAATTAACCAACTCAACTTATATTCAGTTTCCAAGAATTTTCTAGTTTCAAAAATTTAGCTAACACCCTAAATTTTAGAAAAATTTCGCCATAACCTCCTTTGTACGGAGTCAACGAAAAAACCGCAACTTGCCTCATATGGCTCTCATCAATCCAAAAAGAAAAAAGAAGAAAGAGGATAGGAGAGAGAAAAAGCCAAGCAACGGCTAGTCAAGCGGCTCATAAAATCAAAACCCAAGAAATATAGTAAACATGTACCTATTTGTCGGGCATACAATTTTATTCCTCTACTTCTAGCCTCCTTGCTATGACATGTTCAATACATATGTATATACCTATACACAATTCCAATCAATTTATAATTCATTATCACATTGGTTAGTTGAATTAACAATCAAACATCACAACCAACAATCAATTAGTTGATTAACTTTCAAATGCATAACTTTTATATGTATATACTCAAAAATCATATTTTTGATGCCAAGTACAATCCATAAACTTATCTAAGTTTTGGTTCTCACACCAGTAAAACAAAAATATATAGATACCCTACTTTCGCAACTCGAACATAAATACTGATGATGGTGCACTTCATCATCAAAATCATACCTGGGCTACTAGGGTGTGATCCTATATCTACCTAGTATATTGAGACTTCATATATACGTTGATCAGACGTATACGCAAAATCTACTAGTACTCGATAGTCCAAAATAAATTGAAATACAATACTCAAATACGTACAATAAGTTATAAATTTCAAAACTAGATTTGTTTTTAATAATAATACTCTTTAGACCCACCCTAGGGTACTACTGATCCTATCTCTGACGAGTTATTCTTATAGGATGTAACTAATCCTATCTCTGATGGATTCTTTCGTTCGGTTCTAATGTGTCTTATTCTCGATCTTTATAAAACCAAAGCTCTGATACCACTTGTAACAACCCTCAAACCCGCCCGGCCTAAACCGAACTAGAAAGCGGATTGTTTTGAGAACGCGACGCATCAGAACACGGAACATAAGAATATTTCATTGCTATTACAATAATTACATCAGAGTACAAGAATAAGAGTACATGAATAAAAGTTACATCTTGGAAATACAAATCAGAGTTTTACAAAGCAGCGGAAAATAATATAATGCATAGCGGAAGCCTATCAATTCTCTGGACACAGTGTTAAGCTTCAACCCAGAATCCTGATAAAAATAAGAATCTGCAAAGACCAAAACTCCATACTGCCCATGTAGAAAATAAGGGCACCCAGAGTTTAGGTTAAGAACAATAAACTCTAGGTCAGTCATGGGACTGGTGTGAGAACTAAAAACAATTATTAACTTAATTTTAAAGTTGGGTAATTCAAGGGACCACGCCGGTAATGCGAAACGGGTTTCCTCCCAAGATTACCTATGCATAAAAACAACGCAATGCTTGTAGGAAAAATGAAACCATTATAAGACTCAGGTCCCATCACACAATGCAAGCGCAAACCGGAGGATAGACTTTTACCTTATAATGGTCAAATATGCTTGGTACGCGAAATTCATCTTTTATTATTACTATAGTGCATAGTGTAGAAAAACAATTTCGAATATAAATGTATCAATCATAGACGGCATGGGTACCATATATCATGTCGCCATACTAGGTTCTACAACTAAAACCGTGCAAGTGTCGTATTGGAAATTGGGTTTCCATCATGAACCAAGACTAGGGATCATCCTTACCGATTCGAGGCAATCTAGCCCATACCTCAGGATATAGCCGCAACTACACCTTGGATCTTCAGGGGCGGTCCACACAAAGTGCAATGGTGAATTATACACATCCTAAACAATACGTTTCCCCGCCCTATGGGGTGTAAGTAGAGCCGCTAGGGACTCAAATTCCGAGGCACCTCGTTCCATCAACCACATAAGTAAAAAAATGCCAAGGCTTGTAAAACGCTGACACCACTTCTAGCTAGAAGAAAACACATGTTCACCCTGCAGTCCACTCCTGTTTCTGGTTCATACCGGGGTGTGAAGCTCGCGGGGCTGCGCTATACTCAAAGCTATGTTTTTTTGGTCTTCATCCACAAGGCTCTGCTTTTCAACAAAAGCCTTGATAAAAAAATATCTTAGCATGCCACATTGTCAGACCATACCATATCATTGATCATCTACCAAAATATATAAAGGGGTGTTGAGCAAAGAATAAATTCTCTGCCACCAAACCGATATACAATTAGCAGAGTTCAACAATACAGTATAAGAGATTACAATGTCAGACACACAATCCATCAATAAGTCCGTTCTGGATCTGAACGAAATTGGATCTTCAATCACCATCGTCGATCTTTAATCATCGTATGGATTATTCAGAATGGGTTGAACCCGGTCTTTCTGAATAATTCACGCATTTTAAAATCATGTGCATTAAAACACAACCAACGCCTCATTCCAATCAAGAATATTCATTTATTCTTATTCAATCTAATTAAAGATTCATTAAAACTACATTTAGTTTTAATCTTTCCAAAAATCATTATTTAATGATTTATCAATTTTAATCTATTTAAAGATTCATTAAAACTCCGTCAAGTTATAATCTTTCAAAATCATTGTTTAATGATTATTCAACTTTTAAGAAATTAATCCTATTCTGTTCAATTCCAATTTAAAATATTAAATTAGAAAACTTCCTTTTATTAAATCTTTGTTAAAAGATTAATAAATCACAAACCCCAATTTCACTGTTTAATTGGGTTTTAAGAACTAATGTCATTTAAAACATTATTCACAATCAACCCAAAAATCAATTTTCAATTATAATTATTAATTGAAAAATTCCATTTAAATCTTTATAAAAAGATTTATTCTTTTTCTCAAATAGGTTCAAGAACAGTGTTATTAAAGACACCATTCACGACAAACCTTTATTAAATATCTTCCAAATTTCCAAAATAATATCCGCATAATCACGGAATCTGAAATTGAAATAATCCGAAATTATTTCCATTCAAATCCATTCAAATATATTCATTAGAAATCCTTGGTTATAATAAAACCATTTTTAATTCCTTCATTTATTTAAAAATAAATAAATCACTTAGTTTGATAAAAATATCATTTATCTCCAAAAATTAAAATTATTCATCAAAATCCTTTCTAAATCATTTATTATGATTTTACATAATTTTTCCCTATTTTAATTATTTAAAAATAGGCCAATTCAGTTAAACGACGTTTCAGATCATTTAACTGCACCGGCGTTGTTTTCATTCAAATTTGAATTTAACATTCATAAAGATCTAACCGTTGGATTTCAAAACATAAATACTCGTTGGACGTAGGTTCCGGTTTCAGAAGAATCAGATGGTCGGATCTTTTGTTACGTCCATTCAAAGTCAATGGTCGAAATTCGCGAACGGTCGCTGCGCGAAACGTTCTATTCAAACCATTATTATAAATCATTGATTTTTATTTAAAATATATTTTATAAAACCATTTAAAATAATTCCAACTTGAAATTGGATTTTTAAATAAAATCTAGACTTTCCATATTATTATAATAATATAATAATAATAACATTTTAAAAATGTTTGATTTTGAAATTTAAACTTTCAATATTCAATACCAAATGAATAAAATCAATGGAAATATCCATTCGAGTTAAAGTGATGTAAGACTACTTATTCGGCTTAATTCACTTTAAACACTACACCAAAACGGGTGATTCCCAACGAGTATAACCGTCGCAAACAATTTCAGCAACGTTTATTAGTGTTGCTACGGAGGGGAGGCAATTTATTTCCAACGCATATAAGCGTTGGTAAATTTTCTCTCCCAACGCTTATAAGCGTTGGTATATTATCATTTGTGACGCTTATAAACGTTGGTAGATTTTCTCTCCCAACGCTTATAAGCATTGGTATATTTTCATTTGTGACGCTTATAAGTGTTGGAAGATTTTCTTTCGCAACGCTTATAAGCATCGGTAGATTTTCTTTGCCAACGCTTATAAACGTTGGTAGATTTTTGTTTGCAATGCTTATACACGTTACAAAGTTTTAATTAATAACAAATATAAATTTTAATAGTAATAAAAATGTTAGTAACTCACATATTCTAACATTAATAGTCAATTAATAACCAACATGATGAAAATATAGACGATATTCAATATGAATCAAAAACTAATATTATTCTCAATTTAAACTCAATGCATACCAATAGACAACATTCATAATCACGTAACGACATAGAATAACAGTTAACAACAGACAAGTACAATACATAATTAAGTTGTCAAGTTCAATACATAATTAGGTTGCTACATTGAATACATAATTAGGTTGCTAAATTCAATACATAAATGAAATTCTACGAATACCGAATATGAAACTCTGGCCATATAACGAAGCCTTCGTCTAAAAATTCACATAACTTGTACATTCCCTTTTGAGGATCATCATAAATTGGTGCACCCGGTTCAAGAACATCAACCACCCAATTTTAAGATCATCTACTGCACCATTAGAACTACCATCTAATTTTCTCTTTTTTTCCGCTGCCTCTAGAAGTGCCTGCATTAATTGAATATCACATTAAATTAAAATTTTCAATTCCTTGTTAAAAACCGAAAAACATAAGTATGCATCACGCACAAAAAAATATTAAATTGTAGGCTCCGAACGGCTCAGTTTTACTGAGCCAAACAACTCAGTAAAATTGGGTCTAAGGCTCGGTTAAACTGAGCCGTTATGCTCATTTTTACTGAGCCTAAGGCTAGGTTTAACTGCGCCAATGGCTCAGTATAACTAAGCTATTAGGCTCAATAAAACTGAGCCGAACGGGCTCAGTAAAACCGAGCCTAGGACTCAGTATAACCGAGCCTAGGATTCAGTAATATTGACTGAGGCTCAGTATAACCGAGGCCTAAGGCTCAGTATAACTGAGCTTAGTACTCAGTACAATTGAGCCTTTACATAAGTATGTATTGAGAAGTTTATAAATAAGTATGCATCACATAACAATTGCTGCTATGACTATTTCAATCAACTCTCTTACCATTATAAGTAGAAAAGTACAGTTATAACTATCTAACCTTTAGCCAATTTTATATAACATGGGAGCACTTTGCAAATTTCTTGTGACAGGCTAATAACAGTACCTCATAAATACCTTATGGATACTTTATTATGCCGTGAATTGGCATATTATTCCTCAAACCTATTGTTTTACCCAAATAAATTCAGGAATTTGGATTTCTAACTTTAAGATTAACAATATTTTCCGAGTAACTAAAAAACACTTATTGCACTATTTGTGTATGCATGTCTTCCAACGTTGTCCCTTTTACTCCATGCTATAACTAAATGAATGCAATGATACAGTGCATATTCAAAGAAAATATGGCAGCAACAAATTTGTTCAACCATGCACTCTTTCAATCAATAACAACTTTGTGTTTAACTCTGTATTAACTGCATGTTATCTCTATAGGTTAGTTTATTACCTAGTCATTTTAGGGTAATCCACTCATGGTGAACTTTATCCTGTGTATAGATTTAAAATATGTTAACCAATCAATTATAGCAGCAAACTGCTTTCTGTCACAATTAGAAAGAATAATCCTATTATTAAAATTTCCATGTTTATAGTAATAGCTATGTCAAAATTAATATTAGATTTATAGTATTCCAAAAACACCATAACCCATACATAAGAGTTAGATTTCCCCTACACTCACTTTTGTACACATTACCAGTATTTGTTTTTCTCATTTATTTGTTCTTATTTCCAGATCTTGTGTATTCTAACTTTGAAACTTTTGCTTGTTATGTGGTAGTATCTTTGTTGGATGTCAAATAAAATTAATGAACCCTTTTCCCAAGGTAAATAGTAAATGTAGCTACTCATATTTTGTAGCTGAGGTATATAAACAGGCTGGACTCCTAAAGTAATATGCCTTCTTGTATTTTACTTGATTACATGCATTGTTTACAAATCTTTGTTGTCTTAGTTTTAGGCATTCGATGCTAACTTATCTGCTTCTAAGTTTATATGTTCATCAATAAAAATTTATCAAACGATAAACATTCATTAAGTACCTTTTTGCAAATGTCTGTTTGTAGTCCTGATAATCTGCAACATGTAATATATAAAAAGCCAACTCTAACCCGCTTTGTCAAAAAGGAATTTTAGATCAAAAGTAACTAGCAAGCTTTGCATGCAACAAGTATATAAAGAATAATGTTATCAGTTTATTGTAACCGCTAATTTCAGAAATCCTACACCTAAATTGCTTGAATTACAATTGCTTGTTATCTTATAACTCTTAGTTTCCATAAGACTATAGGACTTAAACAAATGTGTATTAGTGGAACTTTCATGTGTGAAGCATGAGATTATCATTTGTTCTAGAAAAACAGTACATGGTTGATGGATATCAAAAATAAAAAAATAATTAAATGTGAAGGAAATTATCATTTGTAGAAATAATTACGCAACAATTCGATAATAAACTCAAGCTACTGCTGAATTAAAATAATTACTACCGCACTAACAAAGGAAATACACACGCTAACCACTAGGAAATACACACACTAACTGCATTTATAGTTGTGCGTGAAATATAACTTGTACCATTAAAGCTCTCTTTATATATTACATAGTTATCTGATTAAACACTTATCCATTAAGAAACTGAAACAACACATCGATTCAACAAATAAGCTATAACTATGCTAATGATGTGATGTGTATCCAATTCTCAATAATGAAGTATCAGTAAACATCATATGGTCCTAGCATTATTTTAAGCTCGTGCCATGATTTTAGACCTGATGAACTAGATTATTTTTGTAGTGTTAAAGCTAGTAAAACCAAGCTTCGGCTCGGTTTTAAACTGAGCCTTGTAAGCTCAAGTTCTACTGAGCCATTGGGCTCAGTTAACTGAACCCTATGGCTCAGTAAAACTGACCCACTCAGCTTAGTTTAAACTGAGCCAAACCTCAGTTTTACTGAGCCGAGGCTCAGTAAAACTGATATTTAGCATCAAGTACTGGATATTTGGAGAGAAGTAACACTTTTAGAGGCATACAAATGAAAGTCAATCAATAGTGGAGGATATTATAAATTCAAAGGGTTATATTACCTATATAATTCTTCCTATCTTATGATGGATCGGCTAACGAAGCTTTAGGTTTGATCTGCACAATAATCAAACAATATGCACAACTCAGTGAGTACATTAATCTGATGATGGACCACAAAATGTACGATAATTACTTTAGTTGACGGTTATGGTTAGTGATTATTATCTCTATTTTTTTCACAAACTTATCCCACCAATCTTAAAGAAAGATTAGTCACAGCAATACCATGGTTCACACCTAGATCGTATACACCAAGAAGATAATATAAATACTTGGTAACAGATATTTACGAGAGTTTGATAACGGAAATTTTACAACATGCTTGACTTTGAGTCTGGTTTAATTTTGCTCTTTCTTAATTTCATATTTGTTCTTGCTTTTTAATATTGAAGGTCTTAATCTGCTAATTCTCTGGTTTTAGTTAAAAATCATTTGTTCCATCTATGCTGTCAATTTAAAGATAACGATCAAATCTAATAAACTTTGAGGAACTGAATACATTGTATTAATTAGCTTAAACAATACTATCCTTTTCTAATGCTATTCTACATTTTTAGAAAAAATTTGCTAGTGTTCGTTTGCAACTATATGTTGGCTCATATTAAAGTATTCTCTTTATCATATCATCGAGTTGAGAAGATTACATGCTCAAAGAAGTCATTACATGAATTCATTTGACTAACAACTGAAGAATGGTATTATCAGCCAAATTTGGGTAACACTATCTAGACAATCAAAACAAAATATAGCAAGTAAAAAAATTAATAAACAAATAAGCTTACATGAGTTCTGTACTCCTAGTCAGCTGGTTAATTTCTGCACAATAGAGTAAGGAAATATTCCGAATATTACTTATTTCCAAGCATGCAAATTACCGAGTTTGAAGATGTTCTGAACCATTCTAGAGAAAGAACATTTTACGGCCAACTCCAGGTCAGATATTTCATCGGGTCTAAGATGCCATCCGAGTGCACCCAAATTTTCATCCGCTTGTCTCACTGTTTTCGCTCCTGGAATCGGGATAGTCCCTTTGCAAATGCACTAGTTTATTGCAACCTGTGACATGGATTTTCCTCTCCTTGTACCAATTTCTTTCAAAGAATTAAGTAGAGGGTCCAGTCCTGGAAGAATCTGTCGAAACAGTAAACTACGAAGTCCGCTTGGTAGATTTGAAGTAGAATATTTTCCTGAAAGCATCCCTAAACCAAGGGGGTTGTATGAAATTATACGGATGCCTAAAGAATCACATACTTCTATTAGTTCCTTTTGATCATCTCCCATGCTCAACAATGAAAACTGGATCTAACCACTTCCCTCCAAATGGGTCAAACTATGACGTTTCTGAAAAGGCTTGCTGTTGTTTACAGAAAAGATTCGGCGTGGTTTGTTCCTGAAGAAGCTTAATGTTGTTTGTCGTTTTGGAAGACCGGGTTCATTTGCTATCTACTCAAGTTGCATTCTTCTCGAGAAGCCATTTTATAAAGCATCAACTGTCAATCAGAAAGTGCACTTGCATGCTTTCACAAACTGTCCAGATGTCAAGAGCCATGGATAAGCAGCAGACTTTGTAGCAACGACAATGTTATCCCTTACTTTATTCGATCCTTTTCCCATGGCCAGAACAGCGGAGGGCGAGGAACCAGAGAATTGAATCTGCTGTTCGACTAAGACGAATAGGACAAGGAAAATTAGGTCCTTTAGTTTGGTCTTGAAGTGTCGGACGCCCTGAAATCGTTGTGAACTACACCAGTTAGGGCTGATGCTGCTACTGCTACAACTGCCATTTTTCATGCTAGTGCTCTTTGCTTCGCAAGATGAGGTGTACAGAGAAGAAAACAGAGGGATGTCTATGCTCCAGATGTTTTGTAAAGCAATGAATTTGTTCAATTAAATCAATAACTAATTAAATATCAAGAAAAGATAACCAATAATCATATTCACAGTTTAGGAGATCACTCATCTACCATCTTCCTTTATGCCAATAAACATGTAAGGAAAATATAACCCAAAAAACTATGTTGCAGCAACTGTTGACTGAGAAACACCGACTGCAGATAAATACCTGACTGCCCTCTCTGCCTCCTCAGCTACCGCTACCCACCTTCTACATATCCTTCCTAAGGACGCAGCCTTTCTTCCTCTCTCCGTTTCAGACCCCATGAATTCACATATCACCAACTCTATACCCGGTACCTTCACAAGTTCTCCGATCATCTCGACCCCTCCTACCATTCTACACAAAACAAGTGCAGCTGCAGCGTGTTCCCTTGCGGATTCAGACCCGTTTTTCAAAACCCGTACCAATTTCATAACCACACCAGACTTCGCACCCACTTCTTGAGCACCTCCTCTTTTGATCACACCTGATAATATGCTAGCACCCTCGTCCGCAAAATCCGGATTGCTTATAAGCTCTAAAGCTGTTTCGACCACGTTCCTTTTAACTAATCTTGCTATGTTATCTCGTTCACCAGCAAGGCTTAATATAGCTGACAATGCATCTTTATTACTTTTGACTGGGCCTTTGTTTGCTATATTCACAAGTGATTCCACCAATTAGATGTTTCTTCCTAACCTTTTTTTATAAGAATGAATGGCTGATAAGCTAACTACTGTAGCAACAACATTCTCCTTTGCCTGCCATGTGAAACCATGTGTTAGGACTTCCACAATGGCGTCTACAGCCCCATCTGTGTGAAAGGTCAATCACAAGTGTAATTGCATTGAATTTCAAGTCTGCATTTTTCGAAGGAAGGTAAGTAATTAGCAATGGAATGGCCCCAGCGTCTCTTACAAACACACGAATCTCTGATGATTTTTTGGAAAGCTGGCGCAGCTCGTTCACTACATGGTTCACTGCTTCGTCGGATAATGCAACCTACAGTTTTTTGACATTGAGGGTTTCGGGTACCAAATCAAATGAAACAAAAGAAAAGATACTGAGATTTATCACAGTAGAAGAGCAATACTTGCATGCTAACCCAAAAAATAAGAATTAAACGAACAACAAACCAAATTATTCGAGGGTAGACTGTAGAGAAAAGGTAAATAAACAGATCAAATGGGGTAATCTAATCTGGTCGAATCGAATAGAATAACAAAAGAGCGTACGGAGAAGAGAGAAGGAGTGGAGGACCTGGATTTGCCTGAAGAAGTGGAGTACTTGGAATCCGATTTGCAAATTTCTGCTATCTAATTTGATTTGTAGCGGCCAATGAATGAAAAAGCGTTGGGGAGGTAGGAAATAGGGTTAAGCACGGGCATTTACGTTTTTGCCCCAGCAAATTCCAAGTTAACAGAATTTTTCAACCCAAATATGCGTTGGCAAAAAAGGAGATGTATATTTGTAGTTATGGTAACACTTTTTTTACTTAACAACACTTATTTCGGTGACTAAGCTGCAATGCGAATAAGTGTTGGCGTCTAGAAAAAATAAGTGTTGCCAAATGATTGTTTTGGTGTAGTGAAATAACATTAAAACATCAAAATCACAATTTGATAATATTCGCAAAATTTTGAGTTGGAATGAGACCCAACAATTATCATATAAAAATGGATTTCATACAACGCAGATATACAATACTAATGATGAATAATCATTACAACAATCAAATAACATCCAAAGTGCACATTACAGCTAATCACAAGGGAGATGTGTGATTAGAATATCATCCCAAGACCCGTGTGGGGTTTTCAACCAACACATAAGAAATAATAGATTATTTGTGCACTTGGGCGATGTGTGAAAATTATCAGCCCAATCACATATACAAGTAAGGTAACTTGTATATGGATGTGTAATATTATTACAACATCATGGATAAAATAATAATACTTAATCATGTTACAAATCGCAATTCACAGAATACAACATACAAACAAACAAACCATACATATCACAGAATAATCCAAACACAGAATAATTCAAACACAGATAATTACATACATTTATTTATAAAAATAATAAATAAATAACTGAATAAAAAGTTGAGTGAGAAGGAGTTCTCACCTAGATTTCACTTCGTCAGATTCAAATTGGCGGTTTGGGCCTAATTTTGGCCCAAAATCCAATATACTCCAAATTTAGCAAATTTGGTATCTATGTGAAGCTTATGACTCACTAATCGTAGCAAAACCTGTTTTGTGCGATTTCGAGTCCGTTACAACAAGTTATGAATTTTCAAAGTTTGGAACAATTAAATAATTATTTAAATCGCAGAAATTACCTAAAATTCCAACATTCTCCAAATTTGACAAAATTAGTGTCCACGCGAAGGTATCGTTGACACGATCACGGCGGATCTGAAATCGTCCGATTTCGACCTCATATGTAAAAGTTATAGTGTCACGAACATTGGATAAATTAAATAATTAATTAATTTAAAAATTAAATTGGTCAAACCCTCAAACTGGTCAAACCCGCCCCTCCGACCCTTTGACTTCCGATCTGCGCCGCCACAACCCTCCACGTGATCAACTGCCGCCACCATCCTCTCTGCCTTGGCAAGGCGCGCCACCACCACCGAGCTCCGACTACGATCCGCCCGCCGCCGGCCGGAATTCGCCAGAGAACGGTGATCAGTTCAAGCCTCCTCCCCGCCTTCTCGATGCTCCAATCTCCATGAAAATTTTATAGCACCTAGATCTCGCGTAGACGAAGAACTTTCCTTTAGGTGACATCGTCTGATTCTTACCGTATTGGCCGGAAATTGGTGATTTACGTGTGCTGCTCACTGATTTCCTGTTTTCAGTTCATCTCGATATTCGTGCCAATCCGTCCACTTTCAGACAAAACAACTCAAAGCAAAGTTGTAGATCTATATCCCCTGTACAACTTTCATTTAGATTCCATCGCCTAATTCTCGACGGATTGTCCGCAAAACCCATAGTTCAAAAATCAGTTTTCTGACTTCTAACTCAGATCCCGACGAATCCGTGCGACGATAGACGCTGGAATTTTCGTGAGAGGTAGAGAAAGTGATGATCTACAACACCCAGAAATCGTTTAGCTGAATTGTTTCTGGATTGGGAGTTATAAATTTATTAAGATTCAGGGTCTTTTATGCAAAATTTATTGAGGAGGGAGAAGATAGCCGCCATGGAAGAAGAGGAGAAAGGGGATTAGGGTTAGAGAAAAATGGTTAGGGTTAGGGGAATAAGAGATATTATATAGGGGTTACAAAATTTTAACTAAGCCCTTGTGTAATGTAACCCCTTTTAATAATAACCTTAATGTTATTTTCTTCAATTTTTAGTCCCTTTCAATGTTTTAAAAACCGTGTGATCGCATACTGATTCCAAATTTGCTGAAAATTGGAACACAGCTAATTCTTAATAATACGAACCCATAGAAATTGGTTTCGTTGAATTCCGAGTCCGTATGAATAAATGATGAATATTTAATGTTTGAAAATTGACCGCTTTCACAGAAAAATTAATAACGACCACATACTGACTCCAAAAATTATGATTTTTGGAATATAGAATTAATTTAATATTCCGGATCTACAGAAAGTGGTTTTGTCGGATTCCGAGGTCTTTTGCAAAATTTTCATTTTTGAGGCGTATATATTTAATATTAAAAATACATTTTTAAATGAATATTTTCCGAAACCCGAAATATATCAGTGAGTATACTTTTTCAATGTGGAAACACCATTTTGAACTCAATGGAAGTGATTTCGAGTCCAAATTCCTTCGTATGCAAAAAGTAGCGTTTTGAGCCATATATATAATATATACATGTACATAGGCACGCCTGATGGGGGTGTGCATAGATGCATTTGACCAAAGCAGGTATTAAAGTGGAGAATAAGCAGTCGTTACAGATGATTAAATACGGAGACTGTAAAGCTTGGAAAATGAAGTTTAAAAAACTGAAAGCAGTGTGTGCAAAGAAAAAAGAACGTTCAGCTTGTAAAGCAGAAAAGAAGTGCAGCATCAGAACATGCATTGTACTTCGCATCAGGTAGGTTATTGAATATAAATACATGCAATAAATGTGTACAATGTTGTGCCCATCAGCTAATAATAGCTATTATTGATAACAAAGTGACAGAAGGACAGAATTGTTTAAAAGAAAAAAAACAAACGGGAATGGAAACAGGGCAGCAAAACCAACAGCAGTGTAAGCGTTAATGTGATCATGAACGGCTTTCAAGCTCAGCGAAAACTCTATCAATTTCTGCACCCAGGAGGAATGAGTACATGTAGTTAGAATGTGGGTGCACAAAATAATAAAATGATAGAAATAAGAACAATTTAAGAGTGGACAAAATAACTGACCACTGCCGGATCATCCCAGTTAATACCATCGTTAAAGTCTGCATGTGCAATGTGAACAGCATTGTCGGAGGTGCCAGGATTGTGAGTAGAATTATCAGTATGTGTGGCAAATTGGCTGCTGTTGTGGTCCAAGTCCGGCGCTAGTTGAGTTGGTGATCCATAGCTCCCAGAGTTTTGTTGTTTTGTAATTCGGGAGCTTTTACGTGTCAGATTTTTAGCAGGAGGCAATGCGGACTCCTTACCTTTAGCTGAACGTTTGGGCTGTGTGCGTAAGAGTGTTAGTTGACAATATAGAAGTTGACAGTAGTAAAAAAAAGTGTAGGAAAAAGTAAACGCAAATGGTTAAAGTAAAAGCAAAGTGGTCGTAGCACCTTCAGCATTAAATGAGTATGAAAGTGAAATATTTTGGAATGAAAATGAAGAAGAAAATGATAGAAAGTAGTGGGTGTGGGAGATATAAATATAAGTAGAACAACGAAGTGGTAAACTTAATGGATAGGTGTAGGAAAGGTGGGAAAAATGAAGGAGAGAAAAAAGGAGATCAACATGGGAACAGGTTATGAATTGGTAATTTTTGGAGAGAAGGTAGCATGGATACGTGGTAAAACAAAATATTGATAATTGTTGAGTTTTATCTGTGTGTATGTGATCCGTGTTTACTGGAATGAGTATGCGTGAAACAAAACAGAAAACACGTTGAGTACAAAATTTGAAAATGTGAATGTGTAATGTGGTGAATCCAGGTGTAAAAATCGTACCATATCAAAATAGTCAGTAGAAGCTCAAAGTTTTTGAGGTCATTTGGAAATTAAATCATATTTAAGAGAGTAGTTAATTAAAAACATATGAACATTATGTTTTAAGCAAATAGCTGCAGCGTGAACCACAAATAGGAAGTGTCATTCAAAACTGAAGAGTGTAATTGAAAGGAATCATTTTCGATTGGGTATCTATTTAAGGAACAAATTTTTTCTTGTCTAATGCTAATTTGACTCATGATAGAGTAATGAAATTATTGGTAATAGTGTGAACTTAGTAACTAACATTAGTATTCCTTTTCCATTAATTTCGTTTTGTTTCAAGCCTAAGTCAGGCTGCTATATCAACATTTTGTTTGCATAGAACAGTCAGTTTATTTGAGTAAATACCAAAACGTATTGTTTTAGTAATAAACAACTACTTAGGAAGTGAAGGAATACATATGAAGATCGCATAACAATGTAGGTTTCCAGTAAGAAGAAATGGAATAACAGGATGCAATGGTCTTTTGAGGATTAAATAAACAAAGAAGCATATACCTTAGGACAACTGTAGAAACAATGAAATCATCTACCATCAAGTGTGTACAATTGACCCGTGAATGCTTTTCTTGAAAAATAACAAACTCTGAAGAAACCTGGATGCAGCGATATTAAAGAGATATAACAGAAGAATAAGTATATGAGAGCAAGCTTACATCGCACAGCGCATAAACATTTAATCTGGTGAACGACGTAGGTCAATTTATGATCGATCTGGTAATACGTTGCCTTCTTGAATGTTGTTTGACATAGGAAAAATACAGAAGAAATCATGAATAAAGCAAAGCAAAATGAAATACAGGTCAATTAGGAAAACATGTAGGCAGTCAAGCCGATGGAAAAACGTATGAAGTGCAGGAATTAGAAAGCATCAAGGATGAAATCGACATGGCTGTTAACGTAGACCATCGGTTTTAAATCGGATCTGGTAGAAGTGAGTGATCATGTTGGTTAATTTGGATATGTATTCGCTTCATCAGAAATCTTGAGCTTGCGTTCGTTTGTGCCAATGAGGCATCTCCATGTAGATTGATTGCATCTGTCAACACAAAGTCCATCACTGTGAAACCTGTAAATTGCAATGAAACGATCAAATAAAATAGTCGACGGTATTGGTCCTGTTGGTGTTGGCAACTATGTTGTTGGGCGCAAAAGTAAACATTGCAGGCGTTATTGACCCTGGTTAATTGTTGCATGAATCCAAATTTGTGACTATATTGAGTCAGGCTATATTCACTATATCACTTTCAGTCTCTTCGTTTCTTTATTTGCATAGTAGGTTGAGGTTAAAATAGGTAAATAATTTATTGATTTGTCCAAGAACTTTGCTTGAATTATTAATTTCTGTAGGGTAGTATAGAATACTATCAATTTGTATTTCTATAATTCATCTCATTTATCACCAAAATTAAAATACCTTTTCGTCTGTTCATAAGACTTGCAGATGCAGGCATCGAAGAATCCGATGGAACTATATACTTCAGCGATGGTTCTACCAAATTTGGAGTATCTCCTTTTTATCTGGATTTTTTAGAAGCTAGACATCATGGCAGGCTTCTAAAGTATGACCCATCAAAGCCCAAAACCAAGACTTCCTTGTTATTTGTGAGACCTGGAGGTAACATTTTGAGTAAAATAAATGAATAACAGTGTTTTATGTGTAAATTGCGATGAAGTTGTTAAAAATATAGTTCTGAAAATCCTGAAACATTACCGTTTAAATCTCATTATAGATCAAATCTGTCGGGCTGTTGCAGTTCAATTTTGAAATGTTATTCAACACGTTAATGCATGGTTTAAAATGCACTGAAGATGAGGATATGATGGGAATCATTGTTTGAAAAATGATATAACATAAGCGACATCAATCATTCTATCAGACCTCGCATTTGCCATTTGGTGTCGCTCTAGGCCAAAACCAAGACTTCCTTGTTGTTTGTGAGTCTTGGAGGTAACATTTTGAGTATAATAAATGAATAACAATGTTGTATGTGTAAATTGTGATGAAGTAGTTAAAAATATTGTTCTGGAAATCTTAAAACATTACCGTTTAAATCTCATTATAGATGAAATCTCCCTGGCTATTGCAGTTCAATTCTGAAATGTTATTCAACACATTAATGCATGGTTTAAAATGCACTGAAGATGAGGATATGATGGGAACCATTGGTTTGAAAAATGATATAACATAAGCGACATCAATCATTCTATCATACCTCGCATTTGCCAATGGTGTCACTCTAGCGCAAAACCAGGACTTCCTTCTTGTTTGTGAGACCTGGAGGTAACAATTTGAGTACAATAAATTAATAACAGTGTTTTATGTGTAAATTGTGATGAAGTAGTTAAAAATATTGTTATGAAAATCCTGAAACATTACCGTTTAAATCTCATTGTAGATCAAATCTCCGTGGTTGTTGCAGTTCAATTCTGAAATGTTATTCAACACGTTAATGCATGGTTTAAAAAGCACTGAAGATGAGGATATGATGGGAACCATTGGTTGGAAAAATGATATATCATAAAATTTAAAGTAGCCTTTATTTCAACCTTTTGGGAATATCAATAGTCATCTTCTTCCTTATCCTTCTCTCTTTTGTTAAATTGATTAGGATTTTATGTCCCGTACTAAGCACATTTCAGTGGTGTACAGACATGCGCTCCAGGTAGTACGTAGCATACAACGGGATGATGCATGTGCAATATTTAACCTAAAAGGTAAAAAATTTAAAAATGAGCAAGTGAAGTAATAGATTGAAGTTATAAATGAATACGTGCAGGTAGAAGTGATATATATATATAAATTGCCCGGACTGAAATTGAATAAACCATTTTCTCTCCTCCTTTTTCGGGCTTGAGACCGACATCAAATATTGATATAGTTGATGGCGGAGTTAAAAATGTATTTTGATTCCAAATTTATTTTACTTTGAAATATTTAGTTTAAGGACAATGTGTGGTAAAGCATTGCAGGAAAATAAACAGTGGGAAATGTGTTATTGTGTGTGTGAAAAAGGAAAGTAAATTGAAGAGCACATGTGAAGTGTTGATGCAGTAGGTTAGAAGGAGAGGTCAGTTCACGTCTGTAGCACATGTTAGTAAAACATCATTGTAAACAAAATTTCTAGTATGTGTACCAGTTTTCTGTTGGATTGTTCCGTTTTATACCAAAATCCTTGTTGTTTGACGTCCAACTCCTCGAGATAAAGCAACATATAATTGACCGTGACTGAAAACATGTTGAGGTAGATAGATGCCGACGTTTGGAATGGTTTGGCCTTTTGATTTGTTAATTGTTAAAGCAAAAGCTAGTTTAACAAGAAATTGTTTTCTAATTAAAACGAAAGGAATAGAAACATTTTCTGATGGTTTCATTGCTATGCGAGGAATAAAAACTCGTGTACCATGGAAATGACCAACAACAATTTCTGCACCTATAAGATTTCTGTGGAAAGCACGACACATTAACCTAATGTCGTTACATAAACCAACTTTAGGGTCAATATTCCTAAGTAGCGTTATGGGATATCCAATTTTAAGAGTAAGCATATGCGGAGGTAAACCTCCTGGGGAAAGTGAGTTGAGGAATTCGTGTTGATACAAATTACGTGTATCATCCTCAACAGAATCAAATGAATAATAAGTATATTCAACACCCGGAAACATGTTTATAACAGTATTATTGATGTTGTCAACGATATCATTAGTTGGGGCCATAATGGCTCTACTCATAATATAATCAACAACAGATAATCATTCAGTAAATGCTGGAAATACATGGTCTATCAAAGTTAAAATAGAGTTTGAACTACTCCAGGAGATAATAATATCGTCAGGGAGTTTTATCATGTCGTCTTGCACGTATGGTTCATGACCATTTCTAATACGTAGTAGGAAGTCAGCATATGAAGGATCATTTATAGCACGCATATTTTGGGTTAACCGAAAAACAGTAACGTATGTCCACAAATATGATCTAATAATACACGCATCAACAGTTTGAGCCCTATTACCATTAGAGACGATAGGCAGAACTTGACGGAAATCACCGCCTAAAATAACTACGTTACCCCCAAATGGTTTGTCGATATTAGTTAAATTTCGTAGTGTTTTATCTAAAGCCTCAAAGGCGTGACGATGAGCCATTGTTGCTTCATCCCATAAAATTACCCTTGTTTCAATTAGTAGTTTTGTAAGATCAGATTGTTTGGGAATGTGGCAGGTGGATGAGGAATCAAGCGCAATAGGGATTTTAAATCTAGAGTGGGCAGTTCTACCACCGGGTAATGCTATTGCAGCAATTCCCGATGTGGCAACTGCAAGTGAGATAAGGCCTTTACTACGTGAGCGCGCTAAAATAGATCGGTATACATTTGTTTTGCCTGTTCCCCCTGGGCCGTCGATGAAAAAAAACAGAATTTTTATTTTCGTAAATTGACTTCATGACAGCATCAAACGTTGTTCGCTGCTCTATATTTAAGGAATTAACTGATTCAATGTCTTCTCGAGGTATGTGCACAGACTTTTTAGACAAAATAAGACTTGACATAATGCGATTATTATGTAGTGTAATGTTAGTAAGCGGGAAGTCAAAATCAGAAAATGTTTGTTGTATTGTCGGAGTAAATTGTCAAGGTCTGAAAGACAAAGTTCAATGAAAAATGTATTATCAGTAATAGAATATCTGTGCTGATAATCTTCTATCATGTATGGAGAAAAGTCTTCCCAAAGTTCGCGTACATTAATTGGTTCGCAATATACTAAAATCGTAATGAACAACCTGCGTAGGGCAGCAGGCATATGGGTGTTAGAAGCAGCCCGTAAGCAGTCATAAATAGCGTCATCATTTTCCAATAAACCTCTATGTTCAGCTGCCTCTTTAAATGTATCATATTGTTGGCCGTCGACGGTAAGCAAATCAGTAAATGATAAGGGTCCTCGAACATGAGTTAGTAGTAACCTCAAAAAATAACGTTCACCTTCAATAGGCGATACGGTATAAATTCTGCCTAATACCCTAAGGTTATTTCGTCTACAAATCCACAACTTATGTGTTTTTTCCCACCAATACTTCTCAGGAAACTGTTGATTGTAGTATTGTCTTGCCTCTACATCGTTTACATTAGTGGTGAAAAATTCAATAAGCATAGTTTTAGTTCTACTATCTTCGTTCAACACATCATGCAATTGTTCAGAAGAAGAAAAATGTAATTGTTGTTGGTTTGGAAGATGGATTTGTAGACCAATAACAGACGGTGTAATGTTATTAAGTGAGAATTTAAATATTCTCCACAAAGCCTCTGGTGCACAAATCCATCTAGCATTAGCATAGTTAGATATTTCATCGTCAGTGGTTGACGTAGAAACACCAACCGAAACGCGGTCGGATCCCTTGTAAACATACTTATAAAGATATTTTACCGATTTTATACTTGAAAAAATTTCAACATTTATATGGCAGTCATATTTAAGTAATAAATAAGGGTTATATGGCACTACCCAACGATTGTCAATTGGGGGGGGCCATTGCTTGAGTAACTCTTATGTTATCAAGTCGTCTATATATTGGATATGAGTCGTTTCCTTGTAAAGTAACGGTAGAAAATGGTTTTGGGAACTCTCTCTTACATTCACCATTTTTCATGCAAGTGGCATTAGGATTAAAACGACCACATGGATGATGAATCATGTGTTTGAGTACAGCTATATGTAAATCAAGTTCTAAATTATTACATGGAATTTCGGCTCTAACCACACCATCATACTCATCAGGAGAAGTAATTTTATCATTTTCAGCTAGAATAAGTAACATATGGGCATGCGGCAAACCTCTTTTCTGAAATTCTATGACATGTACATGCACAATAACTTTTCCTAAAACGCCGTTGTCAACCAAATCATTTTTTAATTAGGTTAATTTTGCATGAAAAATTCTACATGTTAAGTCTGGTTTATCTTGTTGTTGTTGGCCGGGAAGTAGTTCTGTCGTAATCTCTGGCCATTTCGTATTACATGTAACTTTAATAAAAAAATCAGGTTTTCCATATCTTTGAACTACTGCCATTGCATCTTGGTATCGGTGGTGCATATCTCATGGACTGCCCATATGAGACGCTGGTAGTAATTTTTTTACACCAACTTTGGCTGAAGTAGTGGAATGTTTAATTTAAAAAATTAAGCATTGAAGAAGAAGTGTTAGAAAAATGGAAATTGAAATAGGACAGTAAGTAAGTTACCTATCGAAGTTTCTCCTGTAGTCAACGCATCATGCAAACCCTGGTATAACTCAGCCCTGATTGTTTGTTGATTGTTACGAAGAAATCTAAGTGTCATAGTTTCAATTTTGACATACATATTGATAGCATATTGCTGAAAAAGGCGTCCATCGAGTAGGAGAAGTGATGTCTCTCCTGGTCGAATCTATAAAAAGAATTATGATAGACTCATTAATGTTAATGCATAATATATATAAGGAGAATGGTGTGAAATGTAAGTTGATGTGGTAATGGTAGTAACCGTGTTAACTAAAAAGATGCAGAAAATAAACATAGGTTGCTACCTGTGTAAAGTTAAAGTAGTAGGACGCACAACTAAGTTGGTTGTCCACGTTATCATGTAAGTTCAAATTCCAACCATGTTCTCCGTACGGTAGCAACAATAGGTACTGAAGTGGATAGTAAAATCCAGCCGTATCAGGAACGCACTGGAAGTTTCTTTAAACAATTATGTCTCTACCGTGCAAATCATCTGACTCGTCACCAATGATTATGCCAACAACTTGTGATGCCGTTGGCAGTTCATGAAGATGACCGTCAATGGTTATCTCTTTAATTTTTATTCTGCAATTGTGCAGATCGGAACGCTGTCCCAACTGACGTAGGACTGACACAAAAGGGTTAATCTATCCAATACTTCCTTTATAATTAGAAGTATATCAGCTCTCAAAATGAGGGTATCCAATTGATGATTTTCGGTCTCATGCTCTGTGTCGTAGATGTATAGTTGTAAATATCGAGGTCAATTACCATCAGCAGGCAACACACTGCCTATACGGTGGTAAATAGACCCCTGAGCACGATACGAATAAACATCGCTTTTTCATTCGCCAAATCTTGGTCAATATTTGCACCCATTGAGGTGAATGCAAAAGCATTGTTATAAGACCTGATATTAGTTCTGAAGTGGCTGCCAATTTCAGTTTGATCAAGAAATAGATCAAGTAGTTGTTGTGGAGCTGGAGGGCAGAAAATATGAAATTTACCATTTGAACAACAGGTTTGGGTATTTTCCTGATCAAATCTTTTTGCTGAGCAGAATGGGCATAAATTTGGTGGTGGTAGCATATGCTTACGAAATCTAATGGATGGTAGAAAATTTCTTCCACAGTTATGAGAAGTGGTAAATGTAGGAAGAAGCTGAGCATTGTTATTTTCGACTGATTGTGTATGTTGCCCAGCGGATGGTGTTTGAAGTCGTTGCGAACGGCGACGATTTCGGGTGGTTGCCAACTGACTTTCATGTTCTTCAATTGACATCCTAGCACGTCGAGCTCGTTGAGCCACGCGCTGCTGTTCGCGCTGCTGAGCATCCATATAGGTATAAAAGAGAGGAGTGAAAAAGGTGGAGGTGAATAAGCTGGGACGATTTAGTGTGATGCAGAAATGGGTAAATAAAGAAAGTATATAAGTAGAAAGAAATATGGAAGAAGAGAAGAGGTAGTAGGTAAGGTGGCAGACGTAACAAAGTACAAATATCAGAATATAGGAAGGAGAAAAAGGTGGAATGGTAGGATATATTTGAATAAGTCATTCAAGACTTGGTAAATAAGAATGAAGTGATAATAGGAAAAAGATTAAATTGAAAATATCAGGCAAAAAAATGGGGAGAAAGGTAGGCAATAAGATAGTAACGTATACAAATTTCTAAATATATCGGTAGTTATCATTAAAAAAATATTGAAGTAGCATTTCTTTTATTACGTATATACAGCACAGACTATTAAATATACAGATATGAAATTATTGTTTTTAAAAAAAGCATGTACATGGAAAAGTAAAGAGCAATAAGTGTATGAGGAATAGGTTGAAATCGAGGTAATTGTTTTAATATAGCAACGGGAGTGGTCGTACGTAATGAATATTAATTTGGGTGCATCAAAATTTTTGAGGTTAAGAGGTTGTGAAGAAAATGTAAATTTACATAATAGAAAAGCGTTGGGAAAAAGGAGACATATGTAATGTGAGATTTGTTTAGTTTTAAACATAACCAAACTTTGTCGAACAGAGAATAAGTAGATGTGTGTTTCCTCGTTTTTGCAAACATAGAGTAATGTCAGCGTAGTAATGAATTAATAGTGCAGGTGAATGTGTGTGAAATCATATTTGCACAATCCAAGAAATTTCGTTAATCAAATGTCTTGGACGGCGTACGTACGGATATGCACATAATACCTGCACTGGTATATAATAAGTACGCTCACGTGAAAATGGCAGCCAAATACGTGACCCTAAAAGTGTGAAATATATAAAGGACATATGTAAATATTTAGCATACAAATGAATTAAGTTATACATGTTTGAATCGTAGGATACAGACGAAGGGATATGAATATGAAAATAAATGAATGTATATCCTGTATATGAAGTCATAAGTTGTATCATTCATTGTAATATATAATGAACAACCAAAAAATGCATAAATGTAAAAATACCTTGCCGAGGGGATATGGTGAATGACTCAAACAGTTCTTCGCAAACTCATATTCGAATCAAAGTCCCAGTTTTCTGCCAAAAAAAAAAGAAAAAAAAATGAAAGAAAATGAAATAGAAGGATATAAAAGATTATAAGAAAATAAATGAATGTATATCCTGTGTATGAAGTCATAAGTTGTAGCATCATTGTAGTATAAAATGAACAACCAAAAAATGCATGAATGTAAAAATACCTTGCCTAGGGGATATGGTGAATGACTCAAACGGTTCTTCGCAACTTCATATTCGAATCAAAGTCCCAGTTTTCTGCAATAAAAAAAAATAACCCTCAAAGAAAATGAAATAGAAGGATATAAAAGATTACACGGTGAGTCGGATAGGTAAAGTTGTTACTCTTGATTCAGACGATTCTACTTTTCCATCATGTATAACAGGCATTGGAGGAGTATTCTGAAAATTTTCAAAATAAATGAGTGTAAAAAAAGTGCCCTTGACAATTTGTAAATTTGACAGCAATTACTGTTATGAACCACTTGAAAATGTAGAAAGTCATTTTAATAAAATAGTATGAAAAAATGAAAAATTATCTCCATATCTTACTTGAAAACAATGGTCAGTTGGATCGCTCAGTGATGTAAGGATTGATTTGTCCATCCAAATAAAGTCAGCATGCTTCATTGGACCATCTGGTGTGCTGCATCGCATTAGTAAAAAAATTGTGTTATCTCAACCAATAGTTAGAGCGATATACATGGAAGACAGGTTAACAAATTACAAACTGATCAGGTTAAAAAAAAACAGAATCTTTCGTTGATGTAATATCACATCCAGTAATTTTCATAAGCATGGAAGTAATAGTAATATTTGAAAGATCATTATGATCTTTTCCATCTATTGTTTACCAAAATTATCCTGGCAACATAAGTATTCAAAAAGAAATGAAAGCGAAAGTGTAAATGTGTGGTGGCATCAAAGCATGTTGTACGTCAGATCAATCAGCAATATTAATCAAGCATGATGGCAACTTAATACATAGTGATGGTGTGATCTAATGGATGCATATTGATAGTCTGATACAAACGTAGTACAAAGCAAAAAACATCAGTTATATTACACTGAAATTCAATATATCAATGGTTTTATAGTAAAATTCTTGTATAAGATTAAACCAATTATATTACATTGGTTTTTTTGATGCAATATGCAATATGGCTTAATCATCTTTGCTGATGGTTTAATATCCCAAAGCTTTTTTTCAAAGGTAGTTTCCCAAAACATATAGACTTTACCTTTAAAACTACTATGTAATTGTCTGATTAGAGGTTAAAATAGTAAATAATTTTTTTCAATCCATATAACACAGAAATCATAGGTTGTTCTATAATATATATGCAAATTTAAGTCAAGATTAATTTTAGTATCAATTGACAATCTATGTTTACGTGTGTTCAACGATTTATCAAAATTTGAGCAATTAAACAAACGTACAGGTAGTTGATATTTCACCGACAGCAATAATCAACTTAAATTACACTACAGTGATTGAAACAATCCCAAGGTATACATTTGGAAAAGCTCAAGTTGGACAGATTGAAGATTACATCAATATTTGAGTAGATTCCAATGTGTGTGGACAAAGAGACCTATGCTGTGTTATTTGTCAAAAACCACTATACTATTTGGAAGCCTAATAATATCCATTAATGTAGTTAAATCATGGCTTGCGCCAACGTAAATAAATATTACATGAGTGGAAAATTAAATTAAAAAACCAAAACATGGTTGGAAAACAGATTTGAAACGCAGTAGGACATTGTGTCAACATCGGCTGGATGTTGAAATCAATGAAAACATGATTTTAAGACCATTTCATGTAGTAGATTAGTATAATTAACTATCTGTGAAACTCGTATAGAAATAATGATAACAATGCAAAATATGACACATCTAAAGCGTACATTTAAACCTAGTAAAAAAATTCAGGTGAGATGGAAGAATAACTTTGCATATGTACTTTTGACTATGAACGAACTCAAGTCGAGGGATAAATAATTTCAAACAATGCTAATTTATAATTTACAATCCTAACCTCCCATATTATACAGTTAAATTCAATATGACTATAGAAAATAGAGCCAAAAACCAAATCTAAAAGTCAAGAATCTTCATTTTTGGTAATTTAAGAACGGGGAAAAAAGTGTTACGATAATAAGAAAAGCAAGAGTTTAGGTTGAAGGGAAACCCCATTCATTGATAAATGAAACAGCTGAGGTGAGGACTGCATACAAAATAATATAAATAACAAAATGATCAAAGAATATATAGAAGCTTGTTATGATAAACAAAGTTTCATATATGAAATGAAGCAATTAAAAAAATAAAAATAATGATAACAATGCAAAATATGACACATCTAAAGCGTACATTTAAACCTAGTAAACAAAATCAGGTGAGATGGAAGAATAACTTTGCATATGTACTTTTGACTGTGAACGAACTCAAGTCGACGGATAAATAATTTCAAACAATGCTAATTTATAATTTACAATCCTAATCTCCCATATTATACAGTTAAATTCAATATGACTATAGAAAATAGAGCCAAAAACCAAATCTAAACATCAAGAATCTTCAATTTTGGTAATTTAAGAACAAGAAAAAAGTGTTACGATAATAAAAAAATCAAGAGTTTAGGTTGAAGAGAACCCCCGTTCATTGATAAATGAAATAGCCGAGGTGAGGACTACATACAAAATCATATAAATAACAAAATGATCGAAGAATATATAGAAGCTTGTTATGATAAACAAAGTTTTATATATGAAATGAAGCAATTAAAAACTATTTTTTTCCGTTATAAAGTAAGAACCTTTAATTACGCTGTTGTTGTATGGAAGTACTAAAATAGCTGTTGCCCAATAAGCATCGTAGTGAATGAAAATTTCCGATATGAAGTGAGGTTAAAGTTTCAAAATTGTAGCAGTTGGAAAATGAGAAGATTTTATGTAATCAACGATGTGTACATCAGGTTTAAGTTTTGACCTTTATGCCGTTATCTTGCCCCATTTTCACTTCAAATCATAGTTTAATGAAGATTATATATAAAAAGTAGAAAAATCATAGCTTCAAACGTGAAACAGAATAAAAATATATATTAAAATAATGTTAATAACAATAAAGTAAAAACTTGGTGAAAATTACATGAAAAGAGGAGTGAGATCTTATTAATATCAAAAATAGGCGAAAGGAGTAACATTGCGCTATATTTAAATTAATGTAATTAACATATTAGCATATCGAAAACAATGCAAATGATCAGCGGAAGATGGAAATGACAAAACTTTATTTTTAAATAATTTATTGTTGATGTAATATCATGTATATAGGTCTTTTTCCATTGAAGAAACTACAAACTAAAGTTAATAAGAAATTTCTGTTGATGTAATGGATTGGAAGTGCACTATTTTTCGCTTGCAAAAACCACAAACTTAGGAAAGATTATTTAAAACAATATAGTTTATACTAATCCTTATCAATGATTTTGTGTGCATATAAACTATATTGCGACATCTAACATCATGCTCTTGAGAACACTCCATACTTTCCTGGTTTGCCCAAAAAAAAGATGTGTGATAGCATTAAACATGATAACATGTATAACTGAATTTATTCTTCGTGTTATATTTTATTACTGGCAAAGCAACTTAAACGATTGTTATAAGGTAAAAAATTACTGGCATAGCAACTTAATCATTTGTTGTAAGAAAAAAAATTATATACCTAGCAGATCTGAAGGAAATAGGCGGTAGAGCAGTGTGTTAGGTGGGACATGTGGACGTTAATAGCCAGAATCTGGAAATTTGAAAGCAAATAATTCGTATAAGATTACGTGAAGGTGGACACAGTTGTATAAACGTAAGTAATATATACCTTCATAGATCTGAGGGAAAAAAGGGTACTATAGCATCTGCAGTGCCAGATCTGAAAGTCAGAAGTCGAAATGTGGAAATTTGCATCGAAGCCGTAAGAAATGGGATGAAGCAGTTAAAAGTAAAGAACTGTACCTGTTGGTGGAGTATCGGATCTAAAACTGAGGACAACGTCGGAGGAAGTTTGAGAAATTAAAGCTACAGCAGCTATCGCTATTGGTGGAAATGGAGACGAACACGGTGTAGAAGGTAAAGAGATCGAAGGAGATACGTGGAGTAAAAGCAGAGGAGTTAATGGCATACGGGTTGGGAAGGATAAAGACGTAGATGGGAGAAAGAGAGGAAAAGCGGAGAAGACGGATGGAAATGGAAGAAAGTAGAAGACATGGGTTGAAGCGGTTAACTAAACGGGTGTACTGGTTGAAAGTAAAAGAAAAGAGAGAAGCGGCTGGACCAAATTACCCTGAAACCCTAATACTTTGTAACGGTTGATAATGGGAGGGTATTGGGTAATTGTGGAAATGAATAACTTCACCATGGAAAAAACATTTTCTTTATTAGTAGAGATAAATTCCATAGGGTTTTTCTGAAAAATTGAATTTGTCATAACTTACAAATTATAAACTGAAATCTCAATTTCTTGGATTCATTGGAAAGATATCGTCAATACAATCCTAACGTTTCTTGTTTTGTCCAATTCTGACTTAAGACCAATTTTATATGATTTTCCAAAGTTCAAAATCAAATTTTGAAATTACCGCGCCATTTCAGGCTCAGAATTATATTTAATATAAATTTTCAAATAAAAATAGATTTTTCAGTCGTTAATATTTAAAATAAATTATTTAAAATATCCCAAATTAATTAAATCCACCAAAAATAATATTTTATTTTTGTTACAAAATTCAAGGTTGTTACATGAAGGGTTCGGTTGCACATTGGGTTTGTTCACGACGTGAACAAGATGGGTCAGTCAGGGGATCAAGAAGCAAGGTTGGTCGTGCAAGCTGGTCGGTCGGTCAAGATAGTAAGGTGCTGGTCAGTCTGTCGGGGTGTCGGGGAGAACTAGTCTGTCGTTCGTGATGAATTCGGGTCGGTCGTGCCCCCAAGAGGATCGAGTCGGTCAGGGCTCGTGAAGGAAGGGTTTTTGGCAGTGCTTTTAAAAGCTATTGTTCATGGCAAGAACGCTGCAGTTTGGTCCGTAGTAAATGTGTGAATGCTATGGATGGTTTCAGACCTTATGTTGATGTTTTTCTTTGGTCCGAAGGTGATGATGACTTCAAAGTGAATTCAATAAAGAATGACGAAGTGATGTGATGCATTCGTTGATTATTGAAAAGCAACGGATGTGATGACAACTCAAAAATGTTCTGAGTCGGTTGATAATGGTTGCTCAAAAGTGTTCTGAGCTTATGGATAATCGTCGTTGATGATGACTAGAAATACCAAAGGCCGAGAGATTATCGTTGTCGTAGGTTCTAGCGGGCTCAAAGCGGGGGTACAATAGAGACGTCTAAAATACCGATTGTAGGTCGAGTACCATGGGCGTCGTGTATGGCCTAAATATGTCAAATTGTATGACGTATGGGATTTTTGCTTGAGCCGAGGTTACCATTAGCCCTTGATGGATGACAGTATGATATGGCCATTCATACGATTAACGGTGGTTTCGAAGCAGGATTGGCGGTGATAGCCTGAGTCTTTCTTGTATTATTGTTTGTTTTGCTTGTACCGTCTCACGTAGATTGTCCAACATCGGAGGAGACGTTTCTTGGGTGCCTGTCTGATATTGGTTTAGGCGTTTGGGGCTTGTGCTTGAGGGATGTTGAATTCGATTAAGATGGTTTGCATGAGATATATAATCCAGATGTTATGAGTGTTATTATTGATTACTTATGGTTGCCATGATTGAATGGTTTCTTGGATTACCTTGGTCATATGGTTGAAATGTTTGTTGTAAAGGCTATCACTGTCCGATGTGGGGAAGATGGGAGTTTTGTTCTTCTCTGGTGTTGTGGGTAGATTAGTTCATTTATTTATCCATTCTCATATACTGTATTGATGATGTTTGTTAGTTGTTTTATCGCTCATTAGGACTATTGTCTGACTCAAGGTTTTATGTTTCCCTCTTATTACCTTGAGTTGTTCATCCGATTGTTTGGATGGGCAGACTATGTAGCAGGCGACAGGTGATATCATGGTGAGGACGATGTTGCAGTTTGGTGACGAGCAGGAGGCTGGCATATTATCTTTGCTATTATATAGTATCTTTATTTCCGTTGTGTAGTGTTTATCTCTGAGCGCTGTAGTGAGCCAAATTTGTATAGACGCTTATGTGGTAATTTCCAGATCGTACAGATATTTTTCTCTAATTTTTAGGAGGGTTTAAGTTTCTGATCAAGTATGCTTCACTATTATGACTTGTTGTATATGTTCTATAATATTTTGTCCTTGCGCTGTGAGTTAAACGACAGGTTCTGCAAGTGTTATCATACCTTGATGATCATCCGTAGCTGCCTGGCACAACTTTCAGTGCATTATTCCTCTTGTTTAGTGCAGGGATTGTGGGCGGTCGTCGCATTTGGTATCAGAGCTTTGGTTATCGATTTTAGCCAAAGTTCGAAGACATAATCACGTATGACAGACATATTTGTATATTTTTAATGGATGTATACTATGTAGTAGCATATGACTATAATAGCATTCAGACTTCATTTCTATTTTTATCTCATAAGTGGATTAATCATTCTATTTTAGATTTAGAATGAGTTGTCAAACCTCTAGGGATGAACCTGAGACTAGAAGAGTAGGAGATGTAAGCCAATTGGGAGCTTTAGCCGTTGCATCGGAATATTTGGTTATGTTCGGGGTGGCCATGATGGCAACAGCTATGTTAAGGATACCCATTCCAGAAGCGACAGTAGAACGTAGTGTTCCTGTGCAAGTACCCAAAAGGGATTCTGCTAAGTGACAGAGGTACCATTCTCCTACAGATGAAGAAACCTTTATTGGCCCCGGAGCTACAAAGAAGCTGAATAAGAAGAAGAAAATTAAGAAGAATGATCTCTGCTTCAACTGTCTGTTAGAGTGCCATTATGCTAAGAATTGTGAGAAGCCAAGAACCGAAAGGAAGTGCTTTGAATGAGGCAAGCTTGGATATCAGAAGAAGGACTGCCTGGATTTTCTAAAGAATAAGCAACCGGAGGAAGCATGTGTTTTGTAAACTATTCTGATTTCCTATTGCATTCCTGATGAGAATTAGGAGAAGTTGTTGTTGTTTGGATATGCAACCTGCCAGTGGACTTTGATTGAGTTCAGTTGGGTACTAGGGAATCGTCTTCTTTTACCTGTAATATGATTGTATGCTGAATAAGTTTGAAACTTGAACTTGTAATAGACATTTGTTTGAAACTAATTTAGTATGGGTTCATTTCTCTTTGCATACTTTGTGGATCTAGTATTGTTTATCATGGATGCTTAATTATGAATGATTGCTTAGTTGTAACTTTCGCTGGGTTTTAATCATCTTGGACATGGATTGGCCCAAGAGGTATGCAGAAAGAGTGAATTACAAAAAGCTAGAGGTGAGAGTCGAGGATGTGGAGGGGCGAAAGGTATTGATTCGGGGTAAACCGAAGATGGTGTTCTCGTGAGTTGTTATATTCTCTTGGAATTCCACAAGAAGACTTGTCATCCAGGCTAATCGCAAATAAGCTTGAGGATCTCTTTGGCAAAGTCAAAGAGTTGCCGCCGCATCGTGAGATTGAGTTTAGAGTCGATTTGGTCGAGGGTACTAGACCTATCGTTATGCCCCTTAGGCGGATGGCACCTAAGGAACGGCGAGACTTAAAGGTGCAGGTTCGCGACTTTTTGGGAAAGGATTCATTCGAAGGAGTATTTTCGATTGGGGTGCACCAGCTGTGTTTACAACCAAGGCTGGTGGCTTGTAGATATTTTGTGAGGACTACCGTGAGCTGAACAAGATGACCAAGATGAACAAGTGTCTATTATCGAGGATCACGGACTTGTTCATTCATCTTTATGACGCAAAGCATTTTCTCAAATGGCAATGGAATTCCACCAATTGTGAGTGGTAAAGGATAGTGTGTCAAAGACTGCTTTTAGGACACCGTCCGGTTTCTTTGAATGGTTGGTGATGCCATTCGGGTTGACTAACGCATCAAGATATTTTGTGGATCTTATGAATGGAGTTTTCAGAGACCAATGAACGAGTTTGTTCCTGTGTTCGTGGGTGATATCCTGGTTTACTCTCAAAACGAGGAAGAGCATAAAACTTGTTGTGAGTTGGTTTGGAAGTCTTGCTAAAGCATCAAAGGAAGGATAAGTTTTCAAGACACCACTCCTGGAAAAGGTAACACAGGAGAAGATGTGTTAAATCGAAGACATGCGAGTTTAGGAGCGATGTTTTCGAAATGGAAGTGCCTTGAGTATTTGGCGAAATTTGATTTCAGACCATGGTGTGAATTAGAACTTGAAATGTTGACAAGGTTATCTAAAAGACCTTTTCTTATCGAAAGGATTGGCAAGAGCCAAAAGCAAGATGCGAAGCTTGTTTTATCCAGAAGTTAGAACCAGAGAATAAAGAATTCCAGGTCGATCGAGAAGGTTGGCTTCGAAAGCAAGGGCGAATGGTTACTCCTGATATCGACGGATTGAGAGATGAGGTTTTGAGGAAATGTCATCATTTGAAGTTGACCATTCATCCCGATGGCAATAAGATGTATCAGGACATGAAGCGAGTCTATTACTAGGAAGGGATGAAAAGAGGTATTGGAAAGTTTATTTCCAAGTGTATGAACTGTCAGTTGGTGAAAGCTGAACAAAAGAAGCCATGTGGATTACTTCAGCCATTGGAAGTTTCTACATGGAAGTGGAAGCATATATAGATGGATTTTATCGATGGACTACTTAGAGAAAAGGCAGGAAATGAAGGAGTTTGGGTCATCATGGATCGTTTGACCAAAACATAAGGTTTATTCCTGTTAGATCGACTAGAACATCGTCGAAGTCGGCTGAGCCTTATGTAAGATGGATGGTTCGTTTCCATGGTATCCCGAAGAGTATAGTAAGTGATCGGGATCCGTTGTTCATGAGCGGATTTTGGAAGAGTCTACAAGAAGCTTTGGGAACTAAGTTGTGTTTGAGTACTACTTATCATCCCCAAACTAATGGTCAAACTGAAAGAGTTAACCAAGTTTTGGAAGATCTTCTAAGGTCTTGTGTGTTAGACTTCAGAGGATTATTAGAAGACCATCTATATCCCGTTGAGTTCGCAAGTAATAATAGCTATTAGTTGAGCATTAAGATGACAACATAAGAGGTGTTGTATGGTAGACCATGTAATTCTCCAGCTTATTAGTAAGAAACTGGAGATAGGTTGGTGCTTGGGCCAGAGATGATAAGAGAAACATCGGATTCTATCGAGATCGTTCGGCAACGAATGAGGGTAGCCCAAGATCGTCAGAAGAGTTATGCTAATAAGCATCGAAAAGATTTGGAATTCGACATTGGCGACATGATTTCGTGAAGATTTTGTCGTTAAAGCATGTGGTTCGGTTCGGAAATAAAGGAAAGGTTAGCTCCTAGGTCCATTGGACCATTCCCAATAATTGAGCGAAATGGAAAGCTCATATATTGATTAGAGTTACTCAAGAAGATGTCGTGTGTGCATAACGCTATTCATGGATCGTTTCTATGGAATACGCGCATGATCCAGATGTGGTAGTATCTCTGAATCAATACGAAGACCTAGAAGTCGAGGCCGCAGTTACAAGACCTCGTAAGCCACTTCATGTTGTGGAAAATGGCACAAAACAGCTTAGGAGGAAGACAGTGAGGATGAATGTGATTGTATTTTTTTTTGTAATTATTGTTATTTTTAGGATTCTGCATGCTAGGATAGGGATATGAATGCATGACTTGATGGCTTCTAGTTTGGATGATAGAATTGGCTGCTCATGGATGATAGGCATGCATAATTGTTTGGTTAAATGTGTTTTCCTGGAATTTCGGGGGCAAAATTCTTAAGGGGGAGAATGTAACAACCCGCATTTTACGTATCGGACGATCGTAAAATATTTTTATTTTATTTCCTGAGGGTTGGATCATTCTCATATTTTGATATGTGATTTATGGGGATGTGAGACATGTCCAAAAATTTTACCAATTTTGTTTATGACCATTTTTCCCCTGTCAGTCTTGTACAGGGCATAACTTTTGATTCGGGTCGAATCAGGTGATTAGACCTATGCCACTGGAAAGGAAATGATGTTTTCCTTTCCGTAGAGTGGTCACATTAAGATTTGGCTCAGCGATTTGGGAGAAATCGCTGTTTTAAGGTTTTACAGTTTGATGTTCATGTTTTGTAAGCCTTAAGGGGTTGATTTGAAGAGGCCCATTAGTGGGTTGGTGGGAGGCTATAAATAGGGGGTAAGAGGCATGGAGAATAGTTTACTTTCTTCATTCTCACAATTGGAGGGGCTTGTGATCCTCCATTCCTCCATTCTCCTACACCTTTCCACCTTTAAAATTTGGGATCTACGTTAGAGAATCGAAGATCTACATTGTTTGAAGCTAGATCTACACAATTCCAAGTGAGAGTTCATCGAATTGAAGAGTTTGGATTAGATTCTTCGCTGTTCAGAATAATAATTCATTGTTTTTAGGTCACTTTGGAGAATTGGTGAGTGATATGCGTCTTTCACATGGATTCAATCAAGTATATGAGTTCTAGTGTCTTAATTTCATCATTTTCAAGTCATTTTCCTTAAATTTACACCATGGTAAATCTATTTTCATATGAATTGCCATAGGATCTAATTTAGCAACTTAAAATCGGTATCCTTATAGTTTCGTGTGTTTATGTAAGTTAGATCCATAATTTTAGTTCATATGTTCATTATCATGATTTTTTGGTGAATTATTGGTAAAATTGTCATTTTTATATTGTTCGCAATTTCATAAAATGTTTATGGATAAATCGGCTTCGCCAATATTGTCATTTGGCGGAGTTTTGTTCGAATTTCGAGTGGAAATCGTGATGGGTCAGGCCTGGAATAGTTGGATCGGTCGGTTGATGGGTGGCTTGGGAACAAGCCAGGGGAGTGGGTCGGTCATGATTCGGGTGGGAAGGGATCGGTCGGATCAATTGCTACCTAGAGCAGATGGGGTCGGTCGTTGTTCCAAAGTTTCGGGTCGGTCAACACGTAGGTGATCGGATCAGGCAGTCATGGAGAACGGATTCAGGTCGGTCAGAAAGGTGATCGGTCTTACTTTTCAAGACGATGGATGGATCGGTTGGCTAGTGGAGCATGGGTCGGTCGGTCAAGATAAAGAAGTCCTGGTCGGGCGAGCTTCCAGGAGGGTGGTCGGTCGGCATGTATTGAAGGGATGGCTCGGGTCGTGCACGAGGAGGTAGTTCTGTCGTGCAGGGTTCAGTCGCACACTAGGGTTGGTCACGAAGTGAACAAGACGGGCCGGTCAGGGGATCAAGGAGCAGGGTCGGTCGTGCAAGCTGGTCGGTCGGTCATGATAGTTAGGGGCTAGTCGGTCGGTCGGGGTTTCGGTGAGAATGTGTCGGTCGTGATCAATTCGGGTCAGTGGTGTACCCAAGAGGACCAGGTCAGTCAGGGCTTGTGAAGGAAGGGTTTTTGGCAGCGCTTTTAAACGCTATTGTTGATGGCATGAATGCTACGGTTTGCTCCGTAATAAATGTGTGAATGAAATGGATGGTTTCAGACCTTATGTTGTTGTTTTTCTTTGGTCCGGAGGTGATGATGACTTCAAAGTGAATTCAATAAAGAATGACAAAGCGATGTGATGCATTCGTTGATCGTCGAAAAGCAACGGATATGATGACAACTCAAAAGTGTTATGAGTCGGTTGATAATGGTTGCTCAAAAGTGTTATGAGCTTATGGATAGTCGTCGTTGATAACGACTAGAGATACCGAGGGCCGAGAGATTATATTTGTCATAGGTTCTAGCGGGCTCAAACAAGGGTATAATAGAGATGATTAAAAGACCGGTTGTAGTTCGAGTACCCTGGGCGTCGTGTATGGCCTTGATATTTCAAATTGTATGACGTATGGGGTTTTTGCTAGAACTGGGGTTACCATTAGCCCTTGATGGATGGCAGTATGATATGGCTAGTCATACGATTAACGGTGGTTTCGAAGAAGGATTGACGGTGATAGGTAGAGTCTTTCTTGTATGATTGTTTGTTTTGCTTATACCGTCTCACGTTGATTGTACAACATCGGAGGATATGTTTGTTGGGTGACTATCTAATATTGGTTTAGTCCTTTGGGCTCATGCTTGAGGGATGTTGAAGATGGTTTACGTGAGATATATAATCTGGATGTTATGAGTGTTATTATGGATTACTTCTGGTTGCCATGATTGAATGTTTGCCTGGATTACCTTGGTCGTATGGTTTAATTGTTTGTTGTAAAGGCTATCACTGTCTGATGTGGGGAAGATGGGAGTTGTATTCTTCTCTGATGTTGTAGGTAGATTAGTTCGATTATTTACCCATTCTCATACTTTATTGATGAAGTTTTTTAGTTGTTTTATCACTCACTAAGACTGTTGTCTGACTCAAGGTTTTATGTTTCCCTCTTATTACCTTAGGTTGTTCATCCAGTTGTTTGGATGGGAAAACTAGTTAGCAGGTGACATGTGATATCTTGGTGAGGACGATTTTGCAGTTCGGTGACGAGCAGGAGGCTGACGTATTATCTTTGCTATTATATAATATCTTTATTTCCGTTGTGTGGTGTTTATCTCTGAGCGCTTTAGTGAGGCAAACATGTACATACACAATGTGGTAATTTCCAGATTGTATGGATATTTTTCTCTAATTGTTAGGAGGGTTTAAGTTACTGATCAAGTATGCTTCATTATTATGACCTGTTGTATATGTTCTATTATATTTTATCCTTGCGTTGTGAGTTATACGACAGGTTCCGCGTATGTTATCGTACCTTGATGATCATCCATAGCTGCCTGGAACACCTTTTACGCATTATTCCTCTTGTTTAGTGCAGGGGTTTTGGGCGGTCGTCACATACTATGCTCAATATCATGTTCAATGTCCCGCCCAATATAATGCTCTCCGTACCCCCATTCGCATTCAACCGTAAACACACCCTAAGTTGGCGAGCTTTTTTTACTTTAATCGATTAGTCACCTTCCACCTCACATAAGAAACGTATTTTAAACTACCAGAAAATAAATTAAACAGTAGATGTACTTTTCTTTAATATTTTGAAAGTTGAATTGGGCATATCTTATGAATTAACTGTTGGAATAGAGACACAATCCATTTTTTCCGACCGTAAAGTATCAAAACTACCCTTATATGCAAATGAGAGATTGAGAGTTTGAATCTAATAAATTCAAAATGATATTACCATATCAAATATCAGTAGTAGTAGGATTAAACAGATTAACTTAATACCATTAATATCGCTTATATATAAAACTTATCAAGTAAATTTCATTTATTAATTCAAGACATTCATCTACAAATATTATTAAATCATAATATTACCTCAAAATAGAATCTAACCAAAAACTTTATTTATAAATTCATTTTATTATTAATTAATAATAATAGAAATAGAAACTAAAATATTCTTTAACTTAAGAGCAATCTGGGCTTCCTGAGAAGCCACCAAATCCGCCAACGAGGGCACATCAGCATCCACTAGCCCCCAGCATGGGCACTTTGACCATCCACAATCTCTCATTCCTCAAACATCAAATCCGCATACACGTGGGGCCCTAGATCGATGTCAGAGAATGTTTCCAAGCGGGTGCTTCCTCCTTCAGGTAGCCCTTTCGGCAGAAGTGACCTGGATCCTGTTGCTTGAGGAACCATAGAGCCAACTACCTCCTTCAAATAAGCCTCGACATCCTCCTTCTCTTTCTTAGCCGCAGACAACTACCTCCTTAGCTCGACCGCCTCTTGCTTTAAAGTCCCATTCTTCTGCTGAAGCTGGGACAATCTCTCATTATCTTTTTCCAAGTCGGCATTCGCCTTCATTAGGTCAGCTTTGTCTTGCTTTAATGTCGTGTTCTCCAGTGTCAACGAAGCCATGGTGTTCTTGAAGGTCGATGCCTCATGGTCTCTCTATTTCTTCAGCATCTCCCGCACCTCCCTCATTTCCACTACAAGAGCAACATCCAGAGTTAGAACGGAAAAGTGTAGCAATTAACCAAAAAGTGCATGCCATACAAATGATGAATTTACCTATCTCCTTCTCCAGACTACGAACTGAGGTTCGCTCGGCATCAATAGTCAGCCGCTGATTGACGAGTTCCAAGTTCTTTCTTTTAATCAACTCGGAAAGGCCCAAAGAATATTGGCTGAGCTACCTAGCCTGGAAGTATGCACCCTGCACTTTCTGCCACACCATCTCATTATCCGCACGGGGGATAGGACTAATATCGGGAAGGAACACCAACTACTTAAAGTAAAGGTTAGGAAATTTTTCCTTCAATAACGCCTTCCTCTCGCTCACAGTCAGCTCCCGGGGCTTAGACACCAGCAAATCCTGTTTTTTCTATTTGGTGACCCCCTGCTTCGAGTAGCTCGGCGGTTGCTCTCTCACCCCCGGGGCTTGCACGAGAGCCAAAGGTGCCGTATGTGAAGGAGATGTCAATGTCAAATGCATAGAGCCCACTATTTCGGGCTGAGAGTCTGCTCTAGAAACTCTGGGAGGGGGAGGAGATGGAGACCAATGAGGGCAATCTCTGGGCGATGCCCGCTGCTGCGATTTTGGGGGTAGAGTATCCCTATATATGCTAGTTCCTCTTTGGTAGATCTCGAGAAAAGTGTTCCTGGGATACCAGGGGTCTCCGCGGCCATAATTTCGACCTCCTCTTCCTCTAGCCATATCACCTGTAAAATAAACTGATAGAGTCAGAACATGTGTAATTCGGTACAACCAAACAAGTGTCGATGCATGCAATGTTTATGAAATGAATGCATCCTAAGTGTTCTCTCAACAAACCAGATGATAGTCCGCTCGAAGGAGTAAAAACTCCAGCGGCTAAAGCCAGTTCACCCACACTAATAGTGCCAAACCAAGGAGATGGCTCAAGGGGAAGTTTGTTGATATCATCGAACTGACCTTCCACCTCGACCGCGACGTCAGGCTCGGAGATGGTCGCCGAGGGTTGCGGGCTCACCATCGCTCCTTCTCCCGTCCCACCAATTTAGGGCGGAGTCGAAGCGACAAATGAGCCCTCACCAACACTGGCTGTCTCTTCATCGCCAATCTTATCCTACACCCTCACTACCTTCTCCGACTCAGCACCAATGGAAGGCGCTTTCCTTTTTCGGCCAATGACCCCATGGTATTTCACCGCCTCTCCTTTCGGCCCACTGCCTGCGATTGCGGGTCTTATAATAGTCCGGTCGTCAGATAACAGCCCTGCACGGCGAAGTCGATCTGGACTTATAACCGAGTCAGTGGAGCTCAACGCAGACGGAATCGCACGCAAAGCCTCGAGGCGTTGTTGGTACTCAATGCCAGTAGATGCCTCAGGATTCCTGCTATTATAAAATCAAAGAATAAGACACCAAATTCGTACACTTCGCAGACTGGAATTCGATAAGAGACTTACTTCCTTCCACTCATCTTCTCGCAAATCCGGGAGGGCATCGCACAAAAAAACCATTTGTACTTATAGACGGGTAAATTAGGCCATTTCCAACAAAGAACTTAGTGAGAGTCGAGGCCTCAAGAAAATACTGAGACGGCAATATATTGGCCCTTCTTTTTAGTTGAAACAAATACCAGATGTCCACCCCGGTAGGCTCACGATTCAGATGCTCCCGGTACAGAACATAAGTACCTAAAAGCGAGGCATACACATTCGGATGCAACTGTGATGGAGCTATACGGAAGCAACACAGGATGTCCCGAATAAAGTCATTGGCTGGGGGAACACAACTAATAACGCAGACTTGTCTGTGCCATGCCGTCAAGCCTTCCGGGGGTGCATGAGCCCTACCATTCTCCCCAGGAGCGCGAACATCATCCACAGGAATATTAAATCGTAACGCCATCTTCCTGACTGTAGATACATCCATACATGATGGCATGGAATCCGACATATTCTCAAAGATAACTGCATCAGCCAGCATGTCTGGTGCCACGAGGGAACCTTCTCCAATGATATCTACGTTTTCTATCTCTTCACGAACAACCGGGGAGTATTGCCTCTCCACCGAACCCCCGTGTCCGGTCACTCCCGGTAAACTTGTGGTTTGAGAAGGAGTTGATCCTCCGGGAGTCTTAAGCTCACTGCCTGTTGAGATAGCATCACTAGTAGTGTCAGATGTGTGCGATAAAGGCAAGGAAGCTTCGATGTCAGAAGTATGTTCCGACATAGATCATGTCTTCATGTGGTTAACTATACGTTAATGCATCAATGTTAGATATCGAATCCGAATAACCTGTACTCCTCGTGTAATGTCCCGTATTTTTGGTAGACAAACATTTAATTTAATTTATTATTTTAAATATTATATTTGAAATATTAATGGATTTTAATATTGAATTCATTATTAAAATGAAGTTTGAACGTTATAATTTATATATAATATAAAACGAGCTCGAAATGGCACGGTAGTTCGTAATATGGAGTTTTGAACTTTAATTGAATATATATGATCCGATATAAGTCGAAATTCTGTGAAATAAGAAACGTTGGATTCTTGTTGATTATAATTTTCATATCGAAGAGAAAAAAATCTAGATTTCGTGTTATCAATTGTTAGTTATGTCCAATTCAAATTTTAAAATAGTCATAACGTTTATTTATTGAATAATAGGGTTTTAATATAATTTGGACACCATCTTGACTCGAAATTGACGATATCGAGTTGTATAACTATATGGTAATTTTATTTGGATGAATATGATGATAATAATTTATTATTATATATATTTGAATTATTTTCGAATTTAAATATTATTTTATTCGATATTATATAAGCGTTAAAAATAGCCATTTTTGAAAATGGTCTTCGTTTTCAGTGACATTAGTTTCATTGGAACCGTATCGTCAAATTATTGTAAGAAAATCAAATTTCGTGGAAAAATGGTGTCGTATGTGAATTCGGTGGCCAAAAACGTCTCTGTTTCTATATAATTGTGTATACAATTTAGACAGGGGTAACTTTAAACGAATAGACGACTGGCCAAATGAACTCCAAATTTGATGAAACAAGATTCATTGGATCCGGTAGGAAGAGGACTAGTAAAATGTCAAGATTTCAGAATTTTTAGATTTTTTTGTAATTATAGGAATTTTTAACGCTTGATTTTTCATCGATATTTATAACTGACTTTTCACAAACGACATCGGAATTCGAGGAAACCTGTCCCCACTGGATCCGGAATATTTTTTTATGCTAGGTTTAGATATTTTATCTCGAATTTGAAATGGTGTGTCAATTTTACGAAAAGCAGGGTGCAAATTCATGGACAATAAAATAATAATAAATGATCCTACTTCTCTATAAAAGCATGAAGCGTAACCTAATTTTGGTCAAAGCTCTTTGTGCGATCAACCTGGAGTAAATTTCTGCCGCCACCCTAAATTATGAACGCACCAAAACTTTCGAACCAATCCCTCAAAAATTTCTCTCAATCCTCACATCAAAATTCGAAATTTTCTATAACATTCTTGTAGTACTCTGTGAGTACTATAATCTGAACGGTGATGATGAATATCTTTGAAGTCGTGTAGCTGGAAACGAGCCATGAACACTGCGCGGTTCGAAGAGTTTTGGCGATAAACGGGCACCCTTGACGAGGTGAGGTTTTGAGGCGGAAGTCGGGTGGGCTAAGACGCAGAAATTGGCGGGCTTGGATTGGACTCCAGCTGAAGCATGGTGGCACGGCGGTGGAATAAAGGTTGGTGACGTGGGGTTTTGTGGATGCTGAAGGAATTAGCAGATGGTGTAACCGACGTTTTCCAATACGAAAGAATTAACGTGTTCGAAGACAGACTTTGTGTAAGTGATGATCAAAGAACAGCAATCGGCCACTATTTTATCATTAATATTCTAACTAAGTTCTAACAGAAGTGATTAGGAATTTGATTATTAATTTGAGAAATTATTATCAAGCTTATAAAAATAATGCTGGGATTAGGAACGAAGATTAAAATCCACTTGATATTGGATTCAAAACCGTGTACTGAAAACAGCATGAACAATTTTGGAAGAGGTTTGGTCCGCCTATTTTCAAAGGATAATTAACGTGAAGTATGGATTGTTTAGAGCAGTAGAATTTGTTAGAGCTGTATCTTTTTGAATAATAAATAGGTTGGTTTGATAACGTTAGACATAATTATTTTAAAACGTAATTAGTTTTAAATTAGCGGTTAAGATAACTAAGTTAATTAAATCATTAATTTAAATTATATTGACTTAAGTATGGAATTGTGCAGGGAGCATTTTGAGTCGGCCTATACTGTTTTTAACGCACACTGTTGGGTACTGAACGGAAAGTGTTAATCAGCTGAAAGGCATTGGATCAATGGAATAACAGGCATGGATGATAAGTTGAAATGGTGAAACATGTGCTGTACCTTGACGATGAGGGACGGAGGAATCAGTCCAGTATTGTTCAAAAGCAAAGTAACTGGTTTATATAATAATTAGTTTAATCAAGAGTTAATTAGTTTTTAAATTAAATCGTATAAGTATAACGGTGATAATTCATGCATATATTACCAGAACATGGACCAACAAGCTACGTTGCAATCACGGGAACGAACTCTACAATATGGAACAGATCTGGATGCAATTGAAATCAACTATGATTTTTGATTAAAACAAACATTCGTTTAATTTAATTAAAACTAGTCGTTTATACCACGATATCAACTCAAGGTGAGTTAAACTCACTCATTTCTTCCCACTTATGTTTTATATAAGTCAGGTTTTTATTTTGTGTGCTATGGTTGCTAATGATTGACTGTTTGTGAAATATATATTCATATATTGGCTGAACCGATAAAAATTATGCGTTGTTTAATTTCGGTGAAATACCATATTGTTATTTTAATGATTGGTCCCAATAAAGGTAACTTACCTTGTTGGTCATGTTTATAAAATAAACGTGTTAAATTTAATGAATTATCTAGATTGTTTTGTTAATGTTAAATAAATTAGTTGTTGTTAAATGACTGTTATTTACTGTTATATCAGTTAAATTGAATTGAATAATATTATATTGAGATAATCATTTTGGATGCATGGAAGGACAGATTGGAGGGATCCAACGGGATTCCTCAAATACATTTAATGTTATTTATTTTCATATTATCATTATATGAACAGTTTAAACCCGTCTGTTGAAATGATTGATTTGATTATTGACTGTTGACTTGAAATTCAACATTTGTTCCATTTTAAACCAATGGGTGATATTGGTTGAGTAATTGGCAGTATCCGGCTTATAAATCAATTAATGTATAAATATGGATTTACCGTCGAATGAATCGACCGTAATGAAGTTATAAATTTATTTTATAAATGAATATAGATTTTTAAATATATTATTTAAAATGAAGTTTATAAAAGGTAAATAAACCAAACACATATATGTTGATTGTTTTAACCACCAATCACCATTTTTGTATCAAAAATCAGTCGTGTGCGAAGCACGTGCCTCCTTTTACTTATTAAATGATTTATAAAGCAAATTCTTATATTACTAAGATGAATAAGCAAGTGAGCAAGGATTAATATAATGATTTATAACGAGATTTATTGTTTGTAAGAAACAATTAAATGAAATTATTTAAATTAATTATATTATTAATTAATTTAAATAAGGGACTAACTGGATCTGGTTAACGAAATAACCGCGTTTTGAATTGACAAAGTCAACCGTTTTAACTGGATTGATTATTAAATCAATTTGTTTTGAATTTATCTAATGAAATGGTTAATGAATATTTGTTTAAATTTTAATAAGATTTTTAAAAGGAAAATTACTATTTATTTTAGTCAATAAAGAAGTTAACCACTTATACAATAGTTAATGATGAAGTAAATTATTATTTCAATTAATAATAATTTGAGAGGTAACTTTTTAATTGGAATTCATTTAAAAAGTGATTGAAGTTGAAATGATTCGAATTGAATGGTGAAAAGGAGTTTATGAACGAGTTTTTTAGTAAAAACCAGTGTTTTTATAACGAAGTTATAAAAAGGATTTTAAGCGAATGTGATAGCTTAAATTAAACATTTACTGAATATTTGAAGTTAATAAAATGGGGAAATGGAATGAAATAACGAAATGAGATTTATTCTGAGGTTTGGAATGTGATATTCCGAAGTTCGGAATGCTAAGCGGAGTTGAGAGTATAAGCTAAGTAAAAGATTTTGGAAATGGCAATAAATATAAATTGTCGTAAAGGATCTACAAACGATTTTGTAAATGGAAGTTAGGAGTTGAAATGCAATCGAAATGTTTGTTGTCGATAATAATTTACAAATGAGATTCGTAAATGAAGTGAGAGATTTGAAAAATGAATTTGTAATAATTGTTACAAATAATAAATTGGTCTGTTTGATTTATAAACTAAAGATCTTTAAAAAGGATCGCTATATGATTTTAGACAATGCATAAGTTGTCGTAATAATTTGAAAAGGTATAATAAAATGAAAGTTAAGAGTTTAGAAATGAAATCTGCAACTTTTGTTACAGATGACAAATGAAGTGTTTTGATAAAAGGGATTCGTATGAGATGTCAATATAAGAGTTGTAAAGGATATAAAGGTAAGATTTATAAATATATTTATATAAGATTTATTAAGATATTTATATTAGATTTGTTAAAGACAGTTATATATGATTTAAAAACCAATATGATATTGTTGTTGCAAATAAGTCAAAGAATGTTTATAATAGAATCAAAAGTCGAGTATAATATTAAAAAGGATTAATAACGATTAATCGAGAAGCATAATAATAGTACTTAATAATTAATTAAGTAAACGGTGTTGAGAGATAAATAAGGTTTTCAAAGGAAAACGTGTGGTTAATAAACTTCTATCTATTCTGAAGATATGAATGTTGTTGGTCAAGGTCTGAGAGGTAAATAAAATACCCCAACTTGAACGACATCATGATTATCCAAGAATGGTATTAGTTTATAAACGAGAGAAATTGAGGGAAACATAAGTTATGATTTTCGTAAATAATATTGAAAACTGTATTCGAAAAGTTTATAAGCGAACGAAATGATTTTTAAGAATATAATTAATAGATGTTAATTAAAAAAGCCAAGTAATGCCAAGTACTGAATCAGTAACTCATTTCATTCACCTGATATTATTTGATAGTTAAATAACTGACTATCAAATCTGACCAAATACGATTGTTGGTACGGAAAGACCGGGATCGAATTATATTCGAAAACCATTCCAACCAGCAAATACATGGAAAATGTTAATTGAAGATGGAACATTGAAGACCGTGGATCTTCATCAACGAAAGAACCACTTGTTGAATTTCTCGTGTTTAGCAGCCGGAGATATTTCAACAGTGATTCTGTCGTGAGTGAAATCTTTAGATTGCAAGTACTACTCGCTACTGATCCTTGGGGGGGTTCCTATATATGGATGTGATAGGAGGGTGCCTTCGGTTCATCCTGTTCCTGGATGACTTGTATGGACGAATGTATGACAGAGTATTTCTTAAGAATCACGTACGTTGATTTTTACAAACGTATTCTATTAGTGGCGGAGAACGGCCGTTCTCTTAGCTTAACAATATTTTTGTGGATGTCAATTAGTGACTTGGCAGACTTGACGATGTGGCATTCAAAGTGAATGATGACCAGATGTTTTAAAAATAATAATAAAGGTAAATAAACAACTAATTAAATAAATTTAGACATCTAGCCTCATCAACCGGGAAATGACATAAAATCGGGTAGGTCGCATGGCTATGTGGGTCGCACCCATCAAAAGGGTATATCATTACTTGATCTGGTGAAATCAAATGCCTTCGGTTGTCTCTTTTATTTTTATATGTATGCTATCGGTTCGGTTGGCTGGCCCCCAACCGTGGTAATGATATATTCAGTACTCTCAAAGTATAGTGAGGGACCGGTCATGTTTAGCCTGGGTTGCAAGATGTTCTTGTTGAACCCCAATGTATTCATCTCCAGAGGTACATTGTCGGGAAGGTGGTCCCATACCTTGCTAGGAAATCCATTCTCCAATAAGTGTTTTCGGTTTTGATTCTATACTATATGTAGAGCGTGAGATGTAAGAGTTCTGCTAGATTGATATTTATTTGTGTTTAGACACTATTATAATATCAGAAAAGATATTGATTTTGAAAACGTTTTGGGTTATCGTAAGATAACAACCGTCCGTATTTATGTGTGGATTTGGTCTTACGATTATCCTTTTCTTTCAAAAGGATTTTGACTCTAAAATCAAGTTGGATGATGCTTATAAACTTAGTGTGTTTTTCTCACTCTGGTTCACCAGACTGACCCGTCGTTTGTAATGCTCGGGTTAGCCCGGGGTGTACAGGTCTATATTATCAGATGAAATAAAGAGACGAGCTGGAAGATTCCATACGTATGATATCTAGTTGTTATTCCGTTGTGTGACTGTATATGAGGACAAATTATTATAACTCTCCAGATGTGTTGATGTACTCTGATGATTGTAAGTTTTTATTTAAAATCTCTTAATAAAAGATTTATTTCTATATTATATTTTGTTCCGCTGTGATGTGAGATTCTGATTTTGTGTTGTGCTGGTTCTTCTTCTATTCTAGTATTTCTTTCGTTCTTACCTCACCCTCTAATATTCTTTCTAATAACGTTCCTGTGTTTTCGGTGCTTGAATAGTCGGTATAATGTTTTTGTGTTGATATTCGGGGTTGAAAATTCACGGGCCGTTACACCTCGTGTTGGTGCAAACTAACATGTGTGTGCAGTGTTATGTGAAATATAAGGCATTCAAATAAAATGCAAACAATCAAGCAATCTGGGTCACAGTTCGGATATATGCTCTATCCTATGTGAAGACACAGATAGCTAAATGCATGATCGTTAACATAGATGTACAAGTGCAGTCAAGCGAAGACAGACAAGTCGAGGCAATGGAACCAATCGCGGGACTCGCCCCCCTTCGGGGATCAAAAGATCAAAAACACACACAAAGTTTGGGAAAATCTTGGACCCCGCGTAGGGGTTTGAAATTTCGAACCCCGCATAGTGGTTCGAAATTTCGAACCCCGCTCAGGGATTCGAAAATTCGACCCCCGCATGGGGATTCGTAATTTCGAACCTCGCTCAGGGATTCAAAAATTCGAACCCCGCCTAGGGTTCGAACTTTCAAACCCCGCCAAGGGTTCGAAAACTTGAACCCCGAAAGGGATTCGAACTTTGGAATCTCGGCAGGGGTTCGAACTTTTGAACCCCGCTAGGGGCTCGAACTTTCGAACCCCGTTAGAGGGTTCGAGCCTTCGAAACTTGCGTGGAGTTCGAACCCCTCGAACAACGACCAGGGTTCGAAATTTTGAACCCCAACCGGATTCGAAAATTTAGAACCCCGTGTGTTTGGGTGTCCTTGGCTCCTCCCTTCTCCTCTTTATCCTCCACTCCGATCACGCCAGCCCTTCCTAAAAGTTGTCAATCCGATGTCCAGTTCAACGCTTAGTTTAATGGCGGCAAGGGTCAAAAAGGAAGAAGGAAAATAATGAGGTGGGGCCTTTATATAAGGAGATGCGTGTCTCTTCATATCCCCTCCGGGATTTGAATTTCGAATCCCATGGCTCGAAATTTTGAACCCCTCGGGTTCGAAATTTTTTGATCCCCTCTGGTTCGAAACTTCGAACCCCTCGGATTTAAAATCCCCGATCCCTTCGGTTTCAAGATTTCGATATATGTGTGTGTGTGTGTGTGTGTGTGCGCACGCAAAGACGAGGGGTTCGTACCTATGAACATTCATGATTATTGCATACACACAAACCCCATGATCGTTCATATCTCAAAACAATATAGCTTTGACGTCCGACAAGTGACGACTCGGTTCCAACCGAAAAACGAAACTGATTAACCGCTAGTACCGGCCCTTTTCCCCAGCCTGCAGGAAGATCGAGAACTCAACTATTCTTTTACAACACAAAGCACATCATGTCTAAACAAGACATACTTTAAGGGACAAATGTTAGCTGACCTTTTGGACCGGTTCCCAAAAGTACATAAGGCGCGCTCAACTTAAGGCATCACACGAGTATGAAGACAGGAGTTTCGCCACGGAGCCACAGGAATGGGCCAAGAAGGGACTGCGCTAACAACAACCTCACCTCTCCTCTAGGATATCTCCGAACCGATACCTCAAACCCCTAACGAGCGAACAACCCTACCACGGTTAACCTCTCAGCTTTTCGGGTGCCTCTCGTACACCCGCGGGGTTCAAAATTCGAATCCCCTCAGGGTTCGAAATTCGAACCCCTCGGGATCCGAAATTTCAAACCCCAGGGAGGAGCTCAAATTTTTGCTGTTTTTACACTCTAGGGTTCGAAATTCGGAGGCATGGTACTCGGGACTCGAAATTCTGCATGTGGTCCCCTATTTCTACCTACTCCCACCTAAACACTCCACTATTAATACCCCACTATCTCTCACATCAAAAGGGTTGGATTTTTGTGACATGACATCTCTTTTGAAGCCCCAAGAGACCTCATTAATGGCATCTTGACTTTGAGGAAGAAGAAGGATATTTTAGTCTTTTTCCTAATATAGTATTATATAATAATTTTAGCCATATTGTACTTAGAAATGATTGTTAGGAGATGTCGCATGATGGTCACATGCTTGTAATCTTTGATTATTAATAAAATACCAACAACACTCCAGAGTGGATATAGGTCCCTCGCGAGTCTGAATCACTATAAATCTCTTGTGTGATTTATTGCTTTCCGCACTTACTTTTCCATGTGAAACTATAATTCTTAAGCAATTTAGAATCTTGACCGTTGATGACAATTTTACGCGTCAACAATAAGACTAAACTATTCAATATTTTCTATTACTTACACTGGATGAGATATGCTGCACATTATAAAGCATGTAAAACAGATGTAATGGAATTAATAGATTGAAATTTATAATAACCTTAAGTCATGAGTCTTTGTCCACTCATTTCATACATAAACAGAATTATAATATTATTTATGACATTGATATGGGTAATATGATTTCATACTCATAATTTGCTGTTGAAATTCAAGCCTAGTCTAATTTCATATCAGTCCATTACAAATCAATTTGAAAACAAACCGACACTTCTAACATAAGACTAAAATACACATATAATCTACATGTCACATTGTTGCAAAATAAAATCAAACTGGAATGGTTTTATATTCAATTTTAGGTGATTGCATTTTTACTTAACTATGAAAGTAGTAATATATAAGCGACACGCAGCGCAGTCATATTTTTTTCTTTCCCGATAGTATATGGTTACATTTTTAGGCATAATATTAAATGTATGGAGGTGGTATCTAATATCCAAGTAGGGGTGAAATGAATATGCATAAAAAATAGGAGATCAGTTTCAGTCGATATAGGGCATGGATCTTTGTTGCATCGAATAAAAATGTTCTATAAGCTTTTCCATAGTTTTTTGGAATTAGTACAATAATGGCATAAAAAATTGACATTCCACCAAATGTAAAGGAAGAGAACAACGATAAGGTTATATCTACCTTATTCTTACATTGTTGAACTTTGGCTAGCCTTTAGTTAGAGCTTACATAATAATTATTTTGGCAAATAAAATACATAACCGTACTTATATTTACCTTGTATTCACTGATAAAAAATAAAGTATATTAAGTAATTGCTATAATGTGACAAAAGATAACGATTTTACTGCACAACAGGTTGTGAAGTTGAGTTATTTAATGTTAGATTAGGAATTAATTGTTTTGGAATTTGAACCATAATGATCGTGGGGAGAACTAAGGTTGGTATATTTCCACTTTACTTATCATATATTATTTAAATTTGCCAAACATTAGATATGATGATAAAATCCTAAAATAATTAACATAAGAAGGGGTTTCTATTTACCATCATTTATTTCGTTTGGATCAAACTCAGAATGATGGAGATACCCATATGAGTTCTTTTTTTTAAATGCTCTAGCATATTGGAAAAAACAATCACGAAAAACACTTGTAAAAACAACCAACCACGAAGATTTAATTTATTATTTAAAAACCTTTGCAAAAACAACCAACAATGAAGATTTAATTTATAATTTAATGGAAAATACGTTTAACCTTTGTTAAGTTGATTAAAACTTAAAAATGTTCATGAATAATTTATGATATGGTTATATGGAAACAAAATGTACCGCGCATAGCAATATCTATTTGTGGACGGTACATGTGAATAAATCAAATTTTAATTCGAATGATATCATAAATATATTCAAAAAAGCGTGCTCAACAATAAGTTATAATATGTGATTTCTTGATAAAATTTGAACTAAATTTGATTTCTTGATAAAACGGTTCCATTAAACAAAAGTAAAATAGAATATTCTTTTCATAAATAGATATTCCAACTCTAAGTTAATTCTATCAAATTTTATCAAGAAGGTTATTTTAAGAATATTCCACAAAACACATACATATAGTCATAACTTTTAGCCAAAAGTTTGATTTAAACTTTTAGTAGTGCATACATGTGAATTATTTTTACTAAAGTTCATTTTCCATGAATATTGTATTCTGGACAAGCTTTGATTATGTGGAAGTAAATCAAATTCCATATCGTATGTAGCTCGTTTATTGTACATCAAATTTCAAAATTTACTTATCATATAGTAAACAATACACACATATTATATTTGTTTTGAATATGCAAATATCAGTACATATCAAAATATGTACTGATTCATATTTATATATGATTAATTCATATATAAGTGCGAAGGGTCTTAAGGAGATTATTCACTTTTAATAAAAAAGTGAGTTTTCAATTTCAGTAAAGTTTCAGAATAGCCTAGAATTTTGGTAATAAAAAAATATATCTTTTAATAGTTAGAAATAAAAATAAAAAAAAATATTTCTAACAGCATTAATCCATATAATGGAAAAATTAAATTTCCAAACTGATTGGGCGAAGGATCAGTACATAAAATATCAAATTCTTCTAAACTTAAGATCCACGCAGAAAACGTAAAAACCCTATTTTAAATTTTAAGAGAACATCGAAATTTAGAAATTCAAAATCAATGCGGGAGTCAAATGTTGGAAAATTGAGGCTTAGAAAAAACTATGTAAATCAAAATATAAATGCATCTTAAAAATATAAAATTTTAAAATGTAAACATGAGTAAACTACGCAAGGACATAAATTTGAGGAAGCTAGACTATTTTTGAGGATATCAAACTGATCTAGGAATCAATATATAAAATCCAAGCTATAAACAAATTTACTATATTGAGATACCACTATCTCCATGGAATCCTTATATAAAATCCAAAGGGTACTTAGTTGACAGTTGTAACAACCCGGATTTTCAACCATTGAATTCTGAATATTTAAATTTATTTTAAATATTTTATTTGAATTATACATAGGAATTTATTTAATAAAACGATATTTAAACGTATAATTTATAATATAATTAAAACGAGTTCAAAATGGCACGGTAGTTTGAAAATTCGATTTCAAATGAATGTACAAGATTAAAAATAAATCGGATTTTAGCGAAACAAGAAACGTTTGAATCTATTGAACTGTATCTTTCTAATGGAAGTGAAAAATCGAGATTTCGTTTTATAGATTGTAAGTTACGTCCAAATCAAATTTTCAGAAAGTCGTTGTGGAATTGCATATAGACCATAACGGTTTATTTAATATATTTAAATATCGGTCTTGAATTTGGATAAGGTTCTTTTGAGGCATAGTTATAATTTAATTTTTAGAATTTTACTGTAATTTTTAATTAATTAAATATGCAACTTTTTATTTGGAGTATTTTGCACCCTATATCAATATTTTGAGGTTTCATAATATAAGTTAAACTACCGATATTATTATATTTTTGGGATCATGGTACCTCACTGGACACGACCGTACACTTATTTCTGTCTGTAGCAGTTCGGACATGAATGAAAACCTTATGTACACAACACTTTATAACATAGAACATAATAATTAGATTCCATTCCATGGTAAACCATCAGTAGAATAATATTGTACGTGGTTATAGCATTTTAGCCGGTACAAACTTTGTTTATTTCTGTTTTCTTTTCACAAGCTAGGTTGAAAGTAGACGGACGAGTTCTAGGAAAATATGACAAATACATTTAGCACAAACTTTGTTGAGCTGAATTCTAAACTTTATACATGGGTAAAGCTGAAAGGTTGGAACCATTTATTAAGAAACAAATATTTTTTTTTATTAAATATCTTCCACGGGATGTGTAACGAATGAATATTTTAAATAAATAGTCTTCCTGTGTAAGCTTCCAATAGCTTGTTCCCCAAACAGTTTAGTCACCGTGCGTACCAAGTAAATTCAATACCGTGCATACCAAGGTATTTTGTTTCCGTGGGTGTCAAGCTAACCGATGCCATGACTATCAAACTTTCGTTTTCTTTAAATACTGAATACATCTTCTTTCCTGTTCTTTAGTCAAACCGAAAACTTCTCCCTCAAAATAAATTTTGTCTCTTCAAAAATAATTATCGAATCATATGAAGTACCAAAATTCATTAAAACTTGGTTCGCGAGCTCGATTCAAAGTGAGCTATATCGACTCTAATTCTGGAAGTTTTTGATGTAGGTTTTTAGAGTTTCGGTTTTGTTTAGATCTGGACGTCGAGCTTGATGTGGAGGTGCCAGGAAGTAAGGGGCGGTGGCAGTGGAGAGTGAAGCGATTATGATAGATGGTTCGAAATGGGGTACGGATGTTGAGCTCATGAGTGTACTACAGGGCACGAGGGGAGGCGGTGAAACAGATCGGAGGGGAAACCAGGTGGATGGCGCAGCGGGAGGGGGTGGCCAGGTTTACTCCGGCAAACCAAGATGGTGGAGGTGGTTGTTCTCGAGTGGAAAAGCATCGGTGGAAGAAAGAAAATTGAAGGCCTGTGTCAAGAGGGCAGTAAGGAGGTTCGGATTGTTATTATTTTGGAGAAGAAGGTAAATCACGTGAAGGGAGACTGTGTTTTCAAATGCCTAGGAAGTAGAGTTGCGTTTTGACTAGCAGGGGATACTGAGGTACGGTACACATATTAGCTGATGTGGGAGGTTCGTTGATGAGGTGGGAAAATGGAACGGATGTTTAAATGAGTGTGTTGGTCCATGGAAATACACAGAGAAGCAAAGACACGGTATGGTGTTATTGAAGAGAGCAGGGTTCATGAATTCTTAATTGGGAAGAAACGTATGAGGAGATGCTTAAGGGGTTGTTATTACTAAAAGTGGATTAAGCATGTTATAAAAGTTAGGTGTGGTTTTTGGAACAGAAGTCTGAGAAATATATACATTATCGCGAGCAAAGATGTGCAGGAGTTGAATGTTTGAACTGGGTACATTAATAAAGAAGGAGGATTTGCCATAAGTAGTTAATTAATAACCATTAAAAATATCTAATCATGTTAAGATTAGTATTCAGTTAATAACAATTATAAATGTATGCAGCCTGGGAAGTTTTGTTATAGGGGGCTTGCGGACGTTTTTGCTATGTGGAGGAAGAAGGCCTTAATATACCTAATGACGAGATTTAAGAAGATATAATTAAGGTTAACCATTTATTAAATAATATTCTATGGACCGTCAATTATACATGAACTTGAAAATTTTATAACTATTGCTTATGTTAGCAAAATCAAATGAATTCGGTTACGTTGGAATTGTAGCAACCAAATCTATGTTATGGAACCATTGGGGTTAAAAATAGAGTTACTGGAATTTCGTAGAAAAATCAAATGCTTGTTTGATTTTGAAACGAAACAAAAGCAGAATCGTAAACTGCAAAAAAGGTAAGTAAACTCACTAACTGTGAATTGTTTATATTTTTATAAACAAGTTTAAAAAATATACTGTGTGATGGTTGTTTGCATGAATAGTTGATAAAATTGGTTGAAATGGTTGACTAACTAATCATTGATTAAATATTGATTTCAGTTACCATGGTATTTCATATTGAAATAAATTTGATGTTATTATGTTGTGTTAACATCTGTGGATGCAGGGAAACAGGTTGGAGGGATCCAACTGGATTCCTCAACACTTATTCTATTGTTTGTCATTTGTTGTGATATATATAATGTGATTGAGTATATTGTGTTGAATTACACTGGCCCTTTAAATCTTGATATTTAATACCATGAAATAATTTCAAATGTAGAAAAGGATTTTTGAAATTTAAGAAGGAAATTTATTTTCAAAAATAAATAGAAATTGAATCTCGAATAGCTTTGAAATATATACCCTTGTTTAATGCATAAGACGAGTAGTAAAACTTGTAAGCGATATTTATGGATGAAGGTGAATGCTTATCATTAGATAATTAAAATGGGATTTGAAATCGATACTTTATAATCGAATGTAAATTCATTATATGTTTTTAAAAGAAGATTTTAAATAGAAATCCGTTTAAAAGAAAGATTAAGAGATTAAATTACAAACAACATTTGTAAATTCAATCAAAATATTTATCTTGGAATAAATATAAGAATAAATTCAAGTCTAAATTTATATAGAGAAGTGAAAATCGGATTAGAATAGATAAGTGTAATTGGATTTGGGGTTAACAGTTATAAAGGAATTTAAACAGCGATTTTAGCGTTGTTGTTATAATAAATGTTTTATAAATTTAAACAGCAACTTTTAGCGTTGTCGTTATAATAAAGGATTGTAAATGCTAAACAGCGATTTTAACACTGTCGTTATAATAAATGTTTTGTAAATCTGAACAGCGGTCTTAACGCTGTCGTATAATAAATGTTCTATAATTCCAGACAGCGATTGTAACGCTGTTGTTAAAAGCAATGTTTTATAAATCAAATATTTGGAAACCGCGATTATAATGCTACCGTTATAATCAATATTTTTCTGCAAAGGAAGTGTGTTCTTAGATCGAATCTGAGTGTCGCGTAAGCGACGGTTTGTTTAAAATTGTGAACTTTGACTATTTCAAAGTTGAGAATGTTGTTCAGTTAAGGTCTGAGAGGTAATTATACCCCAACTTGACTTACGTCATGATTGACGGAGAAATGGTTAAGGTTCGGAGGCAAGGATTGGTTAGTGATACCATTAGTTAACGAATGATTTATGATTGGAGTTATAATAACGATGTTTTACAACATCGCGTTCATTTAAAGGAATTTGAAATATTTTCCCAAATAGAAAATGAAATGAATTGGTCAAGGAGGAATTAAGGGATGGAATATGAAAATATTCTCCGATATTAATAATGTATATTTTCTGAATATAGAAATTAAGGATTTGTGAATATTTCAAAATATTTTCTAACTGGAATAAGAGATATTTTCTCGAGTAAAGGAATTATAGAATTGAAAATGTTTTCAAAGAATCGAGAGGGGAAATCGAGTTTCAAAAGAATACGAAAGATGGAAAAAGGGATTTGTAAATGATAATAATAAGGAATTGATTTAAAGGGGCCAATGTTGATTGATGAATGATCGAATTCCTACCTAGAAATAAGATCGTTGGTTGCACACTTATTTTTCTTTGATAGTTAAATCACCTACTATCAAAGTTTTGACCATTTTTCCGTCGTCAATACGGAGAGACCGGGATCAGATTCATTATCTGGAAACCACTCTGTATGGGCGTTAGCGTTGCGATCAAATATGATGAAAATAATTGAAGACGGAGTTATGCAAGGGCTATCCTGTTTACGGAATAGTGACCTCGGTTTGTCCAGTCCCAGGACAACGTGAATGGACGAATGTCTGACAGAGTATATCTAACGGATCACGTAAGTGATCTCTTCAAACGTACTTATGTTTGGTGGCGGGGGAATTCGTTTCTCTTAGCTTTATACCCGTGGTATTTTTGGGGAAATCAATTTGTGATTTGGCGGGTATGACGATGTGGCATTCAAAGTGAATGGTGGTCAGGTGTTCTAAAAGATACGTAATGACCTCAAGCCTCACAACCGGGAGTTGACAAAAATCGAGCAGGCAGCATGGCTATGTGGGTCGCTCCCATTAGGATGTATAATCACCTATCTATAGAAATTCCATTTGTTCTTTAATCTATCAATGCTGTCCCTTTCGGGAAACGGTTGCTGATCCCAACCGTTGGTGATATACATTCGATACACTCAAGCGAAATGAGTGGTCGGTCATGTGAGGGCCGGGTTGCAAGACGTTCTTGTTGAACCCAGTGTATTCGTCTCTAGAGATACACTATCGGAAGGTGGTCACATACCTTGTCATGTTGAAAATCCAATCTCCAATGAGCGCCCTGCGGTTTTCGATTTTATATTATATACGGAGCGTGAGATGCAAGCGTTCCACTAGATTCTATTTATTTGTTTTAGACACTATTATAATATCACCAGATTTTGATATCAAAATGTTTTAGGTCATCGCAAGGCAAAAACCATCCGTGTTTATGTGTGGATCGGTCTTACGATTACCATTCTTTTGAAAGGTTTTCGAAAGTTAAACAAATGGTTGGAGTTTACTCACACCAGTCCCATGACTGACCCAGAGTTTATTTGTTTTTGTTTCCCTAAACTCTTGGGTGCCCAAATTTGTACGGGCAGTCAAGTAATTGGGATTTTCCAGATTTACTTGGAGGAGCTCGAAGTAGGAGGCTTCACCTGTTAGCTATAGACTATTATATTTCCGCTGTGTACTGTTTATGTATCTGGAAACAGGTGTTTATAACTGTTCCAGAGATAACCGTTGTGCTCTGATGATGGTATGTATATAAAGTTACTGATTTGTATTTCAAGGTTTATGTTATCTAATATACTTTATTCGTTCCGCTGTGAGTTTGTGATCTTCGTTTTCTTCTATTCTAATATTTCTTTCTACTTCTCATCCTCTAACCTCTTTCTTATAATGATTCGTATTTCTGTGTCATTTGGGTTGGACGTGTGTTGCTATTAGTCGACTCAAAGGGTACGGATTTGCGGGTCATTTCAACAGTTCTAATTCAAAAAAATTGTAATCCTTATATAAATTATGCATGATGTTAAATTTTCTTTTAGTTATTTGAAACCTAGTACATAATTATGTCAAAATTTATTTTTATTTTTATTTGAAATAATGTAAATGTAAAGTGGAGAAAAATAAAAGAAGTAGTATTCGATGTCTTAACAGTTAAAGTGACACCCAAAATAGAAAATAGCTAGGCTAATTCTTCTCTGCTTTCTTCCTTTGAAACTACATCCCTTTGTAAAGAAGAGAAGAATGAGTATGAAAGGGGAAAATAAAAATAAAAACAAAAACAAACCAATGAAATTAGTCAGTATATTAATTTGTTTACGCGTGGACTTTACATTCTCTTTGAATTTCTTCAAATATCATTCTCCTATATAGACCTCATATTCCCTTTACAGAAAGCATAAACAAATACAGTAAACACAAACATAAACAAATTTTTTGAAACATGTCAGTGGAAGGAATAGAAGTACCATCTTTCTTTCTTTTCTCAATCTCCCTGCAAATAACGAAAGATCTAGTGACCCTCCCAACAGGCATCACCTACAACAACCACAACATACAACATGGAATTCAGTTACAATAACCAATTTAAAAGAATAAAACCTATATTTTTTCAAGTGACAGGAAACTACTAATAATACCACCCTTCGAATACATTAAAACCTTGACCATTGATGGTGATCAAATATCACATGTAACATTAAGCAAATAACAATCTTTAGACACAACTCAAATTGCGTAGAACAAAATTAATTACCAAAATAATGTCCATTCCTCTAATAATAAATAACAAATACATAAAGCTTAATATCAGAAAAAGATGTTTTATTGTGTGTTTAAAAGGAATTAGTGAAAAGCTTATAATTTTTTTCAGCTGTAAAAAGTGATTCCTTCTGGCCATATTTATCTGTAATGTACAATTCAAATTTCTAGAATTCAATTATTATTAACAAATTGAGGAAACATCCAATACACAAAATTCAAGTCAAAGTCAAAAATTAACCTAATAGCAAAACAAAGAACAAATGCTTTCAAATTACCTATTCGCTATGAGATAAGCCATTAGATAAAAATTTAACTCTCAACTGGCCATCGTCTCTTAACTGAAAGCCTACACAGTTGGTATGAATCCTCAAAATTCCAACAATGCGCATATATGATTGCAACAACAATAAATTTAATGTGAAATACGATAATGTGGGCATATTATCAAACAGGTAACGTTAATATATGTGTTAAATTTTGAAAGAAAAGGGAAGCTGATAAAATTCATACAATCAGAAACAAATTTGAAGCCAATGGTTTTGAGAATTACACAAACAAATACACCGTTTGTTCATTACAAATTGATGTCAACACATGGACCATTAGGGTGAAAGCCCTGTTAATTTAATCAACCATCTGGCTTTTATTATAACAGAGAATAAATATATAGATTCCTATTTCTTAAGTGGGTAGGTTTTGTATTTGCAAACTGGATGTTTATTAAATATATGAAATTAAGAACATGTGGTCTGCAGCCAAAATTTCAGTTTTTGCAATTTCCCTTTCCAGTTCATTTCATTGTTAAGGTATAGGTTTAAGTCAAGCTCCAAAGATGAAACTATGTAACAAACTTCTCCTTTTCTTTTTGTCACCAAACTGCTAATGAACTGCTTTTATGAATGCATCACTCCTATAGGCTTTCCATGTAACTCCTTGTGATTGTCAAGATTGATATTCATTTCCAACTCAGTTAACCTTGTTTTGGTTTTCCTAAGTCAGGATTTATGAATACTCTTTTAGAATTATAAACCTCAAAATACCAATCCACCACTTATATACACTATCAACAATGTGGTAAGCATTATTTTATTTTATAGCTTACTTTATAATTGAAATTTTAATTTTAAATACCAAGATTCTTCAGAACTTGAAATAGTGAAGAATGGGAAACATATGATAAATTTAGTTCTGATGCACACTATTTTTATTATAGAAGCCTATTTGGTGACAATGATACCTTATTTGTGTAAAGCCTGACTTATTGAGATATACACATTCTAATTATATTTAAACAAAATCAATATTGTAATTAACGCACTTAAATTATATGCTCATGTTAGCACAATTATGTACAAACCAATAAAATATGTTGAGACAACACAAATAAGTTGGAAGGAGAAAAGAAAAATCAATAAGGAAGAAGATACGATGAGTTTTATAATCGAGGTTAAGGCCTAAGCCAAATTTGTCAGAAATAATAATGGTTAGAGTTTGGTAAGTCTGCTGCTTTATTTTCAAACATTTGTATTACATAAATCATAATTAAAAAAATATCCTTTTTAACAAAAAAAGCTGGTTTCCTAAAATGTTAGTAAATGAGATTAAAGTTATATATGATTTTTGGTGATGCAGATCCAAATATAATGCATTATATATTTATATCTTTAATTAATGGTTAGAGTTGATAATTCAATTACTTCTCCATAGCAAAACAATTTTTTATGTACAACTAAATAGTAACCACACAGCTGTAGGACTGAAGACAAGTAAATTACCATAAATGCAGTGGTAATCAATTAGTCTTAGTATCCACTATACTAATTATAGTCGGTTGGAACCTAAGGTCGAACCGCCTAAAGTGCAGATTTGGTTTCTTTAAGCTTTTTTGTGATTGGTTGAAGGAAATAAATAAATATATATATAAGATGACCGATTCATATAGTTCAGTCCCCAAACAAAAAATTGAGTATAATTGAATACTAGTGATGATGAAAACTTTAAAGCTGATCATGATCATGAAAAGAATAACCAAACAAAAATATATATTATATTTTGAGTAAAATAGCTGGATGTATCCATCTTTCTTTTAACCAAAAAAGTTGATTTCAAAAAATGTAACAAATGAGATTGAAGTTATAGATGACTTTTGATGATGCAGATCCAAATATACTACATTATATATTTTAATCTTAAACTACTAGTTAGAGTTGCTAATTCAAATACTTTTACCACAGTGAAAACAAACATTTGGGCATGGTTACATAGTAAACACACAAACCCAAAACAACAACCCAAAAGGAAAATAAAATAAAATATCCTCAATGCAGTGGCAAGGAAGCAATCTTAATATCCACCATAATAATTATCGTCAATCAACACCTATAGTCGAACCACATAAACCGCTAAATAAATAAGATGTTAAAACTGTTTATAATCTCAAGTGAGAATGATATCTTTTTAAACCATTAAATGGGTACAAATGTCAAAATGGATGCTAGCACATTCCCAACGCGTACAGGGGTTCTAAACTAAGTTTTCAGTAACCTGGTAAGGAAAAGAATTCCTATTATATTATTCCAGCCGTTCCAACACATAAAATACTCATTTCAAATTGCCCAAGGTATGATTTCTGTTTGGTAAAATCATGATAAAGTAAAATGGAATGTTTTGGAAAATTATTACGATTTTATATGAAATAAACAGGAACATAAATTATCAAATGAAATAACAAATCATCTAACGTTTGTCATTGCTCTTGTTAATTGGCAATATATAATAGTGGAATATCCTTGTTAAGCACAAATTTAAGAATTAACATTTTATAAAATGGTCAGTTGCATTAAAAAAGTTGCATGAATGAACATGGAAGTCAAAGAGTGAAGTTCATAAGGAATTAGTTAGATTTAAAAATATGACAACTTGAGTGCACTTACATTTGTGTTTTCCGGTAATATCCCAGATCTGGATATCATTCCAACTATTGTTCTCCAATCATTGCAGCAAAATCACCCCTAATGCTTCCCAATGAGCAAGCAGTTTTTTATGGACTATCTGAACCATAAAATGAAGGTAAAAAATTCTTTGTAAAGGAACACTTAGGAACATAAAATCTAAAACCTTAGAATTTGATGCTATAAGTTTAATCCAAAAGGGAAAAAACACTTTTTAAACAATACATAAGTTATTTGCTCAAACAAAGAAATCTGTATTTTCACAACTTCACACAAATAAAAATGCAATTTAACCTAAATTTGTTGCTCTGATATATTTCTGTTACTACCCATCAAGATTGATTAAGTATATGGAGTTGTACAATAGTTCAATAATGACACCATAAAAAATAATTATTAGCTAAGAGGATCATTAACAAATCCTTTTTTGTATAGTAATTTTTTAACATTTCCATAGATCGTGGATCGACAGTACAACATCACAACATATAAAGTCGAAATAATTAGCATTTGGTATTGTAAAGTTTATTTTGCTTTTACTTATTAAATTGTAATTTCAAAATGGCAGTAACTTATTGTATCCACGTAAAGAAAACTTGCATTGTATCGTATACAAATACTTAGAAATATTAGCCCGTGCACAAATATCAGATTCTCACTACTGATTAAGGCCTAAAACATCAAAAATGTTATCCTAAACTATACGTTCTTAATTAAGCTGTAATATGATAATAGTAATCTATCAAAATGATGTATGGTTGTATATTAATTGTTTTCTTTATTTTTACCAACCAATAAAATGACTTTCACAGAAAGTTTGCATAACCAAAAGGCTAAGTGTGAGAGCACGATTTAATAATACAAACATATTAAAAATAAGTATGCAAAATATGATAAATGTTATACACCACCATGGCTTTGGCTGTAAGTAAATAAAAAAAGGAAAAAAAATCATAAAATATAACATGATTCCAAAATGAGATAAGTACAATAATGATAGGCGTATTGAACTTCTGATTGAATCTAAGAGGCCCTTAGAAAAAACACGACCTCGGTTTGAGGGATACAGAACGAAGAGGAGTACCAATACCCATACATCCATCAAAAACTCATTCCAGCTATATCAGTATTGTTCCATAAATACAAACCAAAGGAGGGAAAATATCCAAATCAACTTCATTTAAAATATGAAACTCTGTATGCCCTTGCTGCAGTTCTAATCACCTAGTCACTCGTATGTTTTGTACCAATGTTAGGTAGGTCACATCAAGCAAGCAGCTGTAGGATAATTTTTAGTTATAGTATGAGGGTCGAATCATGTTGAATTCTTGTATGGCAATTCAATCATTAGCTATCAACAGAACTCGATTTGAATTCTATAATCATGACAGCCTCAAACAAAATATAACTTAAGTAAATAGATTACAAATAGAATAACATACATCATAATATTTTCTGCAAAGTGTAAGGGGCACTTGCGATAATTTCTGATAACTATTGGTCTAACAACTTATAGTATAGTAACCAAGTTAACCTATATGGATTACACACACCGATCAACCTAAAAACATTTTTGATTAATATCATAAAGGCATTATATCACAGAAGTTCATTATTATGAAGGACAAAAGACGCAGAAATGATATGTTAAAGACCAAACTCATTTGCAACTAAGTGAAATTTCAGTGTATATGCATTAAATTGTTTGAAAGTTACAATATAGATCAATTGATGGTTCACTATAACTCAAATTTTACATTACTGAACTTGTTTGTGTGGTATCGACAACAGTAGGGCTAAGAAATGTGGAGCTAATTGTTCAACGGATAATCACCTGAAAACCGGGTTTATACTGAGTATACATTTATTTAACAATTGTCGAAGTTAGTGATTAAATTGTGCTTCTGAAAAGAAGTAACGTACGTAGCACACTGGTGCAGATTGCAGAATATTTCCTCCTTTGTCTCAAGATATTTGCAACCTTTACAGTATTTTAATAATAATCATGCATTTATTCTTGCAAGATGGTCATGACCCAAGATCACTATTGTAGCAAGGTTTCTTAGCCCCTAGGCTTCATCTGATCAAACGCTTACACCATGGTTTTCTCACCGTTATAACAGTTTTAGTACATTTCAATTAAAATAACAATAGAAATCAGAATAGCGATTTGGAAAAAATAAGGAATTTTTATCGCTTTTTTGATAAAGCAATGGAGTTTTATAATGAACTGGCTGAGGTATTTGAAAAAGCGTTCCTTTGCCATATGAAATATATTAGATTTTAGCTTTTGTAGTTTCATTAGTTTTTTCATGTCAAACTTAAGTTCATTAGGGGTAGTAATAGACTCCACATTTTTTACAGTTTCAAGACATAAGTAATATACCAATATATGGTGCGACTTATTTTTCTCGTAGATGAAAAAAACTAAATGTACCAACGAATTCTTTTTTACTATAACGAATTTCAACAGCTGGCTAGGCTGGCAATTAGAACCGAGAACCGAAAACCCGAACCGACCCGAAAAGGGCCGAACCCGATGGGTCTCGAGTCGGGTCTAGGTAATGAAAAATACCATCAAGACCCAATCAAACCTGACCCGCATATAACTGACCCGAAAGACCCGACCAAAAACATTAAAAATATGTATTTTTAGTATTATTATTCAATCGGACCCGACCCGAGATTTTTTGGTTTTCATATTAACCTGCAATCCGTAAGATTTTTTGTTTTTCTTGAAACCTTGGAGGCACAAAAAGGAACTCCCTTAATTCCGATTAAGAAGGCATTTTCTATAAAACTATAGGACATAACAAAATTATGTTGCCAGGGCCATTCTAAAAATTATACTTTGGTTAACCATTTGTGCCACTGTAAGTCTGAATTCTAACAACTTGTATTTATCTAAAAACAGCTCAGTTGAAAAAAAGTGACACTATGTTAACCAATGTTGATCCTAATTGCATGATCCTTTAATTTCTGGAGTAATTAACTCATCATAATAGCATATGTATAACAGAAGAAACATACTTTAAAGCTGTAAATGTATCAATAAATACTATTTTGCTAAACTAACTTTGCAAACTCTTTCCTGTATTCTAAGACCTAGTTCAAATGTGAAAGAAAGATTATATGCAGATTCTAATGGTAAAATCAACCAAAATTATCCTGGTAATACTGAGCTACAAATGATATAATTATAAGATTATGCCCATGCATGCATTCTTCAGATTTTCCACAATTTCCATGAACTTTCGAACGTTTTCTAATTACATAATCCTATCTTACCATATGATATCTTACTATGTACTAAAACACATGACGCCTGGGCCACGTGGTAGCACCGCATTGCTCCATTCCTTCTTTTTCCCGCCAAAACCTTCCTTCTGTGCTGAGAGTAAGAGTGTATATATGTGTGTTTGGTAATAAGCTGGTTAAAAAAAATTTGAACGAGAAGAAGAAGACAGTGTTTACTTTTTTAGGTACTGATTTTATGCCTCGGTAAGGTGCAAATCTCTGGCGTTACTGTGTAGGGAAAAAATACAAGATATATCATTGCGGCTTATGGAAATTGCACATCCCAATTGAACTTCTAGACAGTTCTTCCTATATTATATTGTAAAAAATTATGGAAATCGCACCTCCCAGTTGAACTTCTAGACAGTTCTTCCTATTTTATATTGTAAATACTAGATCAGCACTGCTTATATATGCTAATGGTATGGGGGTGGATGTGCGTTTGGTCACACAGAAGAAAAAGAAACAAGAATGGGTGTTGCGTATAATTTTATAAAGGATATTACACCTTTCAAGTCAATCAAAATAAGAATTATACAGTTGTGGAAGCCACCAAGTTTTAAAGATCCTGAAGTTGATGGAAGCATTGAAATGTTGTTCCTGGATGAAAAGGTGATGTGGTTGTATTTCTACATTTCATTCTTAGTTATTTTTCGTGATTGTAATGCAGCTGGTTTGTAAAAATAAGGTTATGCATTCTACTATATTGCAGAACAATCGGGTTCAGGCTACTGTTAAACAAAGCCTTATCAAAAGATTTTCCTCGAAGCTTTTTGAAGGAAAATGTGTAATTTTTAGCAATTTTGGAGTTGGTCAAAATAATGGGAATTATCGAGTGGCACGACATGTTTACAAAATTAATTTTATTTTCTCGACATCGGTTGCGAAATGTTAAGATGATATGTCCATTCCTATGCACGGATTTAAATTTGTGTCATTTGATGACATTCTTTTAAAAACATTGGACGATAAATTCTTAGTAGGTGTGTCTTTTAACTTATATCTTACGTATTTTGTTATGGAATGATTTGATAATATTATAGTTATTTGTTTCATTCATGTAGCACAGATGTTATTGGCAGGGTTGTTGGTTACAGTTCTATTGAGAGTGGCCAGAGAGATAATAGGGAGTCTAAGAAATTGATCATGGAACTGAAGGATGAAGAGTATGCTGCTCTATTTATATTTTAAAATTTTAAAATATGTTCCGATGTTATTTTCTTTTGCGACTGTACATGAAAATAGACATTTTGTTAAGTATATATGCCAATTCAATATGCTGTTTTCTTTCACATCTGAAAATTTATATTTGCAGGACAAAAAAAAAATCTGAAATGTACCTTATGCGATAGATATACAGAAGAAGCATTTTATTTCCTGTCTGGAAATAATACCGGACCTATTATTATTATTATTATTATTATTGGGAATGCAAAGATAAAGGAATGGGGAGGTATTTATCTGAAACTTAGTTTGTAGTTTGTTTACTTATTAATATTAAGTAATTTGTTAAATATATATTTTGGTTGTTATAATTATTAGTTGCATTTTTTTCCTTTTTTCCCCTTACTTTTTCCCAATGCCTATAGGGGAAGCTACATTATCAAGCTCTTTATTCTACACCCGATTAATTTAATGGTGATTATGAAGAAGTAAGATCGTTTAGAAGCAGGTTAGTTTGTTTTTTGAAGTTATGACATTAGCTAAGTGAGTCATAAATTTGTGCGTGCTTTAATGTTTTCTAATGGTGTAGAGTCGATAGTAGTGTTGATAGTTCTGTCATAATGTGGACTACTCCGTCGTCATCTCAAAGTTGCGTCTCCTTGCAAGATGAATTTCTGAAGAGCAATGAGAAAAAAACATAGATAAGCCAATGAATTGTATAATCCTGGCCACCATTGTTGGGGGTGGAATTGGATCATGGATGATATAACATGGCTTGCAAGAAATGTCACAAGAAGGTGAAATTTGTTGATGAAAATCCATCAGAGGCAAACGGTGAGAAGAAAAATGCATAATTTTTCTGTCAAAAATGTGACAAGGCTACGCAGCCTGATAATGTTTTACTAAGGTATACACGTAGCGAAAGAAATCTCGGTATGCATTTTCTGCGTACAATATTTAACTATTTGACTTGTGATGTGTAGGTTTAATGTTCAGATTCGTGTAATAGATGACAGTGGCAGTGCATCATTTGTGATGTTTGATCGAGAAGTCATGGCTCTTTTGCATAAATCCGCCTATGAGATGAAAGAGTCTGTATCCAAGGTTGATTACTAATTATGTTTATCATTCCTTCATATTGGTAATTTGTTTGAGTTATGCAACTGCTTTATTTATTGTCATATAGTCCGATGATAGTGATGGATTTTCGGAGGAGTTTAATAATCTTGTGGGCAAACAAGTGCTCTTTAAGATTGAAATTTCTTAATATAATTTGAAGCAAAACTGGCCTGTTTACACTGTCGTTAAATTGAGTGATAGTGAAGATTTCATTCGATCTTATTTATGAACTCTTGACCAGGTAATTTTTTAATAGTAATAATTTGTACATCTCATACCTTTGTACTTACTTTGTATGTTGGTGGTTAGCATTTTTTTCATGAAATAGGATTCTGATGTAATGTTTGACGATAGGTGCAACGTAAAGATCACTAAGGGTGAAAAGGTGATATGTGTTTTGATTCAATTTACACCACTTTATTTTTTTGTTGGTATATAGCAAAACGACTTTATTTGTATTTGTTAGGATTCTATTTCTGTAACAACCCTGAATTTCTGAACTGAATTAATATTATATTTTAATTGATCTAATTGATTTGGAATATTTAAAATAATTTATTTTAAATAATAACGGGTGAAAAAATTATTTTTATTTGGAAATTTAATATAATTTATATTCTGAACCTGAAATGGCGCGGTAATTTCAAAATTTGATTTTGAACTTTCGAAGATTATATAAAATTCATTTTAAGTCGGAATTACATACGAGTGAATTTGGACTTGAAACCACTTTCATTGAGTTCAAAATGATGTTTCCACATTGAAAAAGTATACGCACTAATATATTTCGAGTTTCGAAAATTATTCATTTAAATATGTATTTTTAATATTAAATATATATGCCTTAAAAATGGAAATTTTGCAAACGACCTCCGAATCCGATGAAACCACTATCTATGGATCCAGAATATTAAATTATTACTGGATTCCAAAATTCGTAATTTTTGAAGTCAGTATGTGGTCGTTATTAATTTTTCAGTGAAAACGGTCAATTTTCAAACATTAAATATTCACCATTTATTCATACGGACTCAGAATTTAACGAAACCAGTTTCTATGGGTCCGTAATGTTAGGAATTAGTTGTGTTTCAATTTTCATCAAAATTGGAATCAGTATGCGATCACACGAATTTTTAAATAATGAAATGGACTAAAAAATGAAGAAATTAATAACATAAAGGTTATTATTAAATTGATTAAAATAGACAAGGGCTTAATTAAAAATTTATAACCTCTATAAATTATCTCATTATCTCCCAACGCTAACCATTTCTCATAACCCTAATCTCCTTCTTCATTTCTTCCATGGCGGCTCTCCTTCGTCCTCTAAAATTTCTTTGCACAAAAGACCCGGAACCTTAAATAATTTATAACGCTCAATCTAGAAACAATTAGCCCAAACGATTTCTGGGAATTGTAGATAATCTCCATCTCTACCTACCACGAAAATTTTCGTGGCTTATCGTCGCGCGGATTAGCCGGGATCTGAGTTTGAAACAAAAATTTCAGTTTCAGACACAGAGGAATTCTGGCCAATCCGTCGATTATTTGGCGATGAAATCTAAACGGAAGTTGTAGAGGGGAGATAGATCTACAACTTTGCTTTGAATCGTGTCGTCTAAAAGTGTACGAATTTGAGTGAAAATCAAGATGATTGGAACTGCACAAAAACAGTGAGTTCAAAACCTAGATGGCCGAATTCCGATCGCCTGAGGCGGTTTCTGGTAGGGGCGGCTGAATGTCAGGGGTTCCTCTTGGGGCGGCGTAGCTATTTGTTGGGGTCCGCGACCATCTGACATGGCGAGGCGGCCGGAATGTCAACCGAGGCGGCGGCGGGTTTTTCGTTGATTACCGACGAACGGCGGCGAGTTGGTGACGACGGCGGTGGGTGCTGAGGCGTCTTAGAGCAGGGAAAAAGGCTGGGTGGTCGGCGGCTGTGCTTGGTGGCCGTGGGTGGCTGTCGGCGTTGATAAAGGTCTGGAACAACAGATCTAGGTTAAAAGGGTTTAAAATTAAATAAGTTATTTAATTGATTAATTAATTTAATTATTCAATGTTTGTAATGCGATTTCTCCTCTCATACGAACTCAGATTTGCGCGAAACTGGATCCGGTACGATCATGGCGACGAGAGCTTTACGTGGACACCAATTTTGTCTAATTTGGAGAAAGTTGGAATTTTGGGTAAAATCCGCAATTTAATTAATTATTTAATTTGTTCAAACTTCAGAAATTCATAACTTTTTGTAACGAACTCGAAATCGCGCAAAACATGATTTGCTACGATCAGTGAGTCATAAGCTTCGGATATACACCAATTTTGCCAAATTTGGAGCATGTTGGATTTTGGGCCAAAATTGGGCCCGAACCGCCAATTTAAATCTGACAAAGTGAGAACCTTGGTGAGAACTCTTTCTCACTCAACCTTTTAATTCAGTAATTTATTTATTTATTATTTTTATAAATAAATGTATGTAAATTACCTGCGTTAGAATTATCTGTGTTTGGATTATCTATGGCTGATTGTATTTGTGTATGTATGAGCGGTGGTTATGTATGTGATGTTATAATCTAGTTCTGCGATATGTACATGTTAAATTATGTTATTACATTTATTATAATATAATTATGATTACACTGCCATATACAAGTTACCTGACTTGTGTATGTGATTGGGTCGATTATTTTCACACATCGCCCAAGTGCACAAATAATATATTGTTATGTGTTGGTTGAAACCCCACACGGGTCTTCGGATGATATTCTAATCACACATCTCCCTTGTGATTAGCTGTAATGTGCACTTTTGATGTTATTCGGTTGTTGTAATGATTATTCATCATTAGTATTGTATACATGCGATGTATGAAATCCATTTTTATATGGTAATTGTTTGGGTCTCATTCCAATTTCGGAATATATAATGTTTTTGAAATAGTTTTCAATTAAAGAATTAAAACGTAATTTTGATGTTTCTAAATATTATTTTAAGAAAATGAAGCCGGGTTAAGTAGTTTTGCGTCAACTTGCACGAATATATGTTTTAATCAATTTTATTTGTTTAATTGTAAATATTTAAAAATTAAATTTCAAATTTATGTTTTAAGTGATTTTATTTATATTATAATAAATATCAAAAGGATTAGATTTCGAAATTTGACATTTTGGAAATATTATTATTTTAATATTATTTTAAATATTGTAATATGAGGAAATTCAATTTTCATTAAAAATTGAAATGTAAGTAGGAATCTTTTTATAACAAGTTTATAAATGTTTTACAAAATATTTTATAAAAGAAATTCAATGATTTATTTATTATTTATTATAATGGTTTGAATAGAACGTGTCGCGCAGCGACCGTTCGCGAATTTCGACAACTGACTTTGAATGGATGTAAAAGAAGATCCGTCTGTCGGATTCTTCTGAAATCGGAACCTACGGGTTCGTATCGAAAAGAGCTTTCGAATGAGTATTTGAATTTTGAAATCGAAAAATTATATCTTTGGAAATGTTAAATTCAAATTTAAATAAAAACAGCACCAGTGCAGTTAAATGACCTGAAACGTCATTTAATTGAATAGGCCTATTTTTTAATATTTAAAAATAGGAAAAAATTATGTAAAATCATAATAAATGATTTAAAAAGAGTTTTTATGTAAAATTCCAATTTTGAAGATAAAAGGATATTTTTTCGGAATAAGTGATTTATTTATTTTTAAATAAATAAAAGGATTTGAAAATGGTTTTAATACAACCAAGAATTTTCAATGAATACATTGAATGGATTTGAATGGAAATTATCTTCGGATTATTTCAATATTATCTTCGGATTATTTCAATATTGGATTCCGTGATTATACAGATATTATTGACGAAATTTGGAAGATATTTAATATCGTTATTTTCGATATGATATCCGTTGGTTCTAGAATTTGATATTGAATATAAGTCGATATAATTTTATTCGAAGCCTTATATTTATTATCAAATTTAGATTTTGGTTTGTCGTGAATGGTGTGCTAAATAACACTGTTCTTAAACCTATTTGAGAAAAGATTAATTTTTTTAATTAAGATTTAAGTGATATTTTCAATTTAATATACTAAATTGAAATTAATTGTAATTTGATTTTGGGTTGATTGTGAACAATGTTTTAAATAGCGTTTGTTCTTAAAACCCGATAAACAGTGAAATTGGGATTTGTGATTTATTAATCTTTTAATAAAGATTTAATAAAAGGAAGTTTCTAATTTAACATTTTAATTGGAATTGAATGGAATAAGATTAATTTCTTAAAAGTTGAATAATCATTGGATAATGATTTTGAAAGATTAAAACTAAATGGAGTTTTAATATCAATTGATTTTCAATTAAATGTGAATAAAAGAATATTCTTGATTGGAATGAGGCGTTGGTTGTGTTTTAAAGCACATGATTTTAAAATACGCGGATTATTCAGAAAGACCGGGTTCAACCCATTCTGAATAATTCAGACGACGATTGAAGATCGGCGACGAAGATGGCGATTGAAGATCCGGTTTCGTTCAGACCCAGAACAGACTTGTTGATGGATTGTGTGTCTGACATTATATTCTTTTATACTGTATTCGTTGAACTCTGCTAAACGTATATCGGTTTGGTGGCAGAGAATTTATTCTTTGCTTAATACCCCTTTATATATTTTGGTAGATAATCAATGGTATGGTATGGTCTGACAATGTGGCATGCTAAGATACTTATGATCAAGGCTTTTGTTGAAAAGCAGAGCCTTGTGGATGAAGACCAAAGAACAACATAGCTTTCAGTATAGCGCAGCTTCGCGAGCTTCACACCCCGGTATGAACCAGAAAAGGGAGAGGACTGCAGGGTGGACTTGCGTTTTCTTCCAGCTAGGAGTGGTGTCAGCATTTACAAGCCTTGGCATGTTTACTTATGTGGATGATGGAATGAGGCGCCTCGGAAATTGACTCACTAGTGGCTCTACTTACGCCCCACAGGGCGGGGAAACATATTGTTCAGGATGTATATAATCCACCATTGCACTTTGTGTGGACTGACCCTGAAGATCCAAGGGCTTGACAGAGTACTTGTCCTGAGGCTCGGGCTAGAGAGTCTCGAATCGGTAAGGACGATCCCTCGCCTTGGTTCATGATGGAAACTCAATTTCCAATACGACACTTGTATAGTTTTAGTTGTAGAACCTAGTATGGCGACATGATAGATGGTACCCATGTCGTCTATGATTGATACATTTATACTCGAAATTGTTTTCTACACTATGCACTTATAGTAACAATAAAAGACGATTTTTTGTCGTATCAAGCATATTTGACCATTATAAGGTAAAACTCTATCCTCTGGTTTGCGCTTGCATTGTGTGATGGGACCTGAGTCTTATAATGGTTTCATTTTCTAAAAAGCATTGCGTTGTTTTTAGGCATAGGTATTCTTGGGAGGAAACCCGTTCCGCATTAGCGGCGTGGTCCCTTGATTTACCCAACTTTAAAATTAAAGCTAATAACTTTTTTTAGTTCTCACACCAGTCCTTGTTCGGCATGCCTGGTAAGAGGATGCAACATGATAGGGGGTTCTCGCCATGGGGTTTGGTGGTGAACAATGGGCTCTTACCCCTACATGTCCCAAAGGGTTGGTGAAAGAGTCGAGAGGCTCGCCGTAAAACAAGGTGTCTGGGGGATCATCTGTGAACCACGGTGGGTATTACCTGCTGCTTGGGGGATGAAGGGATGGTTGCAAAGCCTACCGGATTTCGTCGGGTTGTCACACTTGGTATCAGAGCATTGGTTTTACAAAGCTCTAGAACAAGGCACATTAGAACCGAACGAAAGAATTCATCAAAGATAGGATTAGTAACATCCTATAAGAATGACTCGTCAGAGATGGGATTAGTAGTATCCTAGGATGAGTTTTAAGAGTATTTTTATTAAAAACTAAAATTTAGTTTTGAAAATTTATAACTTATACGTATTTGAGTATTTATTTTAATTTATTTTGGACTATCAAGTATTAGTAGATTTTGCATATACGTCTGTTCAACGTGTGTTCAAAGTCTCAGTATACTAGGTAGATATAGAATCACACGCTAGTAGCCCGGAGATGATTCTGGTGATGATAGCGCTCCATCGTCAGTATTTATGTTCGAGTTGCGAAAGTGGGATATCTATATATTTCCGTTTTAACTGGTGTGAGAACCAAAACTTAAATAAGTTTATGGATTGTGACTTGGCATTCAAAAATATGATTCTTGAGTATATATATAAAAGTTATGCATTTGTAAATTTAATTAACTAATTGATTGCTGGTTGTGATGTTTAATTGTTAATTCAACTAACCAATATGAGGATGAATGATAAATTGTTTGAAATTGCATGCAAGTATATACATATACATTGAACAGGTCATAGCCAGGAGGCTAGAGAAGAGGAATAAAATTGTATGCCCGACAAATAGGTACATGTTTACTATATTTCTTTGGTTTTGATTTTATGAGCCGTATGACTAGCCGCTTGGCTTTTTCTTTCTTCTATCCTCTATCTTCTTTCTTCGTTTTCTTTTTGATTTGATGAGAGCCTTGTGAGGCAAGTTGCGTTTTTCCGATGACTCTGTACAAAGGAGGTTATGAAGAAATTTTTCCAAGATTTAGGGTGTTAGCCAAACTTTTGAAAATTAGAAAATTCTTAGAAATCGAATGATAAGTGAGTTGGTTAATTAAACAACTTTTAGCTCCGTTCCTTTTCGAGGACGAAAATATTTTAAGTGGGGAGATTGTAACAACCCTGAATTTCTGAACTGAATTAATATTATATTTTAGTTGATTTAATTGATTTGGAATATTTAAAATAATTTATTTTAAATAATAACGGCTGAAAATTTTATTTTTATTTGGAAATTTAATATAATTTATATTCTGAACCTGAAATGGCGCGGTAATTTCCAAATTCGATTTTAAACTTTGGAAAATTATATAAAATTCATTTTAAGTCGGAATTGGACGAAACAAGAAATTCTAGGATCGTATTGACGATATCTTTCTAATGAATTTAAGAAATTGAGATTTCAGTTTATAAATTTTAAGTTATGACAAATTCAAAATTTTAGAAAAACGCCATGGAATTTATATATACATAATATATATGGCCAAAACGCTACTTTTTGCATACGAGTGAATTTGGACTCGAAACCACTTCCATTGAGTTCAAAATGACGTTTACACATTGAAAAGGTATACTCAATGATATATTTTGAGTTTCGAAAATTATTCATTTAAATATGTATTTTTAATATTAAATATATACGCCTTAAAAATGGAAAATTTGCAAACGACCTCCGAATCCGACGAAACCACTTTCTATGGATCCAGAATATTAAATTATTGCTAGATTCCAAAATTCGTAATTTGTGGAGTCAGTATGTGGTCGTTATTAATTTTTTCAGTGAAACCGGTCAATTTTCAAACATTAAATATTCACCATTTATTCATACGAACTCGGAATTTAACGAAACTAGTTTCTATGGGTCCGTAATGTTAGGAATTAGTTGTGTTTCAATTTTTATCAAAATTGGAATCAGTATGCGATCACATGAATTTTTAAACGATGAAATGGACTAAAAATTGAAGAAATTAATAACATAAAGGTTATTATTAAATTGATTAAAATAGACAAGGGCTTAATTAAAAATTTATAACCTCTATAAATTATCTCATTCTCTCCCAACCCTAACCATTTCTCATAACCCTAATCTCCTTCTTCATTTCTTCCATGGCGGCTCTTCTTCCTCCTCTAAAATTTCTTTGCACAAAAGACCCTGAACCTTAAATATCTTATAACGCTCAATCCAGAAACAATTAGCCCAAACGATTTCTGGGTATTGTAGATAATCTCCATCTCTACCTCCCACGAAAATTTTGTGGCTTATCGTCGTGTGGATTCGCTGGGATCTGTGTTTGAAACAAAATTTTCAGTTTCAGACTCAAAGGAATTCTAGCCAATCCATCGATCGTTAGGCGATGGAATCTAAACGGAAGTTGTAAAGGGGAGATAGATCTACAACTTTACTTTAAATCATTTCGTCTGAAAGTGTACGGATTTGCGTGAAAATCAAGATGATCGGAACTGCACAAAAACAGTGAGCTCAAAATTTAGATGGCCGAATTCCGATCGCCTGAGGCGGTTTCTGGTAGGGGCGGCTGAAGGTCGGGGGTTCCTCTTGGGGCGGCGCAACTATTTGGTGGGGTCCACGACCCTCTGACGTGGCGTGTTGGCCGGAATTTCAACAGAGGCGGCGGCGGGTTTTTCGTTGATTACCGACGAACGGCGGCGAGTTGGTGACGGCAGCGGTGGGTGCTGAGGCGTCTCAGAGCGGGGAAGAAGGCTGGGTAGTCGGCGGCGGTGCTGGGTGGCCGTGGGTGGTGGACGACGTTGATGAAGGTATGGAACAGCAGATCAGGGTTAAAAGGGTTTAAAATTAAATAAGTTAATTAATTAATTAATTAATTTAATTATTCAATGTTTGTAATGCAATTTCTCTCTCATAAGAACTCAGATTTGCGTGAAACTGGATCCGCCGCGATCGTGGCGACGAGAGCTTCGCGTGGACACCAATTTTGTCCAATGTGGAGAAAGTTGGAATTTTGGGTAAAATCCGCAATTTAATTAATTATTTAATTTGTTCAAACTTCAGAAACTCATAACTTTTTGTAACAAACTCGAAATCGCGCAAAATAGGATTTTCTACGAATAGTGAATCATAAGCTTCGCATAGACACCAATTTTTCCAAATTTGGAGCATGTTGGATTTTGTGCCAAAATTGGGCCCGAACCGCCAATTTAAATCTGACAAAGTGAAAACCTAGGTGAGAACTCTTTCTCACTCAACCTTTTAATTCAGTAATTTATTTATTTATTATTTTTATAAATAAATGTATGTAAATAATCTGCGTTTGAATTATCTGTGTTTGGATTATCTGTGGCTGATTGTATCTGTGTATGCATGAGTGGTGGTTATGTATGTGATGTTATAATCTAGTTCTGCAATATGTACATGAATTATGTTATTACTTTTATTATAATATAATTATGATTACACTGCCATATACAAGTTACCTGACTTGCGTATGTGATTGGGTCGATTATTTTCACACATCGCCCAAGTGCACAAATAATATATTGTTATCTGTTGGTTGAAACCCCACACGGGTCTTGGGATGATATTCTAATCACACATCTCCCTTGTAATTAGCCTTAATGTGCACTTTAGATGTTATTTTGTTGTTGTAATGATTATCCATCATTAGTATTGTATACATGCGATGTATGAAATCCATTTTTATATGATAATTGTTTGGGTCTCATTCCAATTTAGGAATATATGAATGTTTTTGAAATAGTTTTCAGATAAAGAATTATAACGTGATTTTGATGTTTTAAAATGTTATTTTAAGAAAATGAAGCCGGGTTAAGTAGTTTTGTGTCAATTTGCTCGAATATATGTTTTAATCAATTTTATTTGTTTAATTGTAAATATTTAAAGATTTAATCTCAAATTTATGTTTTAAGTTATTTTATTTATATTATAATAAATATTAAAAGGATTAGATTTCAAACTTTGACATTTTGGAAATATTATTATTTTAAATATTGTAATATGAGGAAATTCAATATTCATTAAACATTGAAATGCAAGTTGGAATCTTTTTATAACAAGTTTATAAATGCTTTACAAAATATTTTTATAAAAGAAATTCAATGATTTATTTATTATTTATTATAATAGTTTGAATAGAATGTGTCGCGCAGCGACCATTCACGAATTTCGACCATTGACATTGAATGGACGTAAAAGAAGATTCGACCGTCGTATTCTTCTGAAACCGGGACCTACGGGTTCGTATCGAAAAGAGCTTTCCAATGAGTATTTGAGTTTTGAAATCCAACGGTTAGATCTTTGGAAATGTTAAATTCAAATTTGAATAAAAATAGGGCTAGTGCAGTTAAATGACCTGAAACGTCATTTAATTGAATATGCCTATTTTTAAATATTTAAACTAGGGAAAAATTATGTAAAATCATAATAAATGATTTAAAAAGAGTTTTGATGTAAAATTCCAATTTTGAAGACAAAAGGATATTTTTATCGGAATAAGTAATTTATTTATTTTTAAATAAATAAAAGGATTTGAAAATGGTATTAATACAACCAAGAATTTTCAATGAATACATTGAATGGAAATTATCTTTGGATTATTTCAATATTGGATTCCGTGATTATACAAATATTATTTTGGAAATTTGGAAGATATTTAATATCGTTATTTTCGATATGATTTCCGTTGGTTCTAGAATTTGATATTGAATATAAGTCGATATAATTCTATTCAAAGCCTTATATTTATTATCAAATTTAGATTTTGGTTTGTAGTGAATGGTGTCTTTAATAACACTGTTCTTAAACCTATTTGAGCAAGATTAATTCTTTTAATTAAGATTTAAGTGAGATTTTCAATTTAATATATTAAATTGAAATTAATTGGTATTTGATTTTGGGTTGATTATGAACAATGTTTTAAATGACATTTGTTCTTAAAACCCGATAAACAGTGAACTTGGGATTTATTAATCTTTTAATAAAGATTTAATAAAAGGAAGTTTCTAATTTAATATTTTAAACTGGAATTGAATGGAATAAGATTAATTTCTTAAAAGTTGAATAATTATTGGATAATGATTTTGAAAGATTAAAACTAAATGGAGTTTTAATATCACTTGATTTTCACTAAAATGTGAATAAAAGAATATTCTTGATTGGAATGAGGCGTTGGTTGTGTTTTAAAGCACGTGATTTTAAAATACGCAGATTATTCAGAAAGACCGGGTTCAACCCATTCTGAATAATTCATATGACGATTGAAGATCGGCGATGAAGATGGCGATTGAAGATCCGGTTTCGTTCAGACCTAGAATGGGCTTGTTGATGGATTGTGTGTCTGACATTGTATTCTTTTATACTGTATTCGTTGAACTCTGCTAAATGTATATCGGTTTGGTGGCAGAGAATTTATTCTTTGCTCAACACCCGTTTATATATTTTGGTAGATGATCAATGGTATGGTATGGTCTGAAAATGTGGCATGCTTAGATATTAATGATCAAGGCTTTTGTTGAAAAGCAGAGCCTTGTGGATGTAAACCAAAGCACAATATAGCTTTGAGTATAGCATAGCTTCGCGAGCTTCACACCCCTGTATGAACCAGAAACGGGAGAGGACTGCAGGGTGGACATGCGTTTTCTTCTAGCTAGGAGTGGTGTCAGCGTTTACAAGCCCCAGCATTTTTACTTATGTGGATGACGGAATGAGGCGCCTCGGAAATTGAGTCCCTAGTGGCTCTACTTACGTCCCATAGGGCAGGGAAACGTATTGTTCAGGATGTATATAATCCACCATTGTACTTTGTGTGGACCGACCCTGAAGATCCAAGGGCTTGACTGAGTACTTGTCCAGAGGCTCGGGCTAGAGAGTCTCGAATCCGTAAGGATGATCCCTCGCCCTGGTTCATGATGGAAACTCAATTTTCAATACGACATTTAAACGGTTTTAGTGGTAGAACCTAGTATGGCGACATGATAGATGGTACCCATGTCGTCTATGATTGACACATTTATACTTGAAGTTGTTTTCTATACTATTCACTTATAGTAACAATAAAAGATGAATTTTTGTCGTATCAAGCATTTTTGACCATTATAAGGTAAAACTCTATCCTCCGGTTTGCGCTTGCATTTTGCGATGGGACCTGAGTCTTATAATGGTTTCATTTTCTAAAAAGCATTGCGTTGTTTTTATGCACAGGTATTCTTGGGAGGAAACCTGTTCCGCATTAGCGGCGTGGTCCCTTGATTTACCCAACTTTAAAATTAAAGCTAATAACTGTTTTTAGTTCTTACACCAGTCCCATGACTGACTCGGAGTTTATTGTTCTTAACCTAAACTCTAGGTGCCCTTATTTTCCACACGGGCAGCTAGTGGTTTTGGTTCTTTGCAGATACTTATTTTTAGCAGGATTCTGGATGGAAGCTTAAAGTTGTGTCCAGAGCATTCATAGTCTTCCACTACGCATTATATCATATTTTCCGTTGCTTTGTAATTTTATTAAATCTCTGATGTATAATTTTCTGATGTAAAGTATTTATTCAAACTCTTTAATATTCTTGTACTCTAATGTAAATTGTTGTAATAGTAATGAAATGTTCTTCTGTTTTGTGTTCTGATGCGTCGTGTTCTCATAACAATCCGCATTCCAGTTCGATTTAGGCCGAGCGGGTTTGAGGGTTGTCACAGTTTCCGTTGTTGGAGATAATGAAATGGTGGAGTTGAGTTCCTCAAAGAAATCATCAATGGAAGCAGATTCTGGGGATTTTGGATTTGAATCGTCCAGTACCAAGAAAAGAAGAATTGTTGAAGCTATTGTAGAAAAGGATTGTGAAATGAAAAAAAAATTGTAATCTTTATTTGATCACGTCTTCGGAATAAAACAGTAGTAAAGCTGTTTTATTTTGTGGAGTAGTATGCGGTTAAACTGTTAGCAGCTGTGGTCTATGTAGCTGTAGGATGTTTGGGTTGCGCTTTCTGTAATTGCAGAAAAATGCTTCGCAATTGAATGAAATGTTAATTTGTGGCTTATCAGAAAGATTACTATTTTTTAAATTGAGCTTTTTTCTTCTCGTCTTATTTATATTATTATTAAGTTATCTTTCCATTGTTTGTAACTTTATTGTTCTGTTAATTTTCTAATGGCATTGCTGAAAGTGATATGTATGCATGTTTATGGTTTTATGGTGTGGAATGCTAACTTCTTTGGTTTGTATTTTTTGAAATGGCAAAAAAATGCTTTTACGATTGAGTGAAATATTAATTTGTGACTTACTGAAAGATTACTATATTTGAAAGTGAGCTTTTTTCCTTTTCACTTTACTTTTGTGTAATTATTAAGTAAGATTTGTCCAATGTTTATAACTTTTTTGTATCATTCACTTAATCTGGGGTTATTCAAGTGCTATGTATGCATGCTTGTGGTTTTATTCTTTTTGCAGTTATTAGATACACAATGGGAAAATGTTTCAATGGAGGTTGGGTTTTTTTTCCTTTGTTTCTGTTTATTTTTTTTTAATGAATTAATCAGTGGTTTAACTACGCACCAGTAGAAGTCCACAGAACTACACGTTGGACTTTTTTCCTAGACCGTTTGTAGCTTTACATTTTTTGGTTAATATGGGATTATTGAAAGTGATATGTATGTATGCTTTTGGTTACGTCATGTACACAATCTAAAAAATAAACAAATATCCATGTAAAATGCATGTGTATGTACATGATCGTATCTCTTTATTATTTTGTAAAACAAAAGGTTATAGATAAGATTTCATTTATTGAATTTTAGTTGACAACACCTATCCATAGACTTATATTTTTTTATTCTCACTGATGACATGATATGATATTAGATGATTAGTTTGATGTTTTTCTCTAAGTAGAGGATTGTGAGAAAAGTAAATACCAACATATTAATGGAAATGGGTTGGCTGTTGTTGATGTGGATAATGATTGATGCCAACCTATTCTCACCAACATGGTGGCAATAAAGAAATATAATCTTGTACATTTATACTAGATTTTGTTTCCTTTACATATACGTAATTGTAATTTAATACTACTTCTATAAGAGGCCTTTCACTTACCTGGCTTTATACTTCCAATGCAATCTAATCAAACTCTTTTAGAATACGTGCATGCATATGTATTAGATATTTGTCCATATATTTGTTTCTGTATGAGTTTGGTTGTTTTAAAATATCTGTGATTTTAATTTAACACTTCTTGTGAGCAATAGATGGCAATGACAATAGGATTGCAAGTCTTAATGGCAACATAAGGAAATTAAATCCTATGATTCCAGGTATATGGGTGATTTTGTTTGAAACAGATTTTGTTTGCTTTTCCATAGTTTATTCAAATAAATTTTGATTCTTTGTGTTGTTGGGAGTAGGTACAAGCAATCCACTTTTCCTTCGGCAAGGAACATCTAGCTGTAAGGTTTTTGATAAAATAAATACAGAACAGTTAATGTTATAACTAATTTTGTGAACTTGAGAATTTATAGCTTCTACATTGGTATCTCTGGTTCCCACGCGCTTCGATGGTCTGCTTCCAACAAGCTCAAGTCATGGTAGTTTAAAATCCGGAAAATATAAATTGCAACGCATAATGGAGTAAAACAATGTAGAAAGTGGAAGAATGAACAGAAAGATGATTATAGATCATGAAAAAAATTTGAGAACAAATTCCACTGATGGACGTATGCATATATGGCTCATTCTATTAATTTTATTTTTAACAGGATGAATTGTTGTTTGTATGCGTGTACTAAATTTAGATAGAGATATTCAAGTTATAATGTTAATGTCTGTACTCCAGATAAAAGACATGAGGATAAGGGCCATGCAATGGAAACATCAGAGTTTGTAGGCACGTATTTAACACAGTATGATTTTTCTTCTTATACAGTATTTAATATAGACAATAATTAAATACGAACATTTTCAAGCTAGAGTAATTAAAATGAATTTGTATGATATTTTAGGAACTACTGATGAAGTGTGTCACATTCGCACCAATGAAAGTATATGTTTGAACTACATAGTTATCTTTTTTCAGTGCATATTAATGGATGTATATATAATACAAAAAGGTTTTTATTTATGTTGGGAAAACTAATTTATTGAGTTATATTTTAAAAAAAGAGTATTGTGACATTCGAGATCAAGGTTGGGCATGCAACAAATGCGGTGAATGATGTGGTATGAAGAGAGAGTCGGGAAAAAAAGGAGGTCATCTCTATCTACATTTTCATTGTGTTGCATGCATGGGAAAGTACAACTACCATTGTTAAAAGATCCTCCTATAAACCTTAAGAAGTTACTTCATGATAATGATCCCAAAAGCAAACATATTGTTAAATATATACGCCAATTCAACATGATGTTTTCTTTCACGTCCATGGGACGAAAGGTGGATTTTAGCATCAACAGAGGACATGGACCCTATGTATATAGGTTGCATGGGCAAAATTACCACAAGATTGGGAGTTTGCTGCCATTACTAGGGTCAACACCCAGGTTTTTGCAACTTTACGTACATGACCCTAATAATGAGGTTCTAAATAGGATTTCTTCAGCCAGGTACTTTTATATAAATACGGAGTTATGTTAAATAATTTGGTGTTGTGCTTGCATTGATGATGCAATTTTTTATGTTGATATGTGTATTTCTAGCTCACACACATACACATGTATAATACAGTTCCAGAGGCAATGCAAATGCATTTGACATTCAAATTGACGATGGTTTTAAAAAGATGTTGGATCGTCACAACACTCTAGCTAAGGCATTCAAAATGGCAAGAGATAGATTTGATTTAAACAAATGTGAGGAGGTCTAATTAAAGTTGACTGGAAGGAGGAGTTCGGATGGAAGGAGATACAATCTTCCCACAGCTTCTGAGGTGGTTGCATTAATTGTCGGTGATATATGCAATGATTTCGATGAGCGGGATATAAATGTTCAAAAAGAGAGAGTGGAACACTTGAACATATAAGTGAATTACACCCTTCTTATCTTGCGCTTCAGTATCCATTATTATTTCCCTACGGTGAAGATGGCTACATATTTGATATTCCCTTAGGAGATAGTGACGATACTTCTTCCAGAAAAGAAGAAGATTGAGCATGAGGGAATTCTTTGCTTTTAGGAGTCAAGATAGGCAAAACGAAGCTCGAACAATCCTTCGTTCAAGAAAGCTATTCCAACAATTTTTGGTCAATGGCTATACAATGCAGAAAGGTTGTCCTACATTCGAAAAAAACAGAAAAAGTTAAGATCAGAATCGTACAGGAACCTATCTGCGACTGCATATCGGGGAACTACTACAGCTTCTTCGATGGGAAAGCGTATGGTATTATCATCTTCGTTCATTGGTGGTGCTAAATACATGATGCAAAATTACCTAGATGCAATGGCCCTATGCAAGTTCTATGAATATCCAGACTTATTTTTAACGTTCACATGCAACCTTAAATGGCCAGAAATTACTAGATTTATTCATCAGCGCGATATTCGGTCGGAAGACAGGCCTGACATAATTTGTAGAGTGTTTAAAATTAAGCTCGATCGGCTTATCAAAGATCTAAAAGACAAACAAAATTTTGGTCGTGTACAAGCAGGTATGTCAACAATATTTTTTTTATGTATTTTCATTCATATTTAAATATTATTGGAGTATATAGTAAGATATGTTACTATTCTACTAACTGATATGTTCAATTTCCCGTAGTTTATACAATGGAGTTTCAAAATCTTGGACTTCCTTATGCACACATATTGTTATTTATGCATAACGACAACAAATTTCCCATATATGAAGACATTGATAAAATTATATCAGCTGAAATTCCCAACAAAGAAGAGTTTCCAATGTTGTATGAAACTGTTATTGCTCTCATGATACATGGTCCTTGCGGTACCTCCAACATGAACTCGCCATACATGAAGAATGGAATGTATTCGAAATTCTTTCCGAAGAATTTTCAGAATAGAACAAGTATTTATGAGGATGGTTATCCAATTTACATAAGGCGAGATAATGGGAATGTAGCAGAAAAGAATGGAATTCTTCTAGATAACAGATTTGTTGTTCCGTATAATCTGAAACTTCTTGCCAAGTATCAAGCTCACATTAATGTTGAATGGTGCAATCAGTGTCAGGAAATTAAGTACTTATTTAAGTACGTCAACAAGGGTCATGATCGTATTACACCTGTTTTTTCTCAAGATAATGCAGGTACAGATGATAGAAATAATAATGTTACCGATGAAATCAAGATGTACTTGGATTGCAGATATGTGTCTCCATGCGAAGCTGTTTGGAGAATATTTGGATTTGATATTCATTATAGAAGCCCTGCAGTGGAGAGGTTCTCTTTCCATTTACCTGATGAGCAGAATGTTATTTTCGAGGACGAAGATACAATCGATACGGTTATAGTCGGCCGGGAATTAATCAATCAATGTTTTTAGCATGGATGGACTATAATAAGGTCTATGAGGAAGCAAAAAATCTTACTTACGTGGAATTGCCAACCAAATTTGTCTGGAAGCAGGATTTAAGGAAATGGAAGCCAAGACAGATTGGGTTTTCAATTGGAAGAATACAATATGTTTGTAACAACCCGGAATTTTTGAATCGATTTAATATTATATTTTTGATTAATTCAATTGATTTGGAATATTTAATATAATTTATTTTAAATCATAACGACTGAAAAAATTTATTTTATTAATATTAAATATATTCCGAGCCTGAAATGGCGCAGTAGTTTGAAAATTCGATTTTAAACTTTGGAAAATTATATAAAATTCATTTTAAGTCGGAATTGGACGAAACAAGAAACGCTAGGATCATATGGACAATATCTTTCCAATGGATGTAAGAAACTAAGATTTTGTTTTATAATGTGTAAGTTATGACAAATTTAAAATTTCAGAGAAACGCTATGGAATTTATATATATAATATATATGGCCCAAAAAACTACTTTTTGCATACGAATGAATTTGGACTCGAAACCACTTCCATTGAGTTCAAGATGACGTTTCTGAATTGAAAAAGCATGAACAATGATATATTTCGAGATTCAGAATTTATTTGTTTAAAAATGTATTTTTAATATTAAATATATACGACTTAAAAATGGAAATTTTGCAAATGACCTCCGAATTCGGCGAAACCACTTTCTATGGATCCGGAATATCAAATTATTGCTAGATTCCAAAATTTGTAATTTTTGGAATTAATATGTGGTCGTTATTGATTTTACAGTGAAAACAGTCAATTTTCTGACTTTAAAAGTTCACCATTTATGCATACCGACTCGGAATTCGACGAGACCAGTTTCTTTGGGTCCGTAATATCAAGAAATAGTTGTGTTTCAATTTTCATCGAGATTGGAAGTCGTAGGTGATCACACGGATTTTAAAACCATGAAAAGGACCAAAATTGTAATAAAATAATATATATAAGGGGTCATAATTATAAAATGAAACCTAATTAAAATACACAAGGGCTAAAATAAAAATTCCTAACCTCTATATATTATCATAGACTCTCTCATAACCTTAATCCTAACCCTAACTCTATTTTCCTCCTTCTTTTCCATGGCGGCAGCTCTCCTTCTTCTTCAATAAAATTTGCAAAAAAGACCCTGAAAATAAAATAAATTATCTCTCTCAATCCATGAATAATTGGACCAAACTCCAAACGCGAAAGTTATAGATCTTCTTCATCTCTATCACCCACAAAAATTTCGTGACTTGTCGTCGCACGGATTCGCCAGGATCTGAGTTCGAAACGAAAATTTCAGTTTTGGATTTAGAGGAATTCCGGCCAATCCGTCGATCGTTAGGTGATGGGATCTAAAGGGAAGTTGTAGAGGGGAGATAGATCTACAACTTTACTTTGTATCGTTTGGTCTGAAAGTGTATGGATCAGCGGCAAAATAAAGATGAACAACAAACACAAATTCCGGCAAGCTGAAAACCTTCTTCACCGATTTCCGGCCGTCGTAGGCCATGTCAGCCGATGGCCATCAAAGACAAAACATTCCTGCTGGCGAGGCTCAGCTGCATGTCAAATCTCGTGACCATTGGTGGAGCGTGGCGGCGTGGAGGGGGCACGATCTGAGCGGCGGATCGTGGCAGATTAAGCGGCGGCGGCGGCGATCTGGGGCCCGCCACTCACGGCGGTGGTGCGTCAGGGATAAGGGGAGCTGGCCAGGGGGAGGTCCGATCATTTGGTGGTCGGGATTGGCGGCGCGAGGCTGAGGATGGAGTTGAACAATGGGGAAGAAAAAGTTAGGGTTATTTCTAAATTTAATTAATTATTTATTTATTTAAAATGGTTTTTAAACTTCGGAATGCGATAATTCTCTCAAGCGAACTCAGATTCGCTCGAAATTGGATCCACCGCGATCGATGCGTCGAGATCTTCGCGTGGACACTTATTTTGTCCAATTTGGAGCAAGTTGAAAATTTGGGTAAATTCTACAATTTAATTAATTATTTAATTGTTTTAAACTTCGCAAATTCATAACTTTTTGCTACGAACTCGAAATCGCGCGAAACAAGATTTGCTGCAATCAATGAGTCAAGAGCTTCGCATAGACACTAATTTTGTCAAATTTGGAGCAAGTTAGATTTTGGGCTAAAATTTGGTCCAAACCATAAAGTAAAGCATGACCTAGGTAAGAACTCTTTCTCACTCAACCTTTTTATACAGTTATTTATTTTATAACTGAATGTCTGTAAATTATCTGTGTTTGGAATATCTGTGGTTGATTATATCTGTGGCATGTATGATTTGTTGTTATGTATGTTGTGTTCTGAGATGATTGAGATTTGCGATATTTGACATGTTAAAATAATGTTATTATATTTATGATAATGTAAATATGTTTACACTCCCATATACAAGTTGCCTGACTTGTTTATGTGATTGGGACGATAATTTTCACACATCGCCCAAGTAAACAAATAATAATATATTATTTTGTTATGTGTTGATTGAAACCCCGCACGGGTCTTGGGATGATATTCTAATCACACATCTCCCTTGTGATTAGCTGTAAAGTGCACTCTGATTGTTATTTGGATGTGTAATGAATATTTATCATTATGTTAGAATATATGCGATGTATGAAATCCATATTACTCAAAAAATATGGTAATTGTTTGGGTCTCATTCCAATTCAGGAATAAACAGATGTTTTTGAAATAGTTTCCAGTTAAAGAATTAAAATATGATTTCGATGTTTTAAAATATTATTTAAAGTGAATGAAGTCGAGTTAAGTAGATTTATGTCATTTTTACTCGAGCGATTGATTTTATTTATTTTATAGTAAATATGGAAAGCTTAGATTTCAAAATTAGATATTTTGGAAATATTATATTATTATTATAATATGGAAAGTTCAGTTTTAACAAAAAACAAATTTATAAGTTGGAGTTATTTTAAAAGATTTTATATATGTTTTATAAAACATGTTTTAAATGGAAATCGACGATTTATATTTATTATTTATTTTAATGGTTTGAATTGGACGTGTCGCGCAGCGATCGTCCGCGAATTTCGACCATTAACTTTGAATGGACGTAACAGAAGATCCGACCATCGGATTCTTCTGAAATCGGAGCCTACGGGTTCGTATCGAAAAGAGCTTTCAAATAAGTATTTGAGTTTTGAAATCCAACGGTTAGATTTTGAAAAAAGTTAAATTCAAATTTTAATAAAAACAACGTCAGTGCAGTTAAATGACCTGAAACGTCATTTAATTGAATAGGCCTATTTTTAAATAATTAAAAATAGGGAAAATTTATGTAAAATCATAATAAATGATTTAAAAGGGTTTTGGATGAAAAATTCCAAGTTTATAAAGATAAAAAGTTATTTTTATCAAAGAAAATGATTTTTTTTTGTAAATAAATAAAAGGAATTTAAAGGGTTTTAATGTAACCAGAGTTTTTCAATATATATAAATCGAATTGGATTTGAAAGGAAATGTGGTTTTAGGTTTATCGTCAATGGTGTCTTAAATAACACTGTTCTTGAACCTATTTGAGAAAAGAATAATTCTTTTAATTAAGATTTAAATAAGCTTTTCAATTTAATATACTACGTTGAAATCAAGTGGAAATTGGTTTTGGGTTGATTGTGAACAATGTTTTAAATGACCTTAGTTCTTAAAACCCCATTAACAGTGAAATTATGATTTGTAATTTATTAATTTTTTAACTAAGATTTAATGGAATTTTTAAAGAGAAGTTTTACAATTTATTATATATAATTGGAATTGAATGGAATAAGATTGATTTCTTAAAAGTTGAATAATCATTAAATTATGATTTTGAAAGATTAAAACTAAATGGAGTTTTAATAAATCTTCAATTAGATTGAATGGGAATATAATTGAATAAAATAATATTCTTGATTGGAATGAGGTGTAGGTTGTGTTTTATAAGCACTTGATTTTAAAATATGCGAATTATTCAGAAAGACCGGGTTCAACCCATTCTGAATAATTCATACGACGATTAAAGATCGACGATTAAGACGACGATTGAAGACCGGGATTTTTCACGTCAGATGGGTGATTACTGATGTCATGATTGGGTCGTACACCCAAGACAAGGTTATAAGTGGTGATCATCCAAACGTACTTGGAGATCTACCGGTTATGGTTTCGTTTAGACCCAGAACGGACTTGCAAATGGATTGTTTGTCTGACATTGTATTCCTTTGTACTGTATTCATTGATCTCTGCTAAATGTATATATGTTGGTGGCAGAGAATTTATTCTTTGCCTAACACCCTGTTATATATTGGTAGATGATCAATGATCTGGTATGGATTGACAATGTGGCATGCTAAGATACTTATGATCAAGGCTTATTATTGCAAAGCAGAGCCTTGTGGATTGAAGACCAAAGCACAGCTTCAAAGCATAGATTTGTGTATAGCGTTACTTCGCGAGCCTCACACCTCGGTATGAGTTAAAAACGGGATTAGGACTGCTGGGAGTGCATACGTTTCTTTCTAGCTAGAAGTTATGTCATAGTACGGAAGCCCAGATATTTTACTTATGTGGATGATGGATGGAGGCGCCTCGGATATTGGTCCCAAGTGGCCATTTTATAGGTCCGATAGGACCGGGAAACGTATGTTCAGGCATAATTAATCCACTAGCGTTTTGTGTGGACCAACCCAGAAGATCCAGGGTTCACTGTGGGGAATCCTGAAGCATTTGCTAGAGTGTCTCGAATCGGAGAGGACGATCCCTAGCCTCGACTCATGATGGAAACCCAATTTCCAATACGACACTTTTACGGTTTTAGTTGTAGAACCTAGTATGGTGACATGATATATGGTACCCATGCCGTCTATGATTGATACATTTATATTTGAAATTGATTTCTACACCATAACTTATAGTAATAACAAAAGATGAATTTCGCGTACCAAGCATTTTTGGCTATTATAAGGTAAAACTCTATCCTCCGGCTTGCGCTTGTATTGTGTGATGGGACCTAAGTTTTATAATAGCTTCATTTTTCTAAAAGCATTACGTTGTTTTATGCACTGGTATTCTTGGGAGGAAACCCGTTCCGCATTAGCGGCGTGGTCCCTTGATTTACCCAACTTTAAAATAAAAGTTAATAACTGTTTTTAGTTCTCACTCCAGTCCCATGACTGACTCAGAGTTTATTGTTTTTCACCTAAACTCTGGGTGCCCTTATTTTCCACATGGGCAGCTAGTAGTTTTGGTTTTCGCAGATATTTCTTTATAGGATCCCAGATTACAACTGGAGCTATATTCGGAAAGCTTTTTCAGTTGTGCTAGTTATATATTATTTTCTGCTACGCATTGTAATTATACTTATGTATTATTTTTCCGCTGCTGTGTAATATTAAATCTCTGATATTGTATTCCAAATGTGTAATATTTATTCATACTCTGTTATATTCTTGTACTCTGATGTAAATCGTTGTAAAAGCAATGAAATGTTCTATTGTTCTATGTTCTGATGTGTCATTATCTCAAAACAATCCGCATTCCAGTTCGGTTTAGGCCGAGCGGGATTTCGGGTCGTTACAAAGTTCCTCCCTGTTCATGCGAGATTTATTATTTAAGAATTTGTTGAATAGAGTGAAAGGAGCTACATGTCACCAAGACATTCGCACTGTCAATGGAATAGTATATCCTACGTTTAAAGAAGCGTGTTATTCTCCTTGATTGGTGGATAATGATAGAGAGTATGCTTAAGCAATAAGGGAATCAAGATTTTGGGAAAGTGCTCACTATCTACGATTTCTGTTTGGAGTGTTATTAGTATGTGGTAACTGTTGGATCTAGAATAACCCTAGAGGGGGGGTGAATAGGGTTTATCACAGTTTTTCACTGAATTACAAAAACTGACAGGATATTAAAATAACAAACAGATCACAGAATGCAGTAAAAATAAAAGTGCAAAAAATAAATCATACACAGATATACCCAACTTCGGCAAAACCCTGCCTACTGCTGCATTCCTAAGGTTTCTACTAGGTGATAGAACAGATCCCGCATACAAGACCATGTACACTCGCAAACCCTGCTCCTATTCTAACCCTACGCTCAAAACCCTAGACTGACCGATATCCCCTCGATCAGATTTCCCCTGATTACGACCCCGAAACCAGTAACCTAGATTTTACAGACTCTAGCAACTGTCAGTCAACATCCTGACTGATTCCCCTAGTTTTTTACGGACACTAGAAAAACTATTCAGACGGTTTTTTACAAAACAAAATAAAATGCAATACAAAATAAAATAAAAACTTAAAACCCCAGACTTTAAAATAGAAGGGTCATCCCCCTTTGAAAATCATGGTCAAACCAAGGTCGGCCATTCTTCAATTTATCTGGCCCGATCTCTTTTGCAATTCTTCAATAGAAATGGCGGCGGCTAGTGAGCTAGGGTTTTCCAATCCCTAAATCAATTCGATTCGTGTTTGATTTTCTTCTCTGTTGATTCTTCAAAAACTGGATGCTTTCTGATGCTTTGATTTGGGATTGCGGCTGATCGAAACCCTAATTTGAGATGTGAGTTTTTCTGATTTTAATTCCTTGATTGAAATTGTGGATTGTGGTTTCAATGTTGATTTTTTTCGATCTGAAATGTTGGGTTGGTTTTTCATTTATGCCGATGATGAGAATGGTGTAAACATATAGGATTTCAAATCCTTTAAATCTCTGATTTCATAAAAATGAATCGATCTGAAAAAGGTTGCTTTCCTCTTTTGATTTGCACGATTTAAAAGTGATTTCTTGCCATTAATCCCCTTGCATGAATTTCGCTCTGCCTTATACCATCTTGATTTGAATCTGATTTAAGGAATAATAAACCATGCCAAAAAAAAAATCCTTGAATTGAAATTCTCTGGAAAAAATAGCTTTGCTAATTTATTTAATTGGTTTCCTCTTTTGAAAAATCTCGGCTTTGATATTTCAAAAACTTCTTTCCCATTTCAAAAACCAATTTAAAACATTTGCCTTGATCGATTTTCTTAATTCCGGAAATCTCTGCATGCTTTGAAAGATTCCTCTTGACACACACACTATTATAGTCAATACTGGAAACATACTTGCCACAAATCCACTGATTATATTTTATATGATTTCTGTATGTTGCCTTGTATGCCATGAATGAATATTTGCCAAACAATTGCTCCGAAATAGAAAACCGCATTGAAATGCACATGAGATTCTTGCAATAACATGCTTGCTGATTTTGGAAAACTGGAAACAAAGATTAATCACTTATCTGTTTTGATTCATGCTGATCTACTGATTGAAAAACTTGCCAAACCATATGAGCACTGATTTACTTGAATCATTCTTTGCATGCTTCATCATAGCATTGATATCTTTCATGTATTATGTATACGTGTGCATTGAACCAATACTATTCCTTAACATTGTGATTGACCACTTTTGCTGCATCACCATTCATGTATAAATTTCTTCACATGCATGCCCTGCTTTGTATGATCCATTTTAACTAAAAATAGCTACTGCTAGCTGCACCATACTGTCTTGAATCTGAACCATTTTTGTGCACACATTTAGCATTGTGAATATGCACACATCCACGCTTGTTCACCCCGTTTACTTGTGCTTGAACATTCATTGTATGTTGCCTGTTCCACTGCTGTTTTGATCATGCTGAAAACTTTTATGTGAATCTGCTCATTCTGTCCACATGTTGCATGTATACATGCCTTTGACAATTTGAACAGTGCACTTTAAAGATATGTTGGAACGGCCTGACTTGAGTTGTTGATCACTGTTTTACCCATGCTTGAGTTTGGCTGAACTTTGTTGTGACAGCTTAAGTTCACATATGTTTCTATTTATCCCATGTATATCTCATGCTGTATTGACCCTATTTATGATGCACTGAAATATATCATGTACACGCATACATTTGTACACATGTTGTGAATTTGTTGCACTTCCATAATATGTTTGTCATGTTTAAGAAAGAGTGATCTGCCACTAAAAACACTTGATTTTACATGATTTCCACCTTGTCTTGCATGTAGTTGCTGCTACCATTCTTAGTTTTGTGTTGTACCATGCACTGAACTGATTTACCACACTCCTGCTATGTTGATTTTCCATCTCTTTCTTGAGTGATCTGCCATCTCTTTCTTGGACCATGCGTTTGCTGTTTTGACTTGTGCATGTTTGCACCTGAAACTGTTTTTGTGCTCGACCATGTATATATATTCTTGATCATTCATGTATACTTGACACTGTGTGGTCTTCCTTGTACATGTCATTTGTACCTCATGCATCATGTACACTTGTTGACTTATACTTTGACTTTGTTTGATCATGGCTCAACCATTTTTATTTGTGCACTGGGTCGAGTTGGTCCACGTGGCTGCTCCTCGGTTGCCACTGGATTGGCGAGGCCGTGCACACGTGTGTGTGTGTGTATATATATATATATATACACGTGTGTATATGCAGCCATCCAAACATGTTTTCCTGTCCCTGCAAAATATATGTATACAGTCTACCTTGTGATATTTACAGTGTATCACTATGAATATCACAAGTTATCTAGACACAGTCGGATGGATATAAAAAACATATCGAGTCAGAAAAATGATGAGAAACACACCGAAAACTGAGGCAAATAAAAAATTTTAAAATGAAATTTATATCTGCAAGAATATGAAATTATTTTCGTTTCAGATACTGTGTGTGTTTCTGTATGTGACAGGTATGAAGACTGGACTGACTGTGAAGACAGAAGACTGAAGATACAAGACAGAAGATGAAGCAATGTGTGTAAAAAGAATGTATATATGAAAATGTACAACTAAGTGACTGTATGAGTGTTGAGTGTTGTAGTGAGGATTTGATATGTACTGAAATGTATTGAAATGAAAATTATCAGTGAAGTGTACAAATAGTTGGAGTTATAAATTTGTACTGTTATAAATATTGAAATAAATATTATATTTAAACAAAATACTGTGTAGATATTTGAATTTCTGTATAAATGTATTCTGTTTAAATATAAATATTATATTCCTGTCTGTGATGTATATATAAAACAGTACAGTAACAAACACATATATAATAATATATATTTCGTTGTTATCATCAAACAAAAATCATATAATTGTGTATACAACACAGTTATATACAACAATCTCCCCCTTTTGATGATGACAAATATAAGATTTTGAGCATAAATGTGTTTGGAAAAATGAAATATATTACTCCCCCTATTTGAATGCTCCCCCTACAACAGAAACTCCCCTTATAAATGTGCATGAGTGAAAAGAATATAAAATGAATTGAATTTTCAAATGAATTGAATTTTCAAAATTAAAATATTTATAAAATATTCACTCAAAAATCCAAATCTCAACCCATTCTCGCCCTTTTGTTATCATCAAAAGGATATAGAATTTAAATTATAGATGAAAAGTGACTAATAAATATATATCAGCTTACGAGGAAGAACGGTCATCATAAATCTCAATCAGTCAAACAAAAATCATAATATTCTGAGAACAGGTGGCATATTTCACATTGTAGAGAATGACAGATTTACGATGAAATTTATATATAATGGAGAGAGTTTCAAAAACATATGTTTCCAATTATTTTCGGAAGAATTTTATAAAATTGAGCACAAAACAGTGATGGATTTGGACTATAATTATAAATTCAATTTAAGTGACAAAATCGTATTATCTCAAATCCCAATAGTTATCAATCAACAAATCATAATACGTCATAAAATTTCAACACATTTTAAAAATTAGAAAATGGATTGATAGGCTGGTTTTTATACACTGAGGAGAATTTCAGATATATTTCAATTTATAGCACATTTTCCTTTTTCTTTTTTTTATTATTTAAGAGCACACTGACCACGGATAACCAGAGCTTGGATTTTTAAATGGGATCAGTCGCAGCTTAAATTATAAGTTGTTTCATAACCATGCATAACCAGAGCTTGGATTTTTAAATGAGATTAGAGACATACTTATATATTAATTATATTTATTATTCATCGTTTTCAGCTTTAAAGGAAAAATTCCTCGGTATATAAAACCAATATGGATGATAGAAATGTGGTAGGTACAGAAATGAACTGTGAAATAAATTTCTAAATTAATAATATTATGAAATATGCTCGACTATACCGGGATTATTGAAAATTTTCAATTATCACTAATTCTGAATAATAATATAGTCCCATTTCTATCATGAATATTTCCACTGTTTATTCAAAAAGATTTTAAAAAAATATTAACTCTCCACATTAATATAAAATCATGATGGATGACAGAAGGATGATAGGTAATGAAGATGGTCGTGAAATAATTGCCAGTTCAAGGATATTATAATAAGCGCTCAACCATCATGAAAATCCAAATAAAATCTCCTCTTGTTGTGAAATATTCTGCAGTCACAGTTCATCACAATTTCATAATCTGATAATAATTTTGATGAATTATAAATACAGTTCAATTTGGATATTGATTTCAATTTCTGAATGAATGATCAATAAATAATTTTAAAATTGAAAAACAATTACAAGAGGAATATGAACAGATTTAAAAAATATTCAGCAAAACAAATTCAGCAGTTCTAAACTGATATCACTTGATGTCTCAATTAAACTGATATCAAAGAATTTTAAACACAGAGCCCAAGCAGACAAGATTTACAAATTAGGTAGGCAGCAGACAGATAAAAACAGGCAGTTATTTGAAAATAGTATCAGAGCATCAAACAGATCATACACAAGCAATTTTCCTAATATTTTCAAATCACTATCTGGACAGCACAACAAACGATTTCAATTCAAACTTGACAAAACGACGGTTACAACAGATGGTTCATGATTCAAGATTAAAAATACTGTTTATTTTAAATCATTTGATGGAATATGAAGATATCAGGATTCAATGAATCGATCACACGAGATTGTAAAGTTTTGATTCGAGACATGTATGTGTGATTCAATAAATCAATAATTTCAAATGATTTTAAACAAACAGATATTCAAGTCAAATAATCATGAAATAACAATGAATTTTAAGACCAGATTTTCAAAGAAATTTTCACAAGTATTTCTGACAAGCCCAAAGAAAAATTCAGGTCACTTACATCAGGTTTGATAGATATTCATGATCCAAAATAATTTATTTTAAATCACTTGAGTCAATGTCAAGTTTTGAAATATAATGAATCAGTCACACTGGGTTGATAATTTCAAATTTAGGAGGTGTGCGATTATTCAAAATATCAATAATTTCAGATGATTTCAAACAAACAGATTCTATCCATAATGATCATGAATAATAATGATTCTCAAGATGTATCACTGAGATTCAAGAAAATTCAAAATATCCAAGCCAATCTGAAAATCAATGAAATTATCACAATTGATAAATAGAAGTGTGTTGTAATGAGTATAAATTTTCAAGCCTTTCTAAAATGAATTAGAAGAACTCAGAACAGCAGAGATGTGTGAAATTTCAATTGTTTTTCAGATCTTCAAAAAAATTAGAATTCATATTAACAGTGTTCAAGATATAATAAGAATATGTCAACACTGTTAGGAATTCAGAAAACAGAATATGAACTTCAAAACAATTGCAGGTATTTACAAGATTAAATTAAAGATCTAAAAATGATTAAAACATCAGAATTTTATTCAATTGAAGTGAATTTCCAGAAGATCATGAATACTGCAATTGGAAGTTGAGAAAGCCTAGAAGAAGTTACAAAGATATGACAGTGACAAATCAAAACAGTAAAAACAAAGAAAAAAATAAACAGAAAAATACAGAAGGAGAAATAAACAAAGAAAATAAAAATAGAGAGTATTTACAAAGGTGAGTTTAGATATCATACCAGAATCCAATGTAAATCAGAATCTCTAACTCAACAAATTTTGGCTAAAGGAACAGTGAATGATATAGAAGTACAGACAGCTTTGCTTCACATTTATTTTTGCACAGCAGTTCCTCGGCCTCCTCTGGTACCCAACAGTTTAGGGTATTGAGTGGTCTAACAAAATTAGTAAAACCACTCACAGCTTTGTTCACATCTTTTGGTACCCAAACCTGTTTGTATAACAATCCATTCGAATTAACTTTCGTACCCTTAGGAACCCAAATCTGTTTGAACTTGACGAAGCTCATATTTTTTGGGATCCAAGAATGTTTAAGTGGTTTATTATAAAATGATTTCTCATCACAATTTTGATGCAAAAACCTTTGAAATTTTCAGAGTTCAAATTTTCAAAGCAGTTCTTTCCAAAGCAGTTTGAGGGATTTTTCAAATCATTTGAATTTTGTTTTCCAAAAACATCATTTTTCCCAAAGCCAAGACCAGATTTATTTCCAATAGAAACTTGGTTTTGTAACAGCATATTCAACGATTTTTCCCCATTAGAAAATTTATCCAAAGTTGATTCTAATCGTTGAACTTGGATTTTAGATCGCTATTTTCTTTTAATAAATTTGAGCAATTATTTATAGCGATCTTCTGTTCAGCATTGGACTGTTTCAAAACCAAATTCTCATTTTCAAGCAATTTAATTTTGGCTTGGGATTCGGAAATTTCTAGTTTAAATCGTTTTTGTTTTTCAGACTCAAAATTCTTGGATTTTTCAATCTCATTTTCAAGTTCTTTCAAAATCAAACCACTTTTCGCCAATTTTCATTTTCAGCAATTTCAAATTTGGAATATATATCAGTCTTAAAATTTTCAAATTCTTTTTGTAAAGAATTATTCAAACTTGATAACTCAATCTTGTTTTCTTTTAAGATCAGAATTTCCTTCTCAAACTTTTGAATATTTTTATTGAGATGAACAAGATTGGTTTTCAATTTTAAACAATTTTTGCAATCTGAATTTGAAGAATTTTTAAAATGTTCAAGTTGTGATTCCAAATCATCAATTTTGCTGGTCAACTCAAGATTTTTAGATTTTAGAAATTTGTTTTTAGATTGGAGTTTATCAATAGACTTAGTTAGATCAGCACACATACAAACTATATCTTCATATGAGAAATTTCCTGTCCCATCGTCTGTTGAATATCCATCGACTGATCCTTTTGAATTTTCATTTGTAAATCCTGTTAAGAAGAACTCTGAATCTAAGTTGAATTTCTCGGGATTTGAGATACCGTTGTCAGATCTTCCATACTTCGTATTGAGAGTATCCCATATTTCCTGTGCAGATAAACAATGGCAGATAAGATTAAACTGTTCAGTACTAAGATAATCAAATATAATTTTCATAGCACGAGTATTGAAAGTAATATCTACACTATCAAATCCATTAATAACAACATCCCAATATTTAATATTAACAGATTTTAAATAAAATTCCATTTTGGATTTCCAATTTAAAAAATCTGTTCCATCGAAAATAGTTGGAGATGAACTGGACTAACTCTCTATCGACTAACAACTAGGAATCCCCATTACTCTAGAGCTAACAGAATACCTGCTCTGATACCACTTGTTGGATCTAGAATAATCCTAGAGGGGGGTGAATAGGGTTTATCACAGTTTTTCACTGAATTACAAAAACTAACAGGATATTAAAATAACAAACAGATCACAGAATGCAGTAAAAATGAAAGTGCAGAAAATAAATCACACAAAGATATACCTAGCTTCGGCAAAACCCTGCCTACTGCTGCATTCCTAAGGTTTCTACTAGCTGATAGAACAGATCCCAAATACAAGACAATGTACACTCGCAAACCCTGCTCTTATTCTAACCATACGCTCAAAACCCTAGACTGACCGATATCCCCTCGATCAGATTTCCCCTGATTACGACCTCGTAACCAGTAACCAAGATTTTACAAACTCTAGCAACTATCAGTCAACATCCTGACTGATTCCCCTAGTTTTATACATACACTAGAAAAACTGTTCAGACGGTTTTTTACAAAACAAAATAAAATGCAATACAAAATAAAAACAAAACTTAAAACCCTAGACTTCAAAATAGAAGGGTCATCCCCTTTTGAAAATCATGGTTAAACCAAGGTCGGCCATTCTTCAATTTATCTGGCCCGATCTCTTTTGCAATTCTTCAATAGAAATGGCGGCGGCTAGTGAGCTAGGGTTTTTCCAATCCCTAAATCAATTCGATTCGTGTATGATTTTCTTCTCTGTTGATTCTTCAAAAACTGGATGCTTTCTGATGCTTTGATTTGGGATTGCGGCCGATCGAAACCCTAATTTGAGATGTGAGTTTTTCTGATTTTAATTCCTTGATTGAAATTGTGGATTGTGGTTTCGATGTTGATTTTTTCGATCTGAAATGTTGGGTTGGTTTTTCATTTCTGCCGATGATGAGAATGGTGTAAACATATAGGATTTCAAATCCTTTAAATCTCTAATTTCATAAAAATGAATCGATCTGAAAAAGTTGCTTTCCTCTTTTAGTTTGCACGATTTAAAAGTGATTTGTTGCCATTAATCTCCTTGAATGAATTTAGCTCTACCTTATACCATCTTGATTTGAATCTGATTTGGGGAAAAATAAACCATGCCAAAAAAAAATTCCTTGAATTGAAATTCTCTGGAAAAAAATAGCTTTGCTAATTTATTTAATTGGTTTCCTCTTTTGAAAAATCTCGGCTTTGATATTTCAAAAACTTCTTTCCCATTTCAAAAAACAATTTAAAAAAATTGCCTTGATCGATTTTCTTAATTCTGGAAATCTCTGCATGCTTTGAAAGATTCCTCTTGACACACACACTATTATAGTCAATACTGGAAACATACTTGCCAAAAATCCACTGATTATATTTTGTATGATTTCTGTATGTTTCCTTGTATGCCATGAATGAATATTTGCCAAATAATTGCTCCGAAATAGAAAACTGCCTTGAAATGCACATGAGATTCTTGCAATAACATGCTTGCTGATTTTGGAAAACTGGAAACAAAGATTAATCACTTACCTGTTTTGATTCATGCTGATCTACTGATTGAAAAACTTGCCAAACCGTATGAGCACTGATTTCCATGAATCATTCTTTGCATGCTTCATCACAGCATTGATATCTTTCCTGTATTGTGTATACATGTGCATTGAACCAATATTGCATTCCTTAACATTGTGATTGACCACTTTTGCTGCATCACCATTCATGTATAAATTTCTTCATTTGTACCATACTCACATGCATGCCCTGTTTTATATGATCCATTTGAACTAAAAATAGCTACTGCTAGCTGCACCATACTGTCTTGAATCTGAACCATTTTTGTACACCATTTAACATTGTGAATATGCACACAACCACGCTTGTTCACCCCATTTACTTGTGCTTGAACATTCATTGTATGTTGCATGTTCCACTGCTATTTTGACCATGCTGAAAACTTGTATGTGAATCTGCTCATTCTGTCCACATGTTGCATGTCTACATGCCTTTGACGATTTGAACACTGCACTTTAAAGCTATGTTGGAACGACCTGACTTGAGTTGTTGATCACTGTTTTACCCATGATTGAGTTTGCCTGTACTTTATTGTGACAGCTTGTGTTCACAGATGTTTCTATTTATCCCATGTATACCCCATGCTGTATTGACCCTATTTATGATGCACTGAAATATATCACGTACACACATACATTTGTACACATGTTGTGAATTTGTTGCACTTCCATAATATGTTTGTCCTATTTAAGAAAGAGTGGTCTACCACTAAAAAACACTTGATTTTACTTGATTTCCACCTTGTCTTGCATGTAGTTGCTGCTACCATTCCCAGTTTTGTGTTGCACCATGCACTGAACTGATTTGCCACACTCCTGCTATGTTGATTTGCCATCTCATTCTTGAGTGATCTGCCATCTCTTTCTTGGACCATGCGTTTGCTGTTTTGACTTGTGCATGTTTGCACCTGAAACTGTTTTTGTGCTCGACCATGTATATATATATATATTCTTGATCATTCATGTATACTTGACACTGTGTGGTCTTCCTTGTACATGTCATTTGTACCTCATGCATCATGTACACTTGTTGTCTTATACTTTGACTTTGTTTGATCATGGCTCGACCATTTTTTTTTGTGCACTAGGTCGAGTTGGTCCACGTGGCTGCTCCTCAGTTGCCACTGGATTGGCGAGACAGTGCACACGTGTATATATATATATATATATACATATATATATACACACTCACATGTGTATATGCAGCCATCCAGACAAGTTTTCATGTCCCTGCAAAATATATGTATACAGTCTACCTTGTGATATTTACAGTGTATCACTGTGAATATCACAAGCTGTCTAGACACAGTCGGATCGATATAAAAAACAGATCGAGTCAGAAAAATGATGAGAAACACATCGAAAACTGAGGCAAATAAAAATTATATCTGCTAGAATATGAAATTATTTCTGTTCCAGATACTGTGTGTGTGTTTCTGTATATGACTGGTATGAAGACTGGACTGACTGTGAAGACAGAAGACTGAAGATACAAGACAGAAGATGAAGCAATGTGTGTAAAAAAAATGTATATATGAAAATGTACAACTAAGTGACTGTATGAGTGTTGAGTGTTGTAGTGAGGATTTGATATGTACTGAAATTTATTGAAATGAAAATTATCAGTGAAGTGTACAAATAGTTGGAGTTATAAATTTGTACTGTTATAAATATTGAAATAAAATATTATATTTAAACAAAATACTGTGTAGATATTTGAATTTCTGTATAGATGTATTCTGTTTAAATACAAATATTATATTCCTGTCTGTGATGTATATATAAAACAGTACAGTAACAAACACATATATAATAATATATATTTCGTTGTTATCATCAAACAAAAATCATATAATTGTGTATACAACACAGTTATATACAACAGTAGCATGTCCAGACCTCAAGATGTATGGGAACAAACCTGGCAGTATCACTCAGATGTTATTCTTTACAGACAAAGAAGAATTCTAGGTGTTCGAGGTATCTTATTAGTTTCAAAATTAACTACAAATTATGATTAATAATAATGCAAGTTATTTTGTTACTTGCGTTCATATATTGATGTATATGCTGACTGTTTAGAGTGAGGACGGGTTTTTGGAGTTAGCTCACCCTCGCGGGATCGCGACCTTGCATCTTACGGAGACACAGTTGAGAAATTATACATTGTTGGAGCTGGAAAAGATTTTTAACAAAAATGGCAGTAGTCTTCGAATGCATCCTGAAATGCCTTTTCCTGATGGGCTGGTTATATCCGTAGGAAACAATAGACTGATTCAGAATGAGTTTACGTACGATGTACCATCTTTGCAGCGAGAATATGCCTCTCCCTTTTCTAACTTAACATCCGAGCAGAAAGAGGTGTATGATACTATCATGACAGCTGTATCAAGTGGTGCAGGTGGTTTTTCTTATTTACAGTCATGGAGGAACAAGAAAAACTTACACTTGTAAAACTTTATCTTCTTCTATGCGTTGCAAAGGTGGAGGACGAGCAACACATTCAAGATTTGCAATTCCCATAAATGTAAACGAGGACTCTACCTGTAACATTAGAGCAGGATCAAAATTAGCAGAGTTGATTGAAAAAACCAACCTTATCATTTGGGATGAAGCACCCTTGATTCATAAATTTGTTTTGAGGCTTTAGATAGAACTTTAAGAGATATCCTTCGGAGTTCGAATCAAAATAGCATGGAACGACCATTTGGAGGGAAGGTTATGGTATTTGGAGGCGACTTTCGACAGATACTACCTGTCATCCCAAAAGCGAGTAGATAAGAGATTGTTTTTTCTACCATCAACTCTTAATATCTTTGGAATTTTTGCAGAGTGTTAAGACTGACAAAAAATATGAGATAGGAGGGTGATAGGAATGGTTCAAATCTATGTGAAAATAAAAAAATTGCCGAATGGATATTAAAAGTTAGTGATGGTTGTATTGGAGGAGATAACGATGGAGAGGCAACTATTGAAATACCTGACGAGATTCTGATTACGGATACAAATGATGCCATGGCTTCCATAGTTGACTGCACCTACCCGTCAATGTCAGATAATCTAGGGGATGTAGTATATTTTGAAGAAAGAGCTATTTTGGCTCCAACTCTTGAAATTGTTGAACAAGTAAACGAATATTTGTTGATGAAGGTGGCAGGAGAAGAAAAAGTGTATTTTAGCTCAGACACTATATGTAATGCTGATTGTAGTCCACGTGATAATGATTTTTGTTCTCCCGACATTTTAAACAACATAAAAGGCTATGGACTACTAAATCATAAGATGACTCTTAAAGTGGGTGTTCCAATAATGTTACTCAGGAATATTGATCAAAATGAAGGATTATGCAATGGTACTAGACTGCAGGTGATTGGAATGAGAAATCATGTTATTGAGGCTAAAATCATCACAGGTCGTAATATTGGACACAAAGTATTTATACCTCGCATGATTTTGACTTCATCGGATAACAAACACCCATTCAAATTTCAAAGAAGGCAATTTCCAGTAATTATTTGCTTTGCTATGACCATCAATAAAAGTCAAGGTCAATCACTTACTCACGTTGGATTATATTTACCTAGACCTGTACTTAGTCATGGCCAATTGTATGTAGCAATTTCAAGAGTAAAATCAAAAAAAGGATTGAAAAGTTTGATATGCGATGTGTATGGAAACACAAAAAATAGTACAACCTGTTAGAGATAAGAATTAAATATGTTGCCTTTATATGGTATTGCATTAATTTTGAATTATATTTGGTATTGTATTAATTTGGGTCTATATTTGGTATAGACCCAAATATGCTCTGGAGTATTCTATTCTAGAATGCTTCTTTCTCATCTATAAGTAGAGGCAAAGTTTAGCATTGTAAATTAAAAAAAAATCAAGCATCTTTTGTAATAAGCAATCAAGTAGTCTATAAAAATGTAGTCTTTTAATTGTTTACCGTTTCATCTCTCCCTTCTCTCTGGATCTAAATTCTAACATGGTATAAGAGCAGGTTGCTGTTGTGAATCCATTATTTTCTTCTTCTTCTTTCTTCTGTCATCTCTTCTTTGTTAGTTTTGAGATCCATTACTTGTTGGTGAGTTTGAGATCAGTTTGTTATATGTAGTTGATGGTGTTTGGAGTTATATGTTGGGTTGTGGATTTGTACGGTTTAGGAATTGGTTTTGGAGTTTTGCGTACGTAGATCGATTTGGTTATGGAGTTTGGTGTTTTTGGATTTGGTTGAGGGTTTGTTATGTGTTATTGAGGCGGTTTTGGTGTCTGTGATTTGTTGTGCTGATATGTATGAGTGTTTGAGCGTGTCGTAAGGTGGAAGCTTGGATGGTTGTGATAGAAGGTGGAGCTAAACTGAAGCAAGTTATGGTGCGTTTGTTGATTGTGTTGTTAAAGAGTGACATTAGCTCGAAGATTGTTTGTTTGATGTCTGTATTGGTAACTCTATTTATTAGGAAGGAAATTGACGTTAATTGAAGGTGGTAAGTGGTTCTGTAAGATATGTTTGGAGGATGCAAACATATGTTGATTCATCCCTATTGATTTGGTTTGTTTTCATCTGATATGTTTGGGGGATGCAAACATATGAAGACTCATCCCATTTTAGTTTGTTTTATTTTCTTTGTATGTTTGGGTATGCAAACATACAAACTCATCCGGGATCAGTTTTGTCATTTGGCCGCTCAAATCTTTTGCTTACCGATCAGATTGAAGATAGTTGAGTTGTTTTGGATTAAAGACGGTTGAGCTGATTGAAGATTGTTGTTGAGTATTTGGTATTTGATGCTTGGTGTTTGGTGTTACTCTCTAATAATATTGAAATGGTTGCTCGATCTTGCTACTCTTCACTTTGCAGCTTCTATTTGGCAAACTCACGATTTTTCACATCGTGGGTTTAAAGGGGCATGTTAGAGATAAGAATTAAATATGTTGCCCTTATATGATATTGCATTAATTTTGAATTATATTTGGTATTGTATTAATTTGGATCTATATTTGGTATAGACCCAAATATGCTTTGGAGTATTCTATTCAAGAATGCTCATTTCTCATCTATAAGTAGAGGCAAAGTTTAACATTGTAAATTAAAAAAAAAAAATCAAGCATCTTTTGTAATAAGCAATCAAGTAATCAATAAAAAGGTAGTCCTTTCATGCCAAATAAATAAACATAGTACGGATAACACAACCACAAACATACCAAATGAATATTGATCACAAGTTTTACCTCCTTGCAAGCCATTCTTCATTTGTACTCCCTTCAAATTCTTCATGCTGTATTTCTATGGGAGCAGCCAGTCTACATGGAGCAGAATGTGCACCACCCGATGTTCCAGGAAGTGACATGGTCATGTTTACCTGTGATTGGCGTCTGCGTACTGAATGTGAACGCTTTGGTTGAATGGGTTGAGAGAGTGAGCAAACAAGAGAGTCATTGGATAATTGTGGTGGCTGCTCTTCCTCGACTTCAAAATCATAATCACGCATTAGCTGCGTAGGAGATTCAGGCCAAGCTCTCAAGCCACTTGGTCCCACCACTTCGCCTGAGTCCCTATGAGCGAGGTCACGTAACCATTGAGGAGTAAGTCCAGGGGACGAATGCGGTTTGTAGCCCTTCCTATTCCAAGGATCACTTAAATTCAAATGTGCAATATCCTCGCTACGAACCGGTTCATTTAAAGGCTTTATGTCTCGTTCGTAATCCAAGCCAAGAATAATTGCTGTAGGATCCCTGGTGTGATGAATTTGTTTTGAACGTTGCACCTCAAGTAAGTATCTTGCATTTTTTATATGCGCGACTATGGTGGAACTAGTATTCACACCAACATAAAATTGCATTTAACAAATAAGTACCTGTGATCTAAACGAGAATGCTTGCAGTTGTCCAATGCATATACCTCACCCAATGTCTTTAAAGCTTCCCTAACTTCTTGCAAGTTGTCTCTTAAAAATTCTAGAAATACTTCTACCATGGCCCAAGATAGAGGATCAAGATTGGGGATTTGCTGCCCTTCGTAGTGTGACCATGGTTGGAGACTAAGCGTAGCCTTGAGAAGAACTGTCTGTGTTAATGTATCAATCTCAAGCGCACGTTCGTAGACTTCGTCATCAGGACACCTGACTAGAAAACGGCTTGCACCGAAAAGCCATGTCTGCCAATCGTGATATCTGAATGCTTTGGAGAGAACATGTTGAAGCGTTTATAAGGTCATTAGATTGGTTTCTATAGATGCGACCATGTAGAGGAAAGTGTCTTCCATTGTTGTTTCTTTTTTTTTTTTTTTTGGAAATGGTTTAGAATTTTACTACTTGACTAGACTGGAGGACAGAGTAGGAGCAAAATGATGCGAGAGACGAAGTGACGAAGCGCAGTTATTAAATTGATTTTGTTTAAGATTTGACTGTTAATAGATTTTAGGGACCCGTTTGGTTGTATCATGACCATGTGGAAGTTCGATGACAGAGAGAATGATTACATCGTATAGGGACTTCGCGAATTGTTGTTTCCAAAAAGGAAAAAAAAAAAACAAATTTGGTATAAAGGCTGAACGAATGATAGTCAATTTGTTGTGCATTTTATCTACTCGGCAGAATTCATTGAACATCGTTGAAGGCCTCGAGTTAATGGTGTTAGGGTTATGAGAATATATTTTTTTTGTTTTTTTTTGTTTTTTGTTTTAGACGTTGACAAACTTACATACTATATAAAGGGAAAAACAAAGTGCTACATAGTTACCTTTTTTAAAAAAAAACATGAAAAATCCAACCTAATGCTTTAAAGAATATTGCATTAACTTAATATTAATATAACTACATATTGTCATGAAGGATATAATAACAAACAAGTAGTACGAAAATAATGTTAACGGAAATTTTTGTTAGCGTAACAGCTAATTTCGTTGGTTTAATACTATTAGAATACCTTATAGACGGTGACGCAGATGAGATTTAGGGGTAAATCCATCTAGGACTGACAGATGAACAGAGGGAATAAGGAGGACTCTACCGACCGATGGACGGGAAAATAAAGGCAGAAAATATGGTTGAGTGGGCACCGCAGATGGGGTTGGCAGGTAATTTCTTTTTCCGCTTTTCTGTATGGAAAAAAAGAAGGGCAGGGCAATGAGACTGTGGAAGAAAATGGGAAAGGGACAAAAGGGAAGAGACGTTGCAGGTCTTATTTTTTCACCGTGAAACTAATGCAAATACACCTTTTGAATCTTATAATCCGTTTCTTCCTCCTTTCGAGTGTGTGTGTGTATATATATATATATATATATATATATATATATATATATATATATAACTTTAACCAGTCTGACCTCTCGATTCCTCAACTTTTTGATCTCCGACCCAAGAATGCATGTAGGAGATGATGAGAGCAACGCAACTTGGGAGACAGAAGAGAAGATGCGTTCGTTGTACCCTTTTCTTTTTGAGGGTATGTCTTTTAATTTCTCCTTTATCGCTTAGCTTATCTTATCTTATCTTTAGTATGTCCTCTCATTAGTATCTTTGACCTTTAGTTCGGATAATCCTATGGTTGAAACATGTGTTTGAGACATGTTATGTATGATGTAATCAAACATGTTTTGACTTCTGCTACAATGAAATAAAGTTTTTGAATTTCCAAGTACTATTTTATATAAAGGATAATCAATTATGCAAATACAGCAGCACTAAAACAGAAGTAGAGTTATTTAGGATTATATTTACATCTAGGAAGTAACCAAAAGATAACCAACCTGCCCTCAAAATTCAGATTTTCCATGTACATGAACTAATAATTACAGTATTAGCGACTTAATTGGTGCAACAATAACAATGCTGCTTCATACAAATTGAACACCGCTAATTTCACATTGGAGGCCAAGCAGCATTAGCGACACATGCATTTCCTGGACCAATACAATACCGGCAAGCCCGTGGATTGGGCCTCTTACATGTTAAAGTGCAGCAGGGACAAATACACCACCTCCAACCCCGTGTGGATCATCCACATATATATATTTCCCATATTGGTATTGCTCATGTTGTTTGGATCATGTTCTTGTCTATAGTAACCTACAATAGTCCACAAGCACATCTAGTAAGTAAGGCAGCAATTTCTGCAAGTACTCGCTGCTATTTCTTGGACCTTTTGACACAGAAGCATCTGTAACCAGAGGCCATCATTTACAGCTTTGCATGGAAAGCCCAACTCTTCTAATTGCGTATCATGTGTGTATAATATACGAGTGACCTACATGTGGCTCGGTTGTATACATAAACGTATCATGTATGCATATGAGTGCGTGCGTATATGATGATGTATATGCGCGTCCATATGTGAGTATGTATTTGTGCACCCAAACTAGAAATTAAAGAAAAGAAAGCGCTTCACGTCAAAAAAAATTGAACATCACAGTGCAAATTGTAAAGTCAACCGAATGCAGTCCACCGAATACAGTCATTCTGCAGTCATAGTTCAGAATGGATTACCATGAAAAACAAATATCAAAATCAAACATCAAAAGAGGAGGACACCCACTGAAAAACTGAACGCAAACTAATCCAAATCAAATATCAAAATTACCGTGAAAAACACTTGTAAAAAGGATTCTAAATAATAAAGTAGACCAGTCTCAGACATCCAAGGAAGGAAGAACGAACAGCATAAGCATACGCTCCCAGGCGGCCGCAAGCCTTTCCTTTTGTCATCACCGACCAGCGCGTTTGTCGCACAACTGTGTCATCCAGATCTGTATTCTCTACTAATTACTCAATTCAATGAGTATTTATATGGATAACCAAACCCTAGGTCTAGATGGATCTGGTTAATGGGCGGTCCAGATCCGTACTAATAATTACCCGACGTGTTTAAGGCAGCTAAGCTACCGTTCACATTCAATTTTCTATTTGTAACCCATCTGGCGTTTGTCTAGACGGAGCTAACGGATCAAATCTTGCATCCAGCCCATTGAAGATAATTGACTCCTTAGTATTTATTTATTTATTTCTCAAAGCTGATGGAATCAAATGGGCATCTGCTATTTTATTGGAGCATCCAAAAGAGTTTAAAAAAACAAAATTTACGTAAAGTAAAATAGACACAGATGCTCCAAAACATAGAAAAAAACATAAAAGAGAAAACAACAAACTCAACAAAAACTGTGTAAAATGCCAGGCTCTATGAAAAAATTTGCACGCTGTAGACCCTCTCCTATTTAATGCAACATCAACATCCTCATGTCAACTGCAAAACTGAAAGTACTGTTCAATATTCGTTGTTTATGTTGTATGTAATGTTTCGTGTATGTACTGTTAATATATGGAGTTTATATGTGACAGTTTCCCTAGTAAAATACCCAAGCAGGGGCTGCAAAGTTTTACTTAGGCAGATAAATAAATTATGTGGTTGGTATTTGCAATAAAGTATGTACGTGAATTTCATTTCAATTTTCTTCGAATCTTCTATATTCAAATTTTAATTTCACTTCCGATATTCAAATCCTATATTTGAAATCTTTTATATTTTCTATATCCAAACGCCATTTGAATTTCTATATTCAAACTATATATCAATTCCATTGAATTTCATATATTCAAACTCCCTTTGAATTCCTATATTCAATTTCTATTTGAATTCTATATTCAAATTCCATTTCAAACTATTTGAATTCTATATTCCAATTTCATTATTTGAATCTTCTTTATTCAAATCTCATTTGAATTTCTATATTCAAATCCCCTTTGAATTTTCTATATTCAAATTCTATGTTTGAATTCCCTTTATTCAAATTCTTTTAAATAAGTCTCGGTTTCAATTCCTTTTGAAATCGATATCTCTACCTTTGGAAAATAGATTTCCCTTTCAATTCCATACTTGTATTTTTATTTCTGAATTATCCAATGATAATTCTTTTCACTTCATTTATAAACTTCGTTTATAAAGGAACTTCTCATTTTATTTCTTTTAAAAAAAATTAATATTTCGAATCTATTTAAAAGGTCAAATTCTATATTTTCAATCCCATTTTGAAATTCAACACAACTTGTCTTTCCCAAAACAAATTCAAAACAGTATCTCTGGTAGTAATTCGTCACTTACAACTCGAAAATGAATACTGATGATGCAGCTGTCATTATCAGAATCTATTTCCCAGCGATCGAAGTGAGTTCAATACTATAAAATCATTTCTAAACATTTCCACTTTGAAATTCATTTCAAAATATAATTCACGCTGCTTGTAAAACAATTTAAAATCTCCAGGATCTTAAATTTTTCCTTATTTTGAATCCAAATCCATTTACAAACACTTATCCAATTTCCCAGAGTTTTAACTTCAATTTCTGGTTTAAATTTCAGATTTAACTCATCTGATTTCACGTATTTCACTTATATGAATTCTGATTGGTTATTCACATAACCATTTCACTTTATAATCTTACTCGATTGTAATAACAACCAATATATCCACTATATATCAAAATATACGTTGGGTAAACTATCTCGTTTACCCTCTTTCAAAACATACCATGACGGTTCATCGTATTCAAGTGTTTACAAAATCCCTACCGATACAGTGGATCAAACTGATCGACCAGAATCCATAAACAACTCAACCAATGAATCACCACAATATAAAACAATTTTTATATCAATAACAAATACGTCCACTCGTATATATACACTCAATCTCAGTCTAGGGTATTACTAACCCTATCTCTACCGAGTCACGCCACAGAGCCAAGTAATTCTTAACTTAAGCTCTGATACCAACTGTAACGACCCGGATTTTGAGCGACTTTGGTTATCGACGTAAGCACGACGTCGATAACCAAAACGTCGAAAAATCCTGGTAATTAGTGAAAGAAATTAGAGGGTGAGAAAAGATAAGATAGAAACTTAGAATAGAAGAAGAAGAAGAACACAACATCAGAGTAACACGAATCTCACAGCGGAACGAATAACATATAACAGATAACATATCTTGGAAATAAAAGATTTATATGTATATAATAACATTATCAGAGTACATCACTTACAACACAGCGGAAATAACTATAGCTATATGATCCTGAAGCCTCCTGCTCCAGCTCTTCAACTATATCTGTAAATCCCGACTACTTGACTGCCCATACAAATTTAGGCACCCAAGAGTTTAGGGAAAACAACAAAATAAACTCCGGGTCAGTCATGGGACTGGTGTGAGTAAAACAGTTAAAACAGTTATACAGGTATATGATATCTCATAAGACCACGCCGCATAACGGAACGGGTTTTTCCCTTATGAGAATCCAAAATATCTTTATATCAAAAACCTTTTGATATTATAATAATGTCTATCAACCACAGTATATATATAATCATCTAGCAGAAACCCTTTCATCTCACGTTCTACATATATAGTATACAATTAAAACCGCAAGCACGTATTGGGTAATGGATTTCCAACTATGACAAGGTATGGATCCACCTTTCGCTCGTGTACCTCTAGAGAGGAATACACTGGGTTCAACAAGAACATCTTGCAACCCGGCCACACATGACCGACCACTCATTTCGCTTGAGTGTATCGAATGTATATCACCAACAGTTGGGATCAGCAACCGTTTCCCGAATGGGACAGCATCAACAATAGATTTTTAGAAACGAATGAAACTCTAGATCAGGTGATTATACACCCTACTTCGGTGCGACCGACTTAGCCATGCTGCCTGCCCGATTTCTGTCATTTACCGGATGATGAGGCTAGAAGCTACGCTTTATCATCACACCAGCTTCACCTTTGAATGCCACATCGTCAAATCCATCAAATCACCGATTGATGTCCTCAACCATACATTATGTGTTAGCTAAAAGAAGTTTCCTTCTCCGCTTCCACTCTTGGTACAGTTGGAGAAACCAATATATGTGATTGTCTGGAAATACTCTGTCAGACATCCGTCCATACAAGTCATCCAGGAACAGGATGAACCGAAGGCACTATTCTGTAAACAGGATAGCCCTTGCATAACTCCGTCTTCAATTTCCTTTGGCATATATGATTCGCAACGCTTATGCCAATACAGAGTGGTTCTTTGGATAATAATCCAACCGGTCTCTCCATATTAACAACGTTAAAATGGTCAAAACTTCGATAGTCTGTGATTTAACTATCGAATAAAACAGGTGTGCAAACAACGATATTATTTCCAAATGGAAATTATATCGATCAAACATCATTTAACATTCATCTCTTTAGTTCATTAATTTTACTTATCTCCTGTTTCCCTATATTCAATATTTCTTATTTTCTAAATTTGGAAAATATATGTTATTAACAATGGAAAACATTTCCATTTCTTGTTTTCTTTATTAGAAAACATTTCTGGTTTCTTATTTGGAAAACATTTCCAAAGCTTCTTCATTGGACTTAGACAGATGTTTAAACAAACCATCGCGATGCCAATTCAAACCATTTCCTTTACTACTGAACCTTAACTATTCCTTAGTTAAAAACGAAGCCAATCAAGTTGGGGTAGAACTACCTCTCAGACCTTAACTGAACACATTTCTAACTTTGAAATAGGCAAAGTTCACTTTATATTCCATTTACTAACTTCCTTACTTAACCCTCCTTCGAATAACTATATTCGAATGACTCTTATCAATTAACTCTATTGGACTACTACTTATTTGACTAACGCTATTTATTTACTCATTTCACTTACTCTTTTCGAATAAACTATATTCGATAATTCCCTTTTACTTTCTATTCGAATAACTATATTCGATTTACTCATTTGTTTTCTATTCGAATAACTATATTCGATTTACTCATTTGTTTTCTATTCGAATAACTATATTCGATTTAACTCACTTGCTTCTATTCTAATCGATTAAACTAACATCGATTATCTCCTTTTAACTTTATTCTCAAATCAATTAACTAACATCGATTAACTTCTTTTTAACTTTATTCTCTAATCGATTAACTAACATCGATTAACTTCTTTTTAACTTTATTCTCTAATCGATTAACTAACATCGATTAACTTCTTTTACTTTAACACTAATCGATTAACTAACATCGATTAACTTCTTTTTAACTTTATTCTCTAATCGATTAACTAACATCGATTAACTTCTTTTTAACTTTAACACTAATCGATTAACTAACATCGATTAACTTCTTTTACTTTAACACTAATCGATTAACTAACATCGATTAACTTCTTTTACTTTAACACTAATCGATTAACTAACATCGATTAACTTCTTTTACTTTAACACTAATCGATTAACTAACATCGATTAACTTCTTTTGATAAACTACGTTTTCCGTTACAACTATTTCCTTTTTTATAACGTTTACTTACCGTTACAAATATATCCTATTTATAACTTCTATTTACCGTTACAAATATATCTTATTTATAACTTCTATTTACCGTTACAAATATATCCTATTTATAACTTCTATTTATCGTTACAAATATATCCTATTTATAACTTCTATTTACCGTTACAAATATTTCCTATTCTATTTCTATTTATTTTCTAAATAAATATCCCATTTATAAAACCGTGTTCGTTTTATAAATAATTCCTTTTATAAAATCCTGTGATTTTATAAAATTCCTTTATTTCAATATACATTGAAATACTTCTTTTTTTACATCCCAGGGTTTCTTATGATATTAAAAATATCATATAACAATGATCAATATCATTCCAACACCCATAATCCATAACAGATTATATAACACATCATATATCACAATATATGAAAACAGTAAAATAAATGTTGAGGAATCCAGTTGGATTCCTCCAACCTGTTTCCCTGCATCACAGATGTTAAACAATATAGATAACATCACTTTTCAGTTCCATATGATATATTCTGTTAAACAGAATCAATATAGAAAATTTAACTAACTGACTAGCAGTTCAATCAAACAGTCAACATACAGTCAAACAGCCAATATCTAACAGTTCTAAAAATATGACATGGAATTATAAACTGTTCAGAGTTAGTGAGATTTACTCACATTTGCGCGTTAACCAATAAATATCGGTTTGCGTTCATTGATTCAGTCGAACAATTTATTTCGCCATAAATTGTAACGAGCTCGGATTGACTCGCGGCCAGTCCCATTGTTTTGCTCCCGTCCCTACGATCCCAACGCAACTTGTTTCGCGGAATTCTGGTACCGTATGGAAAAGATATACCCGTTATAAGTTCATACACTTATTTGAATTTAAATAAACTGAAACTTTAAATTAACCATTGGGCCTTACTATTACTTATAGCCCAAACCCGCAGCCATATGAACAGTGACGTCTCCCTCCAGGCAACCAAAATGCGACATCCTCTTTCCCATGGACATTTGCGCCTCGTTACCCTCCGACCATCCCTCCTATAACCCATGAAATCAAAACCCAATAACATCACCAAGATCCTCTTCGAATTCTCGTCAGTCCCATACCCCTAAAGTGACACTCGAACCCTTCCATCAGAATCCGACGTCCCTCCTTTCCCGTCAGCTACAGGCAACCTCCGAACCCTCTTAACATGAAAACTCTTGATTCCTTGCCAACCGATGCTACTTGATCTCCTTAAACCCAATCCAACGCCAGAAATCAACCCGATTTCCCCTAACCTGAGATTTCCGTAGCCCTAGGACCGCTGCTTGAAATAACCGTGAGTGATGAAAGCGTCGAACTCCCTCAAACTAGTACCAGACCAAAACAAATCCGCCCAGGAATGCATATATATATATAGAATGATTTGTATGTTTTTATTTCATTTGTCTTTGATTTTAGAAGATGAAATGTTTACTGTGTTAACCAAAATCTGAGCGGCGGCTTACTTTTGATTTTATAGGAGAGGGTTGTTGAGAGTTGTGGTTGAAAAGAATTGGCGTGTGGCCTTTGTTTTGACCTTAGAAATTAGGTAGGATATTTTTGAATTTATTTTATATTTTATTTTCGCCAATCTCTTCATGTATCTGACTTCTAAAAATCTCTGCGACTACGTACGACACCCAAAAATCACCAAACTGGACATGTAGCTAGAGTTCGACATTACGGTCCCAACGAAACTGGTTTCGTCGAATTCCGACTCCGTATGCTCACACAGCGTATTTTTAACTATCTAAATACTGACTGTTTCTCACTCTAAAAATCCATACGACCACACAGTGACTCTAAAAATCACGAAACTGGAAATTTAACAACTATTTGACATTGCGGATCCAACAAAATTGGTTTCGTAAAAAACCGAGGTCGTTTGCAAAACTGGTTATTTTTAAAGCTCTGGAAGACCATTTAAATATATAAATATATTTAAATATAATTTAATTTAATATTTAAAAATAAATATTATCGTCTATATTCACAGTGGAATACCATACAACTCTACTGGCATTTATAACTTGATATTTCAAATCCCGATTAAATCGATATTCGATTTATTTTGAAATTCCCTTTTTTAAAATATAAATAATCCCTTTATAAATTATAAAGGAATTCCACAGCGACTTTTCTAAAATTTGATTTGGACATAAATCAAAATCTACACGACGAAATCCCGATTTTTCTCTTCCACTAGAAAGATATACTCCACCAGCTCCGTGCGTTTCTTGTTTCTCAGAAATTTGATTTAAAACGAATCCTGTACATTCAGTTGAAGTTCGAATCGCCAATTAACGAACTGCAGCGCTATTTCGAGCTCGGTTTTAATTATAATATAATTATACGTTCAAACTATTGTTCAAATAATATATTCGTTATTCTACTCAAATTCTAAACCGAATAAAATATCACAGATGATCTGGTTCACACCATATCATCATTTCAGCCAAATTCTGATTATTTCAGAATTAAATATACTATTTAATTATTATTTTAAATAAATATTCACTATTTTTTTTAATCCACGACCATTAAATTCACTATATCACCATTGATATAATTAAATAAATTAATCATAATACCTCTGCCAATGCGGGTCATTACAATCTTCCCCACTTAAAATAATTTCGTCCTCGAAATTGCTAGAAGGTAGAGAACGACCCTATCGACTGGTTAGAACATATTTGTTCACTTCTTAACTTCAGTTTCAACTGAACCATTTTAATTTCAATTAAATTATTAATTAATTCTTATCAACGAAAATTTTCAAAAATCCTGAAAATTTTCTAACGCCTTAACTCTTCGAAAAATTTCGCCAGCACCTCCTTCGTACTAGTCAATCGGTTAAAACTCCCACTCGCCTCTCCGGGCCCTCTCCAACCCAAAAGAAAATCAAACAGCCAAGCGGCTTGCCAATTTGGCTTATCCGAAATCTCATACTTATATCGAATATAAACTTGTACCTTTTCGTCGGGCATATCATTATATCCTTTCCACTTGTTATCCATTCAGCGGATACAAGGGTTATCCCAATCAAATTCCAATCTGCATTTATCCACAACACACCATTTCGCTCATATCCGAGCCAAATATCTTTTTAACTCGAGTTTCTTCTCGATTCCCAGCTCTTAACTTGATTATCACATTACACTTCAAATTTGAATCTCACAATCCAATTTGTCTTGATATCATTCTGATTCAACCTCAGTAACCACTTTACTGGCTTTACTTTAATTCAAATTTGCTTTCACAAATTTCTGTTAAATTTGTTTTTAATTTAAACAGTCTTTCCCTGGGAGTTTTTTTAAACAGTTTACCTTTTTCAAAAATCAAATTTTCCTTTTTGAAATTCAAATGAGCCTATAATTAATATTCCATTCTTTAAATCACTTCTCTATTTCTTTATCAATATTTGTTAACTAAATATTTTCAATAACCATATTGGCCTTTTATGTTATTTGGAAAACATTTCCGAATATCGCCTTCCTTTATTTTCTAAACTTTAGAAAATATATGTTATTTATAATTGGAAAATATTCCAATTACTTATCTCTTTTCCGATCTCGTTTATTTCTATACTTAGGAAATATTCTTTATTCTATTTCCGAGCTTACACTTATTTGGGTTTAAAACGGATGTTGTGTAAAACATCGTTACGACAACCCAAATACTATATTCAATTAAATCTTATTCAACATTGATCTTCGAGCCTGAAATCTTACTATTTATCTGTTAATAATGAAATCAATCAAGTTGGGGTATAACTACCTCTCAGACCTTGACTGAATAACATTTATAACGTCAAAACAGATATGACTACTTACACGAATAATCCACACCCTACAACTACTGATCCACTTTTTAACACGTATATACTTTCTCTTTTTATTCTTACTAGATATTATTCTAGACTTCCCTTTTTATTTTACTATTCTATTTCTAAGTTCATTTCCTTATCGACTTCTATATATATCGATACATTGATTTCTAACTATCAAATTATCTTAAAAATATTCTAACTCCTTAAATTCCTGGAAAAATTTGCCATAACCTCCTTTGTATCAGGAGCATCGGGATATTTCAAATAGCCTCCCATAGCCCTTACCAATCAAAAAGAAAATGAAAAAGCCAAGCGGCTAGCCGATACGGCGCATAAAATCTCATATATGAATTAAATACATACCTTCTCATTGAGCATTCTATTTATATACCTTCATACCTTTTTTCCATACCTATCTCATGTATATTTATACATTCTAATTCATTTCAACTTAATCCAATCATTTTGACTTAGTTCGTTAAGTGATTTTCAAATTACTGGTTTGCCCATTTCACTTTCATATTTGAGTATAACATGTTCAAATATATTTTAACTTGTTTATCCACCAATTGAATTCCATTTCAATTCTATTTGAATCCTCTACATTCAAATTCCATATCAATTTTCTTATTCAAATTCTATACTTGAATTTCATTTCAAATCTCTTATTCAAATTCTATATTTGAATTTCATTTCAATTTTCTTCGAATCTTCTATATTCAAATTTTAATTTCACTTCCGATATTCAAATCCTATATTTGAAATCTTTTATATTTTCTATATCCAAACGCCATTTGAATTTCTATATTCAAACTATATATCAATTCCATTGAATTTCATATATTCAAACTCCCTTTGAATTCCTATATTCAATTTCTATTTGAATTCTATATTCAAATTCCATTTCAAACTATTTGAATTCTATATTCCAATTTCATTATTTGAATCTTCTTTATTCAAATCTCATTTGAATTTCTATATTCAAATCCCCTTTGAATTTTCTATATTCAAATTCTATGTTTGAATTCCCTTTATTCAAATTCTTTTAAATAAGTCTCGGTTTCAATTCCTTTTGAAATCGATATCTCTACCTTTGGAAAATAGATTTCCCTTTCAATTCCATACTTGTATTTTTATTTCTGAATTATCCAATGATAATTCTTTTCACTTCATTTATAAACTTCGTTTATAAAGGAACTTCTCATTTTATTTCTTTTAAAAAAAATTAATATTTCGAATCTATTTAAAAGGTCAAATTCTATATTTTCAATCCCATTTTGAAATTCAACACAACTTGTCTTTCCCAAAACAAATTCAAAACAGTATCTTTGGTAGTAATTCGTCACTTACAACTCGAAAATGAATACTGATGATGCAGCTGTCATTATCAGAATCTATTTCCCAGCGATCGAAGTGAGTTCAATACTATAAAATCATTTCTAAACATTTCCACTTTGAAATTCATTTCAAAATATAATTCACGCTGCTTGTAAAACAATTTAAAATCTCCAGGATCTTAAATTTTTCCTTATTTTGAATCCAAATCCATTTACAAACACTTATCCAATTTCCCAGAGTTTTAACTTCAATTTCTGGTTTAAATTTCAGATTTAACTCATCTGATTTCACGTATTTCACTTATATGAATTCTGATTGGTTATTCACATAACCATTTCACTTTATAATCTTACTCGATTGTAATAACAACCAATATATCCACTATATATCAAAATATACGTTGGGTAAACTATCTCGTTTACCCTCTTTCAAAACATACCATGACGGTTCATCGTATTCAAGTGTTTACAAAATCCCTACCGATACAGTGGATCAAACTGATCGACCAGAATCCATAAACAACTCAACCAATGAATCACCACAATATAAAACAATTTTTATATCAATAACAAATACGTCCACTCGTATATATACACTCAATCTCAGTCTAGGGTATTACTAACCCTATCTCTACCGAGTCACGCCACAGAGCCAAGTAATTCTTAACTTAAGCTCTGATACCAACTGTAACGACCCGGATTTTGAGCGACTTTGGTTATCGACGTAAGCACGACGTCGATAACCAAAACGTCGAAAAATCCTGGTAATTAGTGAAAGAAATTAGAGGGTGAGAAAAGATAAGATAGAAACTTAGAATAGAAGAAGAAGAAGAACACAACATCAGAGTAACACGAATCTCACAGCGGAACGAATAACATATAACAGATAACATATCTTGGAAATAAAAGATTTATATGTATATAATAACATTATCAGAGTACATCACTTACAACACAGCGGAAATAACTATAGCTATATGATCCTGAAGCCTCCTGCTCCAGCTCTTCAACTATATCTGTAAATCCCGACTACTTGACTGCCCATACAAATTTAGGCACCCAAGAGTTTAGGGAAAACAACAAAATAAACTCCGGGTCAGTCATGGGACTGGTGTGAGTAAAACAGTTAAAACAGTTATACAGGTATATGATATCTCATAAGACCACGCCGCATAACGGAACGGGTTTTTCCCTTATGAGAATCCAAAATATCTTTATATCAAAAACCTTTTGATATTATAATAATGTCTATCAACCACAGTATATATATAATCATCTAGCAGAAACGCTTTCATCTCACGTTCTACATATATAGTATACAATTAAAACCGCAAGCACGTATTGGGTAATGGATTTCCAACTATGACAAGGTATGGATCCACCTTTCGCTCGTGTACCTCTAGAGAGGAATACACTGGGTTCAACAAGAACATCTTGCAACCCGGCCACACATGACCGACCACTCATTTCGCTTGAGTGTATCGAATGTATATCACCAACAGTTGGGATCAGCAACCGTTTCCCGAATGGGACAGCATCAACAATAGATTTTTAGAAACGAATGAAACTCTAGATCAGGTGATTATACACCCTACTTCGGTGCGACCGACTTAGCCATGCTGCCTGCCCGATTTCTGTCATTTACCGGATGATGAGGCTAGAAGCTACGCTTTATCATCACACCAGCTTCACCTTTGAATGCCACATCGTCAAATCCATCAAATCACCGATTGATGTCCTCAACCATACATTATGTGTTAGCTAAAAGAAGTTTCCTTCTCCGCTTCCACTCTTGGTACAGTTGGAGAAACCAATATATGTGATTGTCTGGAAATACTCTGTCAGACATCCGTCCATACAAGTCATCCAGGAACAGGATGAACCGAAGGCACTATTCTGTAAACAGGATAGCCCTTGCATAACTCCGTCTTCAATTTCCTTTGGCATATATGATTCGCAACGCTTATGCCAATACAGAGTGGTTCTTTGGATAATAATCCAACCGGTCTCTCCATATTAACAACGTTAAAATGGTCAAAACTTCGATAGTCTGTGATTTAACTATCGAATAAAACAGGTGTGCAAACAACGATATTATTTCCAAATGGAAATTATATCGATCAAACATCATTTAACATTCATCTCTTTAGTTCATTAATTTTACTTATCTCCTGTTTCCCTATATTCAATATTTCTTATTTTCTAAATTTGGAAAATATATGTTATTAACAATGGAAAACATTTCCATTTCTTGTTTTCTTTATTAGAAAACATTTCTGGTTTCTTATTTGGAAAACATTTCCAAAGCTTCTTCATTGGACTTAGACAGATGTTTAAACAAACCATCGCGATGCCAATTCAAACCATTTCCTTTACTACTGAACCTTAACTATTCCTTAGTTAAAAACGAAGCCAATCAAGTTGGGGTAGAACTACCTCTCAGACCTTAACTGAACACATTTCTAACTTTGAAATAGGCAAAGTTCACTTTATATTCCATTTACTAACTTCCTTACTTAACCCTCCTTCGAATAACTATATTCGAATGACTCTTATCAATTAACTCTATTGGACTACCACTTATTTGACTAACGCTATTTATTTACTCATTTCACTTACTCTTTTCGAATAAACTATATTCGATAATTCCCTTTTACTTTCTATTCGAATAACTATATTCGATTTACTCATTTGTTTTCTATTCGAATAACTATATTCGATTTACTCATTTGTTTTCTATTCGAATAACTATATTCGATTTAACTCACTTGCTTCTATTCTAATCGATTAAACTAACATCGATTATCTCCTTTTAACTTTATTCTCAAATCAATTAACTAACATCGATTAACTTCTTTTTAACTTTATTCTCTAATCGATTAACTAACATCGATTAACTTCTTTTTAACTTTATTCTCTAATCGATTAACTAACATCGATTAACTTCTTTTACTTTAACACTAATCGATTAACTAACATCGATTAACTTCTTTTTAACTTTATTCTCTAATCGATTAACTAACATCGATTAACTTCTTTTTAACTTTAACACTAATCGATTAACTAACATCGATTAACTTCTTTTACTTTAACACTAATCGATTAACTAACATCGATTAACTTCTTTTACTTTAACACTAATCGATTAACTAACATCGATTAACTTCTTTTACTTTAACACTAATCGATTAACTAACATCGATTAACTTCTTTTGATAAACTACGTTTTCCGTTACAACTATTTCCTTTTTTATAACGTTTACTTACCGTTACAAATATATCCTATTTATAACTTCTATTTACCGTTACAAATATATCTTATTTATAACTTCTATTTACCGTTACAAATATATCCTATTTATAACTTCTATTTATCGTTACAAATATATCCTATTTATAACTTCTATTTACCGTTACAAATATTTCCTATTCTATTTCTATTTATTTTCTAAATAAATATCCCATTTATAAAACCGTGTTCGTTTTATAAATAATTCCTTTTATAAAATCCTGTGATTTTATAAAATTCCTTTATTTCAATATACATTGAAATACTTCTTTTTTTACATCCCAGGGTTTCTTATGATATTAAAAATATCATATAACAATGATCAATATCATTCCAACACCCATAATCCATAACAGATTATATAACACATCATATATCACAATATATGAAAACAGTAAAATAAATGTTGAGGAATCCAGTTGGATTCCTCCAACCTGTTTCCCTGCATCACAGATGTTAAACAATATAGATAACATCACTTTTCAGTTCCATATGATATATTCTGTTAAACAGAATCAATATAGAAAATTTAACTAACTGACTAGCAGTTCAATCAAACAGTCAACATACAGTCAAACAGCCAATATCTAACAGTTCTAAAAATATGACATGGAATTATAAACTGTTCAGAGTTAGTGAGATTTACTCACATTTGCGCGTTAACCAATAAATATCGGTTTGCGTTCATTGATTCAGTCGAACAATTTATTTCGCCATAAATTGTAACGAGCTCGGATTGACTCGCGGCCAGTCCCATTGTTTTGCTCCCGTCCCTACGATCCCAACGCAACTTGTTTCGCGGAATTCTGGTACCGTATGGAAAAGATATACCCGTTATAAGTTCATACACTTATTTGAATTTAAATAAACTGAAACTTTAAATTAACCATTGGGCCTTACTATTACTTATAGCCCAAACCCGCAGCCATATGAACAGTGACGTCTCCCTCCAGGCAACCAAAATGCGACATCCTCTTTCCCATGGACATTTGCGCCTCGTTACCCTCCGACCATCCCTCCTATAACCCATGAAATCAAAACCCAATAACATCACCAAGATCCTCTTCGAATTCTCGTCAGTCCCATACCCCTAAAGTGACACTCGAACCCTTCCATCAGAATCCGACGTCCCTCCTTTCCCGTCAGCTACAGGCAACCTCCGAACCCTCTTAACATGAAAACTCTTGATTCCTTGCCAACCGATGCTACTTGATCTCCTTAAACCCAATCCAACGCCAGAAATCAACCCGATTTCCCCTAACCTGAGATTTCCGCAGCCCTAGGACCGCTGCTTGAAATAACCGTGAGTGATGAAAGCGTCGAACTCCCTCAAACTAGTACCAGACCAAAACAAATCCGCCCAGGAATGCATATATATATATAGAATGATTTGTATGTTTTTATTTCATTTGTCTTTGATTTTAGAAGATGAAATGTTTACTGTGTTAACCAAAATCTGAGCGGCGGCTTACTTTTGATTTTATAGGAGAGGGTTGTTGAGAGTTGTGGTTGAAAAGAATTGGCGTGTGGCCTTTGTTTTGACCTTAGAAATTAGGTAGGATATTTTTGAATTTATTTTATATTTTATTTTCGCCAATCTCTTCATGTATCTGACTTCTAAAAATCTCTGCGACTACGTACGACACCCAAAAATCACCAAACTGGACATGTAGCTAGAGTTCGACATTACGGTCCCAACGAAACTGGTTTCGTCGAATTCCGACTCCGTATGCTCACACATCGTATTTTTAACTATCAAAATATTGACTGTTTCTCACTCTAAAAATCCATACGACCACACAGTGACTCTAAAAATCACGAAACTGGAAATTTAACAACTATTTGACATTGCGGATCCAACAAAATTGGTTTCGTAAAAAACCGAGGTCGTTTGCAAAACTGGTTATTTTTAAAGCTCTGGAAGACCATTTAAATATATAAATATATTTAAATATAATTTAATTTAATATTTAAAAATAAATATTATCGTCTATATTCACAGTGGAATACCATACAACTCTACTGGCATTTATAACTTGATATTTCAAATCCCGATTAAATCGATATTCGATTTATTTTGAAATTCCCTTTTTTAAAATATAAATAATCCCTTTATAAATTATAAAGGAATTCCACAGCGACTTTTCTAAAATTTGATTTGGACATAAATCAAAATCTACACGACGAAATCCCGATTTTTCTCTTCCACTAGAAAGATATACTCCACCAGCTCCGTGCGTTTCTTGTTTCTCAGAAATTTGATTTAAAACGAATCCTGTACATTCAGTTGAAGTTCGAATCGCCAATTAACGAACTGCAGCGCTATTTCGAGCTCGGTTTTAATTATAATATAATTATACGTTCAAACTATTGTTCAAATAATATATTCGTTATTCTACTCAAATTCTAAACCGAATAAAATATCACAGATGATCTGGTTCACACCATATCATCATTTCAGCCAAATTCTGATTATTTCAGAATTAAATATACTATTTAATTATTATTTTAAATAAATATTCACTATTTTTTTTAATCCACGACCATTAAATTCACTATATCACCATTGATATAATTAAATAAATTAATCATAATACCTCTGCCAATGCGGGTCATTACATAAATAGATAGTGTAAATTAGAAAACCAAAGACGTGCTCCACTGTTTGAGATGCTTTTGATATATATATATATATATATATATATGTATATTTATATGTGTGTGTGTATATATGTAACAACCCGTAAAATCTGGGCCAGTTTAAGATTTTTATTTTGGCAATTTTAGCGAATTTTAATTATTTAAAATGAATTATTTTAAATAATATCGACGAGAAATTTATTTTGAATATAATTCGAACGTTTATATTATATACGTCGTCGTTAGAATATAAATAATTATATATAATTATAAATGGAATTGGAAGTGGCGCGGTAGTTCGATAATTCGATTTCAAACTTCAATTGAATGTACCGGGTGCAGAATGATCCGGATTTTAGTGAAACCAAAAATAATGGAATCTAATTGTGAATATCTTTCCAACGAATCCGAATAATTGAAATTTCATAGCGGGAATCAAAAGATATGTCCAGTTGAAAATTCTGAATAGTCGCTAGGGAATTCAGGCCCTTAAAAATGGACATTTTGCAAACGACCTCGGATTTCGACGAAACCAGTTTTGTTGGGTCCGTGATGTCAAGTTATTGCTAGGTTTCAAATTTCATAATTTTTCGAATCAATATGTGAGCGTGGCAAAGGAAAACGCATTTGACCAGTTTCAGTTGATTTTAATCGACTGGAAATTGGCCATTTTTCAAACGGTCTCAGAATTCGACGAAACTAGTTTTGTTAGGACCGTATCGTCAATACGAAGCTAGAAAATATTTTTCTGGAATTTTTCTAGTTAGTATGTGACCCCGGTAATTTGAAATGTACGTTTAAAATTCAATATAGTGATTTAAATGCAAATTAAACGGAAATTAATTCAAACAGTCGAATCAGCTTGCGGTACATATCCCATTGTGTTCGGAATGGGGGTGAAACGCTATGGACGACAGGCGGTGGGCCTCGTTTCGAGATCGTACGTAAAAGTCAACTCTTAGCTAAATTATATAATTAAATAATAAAAAAAAAAAAAAAAAAAAAAAAATAATAATCATCTCTCTCCTTATATCCGCTCAGGCCCCCCCCCCGTTCATTCTGAATTTTGAAATAAAAAAAAAAAAAGGGGCTCGAGCCCTAATCGTCGACGCCGCGCCGCCCAGGGGGGGGGGGGACCCATCGCCGCCGCCCTTTCTTCCACCAGCCCCCTCCTCTTCTCGAGCTCCATCCACCTCCGTTCGAAGCCGTCCCCAAAGAAAAGCCGCGACGCCCCTTTTTGCTAACCACCGCTTGAAGCCTCCTCCACCACTGACGAACGCGAGACCCCCCCCCCTTCCTCGCTGTTGCAGCCTACGATCAGCCCCCCCCCGTAAGTCCCCTGATGTCCTTTATTTTATTTTATTTTTTTTTAACTGTTTTTTTTTTATTTTACTTAAACTGTTTTTTTATTTTATTTTACTTGAAACCTGTTTTATTTATTTATTATGAAAACTGTTTTTTTATTTATTTGATTTGTAAAACCTGATTTTGTTTTAAAAATGTAAAACCTGATTTTGTTTTAAAAATGTAAAACCTGATTTTGTTTTAAAAATGTAAAACCTGATTTTGTTTTAAAAATGTAAAACCTGATTTTGTTTTAAAAATGTAAAACCTGATTTTGTTTTAAAAATGTAAAACCTGATTTTGTTTTAAAAATGTAAAACCTGATTTTAGATTTAAAATGATTAAAAAACTGATTTAAAAGGAAAAAAAAACTGATTTTATTTTAAGGTTTAAAATAGGAAAAAGGTTTAAACTTTGAAATAGAAAAAGGTTTTAACTTTATAAAGATTTGATCTTTAAAATAGAAAAGCAAAAAGGCGAGATTTTTGTTTAGAAGAAAAAGTAGGATTTTTTAAAAATAGAAAAGACTTTATTTTTTTTATAAAGGCGAAAACCTTATTGTTAAAAATATGATTTTTATATATTGAACTTCATAGGAAAAATATGATTTTTATATATTGAACTTCATAGGAAAAATATGATTTTTATATATTGAACTTCATAGGAAAAATATGATTTTTATATATTGAACTTCATAGGAAAAATATGATTTTTATATATTGAACTTCATAGGAAAAATATGATTTTTATATATTGAACCTCATAGGAAAAATATGATTTTTATATATTGAACTTCATAGGAAAAATATGATTTTTATATATTGAACTTCATAGGAAAAATATGATTTTTATATATTGAACTTCATAATAAAAATTCGATTTTTATATATTGAACTTTGAAATAAAAATTCGATTTTTATATATTGAACTTTGAAATAAAAATTCGATTTTTATATATTGAACTTTGAAATAAAAATTCGATTTTTATATATTGAGAAGCAAAATAAAAATATGATTTTTATATATTGAATAACGAAGTAAAAATTCGATTTTTACATATGTAGTGAAAGCAGCAACGAAGGTGACAAAAAGGCGAAACGACGAAGACTTCTGCAAAGGAGTGCCGTGGAGCTAGGATAGCTAATCTGTGAGAATTTCTCACCTTTCAATTTACTTTTCTAGTTATATATATATACTAGGATGCAGACGGTGCTTAGTAGCACCCGACACAATCGTCCACAGACCATGGACTTGTTTGTTTGGCTGTTTGGTTATTGATTGTGATATTGGTTTGAATGTGGTTTGTGGTGTGAAAAATCGAATCGATAAATTGGTTAGGATTAGACGTGCGCCGTTATAAGGCGAAGGAGTAAGGCTAGGTTAGACACTTACTCCAAATTTTGTGGTTTGCATAACGAATTGAATTTGATTGATGTGTGAATGGCGTGGGCCTTCACTAGACCGGGGATTAGGCTAGGCCTTGTCCCGTTTCTAGTATCGTGCCGTTATGCCGCCGAAATTTTCTAAAATATGTTAGAAAAATAAAAATATCATTTTATTGAATAAATGAATTGAATAGAAATTCATAGGTAGAAATAAAATGTGTTATCGTTAAAAATAATTTTTAACGTGAATGTGAATAAATAAATATTCATTTATAAACCAGACGGTTTGTTTATGTACACCTATTTGAATGACGTTGATTGGGTCGATAAATTTTACACATCGCCTAACTGCACAAATAAAATATGTGTTTGATTGTTTGAAACCCCACACGGGTGTTAGGATGAAATTTGAAGTTCACTCATCCTGATTGATTAAATATGTCGATCGATTGATTGACAGGCTGTTATAAGCGTTGAATATCTATATTTGATGCTTATACAGTGTAGTGCACTTTGGTTGATGGTTGATTATTTTCAATGCTATTATATACATGTGTTGTATGAAAATCCATATAATTAATTTTATATGGTAATTGATTGGGCCTCATTCCAGTTTTAAAAAGAAATAGTTGAAAAAGAAATATTTGAAATAGAATATTTGAAAATAAAGGAATATATGAAGCCGTGTTGATTAGATTGACGCCATTTTGACGTGAACGATATTTATATCGATTTTAGAAAACGATTTCGAAATGAATTGAATTGAAAACGATTTCGAAATGAATTGAATTGAAAACGATTTCGAAATGAATTGAATTGAAAACGATTTCGAAATGAATTGAATTGAAAACGATTTCGAAATGAATTGAATTGAAAACGATTTCGAAATGAATTGAATTGAAAACGATTTCGAAATGAATTGAATTGAAAACGATTTCGAAATGAATTGAATTGAAAACGATTTCGAAATGAATTGAATTGAAAACGATTTCGAAATGAATTGAATTGAAAACGATTTCGAAATGAATTGAATTGAAAACGATTTCGAAATGAATTGAATTGAAAACGATTTCGAAGTGAATTGAATTGAAAACGATTTCGAAAGGAATTGAATTGAAAATGAATTGAAATTTGAATTGAATAGAAATGAATTTTAAAACGAATTTATCAAGAAGAATTCAATTTTGATTTGAATTGAAAAGGAAGTTGAAATTGCTTTTGAAACGAATTCAAAACTATTTATAAAATTCGTTTTAAATAGAAATCGACGAAATATATATTATATATATTATATATATAATATAATGGCCTGAATAGAACGCGCCGCGCCGCGGCAGTTCGTGAATTTCGACCATTTATTTCAAACGGACATTACGGGAGATCCGACCGTCGGATTCTCCTAAAACCGGAACCGTTGGGTTCGTATCGAAAAGAGCTTTCTAATGAATGTTAGAAATTTGAAATCTAACGGTTGGATTTGGAATTATGTCCAAATCAAATTCGAAAAAGGTCGCTATAAGTGCAGTTCGATGGCCATTGGTGGAAATCGACTGTACGGGCCTTGATAAAATTATTAAAAATAGTAATAATTTGTGTAAAATCATAAGAAATGATTTAGAAAGAATTGGGATGAAAAACTCCATATTTGAAAAGATAAAAATAGATTTTTATCGAAATGAACTAGTTTTGAACTAGAATTATAATTCTATTTATTTTTAAATAAATAAATTGAATTCGAAAAGGGTTTTGAAAATAACCAAAATTTCCAATGATTGCATTGGAGTGGATTTGAATCGAAATTGTCTTCGGAATATTTCGATGTTGAAATTCGTGATTATACAGGTGTTGTTATGGAAATTTGAAAGATATATATTTATATCGTTATTTCCAATACGACATTTGTTAGTCGTAGAATTCGATATTGAATATAAGCCGATATATTTTCTATTCAGAGCCTTGTATTGAATATCGAATGTGATTTGGGTTTGTCGTGAATGGTGTCTTCACTAACACTGTTCTTGAGCCCAGTTGAGAAAAGATTAAATCTTTTTATTTAGATTTAATGAAGTGTACCAATTAAATGATATTTAATTGGAATTGAATTGATATTGATTTTTGGGTTTATCGTGAACAGTGTTTTAAATAACACTTGTTCTTTAACCCGATAATTAATGAATGTGATTTGGGTTTGTCGTGAATGGTGTCTTCACTAACACTGTTCTTGAACCCAGCTGAGAAAAGATTAAATCTTTTGATTTAGATTTAATAAAGTGTACCAATTAAATAATATTTAATTGGAATTGAATGGATATTGATTTTTGGGTTTATCGTGAACAGTGTTTTAAATAACACTTGTTCTTTAACCCGATAATTAATGGGATGTGACTTTGGGTTTATCGTGAACCGTGTTTTAAATGACACTGATTCTTTAACCCAGTCACAAATTAAAACTAAGTGGAGTTTTAATGAATCTTTAATTAGATTGAAAAGATCGAGAATGGAGTATCACCAGTTTTGCTCCAGGCGATAGTTAAATCTTTAATTAGATTTGAACGTGAAATTTAGAAACTAACTGTCGGTTAGCTAAGTAGAATGGTTTTCTGGATATTGATCTGATGTTGGTTTCGGCCTTCGGGGTTAATATTTGGGGAATTATTCTCTTGATTAATTTACGGTTAGTGACTAATGAATTGGAATGAGGCGTATGTTGTGTTTGTGTAACACTTTTATAAAATATACGCGAGTTATTCGGAAAGACCGGGTTTATCCCATTCTGAATAACTGATACGACGATAAGTCGAAGATGAAGACGATGGTCGAAGACCGGAGGTCTTCACGTCGTTTGGGTGATAACTGATGATCTTGATTGGGCTGTACACCCAAGAAGATGGAAACAGTTGGTGATCGTCCAGACGTACTTGGAGATCGATGGATATGCGGGGTACTAGGTGCCTCCGGCTTCGTTCGGACCCAGAACGGACTTGTAAATGGACTGTGTGTCTGACATTGGATTTTAGTCTGTGTGATTGATTTCTATTAAATATATATCTGTTTGGCGGCGGAGAATTTATTCTCTTGCTTAACGCCCTTCTCTGAGACGTACGAGCTCAGGGGTTATATATTGATGGATATCAAACGCATGGAGTGAATTGCCTGTGTGGCATGCCTAAGTGGCAATTGATCGAGGCTTCTGTTGAAAAGCAAAGTCTTGTGGTGATGATCAAAGCACGGCCTTTGTGGCGTAGCTTTGTGTAACGTTTACCTCGCGTGTTTCACACCCGGTATGAACCAAAAACGGGAGACGGACCTCAGGGAGGGCATGCGTTTCTTTCTAGTTAGAAGTGGCGTCAGTGGTTTTACACGCCCTGACGAGTTTGACTTATGTGGTTGTTGCTGTTGCGAGGCGCCTCGGATTGATCGGTCGTTCTCGAACCGATGGAGTCATTTAGTTGGCTCATTTACGCCCCAAAGGGCGGGGAAACGTATTGTTCAGGCACTATAATCCACATCGGTGGACCGGCCCTGTCGCTCCATGGGGCAGTTGCGGCTGTTCCTGTGGCTCGGGCTAGAGAGTCACGAATCGGTTGAGGACTATCTTTTGCCTCGGTTCATAGACGGAAATCCAATTTCCAAATACGACACCGTGCGGTTTTGATTGTATATATATATGGCGACATGATATATGGTACCCATGCCGCCTATGATTGATACTTATGATTTGAAGTTGTTTTATACACTATGCACTTATTATAGTATCAAATGATTTGTTTTAAACGTATCAAGCATTCTTTGGCTGTTATAAGGGAAAACCCTATCCTCGGCTGCGTTGCATTGTGTGATGGGACCTGGGTCTTATAACAGCTTCATTTTTCTTTATTTAGCATTGCGCTGCTTGTTTTATGCACTGGTATTCTTGGGAGGAAACCCGTTCCGTGTTATACGGCGTGGTCCCTTGATTTACCGAACTTTGAAAATAAAGATAAATAACTGTTTTAGTTCTCACACCAGTCACATGACTGACCTGGAGTTTATTGTTTTAACCTAAACTCTGGGTGCCCTTATTTTGACACGGGCAGCTAGTAGTTTTGGTTTTTGCAGATTTATATTCACAGGATCCTGGTTCACAGCTGGAACGATATCCGGAAAGCTTTGTATCCGTATATCTCTTCTAGTTGTGTATTGTATTATTTTCCGCTGCTATGTATTTAAATGTAATTTAAATCTCTGATATTTCTGTGTATTATTCATTTATACTCTGTATATTCTTGTATTCTGATGCAGTGTTGTAATATACAATGAAATGTTCTTCTGTATGCGTTCTGTTTTGTCCTGTTCTCGAACGATAGGGCGTTTCGAACGGCCTGGATCGGTTTAGCGACTGGTTCGGACCGAGCGAGATTCCTTGCCGTCACAGTTGGTATCAGAGCTTTGGTTTACAAAGCTCAGAGAACAAGGCACATTAGAACCGTACGAAAGAATTCATCAGAAACTGGATTAGTAATATCCAACGAGGATGACTCGTTATAGATAGGATCAGTAGTATCCTAGAACGAGTGTGAAGAGTATATTTTTGAAAGTGAAAACAAATTTTGTTTTGAAAATTTAAATCAATTATTCGTATTTGATTATCTATTTATATTGAGTTGGACAGTCCAGTATATAAAGATTTTGCGTATACGTCTGATCCACGTGTATTTGAAATTCTAATATACTGGATAGATATAGAATCACATTCTAGACACCCGGAGATGGTTCTGATGATTGATCGATCATTATCAGAATTTATGTTCGTGTTTTGAAGATGTAATATCTATATATCTCCTATTGACTGGTGTGAGAACCAAAATTAGATAGGGCCTATTGTTGTGATTTGGCATCAAAAATGTGATTTTTGCATATGTATCAAAATTATGAATTTGAAACTCTAATTCACTAATTGATTGATGTTTGTGTTGTTTGTTTATTTGGTTGATAATTGTGAACCATTTAGCCTAGTTGAACCAAATATTGAATTATATTGAAAATTGGTCGCATTTGCATGCATACATGTATATCTTTTGAACAGGTCATAGCAAGGAGGCTAGTGCCAGAGAATAAAATTTGTTTGCCCGACAAATAGGTACATGTTTACTACATAATTTCCTGTTTTGTTTGGGTGATGATGATTTTGTGAGCCTATTGGCTAGCCGCTTGGCTTTTTCTTTTTCTTTTTGAGATCTGAAGGACCGGGGAAGCTATTTGAAATTCCCCGATGCTCCCGGTGCAGGGGAGGTTATGGCGAAATTTTTCAAAAATTTAAGGTGTTAGCCAAATTTTTGAAATTTTAGAAATTCTCAGAAACTAAAGAGTTGGAGAATGGAAGCCTGATCGATCGTAGAGCTGAATAATCAAACCACTTTCGACTTTGTTCCTTTTCGGGGACGAAAAGTTTTAAGTGGGGGAGATTGTAACAACCCGTAAAATCTGGGCCAGTTTAAGATTTTTATTTTGGCAATTTTAGCGAATTTTAATTATTTAAAATGAATTATTTTAAATAATATCGACGAGAAATTTATTTTGAATATAATTCGAACGTTTATATTATATACGTCGTCGTTAGAATATAAATAATTATATATAATTATAAATGGAATTGGAAGTGGCGCGGTAGTTCGATAATTCGATTTCAAACTTCAATTGAATGTACCGGGTGCAGAATGATCCGGATTTTAGTGAAACCAAAAATAATGGAATCTAATTGTGAATATCTTTCCAACGAATCCGAATAATTGAAATTTCATAGCGGGAATCAAAAGATATGTCCAGTTGAAAATTCTGAATAGTCGCTATGGAATTCAGGCCCTTAAAAATGGACATTTTGCAAACGACCTCGGATTTCGACGAAACCAGTTTTGTTGGGTCCGTGATGTCAAGTTATTGCTAGGTTTCAAATTTCATAATTTTTCGAATCAATATGTGAGCGTGGCAAAGGAAAACGCGTTTGACCAGTTTCAGTTGATTTTAATCGACTGGAAATTGGCCATTTTTCAAACGGTCTCAGAATTCGACGAAACTAGTTTTGTTAGGACCGTATCGTCAATACGAAGCTAGAAAATATTTTTCTGGAATTTTTCTAGTTAGTATGTGACCCCGGTAATTTGAAATGTACGTTTAAAATTCAATATAGTGATTTAAATGCAAATTAAACGGAAATTAATTCAAACAGTCGAATCAGCTTGCGGTACATATCCCATTGTGTTCGGAATGGGGGTGAAACGCTATGGACGACAGGCGGTGGGCCTCGTTTCGAGATCGTACGTAAAAGTCAACTCTTAGCTAAATTATATAATTAAATAATAAAAAAAAAAATAATAATAAAAAATAATAATCATCTCTCTCCTTATATCCGCTCAGGCCCCCCCCCCCCCCGTTCATTCTGAATTTTGAAATAAAAAAAAAAAAAAAAAAAAAGGGGCTCGAGCCCTAATCGTCGACGCCGCGCCGCCCAGGGGGGGGTGACCCATCGCCGCCGCCCTTTCTTCCACCAGCCCCCTCCTCTTCTCGAGCTCCATCCACCTCCGTTCGAAGCCGTCCCCAAAGAAAAGCCGCGACGCCCCTTTTTGCTAACCACCGCTTGAAGCCTCCTCCACCACTGACGAACGCGAGACCCCCCCCCCCCTTCCTCGCTGTTGCAGCCTACGATCAGCCCCCCCCCCCCCCCCCCCCGTAAGTCCCCTGATGTCCTTTATTTTATTTTATTTTTTTTTAACTGTTTTTTTTTTTTATTTTACTTAAACTGTTTTTTTATTTTATTTTACTTGAAACCTGTTTTTTTTATTTATTATGAAAACTGTTTTTTTATTTATTTGATTTGTAAAACCTGATTTTGTTTTAAAAATGTAAAACCTGATTTTGTTTTAAAAATGTAAAACCTGATTTTGTTTTAAAAATGTAAAACCTGATTTTGTTTTAAAAATGTAAAACCTGATTTTGTTTTAAAAATGTAAAACCTGATTTTAGATTTAAAATGATTAAAAAACTGATTTAAAAGGAAAAAAAAAAACTGATTTTATTTTAAGGTTTAAAATAGGAAAAAGGTTTAAACTTTGAAATAGAAAAAGGTTTTAACTTTATAAAGATTTGATCTTTAAAATAGAAAAGCAAAAAGGCGAGATTTTTGTTTAGAAGAAAAAGTAGGATTTTTTAAAAATAGAAAAGACTTTATTTTTTTTATAAAGGCGAAAACCTTATTGTTAAAAATATGATTTTTATATATTGAACTTCATAGGAAAAATATGATTTTTATATATTGAACTTCATAGGAAAAATATGATTTTTATATATTGAACTTCATAGGAAAAATATGATTTTTATATATTGAACTTCATAGGAAAAATATGATTTTTATATATTGAACCTCATAGGAAAAATATGATTTTTATATATTGAACTTCATAGGAAAAATATGATTTTTATATATTGAACTTCATAGGAAAAATATGATTTTTATATATTGAACTTCATAATAAAAATTCGATTTTTATATATTGAACTTTGAAATAAAAATTCGATTTTTATATATTGAACTTTGAAATAAAAATTCGATTTTTATATATTGAACTTTGAAATAAAAATTCGATTTTTATATATTGAGAAGCAAAATAAAAATATGATTTTTATATATTGAATAACGAAGTAAAAATTCGATTTTTACATATGTAGTGAAAGCAGCAACGAAGGTGACAAAAAGGCGAAACGACGAAGACTTCTGCAAAGGAGTGCCGTGGAGCTAGGATAGCTAATCTGTGAGAATTTCTCACCTTTCAATTTACTTTTCTAGTTATATATATATACTAGGATGCAGACGGTGCTTAGTAGCACCCGACACAATCGTCCACAGACCATGGACTTGTTTGTTTGGCTGTTTGGTTATTGATTGTGATATTGGTTTGAATGTGGTTTGTGGTGTGAAAAATCGAATCGATAAATTGGTTAGGATTAGACGTGCGCCGTTATAAGGCGAAGGAGTAAGGCTAGGTTAGACACTTACTCCAAATTTTGTGGTTTGCATAACGAATTGAATTTGATTGATGTGTGAATGGCGTGGGCCTTCACTAGACCGGGGATTAGGCTAGGCCTTGTCCCGTTTCTAGTATCGTGCCGTTATGCCGCCGAAATTTTCTAAAATATGTTAGAAAAATAAAAATATCATTTTATTGAATAAATGAATTGAATAGAAATTCATAGGTAGAAATAAAATGTGTTATCGTTAAAAATAATTTTTAACGTGAATGTGAATAAATAAATATTCATTTATAAACCAGACGGTTTGTTTATGTACACCTATTTGAATGACGTTGATTGGGTCGATAAATTTTACACATCGCCTAACTGCACAAATAAAATATGTGTTTGATTGTTTGAAACCCCACACGGGTGTTAGGATGAAATTTGAAGTTCACTCATCCTGATTGATTAAATATGTCGATCGATTGATTGACAGGCTGTTATAAGCGTTGAATATCTATATTTGATGCTTATACAGTGTAGTGCACTTTGGTTGATGGTTGATTATTTTCAATGCTATTATATACATGTGTTGTATGAAAATCCATATAATTAATTTTATATGGTAATTGATTGGGCCTCATTCCAGTTTTAAAAAGAAATAGTTGAAAAAGAAATATTTGAAATAGAATATTTGAAAATAAAGGAATATATGAAGCCGTGTTGATTAGATTGACGCCATTTTGACGTGAACGATATTTATATCGATTTTAGAAAACGATTTCGAAATGAATTGAATTGAAAACGATTTCGAAATGAATTGAATTGAAAACGATTTCGAAATGAATTGAATTGAAAACGATTTCGAAATGAATTGAATTGAAAACGATTTCGAAATGAATTGAATTGAAAACGATTTCGAAATGAATTGAATTGAAAACGATTTCGAAATGAATTGAATTGAAAACGATTTCGAAATGAATTGAATTGAAAACGATTTCGAAATGAATTGAATTGAAAACGATTTCGAAATGAATTGAATTGAAAACGATTTCGAAATGAATTGAATTGAAAACGATTTCGAAATGAATTGAATTGAAAACGATTTCGAAGTGAATTGAATTGAAAACGATTTCGAAAGGAATTGAATTGAAAATGAATTGAAATTTGAATTGAATAGAAATGAATTTTAAAACGAATTTATCAAGAAGAATTCAATTTTGATTTGAATTGAAAAGGAAGTTGAAATTGCTTTTGAAACGAATTCAAAACTATTTATAAAATTCGTTTTAAATAGAAATCGACGAAATATATATTATATATATTATATATATAATATAATGGCCTGAATAGAACGCGCCGCGCCGCGGCAGTTCGTGAATTTCGACCATTTATTTCAAACGGACATTACGGGAGATCCGACCGTCGGATTCTCCTAAAACCGGAACCGTTGGGTTCGTATCGAAAAGAGCTTTCTAATGAATGTTAGAAATTTGAAATCTAACGGTTGGATTTGGAATTATGTCCAAATCAAATTCGAAAAAGGTCGCTATAAGTGCAGTTCGATGGCCATTGGTGGAAATCGACTGTACGGGCCTTGATAAAATTATTAAAAATAGTAATAATTTGTGTAAAATCATAAGAAATGATTTAGAAAGAATTGGGATGAAAAACTCCATATTTGAAAAGATAAAAATAGATTTTTATCGAAATGAACTAGTTTTGAACTAGAATTATAATTCTATTTATTTTTAAATAAATAAATTGAATTCGAAAAGGGTTTTGAAAATAACCAAAATTTCCAATGATTGCATTGGAGTGGATTTGAATCGAAATTGTCTTCGGAATATTTCGATGTTGAAATTCGTGATTATACAGGTGTTGTTATGGAAATTTGAAAGATATATATTTATATCGTTATTTCCAATACGACATTTGTTAGTCGTAGAATTCGATATTGAATATAAGCCGATATATTTTCTATTCAGAGCCTTGTATTGAATATCGAATGTGATTTGGGTTTGTCGTGAATGGTGTCTTCACTAACACTGTTCTTGAGCCCAGTTGAGAAAAGATTAAATCTTTTTATTTAGATTTAATGAAGTGTACCAATTAAATGATATTTAATTGGAATTGAATTGATATTGATTTTTGGGTTTATCGTGAACAGTGTTTTAAATAACACTTGTTCTTTAACCCGATAATTAATGAATGTGATTTGGGTTTGTCGTGAATGGTGTCTTCACTAACACTGTTCTTGAACCCAGCTGAGAAAAGATTAAATCTTTTGATTTAGATTTAATAAAGTGTACCAATTAAATAATATTTAATTGGAATTGAATGGATATTGATTTTTGGGTTTATCGTGAACAGTGTTTTAAATAACACTTGTTCTTTAACCCGATAATTAATGGGATGTGACTTTGGGTTTATCGTGAACCGTGTTTTAAATGACACTGATTCTTTAACCCAGTCACAAATTAAAACTAAGTGGAGTTTTAATGAATCTTTAATTAGATTGAAAAGATCGAGAATGGAGTATCACCAGTTTTGCTCCAGGCGATAGTTAAATCTTTAATTAGATTTGAACGTGAAATTTAGAAACTAACTGTCGGTTAGCTAAGTAGAATGGTTTTCTGGATATTGATCTGATGTTGGTTTCGGCCTTCGGGGTTAATATTTGGGGAATTATTCTCTTGATTAATTTACGGTTAGTGACTAATGAATTGGAATGAGGCGTATGTTGTGTTTGTGTAACACTTTTATAAAATATACGCGAGTTATTCGGAAAGACCGGGTTTATCCCATTCTGAATAACTGATACGACGATAAGTCGAAGATGAAGACGATGGTCGAAGACCGGAGGTCTTCACGTCGTTTGGGTGATAACTGATGATCTTGATTGGGCTGTACACCCAAGAAGATGGAAACAGTTGGTGATCGTCCAGACGTACTTGGAGATCGATGGATATGCGGGGTACTAGGTGCCTCCGGCTTCGTTCGGACCCAGAACGGACTTGTAAATGGACTGTGTGTCTGACATTGGATTTTAGTCTGTGTGATTGATTTCTATTAAATATATATCTGTTTGGCGGCGGAGAATTTATTCTCTTGCTTAACGCCCTTCTCTGAGACGTACGAGCTCAGGGGTTATATATTGATGGATATCAAACGCATGGAGTGAATTGCCTGTGTGGCATGCCTAAGTGGCAATTGATCGAGGCTTCTGTTGAAAAGCAAAGTCTTGTGGTGATGATCAAAGCACGGCCTTTGTGGCGTAGCTTTGTGTAACGTTTACCTCGCGTGTTTCACACCCGGTATGAACCAAAAACGGGAGACGGACCTCAGGGAGGGCATGCGTTTCTTTCTAGTTAGAAGTGGCGTCAGTGGTTTTACACGCCCTGACGAGTTTGACTTATGTGGTTGTTGCTGTTGCGAGGCGCCTCGGATTGATCGGTCGTTCTCGAACCGATGGAGTCATTTAGTTGGCTCATTTACGCCCCAAAGGGCGGGGAAACGTATTGTTCAGGCACTATAATCCACATCGGTGGACCGGCCCTGTCGCTCCATGGGGCAGTTGCGGCTGTTCTTGTGGCTCGGGCTAGAGAGTCACGAATCGGTTGAGGACTATCTTTTGCCTCGGTTCATAGACGGAAATCCAATTTCCAAATACGACACCGTGCGGTTTTGATTGTATATATATATGGCGACATGATATATGGTACCCATGCCGCCTATGATTGATACTTATGATTTGAAGTTGTTTTATACACTATGCACTTATTATAGTATCAAATGATTTGTTTTAAACGTATCAAGCATTCTTTGGCTGTTATAAGGGAAAACCCTATCCTCGGCTGCGTTGCATTGTGTGATGGGACCTGGGTCTTATAACAGCTTCATTTTTCTTTATTTAGCATTGCGCTGCTTGTTTTATGCACTGGTATTCTTGGGAGGAAACCCGTTCCGTGTTATACGGCGTGGTCCCTTGATTTACCGAACTTTGAAAATAAAGATAAATAACTGTTTTAGTTCTCACACCAGTCACATGACTGACCTGGAGTTTATTGTTTTAACCTAAACTCTGGGTGCCCTTATTTTGACACGGGCAGCTAGTAGTTTTGGTTTTTGCAGATTTATATTCACAGGATCCTGGTTCACAGCTGGAACGATATCCGGAAAGCTTTGTATCCGTATATCTCTTCTAGTTGTGTATTGTATTATTTTCCGCTGCTATGTATTTAAATGTAATTTAAATCTCTGATATTTCTGTGTATTATTCATTTATACTCTGTATATTCTTGTATTCTGATGCATTGTTGTAATATACAATGAAATGTTCTTCTGTATGCGTTCTGTTTTGTCCTGTTCTCGAACGATAGGGCGTTTCGAACGGTCTGGATCGGTTTAGCGACTGGTTCGGACCGAGCGAGATTCCTTGCCGTCACAATATATATATGTATATATATATATATATAAGTCTAAAGGAACACAAAATTAAACACACAAAATCTGAACCATTAGATCTCCTCCTGAGTTTCACCTCACAGATAAAGACAAACAATTTTTGTGGTTCAGATTTTCAATAAGGATGGACGCGGTTTGGTTCCGTGTGGTTTGAAGCTCAAACTGCTTCCGCACCGCATCAAATGGTTGATAAAAAATGCAAATCATTATACTAACCGTTCAAACTGTTCGGTTTCGGCTCGGTTTCGATGTAATACGGTCCTGTTTTGGTTCGGTCCGATTTGAACCCGTATTAAATATAAAACAAGAAAATTACTTCCATCAACAAATAATTTACGATTGTATGACATTGTCACCTGAAGATTAAAACGCACAGTGTTATCTTTAATTAATATCACTACAACATACGTTGAAAATAGAATATATATCAATAAATTAAAAGTTAGATAGGAATTTGTTAATTTTTTTATCATAACATTGTCTGTGTAGCTATGCGGTTCGGTTCGGTTTAATATGATTTGATAAAAGTTCAAACCGCAACCGAACCGTATCGTTGCGAGTCGGTTCGATTTGGGTTGTTTGCTTTAGAGAGATAATCCGGTGCGGTTTTCCGCACCGCTTTTGCGGTTCGGTCTGGGCGGTTTCCGCATTGCGATGCGGTTTATACCCACCCCTAAGATTTTGTGTCTAATTTTGTGTCCCTATAGCCCCACGAGCGCTCTCTCTCTATACATATATATATATATATATATACATATATATATATATATACATATATATACATATACAACCCAGCAAGCGTTAGATTTAATTAATCAACACTGTTTATTTCCATGCCACATCATCATCTCCCCTGAATTTTCTCTCCTTCCATCCGCTAATCTTCGTTCTCCCGCCCAAAAAAAGTAAATAATATACCGAGCTTCGCAATTGGCCAGTCTCGAATGAATGAGGCAAACCGTTCACGTTTAACCAATCTATTCAAGCTGCTGCACCGGTTTCAGGTTTTAACACCTGCAATCAAGCGAACAAAAGTTTGGGTCTTTACTCCACCTAATACTAATGGACATTAAAACCCACGATGAAACTCACAGTCCGTAATTGAATGGTGTGAGTTGTTGATTTGGCAATAACATGGCGAAATCTACAATAATTTTTGATGATACTGACGCGGTTACAAGAAGGCAAAACACTGTCCAACGAAAAGAAATAAAGCCATAAATCTGTGGAAATAAATTACGTAAAACATATGCAACAATTTACTTACTTGGTGGAATGTGACGAAGTGAGCAAAAAATTCAACTGTTAACACTAACACCAGATTTTTTTAAGTGAACAAATATGCATGGTACATGAAGTTGTTTGTGGAAAACAATGCCATATGTGCATATCAAAAGCAGTCGTGAATGAAAAGAAATCAGGGCGAAATTGTTAAGCACAAATATGACAATTTCAAACCAAGCAAGCATAGCTGACAATATATGAAATGAATATATCACGACATGCAAAAACAAATATGGAAAACTAAAACTAGGGGTGACCGTTTGGTTGGTTTGGCTTATCCGATAATGAAAATTGTCAAACTAAACTAAAACTGATAAAAATGAAAACCAGTCCAAACCAACCAAATTAAGTTTGGTTGGTTCGGTTGGTTATCCGATTTAACGGAACTAAAAATATTTTACACTTTATATTTGTAATATTAACTATAATTTGAAATAACTAGTAAATATATGATTAGAGCATTACTATTTATGACTATTATGCTTTCTAAAAGTAATTTTGACACATACGTGATGATTAAAATTTACTTGGATCACTAACCTAACTTAAAATATTTATTCTAATATCGATAATTTTAAAATATAATTATAAAAATTCAGTTAATTTGATTAAACCGATAACCAAACAAATTTTTTTCGAACCAATTACAAATCGATCTAATTTCAAAACCAAACCAAACCGACTAAAATAAATTGGTTTGGTTGATTTATTTGGTTTAACCAAATAATGCTCACCTCTAACTAAAACAGGGGAGATATTCTATCATATGTAAAGATGTCATGTAATTATATGACGTGTTCAAATATTTTATTGCAGTGACAAAGTCCTCCTCTATTCCTTAAATTTCTCTCAGAATTATTTCCACACAATTTCATTCTCCAACTATCAACTTCCCCAATGCAGTGTAGATGAATTCTGATTTGCATGAATATATGAGTCAAAACAGGGCAATCAGAGGACAGATTTTCAGACTCAACACAGGTTTTGGTAAATCTTGAATTCAAAATTTTGTTTCTTTACTCCACGTGATCCATAGTTTCATTTCAAAGTACCATAAATGACACAGTTTGTCTGCACTATAAGAAATTTAATGCTAAAAAATACTTTGTTTATGGGGTAAATGATTATTTCTGGAAGTCGGCACTATAATCCTATTGGTTGCTACTGTTATATTTTCTTTTTCTTGAATTTAGAATGAATACTTAGGCAAACTACATTGAAATTTTGTTCATAGTTTTTTCAACATAGATATCATGGAATATTGTTACATTTAGTTTGCTAAATCAACATTCCTTGTTAAGTACGTCTGTACAACTCCTTATTTTATTAAATTCTCAGTTTTCAATGTATTAAAAAAAATATTGTGCTTTGTAGTGCCTACCATGGATGATGTGAGTGCTCTTACAGCATCAGAGGATTTAACCCACAATATCATTGGTTCATCTTCCTCTCCATCCAAAACTAGTGATACGTTGATTGAGCCGTATATTGGTATAATCTTTAATGGCTTAGATGAGGAAAAAACTGTTATGTTGACTATAAACGACAAAAAGGATTTGCAATACTGGTTCAATCATCGAATATGACTACTCTCCGCGTTGATAAAATAACTTCAGTTTGTTTGTTTTGTTCACGTTCAGGAAAGCTTCAGAAAAATGATAATGAAATTGGAGTAGACCATATGCCTAGAAGCACCAACACAATTCAATGTGGATATCAAGCGAAGATGAGAATTTTGTATAGTGAGTTGATAAATAAATGGTTTATAACGAAGTTTAATGATGATCATAACCATTCATTTGTATGTCCTATGAAAAGTGTCAAGGTACGAAGTAATAGGAGTATGCCAACTGCTCCAAAGGACTTAATAGAAGTATTCCAACAAAAAAATTTACAATAGCTGAAATTCCAGCAATTTTTGGTGGTGTGAATGCAGGATTCAACCAGAAAGATTGTTATAATCATTTAAAGGCAGCTAGATATACAATTTGGATACATGTAATGCTCAATACGTGTTGAGTTATTTTCAGAGAAGGCAAAGAGAAAATCCTTAACTTTTTCATGCAATTGAACTTGACGAGGACGGACGTGCTACAAATTTTTTCTGGGTAGATGTAAGATCACGTATGTTGACCAACAATTTGGAGATATGGTCACTTTTGATACCACATTTACAAAAAAATAAGTATTCAATGCCTTTTGCTCCGTTTACTGGTGTAAATCATCATTATCAAACAATACAGTTTCAATGTGCACTTTTATGTGATGAGACCGAACCTACATTTACTTAGCTATTTACAACGTGGCTGGAAGCAATGGGAGGTCATTATCCAATACCAATAATTAATGATTAAGATCTTGCAATGGGTGTAGCAATTAAAAAGGGATTTCCTAAAACTTGACATCGCATATGTTATTGGCATGTTAAAATTCTTTTTGAAGAGAATATACCTTACGTATATCGCAAAAATTCTCCTTTCAAGAAAGATTTTAAACAATGTTTGAATTTCATGTACGTGATGTCGGATTTTGAAGATATGTGGAAAACATTAGTTGAAAAATATGAATTGCCAAATAATCGCTAGTTGCAAAAAAAAAAAAAATTGATCTACGTGAGTCCTGGGTGTCTATGTTTCATTGTTCGACCTTTTATGCCGGCTTGAACACTACAAGTCGTAGTGAAGGGATTAATAGTTTTTTTATTACATTTGTCTCTGCCACAACACCCAAACTTCCCCGTGAAGGAAAGCGTGGATTGTTTGAGAGCAACACGCATCAGAACACAGAACAGAAGAACTTTTTTTATTGTTGATTACAACATTTACATCAGAGTACAAGAATATTCCAGAGTATGAATGAATAATATTTTACATTTGATAAATACAATAATATCAGAGATTTAAATTACATTTAAGTAGCAGCGAAAAAATAATACAAACATACAACCGAAAGGAATACACGGATACAGAGCTTTCCGAATATCGCTTCAGCTGTAGACCAGGATCCTGTAAATATGATATCTGCAAAACAACAAGCTACTCGACTGCCCGTGTGGAAAATATGGGCACCCGAGTTTGCCAGTGAAACAAACTACAGGTCAGTCATGGGACTGGTATGAGAAATCTTAACTAACCTATCTAATAATAAGGCTAATCACAGGACCACGCCGCTAACGCGGAACGGGTTTACTCCATTGGATTGCCAGTGCATAAAATAAAGTAAATCGTTAAATAACGCAATGCTTTTTAGAAAAATGAAACCATTATAAGACCCAAGTCCCATCACACAATGTAACGCACGCCGGAGGATAGGGTTTTACCTTATAATGGTCAAAAGATGCTTGATACGATAAAAACGGTATAATAGTGTGTATATATATTTTAATAAAACATTTCCAAGTAAATGTATCAATCCTAGACGGCATAGTACCCCATCATACTATGTCGCCATACTAGGTATACAATCAAAACCGTAAGGGACGTATTGAAGATTGGGTTTCCATCAAGAGTCAAGGCTAGGGAGGAGATCCTTACCGATTCGAGACACTCTAGCAATGCCCCAGGATTGGTACTCTGTCCAATCATTGGATAGCTGCAGGGCCGGTCCACACTTACTTTTGTGGATTAGTTATGCCTGAACACACGCTTCCCGGTCCTTTTGGACCTACAATACGGCCAGTGTCGACCGCATAAACCGAGGCCTCGAACAATCCAACAACCACAATGAATAAATGCCAGCGCTGGTAGGTCCCTGGCACCACTCTAGCTAGAAAGAAACGTGTGCACTCCCTGCGTTCTCTTCTCCCGTTTTAGACTCCGCCGGTGTGTGAGGTTCGCGAAGTCACGATATACACAAAGCTATGCCTAAATAGACTGTGCTTTGATCATCAACCACAAGGCCTGCTTTTCAACAAAGCCTTGATCATCTGCATCTTGGCATGCCACATTGTCAGACTCTACCATATCATTGATCATCTACCAATATATATATATATATAACCTCTAAGCTCATACGTCTTAGAGAAGGGTGTTAAGTGAAGAATAAATTCTCCACCACCAAACGGAAATATATAATCAGAAGCGTTCAACAAATACAGTAGAAAAGAATACAATGTCAGACACACAATCCATTTACAAGTCCGTTCTGGGTCTGAACGGAACAGGAGAAACCTGGGTGGCCCTCGTATATCTGGACAATCAACACATACGTCCGGACGAATACCACAGAAGTCCCTTCAGGTAGCTACTCCTATCATGGACCTCAGTAGCAATACATCCATTCGATGTGAAAACCGCCGGTCTTCAACACCGTCTTCGTCTTCGACTCTTCATCGTCGTAATAGTTATTCAGAATGGGTTAAACCCGGTCTTTCCGAATAACTAGCATATTCTATAATTAAAATCAAATGCTGTAAAAAAAAAAACATCCAATGTCTCATTCCAATTCAGAATATTCTTTTAAATAGAATATTCATAATATTAGGGAAAGGTTCCCATTAATTTTATCAAAGATAAATTCCTTTAAAATATTCTTTAATCTTCATTTTAAAGATTCATTAAAACTCCAATTTGGTTTTAATGTCAAAAATCATTATTAAATGATTATTCAAATTTTAAGGAATTATCTCTTGTCTTTAATTGGGTTAAAGAATCAATGTTATTTAAAAAACATTGTTCACTATAAACCCAAAATCATATTCCGTCAATTATGGAATTTTCACAGAAATCAAGTCGATATATAAACGATATAAATTTCTGTATCAGACCAATACTATAAATGGAATAGCGGCAAAGCCTTTTTAAATTCCATATATAGTATACGTCTTCTTTTACAGAAGCCTATCTCGAATATTATCAGATCGAATTTCCATTCAATTCCAATTTAATATATATTAAATTGGAAAAACTAGACTTTAGAAAATTTCTCTTTAAATCTTAATAAAAAGATTTATTAATTCTAAATCACCTTTTAATGTTAATTTGGGTCAAAGACAAATGTCGTTTAAGAAACATAGTTCACCAAAACCAATCTATTTAAGCAATTCCAAATAAATATTTTTCAAATGGAAAATTCTATTAAATCTAAATTTAATAATTTCATTCTAGTTAATAACAAGTTTATTACAAAAGGAATATCTTTTATCTTTTGTCCGTCCAAGAACGGACATAGAAATCATCTTTTCAATTTTTTGTTAAATATTCTTTAAAATATTCATTATAAAATATTCTTTGTATGAAAAGAATTTTCTATATAAAATATTCTTTATAAAACAGTATCCTTTATTTTAAAGGTATTTGTACTATAATATTCTTTATTCCAATATTCTTTATTTAAAAAGATATTCTTTATATAAAAGAAATCCTTTATTGGAATGCGACTCAATCAGTCACCATATAACTTTGGTTATATGGATTTCGTTCATTGAATGTACATAACAAGGAAAATAAATGATTATCAAACATCCATCCACATCCAGTGTGCAATATACAACTGTGTGAGCATTAAAATGAAGTGATAACGCTCATCGCAGCCTGTCGATCTATCGATAGACGTACAATTAAATATTGGGATTAGTGTATGTCAATTTCCAACCCAACACCCGTGTGGGGTTTCATCCAATCAAACAAATAATAAATCATCTGTGCACTTGGGCGATGTGTGAAAATTATCGTCCCAATCACATAAACAAGTCCGGTAACTTGTAAATGGAAGTGTACTATTCAGTTTTGAATATAATCAACATTATAATTAAACACACCAACCTCACAGACATATATTTCAATTCTTTTTAAAGTGACAAAAATTGCCTCTTTATTCTAATTCTTTTCAAGTGACAAAAATGTCTCTTTATTCTAATTTTTTCCAAGTGACAAAAATGTCTCTTTATCCTACTTCATACTTTTTAATGTATAAAAAGTATACATTTTCAATTCTTCCTTTTTAATGTATAAAACATACATTTTCATTTCTTCTTTTTGTAAACAAAATGTGATAATTTGTCTAATTCTTCTTTTGTAAACAAAATGTGATATTGTCGAGTCCTTTTTATGTAAACCAAACATGATATTGTTTCTTAACTTGTAATACAAACAAAATGAGATTTTGTTTATACTTTCTTAATGCAAACAAAAATATGATTTTTGGTTATTCTTTCTTAATGCAAACAAAAATATGATTTTTATTTATTCTTTCTTAATGCGAACAAATAATATGATTTTTGTTCATTCTTTCTTAATGCGAACAAAAAATATGATTTTTGTTCATTCTTTCTTAATGCAAACAAAAAATATGATTTTTGTTCATTCTTTCTTAATGCAAACAAAAAAAAAAATGATTTTTGTTCATTCTTTCTTAATGCAAACAAAAAATATGATTTTTGTTCATTCTTTCTTAATGCAAACAAAAAAGGTATGATTTTTGTTCATTCTTTCTTAATGCAAACAAAAAATATAATTTTTGTTCATTCTTTCTTAATGCAAACAAAAAATATGATTTTTGTTCATTCTTTCTTAATGCAAACACAAAAAATATGATTTTTGTTCATTCTTTCTTAATGCAAACACAAAAAATATGATTTTTGTTCATTCTTTCTTAATGCAAACACAAAAAATATGATTTTTGTCATGTCCTTCTTAATATAAACAAAATAATGATTTTGTCTAACTCTGTTTCAAAGTGCCAAAATGTTTCTCTTAATTCATTCCTTTTTTCAAAGTGATAAAAATGAATGAATTACTTCATTCTTTCCAAAGTGGTAAAAATGTTTCCTTTAATTCATTTAACAAAATATGATAAAAATGTCAATCTTTTTCATTTAAAAAAATATGTTAAAAATGTTAATCTTTCTTATTTAACAAAATATGTTAAATTTGTTAATCTTCTTCATTTAACAAAATATGTTAAATCTATTTTACTAATCATATTTGACAAAATATGTTAACTCTATTCTACTAATCATATTTGATAAAATATGTTAATTCTCTTACAAATCATATTTGACAAAATATGTTAATTCTATTACAAATCATATTTGAGAAAATATGTTAATTCTATTACAAATCATATTTGAGAAAATATGTTAATTCTATTACAAATCATATTTGACAAAATATGTTAATTCTATTACAAATCATATTTGACAAAAATATGTTAATTCTATTACAAATCATATTTGACAAAAATATGTTAATTCTATTACAAATCATATTTGACAAAATATGTTAATTCTATTACAAATCATATTTGACAAAAATATGTTAATTCTATTACAAATCATATTTGACAAAAATATGTTAATTCTATTACAAATCATATTTGACAAAATATGTTAATTCTATTACAAATCATATTTGACAAAATATGTTAATTCTATTACAAATCATATGTTAACATAAAATATGTTATTCTATATAACACTTTTAACCAAAGCAATGTTTTCATCCTAAATAAACATTTTGACAAAAGCGGTGTATTAATCTAAATGTCCATTTTTAACCAAATGCAATGTTTTTATCTAAATGTTCATTTTTAACTAAAGCAGTGTTTTCTATTCTAAATGAATATTTTAACAAAAGCGGTATTTTAATCTAAATGCGCATTTTCTAACAAAAAGTGATTTTTAATCAAATGGACATTTCCTAATCAAAATGTTCTAATGTTAACATTTTTAAACCAAAATGTCGATTTCATACTAATGCAACATTTTAAACTAAAATGCAAATTTTTATACCAATGTGACATTTTAAACCAAGATGTACATTTTGTACATTTCTATTTCAGCAAAGAAAAAGCAAAATGAGAACTTTTGTTCGTCAATAAACCTAATCCGACAAAATAATATCTTTTGTTTTCAACTTTTAGTTTCAACAAGATTGATAATTTTGTTTCACTATTTGGTCATAACAAAAATGATATATTTTTGTTTTCAATCCTAAATGTCACAACAAAACGATATATTTTGTTTTCATCCATTTCACCACCAACATGATACACACCATTTCCATTCAGTGATTTATCTCAATACAACAAGAACAACACTTCAATGAATATATAAATAACACCATAGAATGAATATAAACTTCAAAATAAAATAAATAAATAATTTATAAATTTAAAATCGAATTCTCACATTATTATTTGTTCAGATCTGAGATTTTCCCCAAATCTTGACTTGCTCAGAATTGGTTCAAGTCTGTTCCATCATGTAGTACTTTTCGACACGATTCCAACGGTGCTTGGCTTGTTTAATTCTGTTTCAATTTGCACGAGATATGAAGTTTTTAACATTTTACAATTAAATAATAAAATTAACATTTGATTATCCCTTAATTAGATCTTAAACCTTCTTCTTGGATACTGTAAATAATCGAACCCACGCTTCATCAGAAATCCTCCATCGCCGCTCCTCCCACAACCACCGTGACGCCGATCAAAGCTCACCGCTCCGTCGCCCTTCGAGGCAGCCTCCGACGCCGGCCACCGTGGATCGCGCGATGGGCCCCACCATTTTCAATTTGCGTGCGAGCATGACAGCTTCAGGTCACGAATTCGCGAAGGCTGCTTCATGAAACTTCATCATCTCCGTATGAGATTGAAGAGGGAAGGATGCTCTTCCATTCTGGTTTCGAATTCATGCTTAATTCTAGAAAGATTTGGGAGAGATTGGTGATTTAGTTTGGTGTATTTTCGGCCATGGAGTTTAGGGAAGAGGAGGCAGATGAAGAAGAAAGAAATTTAGATTTATATATATTGATATATATATTTTCCTTTATGTGGAGAAGAAGAATAAGATCTAAAATAAAAAAAAATAAAAAAAAAACAATTGCTCAGAAGAGGAAAAAGAATGAGAAAAATACGTGATTAATTTCTCACTGATGTCTCTTAACATATGGTAGGTTATGAACGAAATTGATTAGCTGACTAGGCATGAGGTAGCGTATTAATTTCTCATTTAAATTTCAAAAGCAAGTTACGAAGAAAAAGAGACTAAAAGGGAAGAATTGAATGCATATTTATGTTAAATGTATTTGTCTTTCCTGATGCTGAAAAGGCATGCGCATGAATTTATGCAAAAATCCATTGGCATTCACTTCTCCCTTAATTGGTTTCTCAATGTTATCATTTATTCTTCAAAAGTCTTTTGAAATTCAAACTTAAAATTATTAATGAGGTAGAAAAACTTTCCCTCTACTGTGAATCTCAAATTTAGAACAATGATAAAATTTCCTTTCTTAATATATATATGCAAATTTAAAGAATTGAAACCCCTTTTCATTTAAATTTGAAATAAAAACCGACAATAAATAGTAGGAGACGAAAACGGAAATTTTATATAAACATCAATTAGAGAATTAATTGAGCATTTAGAAGAAAATGTTTATATGCAGATCATTCAGAACAACAATACAAACTAAGGTTGGTGCAATAAATGTAATCAATTTCCAGCCAAACAAAGAATTGATATCCCCTTTTTTCTTAATTTGCTTTTACTTGTTTATTTCTAACATTTTGTTTCCAGTTTTCAACATTCATTACCAATACACAAATATATATTTTAAATTGAAACAATACCTGATTAGCATAAAATTTCTATGTATAAATTCATTTAATTTATGTTCATATATATGAATAATGTAACATGGATGCATGTGCTAAAAATAAGGAAGGGAAGAATTTATTTCACCGTTACACCGTAAATTAAATGCCAATGTCAATGCTAAATTCACGAATTTATTTCACCCATTATTTCTTTATTTAGAACTAAACTACATATAAAGTTAAAATATTCTCTATTAGCAAAACGTTAACATTAAGAATTTAAATAAATAATCCATATATTTTATTACATGTGAATTGTTCACGCCCCGTATTTACATTAAAAAGAATATTTTTGACATATCTTAAATATATGTTTTCTTTTCTCTTTTAGTAATTAATTTCTAGCAATGTTAAAAAAATAATGTTTTTTTTTGCACTTTTATATTTACTAACATATATCTTTCTTTACTTCAAATAAAATAAAATTTTAATTCTTACTAATTTAAAATAAATTATTTTAAACAACCAAAGCTCATTAAAATAACTTAAAATAAATTTTAAATTTGCCCCGAAATTTAGGGTTGTTACAATCTCCCCCACTTAAAAACTTTTCGTCCTCGAAAAGGAACGTAGCTAAAAGTTGATAAATTAACCAATTTAATTTTCATTGTTCTATCGTTTTACAATAATTTTATTAGTTAAACTAATAATCAAACATCACAACCAGCAACCAATTAGGTGATTAATTTTTCAAATATATATAACTTATATATAGTCAAAATCATATTTTTAGTGCAATCACAGCAATGTGTCCTAACTAAGTGTTGGTTCTCATACCAGTCAGTGGAAATATATAGATATACCACTTTCGAAACTCGAACATAAATTCTGATGATGATGCATCAATCATCAGAATCATCTCCGGGCGTCTAGAGTGTGATTCTATATCAATCCAGTATATTCGAGACTTCCAATACACGTTGATCAGACGTATATTAAAATCTCTATATACTCGATTGTCCACAATAAAATATAATATACTCAAATGCGTATATTGAGTTAAAAATTTCAAAGCTACATTTATTTTTACTTTTATTATTAAGAAAATAATACTCTTTGGACTCATTCTAGGATACTTTTGATCCCATCTCTAACGAGTCATTCTTATTGAATATTACTAATCCAATCTCTGATGAATTCCGCTGTTAGTTTTCTAATGTGTGTTGTCCTCGAGCTCTGTAAACCAAAGCTCTGATACCAAAATGAAATGACCCAAACTTCCCCGTGAAGGAAAGCGTGGATTGTTTGAGAGCAACACGCATCAGAACACAGAACAGAAGAACTTTTTTTATTGTTGATTACAACATTTACATCAGAGTACAAGAATATTCCAGAGTATGAATGAATAATATTTTACATTTGATAAATACAATAATATCAAAGATTTAAATTACATTTAAGTAGCAGCGGAAAAATAATACAAACATACAACCGAAAGGAATACACGGATACAGAGCTTTCCGAATATCGCTTCAGCTGTAGACCAGGATCCTGTAAATATGATATCTGCAAAACAACAAGCTACTCGACTGCCCGTGTGGAAAATATGGGCACCCGAGTTTGCCAGTGAAACAAACTACAGGTCAGTCATGGGACTGGTATGAGAAATCTTAACTAACCTATCTAATAATAAGGCTAATCACAGGACCACGCCGCTAACGCGGAACGGGTTTACTCCATTGGATTGCCAGTGCATAAAATAAAGTAAATCGTTAAATAACGCAATGCTTTTTAGAAAAATGAAACCATTATAAGACCCAAGTCCCATCACACAATGTAACGCACGCCGGAGGATAGGGTTTTACCTTATAATGGTCAAAAGATGCTTGATACGATAAAAACGGTATAATAGTGTGTATATATATATTTTAATAAAACATTTCCAAGTAAATGTATCAATCCTAGACGGCATAGTACCCCATCCTACTATGTCGCCATACTAGTTATACAATCAAAACCGTAAGGGACGTATTGAATATTGGGTTTCCATCAAGAGTCAAGGCTAGGGAGGAGATCCTTACCGATTCGAGACACTCTAGCAATGCCCCAGGATTGGTACTCTGTCCAATCATTGGATAGCTGCAGGGCCGGTCCACACTTACTTTTGTGGATTAGTTATGCCTGAACACACGCTTCCCGGTCCTTTTGGACCTACAATACGGCCAGTGTCGACCGCATAAACCGAGGCCTCGAATAATCCAACAACCACAATGAATAAATGCCAGCGCTGGTAGGTCCCTGGCACCACTCTAGCTAGAAAGAAACGTGTGCACTCCCTGCGTTCCCTTCTCCCGTTTTAGACTCCGCCGGTGTGTGAGGTTCGCGAAGTCACGATATACACAAAGCTATGCCTAAATAGACTGTGCTTTGATCATCAACCACAAGGCCTGCTTTTCAACAAAGCCTTGATCATCTGCATCTTGGCATGCCACATTGTCAGACTCTACCATATCATTGATCATCTACCAATATATATATAACCTCTAAGCTCATACGTCTTAGAGAAGGGTGTTAAGTGAAGAATAAATTCTCCACCACCAAACAGAAATATATAATCAGAAGCGTTCAACAAATACAGTAGAAAAGAATACAATGTCAGACACACAATCCATTTACAAGTCCGTTCTGGGTCTGAACGGAACAGGAGAAACCTGGGTGGCCCTCGTATATCCGGACAATCAACACATACGTCCGGACGAATACCACAGAAGTCCCTTCAGGTAGCTACTCCTATCGTGGACCTCAGTAGCAATACATCCATTCGATGTGAAAACCGCCGGTCTTCAACACCGTCTTCGTCTTCGACTCTTCATCGTCGTAATAGTTATTCAGAATGGGTTAAACCCGGTCTTTCCGAATAACTAGCATATTCTATAATTAAAAATCAAATGCTGTAAAAAAAAACATCCAATGTCTCATTCCAATTCAGAATATTCTTTTAAATAGAATATTCATAATATTAGGGAAAGGTTCCCATTAATTTTATCAAAGATAAATTCCTTTAAAATATTCTTTAATCTTCATTTTAAAGATTCATTAAAACTCCAATTTGGTTTTAATGTCAAAAATCATTATTAAATGATTATTCAAATTTTAAGGAATTATCTCTTGTCTTTAATTGGGTTAAAGAATCAATGTTATTTAAAAAACATTGTTCACTATAAACCCAAAATCATATTCCGTCAATTATGGAATTTTCACAGAAATCAAGTCGATATATAAACGATATAAATTTCTGTATCAGACCAATACTATAAATGGAATAACGGCAAAGCCTTTTTAAATTCCATATATAGTATACGTCTTCTTTTACAGAAGCCTATCTCGAATATTATCAGATCGAATTTCCATTCAATTCCAATTTAATATATATTAAATTGGAAAAACTAGACTTTAGAAAATTTCTCTTTAAATCTTAATAAAAAGATTTATTAATTCTAAATCACCTTTTAATGTTAATTTGGGTCAAAGACAAATGTCGTTTAAGAAACATAGTTCACCAAAACCAATCTATTTAAGCAATTCCAAATAAATATTTTTCAAATGGAAAATTCTATTAAATCTAAATTTAATAATTTCATTCTAGTTAATAACAAGTTTATTACAAAAGGAATATCTTTTATCTTTTGTCCGTCCAAGAACGGACATAGAAATCATCTTTTCAATTTTTTGTTAAATATTCTTTAAAATATTCATTATAAAATATTCTTTGTATGAAAAGTATTTTCTATATAAAATATTCTTTATAAAACAGTATCCTTTATTTTAAAGGTATTTGTACTATAATATTCTTTATTCCAATATTCTTTATTTAAAAAGATATTCTTTATATAAAAGAAATCCTTTATTGGAATGCGACTCAATCAGTCACCATATAACTTTGGTTATATGGATTTCGTTCATTGAATGTACATAACAAGGAAAATAAATGATTATCAAACATCCATCCACATCCAGAGTGCAATATACAACTGTGTGAGCATTAAAATGAAGTGATAATGCTCATCGCAGCCTGTCGATCTATCGATAGACGTACAATTAAATATTGGGATTAGTGTATGTCAATTTCCATCCCAACACCCGTGTGGGGTTTCATCCAATCAAACAAATAATAAATCATCTGTGCACTTGGGCGATGTGTGAAAATTATCGTCCCAATCACATAAACAAGTCCGGTAACTTGTAAATGGAAGTGTACTATTCAGTTTTGAATATACTCAACATTATAATTAAACACACCAACCTCACAGACATATATTTCAATTCTTTTTAAAGTGACAAAAATTGCCTCTTTATTCTAATTCTTTTCAAGTGACAAAAATGTCTCTTTATTCTAATTTTTTCCAAGTGACAAAAATGTCTCTTTATCCTACTTCATACTTTTTAATGTATAAAAAGTATACATTTTCAATTCTTCCTTTTTAATGTATAAAACATACATTTTCATTTCTTCTTTTTGTAAACAAAATGTGATAATTTGTCTAATTCTTCTTTTGTAAACAAAATGTGATATTGTCGAGTCCTTTTTATGTAAACCAAACATGATAATGTTTCTTAACTTGTAATACAAACAAAATGAGATTTTGTTTATACTTTCTTAATGCAAACAAAAATATGATTTTTGGTTATTCTTTCTTAATGCAAACAAAAATATGATTTTTATTTGTTCTTTCTTAATGCGAACAAAAAATAAGATTTTTGTTCATTTTTTCTTAATGCAAACAAAAAATATGATTTTTGTTCATTCTTTCTTAATGCAAACAAAAAAAAAATGATTTTTGTTCATTCTTTCTTAATGCAAACAAAAAATATGATTTTTGTTCATTCTTTCTTAATGCAAACAAAAAAGGTATGATTTTTGTTCATTCTTTCTTAATGCAAACAAAAAATATGATTTTTGTTCATTCTTTCTTAATGCAAACAAAAAATATGATTTTTGTTCATTCTTTCTTAATGCAAACAAAAAAAATATGATTTTTGTTCATTCTTTCTTAATGCAAACACAAAAAATATGATTTTTGTTCATTCTTTCTTAATGCAAACACAAAAAATATGATTTTTGTCATGTCCTTCTTAATATAAACAAAATAATGATTTTGTCTAACTCTGTTTCAAAGTGCCAAAATGTTTCTCTTAATTCATTCCTTTTTTCAAAGTGATAAAAATGAATGAATTACTTCATTCTTTCCAAAGTGGTAAAAATGTTTCCTTTAATTCATTTAACAAAATATGATAAAAATGTCAATCTTTTTCATTTAAAAAAATATGTTAAAAATGTTAATCTTTCTTATTTAACAAAATATGTTAAATTTGTTAATCTTCTTCATTTAACAAAATATGTTAAATCTATTTTACTAATCATATTTGACAAAATATGTTAACTCTATTCTACTAATCATATTTGACAAAATATGTTAATTCTCTTACAAATCATATTTGACAAAATATGTTAATTCTATTACAAATCATATTTGACAAAAATATGTTAATTCTATTACAAATCATATTTGAGAAAATATGTTAATTCTATTACAAATCATATTTGACAAAATATGTTAATTCTATTACAAATCATATTTGACAAAAATATGTTAATTCTATTACAAATCATATTTGACAAAAATATGTTAATTCTATTACAAATCATATTTGACAAAATATGTTAATTCTATTACAAATCATATTTGACAAAAATATGTTAATTCTATTACAAATCATATTTGACAAAAATATGTTAATTCTATTACAAATCATATTTGACAAAATATGTTAATTCTATTACAAATCATATTTGACAAAATATGTTAATTCTATTACAAATCATATGTTAACATAAAATATGTTATTCTATATAACACTTTTAACCAAAGCAATGTTTTCATCCTAAATAAACATTTTGGCAAAAGCGGTGTATTAATCTAAATGTCCATTTTTAACCAAATGCAATGTTTTTATCTAAATGTTCATTTTTAACTAAAGTAGTGTTTTCTATTCTAAATGAATATTTTAACAAAAGCGGTATTTTAATCTAAATGCGCATTTTCTAACAAAAAGTGATTTTTAATCAAATGGACATTTCCTAATCAAAATGTTCTAATGTTAACATTTTTAAACCAAAATGTCGATTTCATACTAATGCAACATTTTAAACTAAAATGCAAATTTTTATACCAATGTGACATTTTAAACCAAGATGTACATTTTGTACATTTCTATTTCAGCAAAGAAAAAGCAAAATGAGAACTTTTGTTCGTCAATAAACCTAATCCGACAAAATAATATCTTTTGTTTTCAACTTTTAGTTTCAACAAGATTGATAATTTTGTTTCACTATTTGGTCATAACAAAAATGATATATTTTTGTTTTCAATCCTAAATGTCACAACAAAACGATATATTTTGTTTTCATCCATTTCACCACCAACATGATACACACCATTTCCATTCAGTGATTTATCTCAATACAACAAGAACAACACTTCAATGAATATATAAATAACACCATAGAATGAATATAAACTTCAAAATAAAATAAATAAATAATTTATAAATTTAAAATAGAATTCTCACATTATTATTTGTTCAGATCTGAGATTTTCCCCAAATCTTGACTTGCTCAGAATTGGTTCAAGTCTGTTCCATCATGTAGTACTTTTCGACACGATTCCAACGGTGCTTGGCTTGTTTAATTCTGTTTCAATTTGCACGAGATATGAAGTTTTTAACATTTTACAATTAAATAATAAAATTAACATTTGATTATCCCTTAATTAGATCTTAAACCTTCTTCTTGGATACTGTAAATAATCGAACCCACGCTTCATCAGAAATCCTCCATCGCCGCTCCTCCCACAACCACCGTGACGCCGATCAAAGCTCACCGCTCCGTCGCCCTTCGAGGCAGCCTCCGACGCCGACCACCGTGGATCACGCGATGGGCCCCACCATTTTCAATTTGCGTGCGAGCATGACAGCTTCAGGTCACGAATTCGCGAAGGCTGCTTCATGAAACTTCATCATCTCCGTATGAGATTGAAGAGGGAAGGATGCTCTTCCATTCTGGTTTCGAATTCATGCTTAATTCTAGAAAGATTTGGGAGAGATTGGTGATTTAGTTTGGTGTATTTTCGGCCATGGAGTTTAGGGAAGAGGAGGCAGATGAAGAAGAAAGAAATTTAGATTTATATATATTGATATATATTTTTTCCTTTATGTGGAGAAGAAGAATAAGATCTATATAAAAAAAAAAAAAAAACAATTGCTCATAAGAGGAAAAAGAATGAGAAAAATACGTGATTAATTTCTCACTGATGTCTCTTAACATATGGTAGGTTATGAACGAAATTGATTAGCTGACTAGGCATGAGGCAGCGTATTAATTTCTCATTTAAATTTCAAAAGCAAGTTACGAAGAAAAAGAGACTAAAAGGGAAGAATTGAATGCATATTTATGTTAAATGTATTTGTCTTTCCTGATGCTGAAAAGGCATGCGCATGAATTTATGCAAAAATCCATTGGCATTCACTTCTCCCTTAATTGGTTTCTCAATGTTATCATTTATTCTTCAAAAGTCTTTTGAAATTCAAACTTAAAATTATTAATGAGGTAGAAAAACTTTCCCTCCACTGTGAATCTCAAATTTAGAACAATGATAAAATTTCCTTTCTTAATATATATATGCAAATTTAAAGAATTGAAACCCCTTTTCATTTAAATTTGAAATAAAAACCGACAATAAATAGTAGGAGACGAAAATGGAAATTTTATATAAACATCAATTAGAGAATTAATTGAGCATTTAGAAGAAAATGTTTATATGCAGATCATTCAGAACAACAATATAAACTAAGGTTGGTGCAATAAATGTAATCAATTTCCAGCCAAACAAAGAATTGATATCCCCTTTTTCTTAATTTGCTTTTACTTGTTTATTTCTAACATTTTGTTTCCAGTTTTCAACATTCATTACCAATACACAAATATATATTTTAAATTGAAACAATACCTGATTAGCATAAAATTTCTATGTATAAATTCATTTAATTTATGTTCATATATATGAATAATGTAACATGGATGCATGTGCTAAAAATAAGGAAGGGAAGAATTTATTTCACCGTTACACCGTAAATTAAATGCCAATGTCAATGCTAAATTCACGAATTTATTTCACCCATTATTTCTTTATTTAGAACTAAACTACATATAAAGTTAAAATATTCTCTATTAGCAAAACGTTAACATTAAGAATTTAAATAAATAATCCATATATTTTATTACATGTGAATTGTTCACGCCCCGTATTTACATTAAAAAGAATATTTTTGACATATCTTAAATATATGTTTTCTTTTCTCTTTTAGTAATTAATTTCTAGCAATGTTAAAAAAATAATGTTTTTTTTTGCACTTTTATATTTACTAACATATATCTTTCTTTATTTCAAATAAAATAAAATTTTAATTCTTACTAATTTAAAATAAATTATTTTAAACAACCAAAGCTCATTAAAATTACTTAAAATAAATTTTAAATTTGCCCCGAAATTTAGGGTTGTTACAATCTCCCCGAAATTTAACTGTGAATTGTTCATATCTAGAACCAAAGTCTTAAGGACTTTGTTTCTAGATATGAACAAGAACTGCAAAAAATTATCCACAAAGAAGTTGATGAGGATTTTGTTTCTGAGCATAAACAAAGAAATATTGATGATAACAATTTGATTTTGAAACATGCTGCAAGCATATATACAAGAAATATGTTTGATCAGTTTTGCGAACAACTAAAAGATTTTATTCCTTTTAGATCTTTCGAAAATGAAACTACTGAAGAGATGACATCATATACTGTGTCGTCTAAAGTTGGTGAATACGAGTTTTATTGTGAAAATGAATGCGTGTTCGTGCAAAGGCCTTTGTCAGTGTCATCTATTTGAGTTTAAAAGAACACCATGTAAGCATATATTAATTTTTTTTACAAAACTGGAAGTAAATGAGATACCTTCTCATTTTATTTTACAAAGGTGGACAAAAGGAGCAAACTCTTTTATGGTTATGGATGATATTATGTATGATGGCCAATCTATTTCAAGTGAAGCCTTCCGACTTAGTCATATCTTTCGACGAGCAACACAACTTGCATGCATTGCATCAAAATTTGAATTATTGTACAAACTAGTAGTAGATGGATTAAAGCAACTATTCATGAGATATATGACGATAAAAATAAGCTTGATGAATGCGAGACAGAGGATGATGATCCGAAATGTAGGTCACACAATGATCAAATACCATTGCTAATCCAAGATCCTCATATTTCACAAGCCAAGGGGTGACCAAAAAATGATAAAAGATGTAGTCGAATTGGTGGGAAAGACGGAATTAAAAGCCCCATTGAGTTGTTCACAGGAAAGAAAAGGCGAAAATGTAAAATATGTGGAGGAGAGGGTCATGATAGCAGAAGTTGCGCTATTAACTCCACGTGTTGATGTATTATAATAAGTATTATTTTATTTTATTATAATTGTTCACCATTGGAACTGTCCAGCTTCTTTGTTTTGTACCTTTCATGCCTTTGCTTATTTTCTTGTGCTTCAAAACTACTAAAGTATGTTTATTTTTGACATGGTATTAATGAGGTGTTTGAATCATGTGTACAAGCATTCCACTTTGACTGTTCAGAAATTAGCATCGCCTTTGTCACTGAGGTGGTTGTGTCACTTCATTCTTGATGTGGCTAACCAAGTGGTTGATTGCATATTTAATTATATCCAATTTCTTTCACCCTTTACATGTTGTAAATATTGGTACAAAAAAGTCTTATTATTGTCGCCAAGTCCAAATGTGTGGATCAAGTTTACTTATGAAATAGTTTCCAACGTTACCTGGCTTAATTATTATCATTTCTCATTAGATACTTTTCTTTTCCAAAATTAGTAAGCTGGTACATTTTAGGCTGGAAAATATTTTTGATACATTGTTGAAATTGGTGCTATCTTTGGCATCAATACAATGACAGACCATGTTGAACGGGTCTTTATTAGCAAAACACTTTGTCATTCTATATTTCTTAACAAAAAACTTTTGAAAAGAGAACTGAGCATTTTAACATTGCTTATGATGGAGATTGGTGTATATAGCCCCTCACATGATTGGAGCTCCTTTACCCTATGCTTTAACAATCAGAAATATAGTTTACTGCTTCGTGTTTTTTGGCTTTGTGAAAACTACTTACACTATAAAAATATATTGTTTTGTTGCTATATTACATGGTCAGGATGGTTTATGACACATGATTCTATATATTTGCATTACTAGACACTGATTGCCAAAGAAATAGGATTAGAACCAGATTGAAAGGACTGGAGAAAAGGTAGTGTACTATATTACAAAGGAGTACAAATGGACCAAGGTTATTTTGTTCATTTTATTTACATGTTATTGATATAAACTAATTTTTGTGAATTTGGTGGACGTCAATTCAACTATTATTGTGATGATAATGCATGAACCCAACTAAAATCAAAAGGTCATAATGCATTTTTTTCGACATTCACCATCTGGGCAACTCGAAAATAGTCATGTTTTTTTAATCAATTTAGCACTTCTTATTGTAATTTTTTTTCTTACTTCATCTTACTTTGTATGTGATGTTTTAGCAATATGAGCGATGGAACAATCGTTTTCTTTGATGAAGAAATGATTTGATAGTTGAATTGAATAGTCTTATACAATGCTATATGACTTCTGATGCAGGAATGTTAAAGATCAGATTTTTTCTTTAATGGACAGACTACACTCGTTTCGAACTGTACTAGAATTCGGAAATGGCAAATTCTATTTATACACTGAAAATCACTTAACATATTCCATTATATTTCTATAAAATTCTGTTACTAAATTACCCTTTTCTCATGGCTGCTTTTTTAAAACTTTTGCATACAAATAGTCAAATTATTCTTAAGTATTAAAACTTGATGCAAACTAAATATGTTAATAAAGATGTTAATGAAATATTTAATGAAATCTAAAATTTAAATTAAGAAAACATTCAGAAATAATGGTCTAATTTAGGATTTTTGATTTATTTTATAAAATTAGATTAATTTTGTTGAAATTAAAAAAAAGTTTATAAAAGCTACAATATTAATACAACAAATAAATTTCATTTTGTTAAATTTCACTCATTTAATGCAATGAATTTTTAATTTTAGGTGATTGTGTTTTAAGTTTGAAAGAGTAAGGAAAAAGAAGACGAGAACATGGATAATTTAGTAAAAAAAACGGTGTATGTAATGTAATATATGGTGTATAGTAGTTTATCATAATTTTTTGTGTATATTTATCAATTTTTGGTGTGTAAATAGAATTAGCCTTTAGAAATTCCTTTGGGCTTGGGGGTTCTTTTTAAATTTGCATTATCCAAAGAATCAAATGACTTTGACATTATTTTGTATAGTTAAGAAGATAGAATTCAAAATCCTGATTGGGAACTTTGATAATGCATGCCAACTTGTGCAGTTAAGGCGCTTAGCGGTTCTGTAGCGATGGAGGTGCAAAAAGGTATAGTGGGGATAAAGCAGAAAAATAGCGGAGGCGCAAAAAGGTTCATTAGATGTAAAACCAATTATTTGGAAATTAATAAATCATCTTTCTCACATTATATGTGTACAAGAAATTATTATTAATTAATCTTATATAACAAAATCACGGAATATCGTAGTCATGCATGCTAAATTTGAAGAGTTTAATTGATTTTTACCATAAATTAGGCACTCATGCTTAAATGTAGCCTTGTATGCTAACTTTACTGAATTTTTAAAAAAGAAAACTAGTCAAATCAAGCTTTATATTTTAATTTTCCTAAAGCGGACGCTAAAAAGCCTTAATTTAGCGGATACATCGGAAAATAGCGGGGCTAGAAGCAGATCTTCTGTTCATTAGCGCTAAATTGAAATAGCGTAGCGGCTGAAGAACGCTACGGGCTATAGCGGGAATACTATGGGGTTGTAACGGGGCTTTAACCGCATAGATGACAACCTAACTTAAGTATAACCCACTAACAACATATTGTATCCCTGCTACAATATTATCATTTTCTATGGATGACTAACTCTATTGTTAACATCCACGTGCATTGATGCTCAAGCTAACAAAGTACAAAGAAAGATACCGTAGCAAAGTTATATATTGCAATTGCATGAATGCTCATACGTTTTCATCACTAAATGAATACAGTTAATGAATATCAATGGAATTTTCTTTGACAGTATTTTATTTAACATAAATTTATACATAATATCCTACTAACGATTACCCTTCCTTTTTTCTCTATACTTTTACCACTAATATAAAATTATATTGTAGGTTTCCTAGCACATGCAATATGGTTTATAAGGCCCAGTGAAAACTGGGCCATCGCACGAGTCAATAAATTCAAGGAGGCATCATTTTGTGGTCGCGATCTGATAGGAAACGACGGAAAAAAGACGTACCTCGTGTTGGATGGAAATTGGAAGAGGCTAATATAAGGAGAGCGAAATATAAAACAGGGAAGAAACGAAAATTTTGGTGAAGAGTGAATCGCAGATTGATTTCTTCAGAGACACCGCTTAAGTAAGAAGCTCCAATTGAAGTAAGAAACCATAATTTATATCTTCTATTTTTCATGCGCTGATTTATTTCGGTTAGAAACTACGGGGAAGACATAATAAACTGATTCGGTTGTGCAATTTGATTTGATATTTCAAATAAGGGATGCTAGTTCCTAAATGCTATGTTCTATTTTTTATGCATTGATTTTTTTTTCAGTTAGAAATTTTAGAGAAGATAGAATAAACTGATTTGACTGTGGTTTTTTTTTTGTTCAACAAATTGATTTGAAATTTGCCTTACATAGTTGTACTCAAATTTTATAGAATATAAGAACATGTGCTATTATTCACTATAGAAAATTAACAATAGAAAAAGGATGAACAAATTTTGTATTATCCTCGACTTCATTAAAAAAATTGATTTGTTTTTTAATTTGAAAATTTGGAGATATACGTACTGATTTGATTATGTTTTTTTGTTCAATAAATTGATTTGAAATTTTCTATACATGTCTGTACTGAAACTTTATAAAAGATGGGAAAATGTGTTGTTTGCTTTATAAAATTAATAGTAGAAAAGTAGGAACAAATTTAGATTTCTCTCAACTTCATTAAAAAAATTGGTTTTTTTTAGTTAGAAATTTTGAAGAAGATATAATAAGCGGTATTGATTGTGATTTTTTTTAATTAATAAATTGATTTGAAATTTTCTATACATATTTGTACTCAAATTTTATAGAGGATGCATGAAAACATGTATTATTTGTTATAGAAAATTAAAAAGTAGGGAAGTCTGAACAAACTTAGATTTTTCTCTACTTCGTTAAAAAAATTGATTTTGTTTCATACTAGAAACATGGGAATAAAAATTAGTTTAGCATAATTTTTTTGATTTTTAATCCTAATTATGTTTGAAAATTACAAATTTTATTTATAATTATGACTAACAATGAGTTTATTGTATGATCATATATACATACATACATATATATATATATATATATATATTTCACTGTAATAGTGCTAGCGAATTGAAAAAAAATACTAGTTACTATTTATATATTATTGAATACATCGTCTCTTTGGATTTTGATTATCAAATTATTTTAGGTCTTACAATGTTTGTGTGTTCTAATGTTAGTTCGTAGTAGTATTGAGTTTTTGAAAAATAATTTAGATTGCTTACATTTTTTTTTTTCAAAACCGCTGTTTAAATTTTACAACATGGGGCATCCTTTAATAAATAGCACTGGGCACTCCAAACCCCATAACCAGCTCTGATTATGTTCACTTACTCTAGAATTATTTTATGTGTAAATCATGGATGGTTTGATGGTGTTTGAATAAAAACATGCAGCATATTAAAATCAAAGTTAGGATTCACTTATTAAATTTTGATTCGGTTTCATTTTTAATTAAAAGATTATTTATCTGAAGTTGAGCACAAACTTATATTTGTTGCCTGTGGTGGTAAAGATTTTGGGCAGGACATTTCGTTCCTGACTAGTATTAAATTGAGCTTAGTTCTAGGAAGGAAAAAGGCACACCCAAATGTGAGGAGCAAAAAAAGAATAGCGGAAAACTAAGGTAACCGAAAACACCACTGGGTTCTAATGGCTATAATAGGGGAAAAAGTTTATCTATCATAAAAAACGAGAAGAAGTAATGGACACAACGACTGATTTTTTTGCCTTTAGTCTGTGCGTCGTACTCGATCTACTGTATGAAACCTGACTGAGTGTGAGATCTTGTGCGCTTTCCATCAATCCAAAGATCAACGCTGCCAATGAGTTTGTTGGCTGGAATCGACATGTATTAATCGGTGAAATTGGCTGAGAAGGTGAGTTTCGGTGTTCTGTATGAAAGTTGAAGGATTGCGAGACTTTTATGGGAGAGAAGATGATGTGTGAAACAACTATTGAAATAGACGGTGTTGATTAATTAAATCTGATGGCTGCTAGGTTGTGTCACAAAGAGTGTATAAATTTGTGTCATAACGTGTTAGCCTGCTTTGTGACCAGGCTACCCAAAGCAAATGACTTGAATATGAACATACATTGATCAGCAATCTCTCGGATGAAGTGGCAGAATATGGAAAAACTTGGATTTTTGCATTTGTGAAGACCGGCTCGCCCCTATCGGTTCGTGACCCCCTCCTAAGAGCGGTTCGTGACCCCTTCCTAAAGGCGGTTCGTGACCCCTTTCATGAGGGTGGTTCGTGACCCCCTCATGAGGGCGGTTCGTGACCCTTTCCTGAGGGCGGTTCATGACCCTCGGGACCATGACCCAACTTGACCATCACCACCAGATCCTCACCTTAGCTCACCATCCCGGCTCACGAACCGTGACCATGACCTGCTACTGCACATATAGATATTGACCTATTCTCGAGGCTATGACCGCTCCTACTTTTCCGGATCGGGCTCCACGTGTCCTACCACGACCCGGTTTCCACATTAGCTCTCCGACAGCTATAGATACCCCACTGCGTGGCAAATTGAGGGGACTTTTTGGCATCTCCTTGTCCATGGCATCCATGGCCAACACTTCTCCACGAATGACCACCATCTTCTTCAACTAAAATCAATGAATTCAAAGAGAATCATTCGTTGAATTCGAGTGTTTGAGGGCAATATTTATTGTAGTTGTGATCTACGAGTGAAATGTGAAAATATGAAGTGGACGTAGGCTCGTTAACGCTGAACCACTATAAAAATCTCGTTATCTTGCTTTTTCCCATATTTTCGGTTATTTCTTCATATTCTATGCTCGAAATACAATGATTTGGGTGTTAGGACCATTTTTTGGTCTAACATAATGGATGTTATATATATATATAAATATAAATATACATATATATGTATATATATGAGGCAGGTTCAATGGCACCCGAAATAGTGGAGCACCCCTTTGGCCTTCCTATTTTCCACCAAGTATTTTTTTCCTCTTTCTCCTTCCACTGACTTACTTTAATATAAAGCGGGGTTTATATCTGGGGGCTTTTGGGGTGCCATTGAATGCTCACTATATATAGTGAGCGTTCAATGGCACCCTAAAAAGTTAACATCCAAAAAGCCCCCTGATATAAACCCTGCATATACACACACACAAACACACACACACACACACATACGCACACACACACAAACACACACATATATATTTATATATATTGAGAGAGAGGCAGGTTCAGTGGCACCCGAAACAGTGGAGCACCCCTTTGGCCTCCCTATTTTCCACCAAGTATTTCCGCTCTCTCTCCTTCAACTCGTTCTCTCATCTTCCACTCACTTAATTTAATATAAATGTGGGGATTATATCAGAGGACTTTTGGGGTGCTACATATTTAGGGTGCCACTTAATGCTATATATATATATATATATGTGTGTGTGTGTGTGTGTATATATATATATGTATATATATATATATATATATATATATATGAGCAGCGTTTAATGGCATGCAAACAGTGGAACACCTTTTTGGCTCCCTGATTTCCACCACTCGTTTATGTTAACTTATGTTACTAGGAGGTAAGAAAATGAGTGGAAGGGAGAGACAGATTGAAATATGTGGTGGAAATTTATGGACCAAAGGGTTGCTCATTGTTTGGGGGTGTCATTAAACGTTGTTACAAACACACACACACACACACACATATATATATATATATATATATGTATATATATATATATATGAACTTCGTGATTTTCGGAAGCACAAATCCATAGTTCTGGAACCGAAGCTGAAGTCCTTTAAGAATCAGAACCGGTGCAACAAACAGAATGGGAATCCGCAACGAAACTAGAAAGGACAGCATCGACTAACCCAAAAGAATGATTCTGGACAGTTATTTCTATGTTACAACTGTGAAAAAGAAGATCATATGGCACAAAAGTGTCAGAACAGCACATGCCCTACACCGCAGGCTAACCTGACTTAGGATTCTCTTACACTTACGATTACTGAGATTCACCTTGTTGGTGCATTAAAGGGTTGGTGGGTAGGCAGTGGTGCTTCTTGCCATATATACTATGATCGTGATATGTTCACTACATACATGGTTGTTGATGATCAGAAAGTGTTGTTGGGAGATTCTCACACCACTAAAGTTGCAGGGATTGGTAATGTTGAAATAAAGTTTGCCTCTGGAAAGACAGTGATTCTGAAAGATGTGATGCATACTCCAGAGATTAGAAAGAATCTAGTTTCTGGCTTTCTTCTTAATACGGCTGGCTTTACTCAAGTTATTGAGGCTGATTTGTGTACCTTAACATACAAAGGATCTTTTATAGGAAAGGGTTATGCTTGTGAGGGGATGTGTAAGTTGAATGTTAAATCTAATAAAATGACTAGTTCTGCTTATATGTTGTGTGATTTTAGTATTTGGCACTCTAGATTATGTCATGTTAATAAATGAATAATTCATAACATGAGTACCTTAGATATGATTCCTAAAATGTCAGAATCTGAACTTGATAAATGAGAATTCTGTAAACAAGCTAAAATCACAAAGAAACTTCATAAATCTGTTGAAAGAGTATCTGAACCCTTACACTTGATTCATTCTTATATATGTTAGTTTGATTGCACTTTGACTAGACATGAACATCATTATTTATCACTCTTACTGATGATTGTTCTGATTTCACCTATGTATACCTTATGAAAAATAAAAGTGATGCATTTGACATGTTTAAAACATTCAAAACTGAAATTAAGAATCAAGAAACACTACAAGAAAAGGAGTTATCTACAATTGCAACTCACAGCGTTTTGGTCTCCATGCTGTACAAATCAAGCAGGAGTACGTTGGTTTTATCTTAAAATGTTGAGATAAATTTAAGTGGGAATGAATTTTCACTTCCCTCCACTATTACTAAAATCGGCCGCGAATCCTTAATATTTCCCCAAAATTTTAAATTCTCAATTACAAATTTTCCATCCAATTTTCGTCGTCCGCCTGGTCTCCGTCTCACTGTCGAATCTCCAGTCACTTCGCACTGTTGCTCTTGATATCTCGATTGTCATAATGGAAGGCAATCGGTGCCAGTGGAGGAATTTCCATTCCAGTTGAGGTCGGACCCATAGATCTCGTTCAGTCTTCGTCGTCCTTAAGTCGTTGTATGCATTTCCTTGATTATTTTATCTTTTTCATTGATTAGCCGATGTTCAGTTTTTTCTAACATCTGGTATGCCTGCTGAAAGTGTTGACTGTGTTATTAGCAGTTTATAAGTTGCTGTGTCTCATTTAGTATAACTATTTTGTTTTAGTAGTTTTGTTAATTTGATTGTACTCAACAATAGACTATTACTTCAAATTTTAGAAATTTGCTTTCTTATGTAGTAGACGGTGATGGATAAAAATTGGTTGAATCTACACAGGTAACTACATAATTCTCAAGATAAATGTAGTTTGAAAATCATATCCTATATTTTGATGAAAGCTAAAAGATAATTTTTTTTCAAAGAACTAATAGTGAGTATCAGCAAGGAGCTCGGAAGTTTGTGGATATCGCTATGAAAAATTCTGGAAAAGTAGAAAAAAAATTCTATGTCCTTGCGTAGATTGTTGAAATCTTAGTCATCAATATGAGAAGGTGGTAGTTGAGCATTTGATTATAAGAGGAATGGATTGTGTATGTATGACAAGTAGGTGGTATTGTCATGGTGAGCACATAAATATAAGCACAGATGTTAAGTTCGATGACGTATATGATTTATTTGAAGCTATCGATTAGAAAATAAAGATTTCATCAGATATACTTTTTTCGATGATGATAAAGATGAAGATAGCGCACAAAAACGAGAGGATGATTTGTTAAAGAACTTCGAAGAAGAAAAGGCCCTGTTGTATCCTGATTGTATTGATCGAACAAAATTATCTGCCATCCTCGCCTTGTAAAATCTTAAATGTGAGAGTGGTTTGTCTGATACTGGCTTCGATAAAATTCTAAATGTGCAACAATTGTTTGTCTGATACCGTCTTCGATAAAATTCTAAATGTGCAACAATTATTGTTGCCAAAAGATAATGTACTTTCGAAAACATTATATGAGGTAAAAAAGTTTCTCAAAATATTCGATATGGGTTTTGAAAAAATTCATGCTTGTCAAAATGATTGTTGCCTTTTTAGAAAAGAGTACAAAGATTTGGAAAGTTGTCCTAAATGTGGTGTGTCAAGATGGAAGAAGAATGAACATACCAATGAAATTATGCATGACATTCAGGTTAAAGTTTTGAGATATTTTCCAATCATTCCTAGATTTAGAAGAATGTTTATATCTCAAAATATGGCAGAAGATTTAAGATGGCATTTTAGTAATAAAAGCAATGATGGGAAAATGCGCCACCCTATGGATTCAATAACATGGAATGTAATAGATAAGAAATGGGAATCGTTTGCAGTTGATCAACGCAATATAAGACTTGGTCTTGCTACCGATGGTGTTAATCCTTTTATGACAATGAGTTCAAAATATAGTTGTTGGTCTGTGATGCTTGTGACATACAACCTCTCGCCAATGTTATGCATGAAAAAAGAAAATATCATCGTAACATCGTTGATTCCTGGTCCAAAGCAACCAGGAAATGATATTGGCGTATATTTGAAGCCATTAATTGAAGACTTGCAACATTTGTGGGGTAATGGAGTTCAAACTTATGATGCCTTTAGTAGATCGCTTTTTAACATGAGAGCGATTTTACTATGGACGATAAATGACTTTCCAGCGTATGGAAATCTTGCTGGATGTTGTGTGAAAGGTAAAAATGGTTGTCCATTATGCAGTATCAATACTCACCATCGATGGTTGAAACATAGTTGGAAGAGCGGTTATATGGGTCATAGGAGATTTTCACCCCCTTTAGATTCATTGAGAACTAAAAAAAACCTGGTTTGATAATGCTGTAGAAAATGGTCGTAGACCTAGAGTTTTGACTGGAATAAACATCTCTGCTATTTTGAAAAACTTTCCGAATAATTTGGGAAAGAAATCAAAAATGTAAATAATAATAATAGCAAGAATGGGAAGGGTAAGAAGAAAAAAATTAAGCAGGAGAGCAGAAAGAGAAAAAAATACTAATAAAAAAATAAATAGAGGTGAAGATGGTGATCTTGTGAATATAGAGCTATCAAGGTCGAAAAAACGATCAATCTTCTTTAATTTACCATATTAGGAGGTTAGTTTTTTGTTTTTCATTGATCAATAATACAGTTCTTTAGTAATGAAATTTAACATTGTTGATTTTGTAGGAACTGCCAATGCGTTATAATTTAGACGTAATGCATGTAGAAAAAAATGTTAGTGAAAGCGTAATAAGCATGATGCTGCATGATAACAAACCGAAAGATGGAATTAATTGTAGAAAAGATTTAGAAGAGTGGGGAATTCGACGTGGCCTTTATGCACAATCTCTTGGAACAAAAACATATCTTCCACCTGCTCTATATACATTGTCCAAACCTAAAGAAAAAAAAAATTGTAAAAGACTGTATGATTTTAAGGGACCTGATGAGTATTGCTCGAATTTCAAGAGCTCTATATCGTTGGAGGATTGTAAGATTAGTGGTTTGAAGTCACATGACTATCATGTCCTAATGTAACAGTTGTTGTCGGTTGCAATAAGAGGATTGTTACCGAAGAAGCCAAAGAAAGCAATAATTCGTTTATGTTTGTTCTTCCATAAATTATGCCAACGTGTTCTTGATAGAGAAAAACTAAAACATCTTGATGATGAGATTATTCTAATTTTATGTGAACTTGAAAGATATTTTCCACCTTCATTCTTTGATATAATGATACACTTGTCGGTTCATCTTGGAAAAGAAGCGAGATTATGTGGACCTGTCCATTTTCGTTGGATGTACCCATTTGAAAGATACATGAAGACACCAAAACATTATGTGAGAAACACTGCATGGCCTGAGGGGTGTATTGCAGAATCCTATCTTGTAGAGGAGTGCATGAAATATTTTAGTGAATTCTTAAAAAAATCAGGAAAAATAGAAGAGATGAAGTTCGAAATGAAGATTATGAAAATGATGTCATACTTGAAGGATGACCAACTTCAGCTTGCAAAATAATTACACTGTCCGAGAATGAGAAACAAGCTGCTCACTTGGCTGTGCTAATGAATATGGCTATACTGGAGCGAGTAAGTGACCAGTGCATTTTTTTTCTATTGTTCAATTATTTTTATAGTGCAACTTATCTGTTTTTTTTGCTTTTACAATAGTTTGCATCTTCAGGAGTTGCAACACTCAAACAAGCGCATAGAAAAAAAATGCGACCTTACTTTGGAAAACCCACACAAATAACTTTGCCGATTGGATTAATAAGAAGGTAAGTTGAATTTTAAAACATGTTCTCATTAATTTTGAATATATTATTATCGAGATCTGACATAAATAATAATTTCATTTACAGATACCTTATGATGCGAACGATCATGACACAATGTTAAAATGGATCGCCTATGGTCCAAGGAGTAGCTCATTGTCTTGTACATGTTATATCATCAATGGAGAACGTTTCACATAAAATATATTGAGAGAAAAACTCAAAATTGTGGAGTCACTTATGATGCAATCACCATTTGTAGGGCTAGCGCAAAAGATATTTGCCAAGTGGTTGACATGATTACTTATTATGGGATGTTGACCGATATATCTTTGTTAAACTATCATGCCTTTTACGTTCCCGTCTTTAAGCGTCATTGGACAAATTTAGGAAATGGTGCGAAGGTAGAAGATGGATTTACCCTTGTCAATTTACAACAAAATCAAGCTTCATTTTCAAAAGATCCGTATATCATTTCATCTCAAGCAAAACAAATTTTCTATTCAAGGGAAGATGTTGATTCTAATTGGTATGTTGTGATGAGGGCACCATCAAGAACTTTTCATGAAATAAATACAGATGACTCGTTTGTGGAATTTAGCGTGGATATCGAAAATTTTGAAGAAACCGATATGGAGATTGATGATGCTGCCGAGGATCTTGGCTATGTTAGGGAAGATTGTGAAGGAATACTTGAGTAAATATATCACTAGCTATGTATGGATACCTATTTAGGTATAATATTATAGGCCCATAAAAATATAAGACGTTTGTATAAAATACCCAGACGTCTGAGTACTTCTACAGGATTAATATTTTAGGCTCACGAAAAAAATCCAGACGTCTGGTTAAAATAACAGACATCTGTATTTTTCTGCAAATATAATTCTCTAGACCGAGAAATCTATCAGACGTCTGGCTAAACTAACCAGACAGTTGAATATTTATTCAGGCATATTACTTTAAACCCAAAAAAAATCCAGACGTTTGGATAAAATATCAGACGTCTGAATTCTTCTGCAGATAGTTTTTTATAGACAGAGAACACTTTCAGATGTCTGGATATTCTGAAATCATCTTTAGGCATTTTACTTTAGACCGTAGAGAAATCCAGACGTCAGCTTAAAATTTCAGACGTCTGATTGATATTCAAATTGCTTTCTTTTTCTTCTCTCAGACGTCTGGAAAAATAGCCAGATGTCTGACACACCTGTTTCACTTGTAAATGTATTCCTTGTTGTCGAGCTATAGCCATATATAATTAAAGTTCCATATCCACAATATTTTTCATCCACAATTACATACCCCAATTACATAACAATAGCATATCCCGATTACATAACAATGACATACCCAAATATCATAACGAACATAGCAACAACGTGTCCGAATTGCATATCGAATATAACATATCCAAGCCGAAGGTTTTTACTTAATTTCTAGTTAAGAATTTACTTGGTGACCCACTAGGTGGATGCATTTTAGCTCATGGACCTATTCGGGATTTCATGATTATTAACTTTATTCAAGTGACAAATGCTGCTTCACTTAACGTAATGAAAATTACAACTCCTTGCAGTTTAACAATTTATTTTAAAGCAACCTTTACTATATTAGAAGCAAACTGTGCAGTGCAAGTAATATATATTTGTGTTGTTGTACATGGGAAATGTTTACATGGAGTTATCTGTTTTTCAATTGCAGCAAACAAAAAAGAGATAACCTCAGAAAAACACTTCCCTACAGCAACAAAAATGTATATTACCTACACTACACAGTTTGCTTCAAAGATAGTAAAAGTTGCTTCAAAATTAATTGCTGAACTACAAGTAGTTGCAAATTTCATTACGTTAAGTGAAGCAACATTTGTCTCTTGAATAAAGCTATTAAAGCATGAAACCCCGAATAGGTCCATGATGTAAAATGCACCGCCTAGTGGATCACCGAGTAAATTCTTCAGCTTGGTCACACTTTGTCTGCTTCATAGTCTGTTAACAGTTAAGATACACAAGTTTAATTTTAAACATACACATACAAACTTTATACAACATAGTTAGGCAAACTTACTAGTACGAGGCGGTTGACAATAAGAGGACGCCGTTGAAGTTAATTTCAAAGGAAATTTTGATTTTTGGCCATTGAAGTTAATTTTAGGAGGCAACTGAAGTTTATACCCAAATGAGGCCTAAACCACCAATTTATATCCATTATAAGTTCTCAAAAGATGAATCCAGAGGTAGAATAAATTAAAGCTGGACACTGCGCTGCATGTACGGGCTTGACACATGGTCTCTATGTTTTGGTATGCTCAAGAGGCGAATCAATGAACCATGGCTATATGCCAAAACATAAAAAGTTGGACCCTGTTCATAAAAGATGACTCAGTATGTGTATATACACGTATCTTCTCATCTAGAACTTATCAGAATGAGTTGTTCATAACAGGTGAATCAATGAAAAACAGACTTTGATTTATGGTTTTTTTCAACCCGAGGAAGTTTTCAGACGTTTGGGAATAGTTTCAGACGTCTGTGTTGAATGATTTTTAAACTAGTGTACATTTTCAGACATCTGCTAATTTTTTCAGACGTCTGATTTTAGTTTTCCTGTTTTTTATTTTAACCCTGTCAATTTTCAGACTTCTCATTTATTGATTCAGACGTCTGGTTTTAAATTTTTTTGTGAGACTTCCCCTTAATTTGCATAATTGTTTACATAATTGCATCACGATCACGACCAATTAATAATTACTTGCATAATTGTATACTTAATTCTTTTGAACTCATTAGATCTATGATTTAATTTATAAAAACATGCATATACCTTGATAATGTTTTATTATTATAATCACTTCTGTTTTGTAGAAAACATATTTAAACTGTTTCAAATATTGCATGACAAACCACTAGTTTCAAGTCAAACATTAAATGCATGTTGATTAGTGTTCATGGAGAGAAAGAAGTTGTTGCTGAAGGACGCGTGTCTTCGACTGATCCAAATGCGACGGTCCATTTTGTTCGTTTGGGAGAAGGTGTCGTTAAAGTTTGGGTTGATATTGTTAAAGTTCCAAATGCACTTTTATGGACACCTACATCTGTGTTTGAGTTTATTGAAGATGTAATTGGTTCTACTATGGCTTGGCCTTCTGCAAATGTCGCCTCAGAATCGTTTTCAAGTAAGAATGACTTATACTTCTCTTTACTTATCGTCAGTATGAATGATGGAAATACTCCTTATTATGATTGTTTTGGTAGAATTTACTTCAAGCATGATTTCCCTTTTCACCTCTTAAAATTTAATATTTAAATTTCGTTTAGGTAGATAAAACCAGAAAAAATAGAAGATATGGTGACCTAGATGTGCTCAAACATTTTGATCTTATACAAATTTTCTTTCATGCAATTAGGTGTTGATGTTTTATGCATGACGAAAATTCAACTTTGGAGCACACAAGCTTGGACTTTGAATGGTTTATATTTTTCTTTTTTGTCAGTAAGCATCTTTTGTAAAAACAAGTTAGATGGGAACATCGATTACAAAATGTTATGTCCAACTATTGTATATTTGGCATATGGAATTATTATAATTTATGTGATATAGTTTTATAATTCTAATTCTTTTGTGTTGTTTGAATTTCGTGATGATTTTGAACTGCATTGTGTGTGTTAGACCAAAAAGTGGTTCTAACACCCAACTTGACTAAAATCAGACTAAAATAAGATTAAAAGTAAAATGGAGACACATAATTTATAGTGGTTCGGCGTTGAAAAGCCTACGTACACTTGTTAATCACTATTCTCGATGATAGAGTTGCAATTACAATGAGATATTCACTCAATTTCACTCACAACTCACATAAATTCACTCAATTGTCTCAAAACAAATGTTGAAAGACGATTTGGATTATCTGGGAGTGCTGGAATTCGGTTTATGAAAGTGGTTGAACTCTCAAAGAGCCAAAAAGAAGATCCCTTTAATTGTCTCCAGGCAAGGTATTTATAGGTGAAAATTTAGTCAGAACCCGATCCGGATCGGAGCCACGTGTCTTCCATCCCATCGTCCTCGGGTTCGGATGGATTCTAGTGCTGACAGCGCATCAGAGTAGTGGTCGTCGTAGGTAGGAACTGGTCATAACCGCTCCGAATAATCAGGCGATCATGGGGGAATGTGATATGGAATATGGGTTCGGATCGGAGGAGCGGGCAGAAGGGGTTCGGATCGGGGAATCCGTTCCGACCCGAATTAAGCTGAAACTAAGTTCTTATTCAATTTGCTCTGCTCCGTTCCGACCCGGTAGTAGGTGGTCCCCCGATCCGAATAGCATCGTCTCTTCAATCCAAATCGTAGCAGCTCTCCGATCCGAACAACAATATCCCTCCGATCCGAATAGCATCGTCTCTTCGATCCAAATCGTAGCAGCTCTCCGATCCGAACAGCAATATCTCTCCGATCCGATCCGCTATGATCTTTTCTAAGCTTTTCAACGTTTCACATTTCGACTTTGTGTTGCCCAGTTCACAAAGTGGGCTAACATTTTGCCCCCTCAAAGGATACTTCTGTTGGAGACGGAGCATGCTTTGATCATCATCGCACAGTGTCTTCTAGGTAATTTTCCCTTTGATTTTCTTTGTGCTTTCATCCTTTTCTTCGAACTTTAATTTAATTCAATGCTGAGTTACAACATTCTGTTCGGTTCGGATTCCGATCCGAACAGATCCCCCTCTTCTTTCTATTTCTCATTGGACTAGTGGGCCAAGCTTTGCTACTGGACTGTCGATCCGGTCCGAACGGGGATACAAATAGTCACCTCGTTTTTATATAAATTCAGTCTTCATCTTCCTCCCATTTTCTTTTTACTTTATCTTTTTACCATTTCTGCTTTGGAACTCCAGAATTCAAAAGAGAAAGACTTTTTACAATTCTTGCGCGAATCTTCCACTTATACACCTCGGTAGGTTTGAATCCTTGATCGACTTCGTGATAATAGGTTTTAATCGAAATCTACGGTCGATTCGACCGACTTAGATGTGGCTTCCACGCTACAACACCCTCTCCCTTCATTATTGTTGTTGGTGGCTTCGTTGCTGCTTCGAAGCGTTGGGAGAGGGAATTGTAGTTCGTTCGATTATGACTGGGGCGTTGGAGATGATATTGGGTCTAAAACTAAAGAAGAGGAAGAAGAAGATCGCAGGGAGTCGGTTCGGGCGGTGGAATATGGAAAGTGGAGAAAGGGAAAAAGAAAAGAAGTCCAGAAGGTCGGATCGGGTCGGAGCAAGTAGTTAAAGTAGGGGGGAATGGAGCTCACCTAACCGGATCGGGTCGGACTGTAAGATAAAGGATGACTACGTGATCCGACCCGAACCGTTAGGGGTATCTACTTCCGAGCCGATCCGATTTTAATTCCTAAGCTTCCATGTTTATCCGAGCCCAAGGCGAGGCTATGCCCCCGATCCGATCCCAACGAATGCGCCCGAACCGAACCGAAGGGCAGTCCATCTTAAGGCATAAAAACTCGTTTAACTGGCCCAATCAACTCTTGGCATAATCTTCAACTTAATGGACAGTTAGGATAGTGCCTTGAGAACATAACTGGACATCAAGAACTGCCTTGATCCTTATTACTTTGCCAAAATTTTGCGTCGCACTTTCAAATATTAACTTTACACTTTCCGCATACACTGTTTACACTTTAGTTTGCACACTTGCACGGGGGGATACGGGCTAATTTACTCTAACTTGTGCTATTGCTTCTTCAATAGTTTTGTGACCATGAGACCCAGACACTCTTCTAGACTAGCCGGGCAGAAGGAGGCCCCGTAGACATCCAACAAAGTTACTCTCGAGGACATATCTTCTCCCTCGGATCCAGAATGGAATGATGAGGGTTCAGACTACGAGGTTGGAAATCGCGAAAGTGACAATGTGTCTTCGGAGGGTGGAGTTTCTCTAGGTTGTGAAGAGGAAGGAGGGATTGGCGACGACCGAGCTCCTGATGAATTTGAATCTGCCGTCATATTGGAATCACCCCAAGATTCTGTTGAATCGACGATTGACAACGACAGACTTATTCGAATTTGTCTAAAATACGGGATACTAAAAAGGGACACCCTGGTGCCTTTGAGAACTGACCGTCCCCACAACCCTCCAGAAGGGTATATGGCAATTACTCGGTTGATGTGCATGGTCGGTGCTATCCCTCCATTTTCTCCTTTCATCGTCGATTTTCTAAGACAAATGCGGATTGCCCCCATGCAGCTGCACCCTAATTCTTATGCGTACTTGTACACCTTATATGTAGCGTACCGTGAGATCTTAAGCGTAGAGCTCACTTTTGATGACGTTCATTTCTTCTATAACTTCAAGCATCGGACTCGAGAGACTCCTTCTTTCTGTTACTTTGAGTCTGTGCCTAAGAGGAAAATAATTCCAGCGCCATTCAGCATTAAAGCTGGGGATTCCAGGCTGGAATGGTTTTATGTGAAGCGCCAACCAGGGTGTGCTAGGAGGTGGACGAAATCAAGTAAAGCACTGGTTTTCTAAATCTCGACTCTATACATTTAAGCCATCGCCTTAACTCGTTTTTCTTTTTGTTTGCAGTCGATAACCCAAAACAAATATCAGACCAAATATTCTTTGACCGGATGCACCAGCTCCTTAATGGCGATCAGAAGTTTTTAACTATTGATGAAGTTCTAAAGGACGAATATCTTCATTTTCATGGGTTGCTATCTGTTACTCGTAGCATTGGTCATGGGACGACTCCATATGTATATATTCCCCCCATGGACGTAATCCCTGAAACGGGCGAAAGTTCGAGAGCTCCTACAGTGCCTCTTCAAGCTTCACCCTCTCCTTCTTCTTCCCAAGATGATGAATTGGCTAACATGGCCGAAAAGCATCGCGAAGGGTATACTGTTCCCGAGGCTGCCATTTCTCCGGAAAGGTCGACGTCTTCCCAAGAGTCTCCGATTGATGCTTCTGAGGGAGATGTCCCTAGTACTGATGACCCACTGTTTCAGGGTTTGGGGGATCTCCCCTTACCTGAAACCATTTACACTTCAGAGGATTTTAGGAAGAATCCTTTAGTTTTCACTTCTTCCGAAGAGACCACTCCTGCTAAGGCCAAAGAGCCCGCCCGTACTAGTCTAGCTTCGGACTCGGGTTGGTTGGGGGGGGGGGAAACACCACTTAGGACACACTTTACACAATAACATTACAACCCATTGCATCTTTCCCTTTGTGAAAATATTGATTCTGAATTTTATTTGTCTTATTGTGCAGGCACGATGTCCCGATCTTACTATGATATCAGGATACTCCGCCGTAGCATGTCCAATCCACCCTATGATACTGAGTATGATCGCCGCGACGATCGTAGTAGGGAGGAGAGAAGGCCCTATGAACCCTATCGCTCTCGAACCTCGCGTTCTCGCTCTCCTGTCCGGACGGACCCAGAGAAATATAAAGGTTACCAAGGTCGTCGGGAAGAGGACATGTCACAACCAAAAGACTCAACCTCTTCTCAAGAAAAGCGCAGCAGGGAGAGGAGTCCGCCAAAAGATACTGAGTCGCGAAGCAAACGCAAGGTCTTTGCTAAACGACCTAGAACAGATAAAGAGGCTATTGAATCCTCCACGCACAGGGATACTGAGCTGACGATCCCCGCCCCTCCACCACTAGATGCTGAAACTGCAGTTAAGCGGGCGTATCTGGAGGAGCAATTTCCCGAACATTACTTCGAAAATCTGACTTTTTTACCTGCTCTTGAGCCTATTTCTTCAAGGTAGGCAGATGAGGCCAAAGTAAAGATAGATGCGGTGGAGAAACAGTATTCTGAAATGATCAAGTATTCACGCAACCTTTCCAGAATCATCTGTACTTTAATTACGAATGCTGATTCGATGCAAAAAACCGCTGAAGACGATGCAAAGGCCTTAAAGAATCTAGAGAAAGATTTGGAGGATACACAGGCCCAGCCTGCTGTTGCTCAACGGGATGCTGCTAGCTTCAAACAACAATTTGAAGATATGCAAAAACGTTACCATGATTTGCTTGAATCCCATACCCAAGAGCGTTCTGAGTTAAAAAAGCAAGCTGAAGATGCTAAGTCAGATGCTGCTAAAACGCGCCTTGCTTATGCTGACCTTGAACGGAAAAATGCCGAGTTAGCAAGGAGGAATGCTGAACTAGAAAAGAAAAATGCTGACTTGGCTTCTAAGCTAATGGAGGCGGAGAATAGAGCTGCCCTAGCGGAGGGTAACGTTGAATGTGCTATCAAATCCGCTGAGGAGGCCCGCAAACAACTGTCAGAGGCTGAGGGAGAGATTCAGGGTTTCGGCGAATTAATGATTGAATTCTTTGCGCATATCATCCGCCGCCGGAACATTTCTTGGATCGAAGACTATCCATCTACTCTAGTCCAAGTATGGAGTCAGATCGTTGAGTGGGAGAAAGAGGAGCTCAAGGTTGATTCCATTGACGAGGACAAGCTGATGGAGAAATATTTAAGAGATGATGAGCCAGAACGCCTAGCTGAAGGGCGCCGCCTCATTGTTGCTGCTATGGACGAAGAAAGGCAGAGGACTAAACAAAAGAACATTCCCGTGGCTGGTTCCTTTTCTACTTCCCCTGCAACTTCTGAAGTAGAGGGATATGATCCTGAAAACCCGGGGATCCCTCGTACAACTCTTTTATCCCCTATTCCCGAAACGGCCTCGGAGACAGCAGTTACTCCAGCCGAAAAGTCTTCGGAAGGTATCTCTACATTTTCACCTCAATTCGTCAAGGCTATCTCTACCTTTCGCCACGTGATTGAGCAATCGATGAAAAACCCATTATTTTCTCCTGAGTTGATAACTGTTCCTTCTCACTCTGTAGGTATTGAGCCGTCCGGAAAGACAGATGTGTCCCAGGGAACCGCCTCTGGGGCGGAGCCTACGGAGAAGGCAAAAGGGGGAAAGGACAAGGCTGCTCCCATAGATTTGGGAGCAGGAAGCGAACCGTCCAAGGTTGACACTCCTCGTGATGACGAAATGATAGATGCCTTAAAGGATGATTGCGGCGACGGGGGACATGAGGAAGATCCGGAGGTGGCCATAGTCGGGGAGTCGAAAAGCGCTGATGATGTTACTTTAGCTGCACTGAAAGCTGACCAAGATAAACGCTTGCAGTTAAAGGCTGAAGACTTAGACCCTGAAAGCCTCAAGCCTCTCGCAGTTGTGGATGCGGGATCAAGGTTAGTTGTTAAGCTTTCAACTAGATCTATTACAGAGGAACTCGCTAAAAAGTCTTCTCTTGATTCCAGCGCTCCGCCCTCCGGGAAGAAGTCAACCGATTCCAGCACCTCAGCTTCAGGAAAGAAAAAATCAAAGCGCATCTTGACGGAGGCCGAAAAAGAGGCGAAGGATGCGGAGAAAGCCGCCAAGAAGTCCAAGCCTCCTTCGAAGTCTAAGTAGTGGGCTGTCTTGCGTTATTTTAGCATCTGGTTGACCAATAATTGTTGCTATGAGGGTGGCCCTTGCACCTTCTTTTTGACTGTTTTCCTGTACAAATTCATTCATTTGTAAATAAAAAATAATAATAATTCATTTTCTGCAATGTCTGTTAGCCATTAGTTTTGCACTTATGTAAGAATGCATGTCTTACTATAGTTGTGTAATGAAGTTATGGTGGGGGAGAAATATGTGTATACATATATGCCCCCAGTCAATCTCAAAAAACTATTCAAGACTTAATCAAGTAGTCTGATTGTCCCCGATTTTTCGACGGGATTGCATTCTCTGTGTCGTCAATGCCTGTCGTTTTTTCTGGCATTTTTTATACTCTCCTGTCTTATACTCAGGTTAGAGTTCTTACTGAGGCTGTCTCTTGTTTGGGTGCACCTTCACGCCTCAGAGGACGTCGTCTTCCCGTCCTTTATACTCTCTCTCAATTCTCGAGAGTTAGAGTTAAGAATGTCGTCTTCCCATTCTTTTATGTCTTATCGCACAAATAGTCGTTGTGCTTTTTCTTACGTATAAACTGTTTTCAACCTTTCAGGTTTTAAATCATCTTATATTCCATAATCGCAACAGAATAGTAGATGAAGGTATATATATAATGCATGAAAGTAAATGACACACGATATTTTTATAGTGGTTCGGCTAAGTCGTAGCCTACATCCACTTTATAGTTCTTTATTCATATCATCAGACTTTCCTAAGGCAAGTCGTGCCTTTTTACAGAGTTCATAAGAAAAATAGCAAAGAGTACAGCATTTTTAATCCAAATATCGCATCAAGTGTTGGGCATTCCATGCTCTAGGTACCTCTTCGCCATCTACGGTCGTTAACTTGAAGGTTCCTGTATCAAGTTTCCGTTAGATGACAAAGGGTCCTTCCCACTTTGGACCGAGGTGAGGAAGGGATGGAAAGACTCTCTTTAGCACCAAATCTCCTGGTTCAAAAGTCCTAAGGCGAACTTTTTTGTTGTAATAGCGTGCCATCTGACGTCGATGTCTTGCCGTGCGCAAATCTGCTTCGTCCCTTTTTTCTTCGATTTCATCAAGAGACTCGAGTAAGAGCGCCCGATTCGTCATCGGGTCATAATACGTCACCCGGTGGGAAGGAACTTCAAGCTCTACTGGATTTTCTGCTTCTGAACCAAAAGAGAGAGAGAAAGGGTATGTCCAGTAGCTGTCTTAAATGTTGTTCGATATGCCCACAAAGCTAAGGGCAATTCGTCAACCCATTTTGCCTTTGCGCGCTCTAACCGTTTCTTGAGGATGGATTTTATAACTTTGTTTATTGCTTCTACTTGCCCGTTCGACTGCGGATAGGCAATCGCAGTATACCGTTTGTCGATCTTATATTTCTAGCAGAAATTTCTGAATTCAGCACCATCGAACTGGGTTCCGTTATCAGTTATAATGGTCCTTGGGATCCCGAATCGGCATATAATATTTCTAACCACAAAACTTATCACCTTTCTTGCCGTGATCTTGGTTAGCGGCTCAGCTTCCACCCACTTCGTAAAATAGTCCACAGCGACTATTGCATATTTCGCTCCTCCTTTAGCAATTGGTAGAACTCCGATGATATCAATTCCTAACATGGCAAAAGGCCAAGGACTCACCATCGATTTGAGTTGGGTCGACGGTGCTCTGGGGACTTTGGCAAATCTCTGGCACTTATCGCAGCGTCGTGAATAATCAGCCGCATCTTTATTAATTGTGGGCCAGAAATATCCATACCGCAATATCTTTTTCGCTAAAGTCTGACCTCCTGTATGATCTCCACACTCACCTTCGTGTAATTCTCTTAGTACACGTTTGATGTCGTCGTGTGCTATACATCGTAACAGGGGCATAGAAAACCCTTGTCTGTAAAGAGTATCATCTTGAAGAATGTATCTGGTAGCCTTACGAACTACAGCCCGTCTCTCACTCTTCTTTGATGGGAGTGTCCCATTCTTAAGGAAGTTCTTAATTGGAGTCATCCACGACTCCTTCTCTGGTTCCGGTTCGAAAGCGAACTCAATTTCCATCGACTCAAAGCTTGGCGATTCCAACGTTTCAATTGTAATTATTTCCGTTTCTTCCGGGTTGTCGGAACTAGCTAGCTTTGCCAGCCTGTCTGCCTTCTGGTTTTCGGCTCTTGGGATGTGCGTTATGTTGTACCGTTCCAGGTTGCTCAACAACTTTTCCACTTTCCCGAGGTAGGCGATAAGTCGAGGTCCCCGAGCCACAAACTCCTTTCGCATTTGGCAAACAACGATTTTGGACTTGCAGAATATGTCCAATGTTTTTATTCCGAGGTCTTTAGCAAGCTTTAGCCCGGCAATTAGGGCTTCATATTCAGAGTCATTATTAGTCGCTGAAAATTCTATTCGTAGAGCGTAATACAACGACCGTCCCTCTGGAGTGACTAAGACGATTCCAGCTCCGGACCTTCGGTCATTCTTGGCTCCGTCAGTGTATAGCTTCCATGGATCTAATTTTAACTCATCTTCGGACTTGACCACTTTGTCATCGATTATTTCCTCCTATGGGATTGTGAACTCTGCTATAAAGTCAGCCAGAGCCTGCCCCCTGATCGACCTCCGCGGCTGAAAATTTAAATCAAACTGACTTAATTCAATATTCCATTTGATCAATCGTCCCGATGCTTCGGGTCTCTGCAATACCTGCCTTAGAGGTTGGTCAGTGTATATGGTTATTGGGTGAGCTTGGAAATAGTGATGAAGTTTTCGGGAAGCGATTAGGAGGCTGTAAGCGAGCTTCTCAATCTTTGGGTAGTTGCGTTCTGCCGCTGCCAATTTCTTGCTTACATAATATACTGGCCTTTGCACTTTGTCTTCTTCTCGAACCAAGGCTGTGCTAACAGCATGAGCCGAAACTGCTAAGTAAACAAATAACTCTTCGTGATCCACTGGCTTTGACAAAATCGGCGGTTTTTCTAGCAATTCCAATAAATTTCGAAAGGCCTCAAAACAGTCCGGAGTCCACTCGAAGTTCTTCTTTCCCCTTTTAATCAAATCAAAAAATGGGACGCATTTGTCCGTGGCTTTGGAGATGAACCTACTCAACGCGGCTACTTTCCCCGCAAGACTTTGGACATCTTTAATTCTCCTCGGTTCTTCAATGTTTCTTATCGCTGCTATTTGGCTGGGATTGATTTCAATCTGTAACACCCCACCTCCACCAGTACAACTCTTGCAAGGGCACTGACTTTGGAGGGGCGTTTGAATCGGGTAAACATGCATAATGGTATGTCAAGGCAGAACAAGAACATATGTATATATGTAAACAGAGTAAATAACATGGATAAAACAGCGGAAGATTTTAAACCATTTCAAAACACAAGTCTGGTACATCAAAATGTCATTTTCCCAAAATTACAAGTCTAGATAAAAACATCATCTGATAAACTGAAATACATAAGTACTATCCCCAAATAAGAGTGATAAACCATAGCGAGCTCAAGTCCAAAGCATACATGAGCTATCCAGAAAAGCAGCAAAGATCCAAGCTAAGCTCCTGTATTCCCTCCCTGAGAACCTGGGGGGGGGGGAACGGAAGAAAAGAGGCGAAAGAAAACAGGTCAGTCAAAAAGACTGAGTAAGCCCTACTACAATCAATGTAAACTGATAAAGTTAACTGACATGAGCAGCAAGTATGAACATAAGGATAACAAACATACTGACATGCTGACTGACTAACAAGGCAGATCATGGTGTCATCGCATATTCAGGTTAAGGTTTTTCACCACGGGTGCACCAACATTCTAACATGTCATGTATAATCCAGAATTTATCCCTTGGCCTAAACTTGGCCCAGTATCAGGTGTTTGACTCAAATCAAGATCCAATCTCTTGGTACCAATACTTAGTATAGCCGTATTAGGTGTTACCCAAAACAGAACGGAACAGAATGGTCCATACAGAAGTAGGGTTTGGAAAAAATGGGCTTTTACCTCTCCTAACAGGTAAAGTACAGAGACAGAGTGTTGACAATAATGGGCCTTTATCACCCTAACAGAACGGAGTACAGAAACAGAATGCTAACCATAATGGGCCTTTACCACCCTAACAGAACGGAGTACAGAAACAGAATACTAAACATAATGGGCCTTTACCACCCTAACGGAACAGAGTACAGAAACGGAATACTACAATAATGGGCCTTTACCACCCTAACAGAACAGAGTACAGAAACGGAATACTACAATAATGGGCCTTTACCACCCTAACAGAACAGAGTACAGAAACGGAATACTACAATAATGGGCCTTTATCACCCTAACAGAACGGAGTACAGAAACAGAATGCTAACCATAATGGGCCTTTACCACCCTAACAGAACGGAGTACAGAAACAGAATACTAACCATAATGGGCCTTTACCACCCTAACGGAACAGAGTACAGAAACGGAATACTACAATAATGGGCCTTTACCACCCTAACAGAACAGAGTACAGAAACGGAATACTACAATAATGGGCCTTTACCACCCTAACAGAACAGAGTACAGAAACGGAATACTACAATAATGGGCCTTTACCACCCTAACAGAACAGAGTACAGAAACGGAATACTACAATTAGGTGTACACTAGTAGTGGGCCTTTACCACCCAAACAGACGGTACCACGCAGAAACAGACGGGTGTTACCACCCAACAAAACAGACGGTACCTACAGAGTCAGACAGAGTTAAGTGTACCCTAAACCCTACCCAAGCGATCGGCTCCCTAATTCATAAATACCCTGTGTCGGTCCCACGACAGGATGTATCACTCCCTAAAGTGGCAACCAATTGGCACAGGCATATTTACAGATGTCACGGCGTCTTACATCCTCAGAGGCAGACCGGGATCCATGCACGCACATGACCCGGTTGGAACGCACCATCAACACCCATCGCCATTATCAGAATGAACCACTTATAATCAGTTCAGTAAGCGTGCCCGGACCCTACCTACAGTTGGGTCAAAGTGTTGATACCAGAAAGGGTTACTGACTAATATGGGTCCCAAACAACAGATGACACAAGTATTCCCCCTTGTGTCCCCAGACTATCAGATTCAGATTAACTTATTAACAGAGTTCAGACATACAAAGTTCAGACGATCAATCTTCAGATTAACGGGTTCGGATAACAGATTACAAACTTGCCTAACTTGATGTGGGTCCTACAGATCCGCAAAACAGGTTCGTTTAATTTGTCAATCAAGTTAGTCTATCCAGACCAGATATCTAATCGGTTCTCAGCCTTATCAAATTACTGAGTTGGATTGGTTAAGATCAACTCAACCCCGTTAATTTACCGAGTTCAGATTGGTTAAGTGTAGGGTAACTTAACCCCGTTAATTTACCGAGTTCAGATTGGTTAAGTGTAGGTTAACTTAACCCCGTTAATTTACCGAGTTCAGATTGGTTAAGTGTAGGTTAACTTAACCCCGTTAATTTACCGAGTTCAGATTGGTTAAGTGTTCCAGCGGTCCATGACTTAACCCTAATCACGAGGCATTAATTAATTAATGCGCCTTAACCTCTCACATTAGACCTTATTGTGGTTACTAGTTAAGCCGGGCGGGTCCGGGTAGCTTTACACCACAACTTGGTCTAACCTCGGGTTCAAGGTACAATATGACCAACTTCTCACATTGGGTCCTATTGTCTGTAGCAACTAGTTAAGCCGGTCGGTTCCGGGTAGGTTTACGCTACAAACTCAACCCAACCTCGAGTTGGCCACACTTATCTTTTCTAAGTGTCATGTCCATCATGTTTCAAAACATATTACACATTTTCAAGCAATTGGGTAGACCTAACTTAATAGGTAAATTCCCAATGGGTAGACCTAACTTAATAGGTAAATTCCCAAGCTCATATTTTTATGTCTTTTAAGTTTACCCAACCCCAAACGCAATCCCATCGCTTACACATCGCAATAGCGCATAAAGGATAGAAAAAGGGAACTTGGTATAGTCATGACATAAAAATGGTTGGAGCCACAAATTCAACATGGTGGCATATGCAATATACATATGTTCATATACTTGCATTAGGCCTCAAAAAGCATGCATAACATGATAACATGAACCATATGTCCATCACAAACTTGCATAACATACTTGCATAAACAACTTGCATAACATATGTCAACTTGCATATCATACTTGCATAAACAACTTGCATAAACAAACTTGCATCAACTATGACAACTTGCATATCATATTTGCATAAACAAACTTGCATAACTTATGACAACTTGCATATCATATTTGCATAAACAAACTTGCATATCTTATGACAACTTGCACATCATATTTGCATAAACAAACTTGCATAACTTATGACAACTTGCAAACCAAACTTGCATAACAAAACTTGCATAACATTTGTCAATTTGCATATCATACTTGCATAGCAAAACTTGCATAACTTATCATAAGAAACTTGCATAACTTTTCATAAGAAACTTGCATAACTTTTCATAAGAAACTTGCACAACACATCATAGAAACTTGCATATCATACAATTAACTTTAAAGTTCAAGTATGAAAGGAATAGGGCTTACAATGCTTATGCGAACTCAAATGAGTGTAGCAAATGTAAGCAAACCCTTATGCAACCAAAAACCCCAAAAATGCAAGCAAACTTAATCAAAACTCCTTCTTTAAGATACCAATAGAGAATCAAGCCTTTAATGCAAGCTAAAGAGGATCATACAAGCCTAAATATACTTGTATGCATGGAAATCTCTTAGGAATTTGATTTAGGAATTTATGAAGAGGGTGGAGGCCATGAGAGGTTTGATTTTGACATAGTTTAGTTGCTAGGATGAATAATGAGTGATTTAGGGTAGATTAGGGTCTTATTTATAGATTAGGCTAGTGATATAGACCATAGGATTAAACCCTAGTTCTCATCTAAGCCCTTCAAATCGAATCTGGCCCCCTAGCTCAACACAAAACCCAAAATGGTGCACCAGGCAGACTGGGCGCCAAGACCCAGTCGACAGCCAAGTCGACAGGGCTGTCGACCTGGTCGACCCTGTCGACACCCAAGTCGACAGGCCTGTCGACTTGGGTACTGTGGCGGGATATTTCCCGCCTTGGCCCAGCTGGCCCAATTTATTTAATTTAAATCTGTTTTTAAACCTTGAATTTTCAGAAAACTTCGACGGGCCATATCTGGGCCATACGGACTCCGTTTTTCGAAAACTCGGACTCTATTTCGCGTATTTTTCCGAGACGAACGCAATGGCATAGCCCGTTTCCCTTGATTCACATTTTATAATTAAATTCTGCCTTGATTTATATTATAACAGATTGTTGAAAATACGGGTTGTTACATTCTCCCCTCCTTAAAGGATTTCGTCCCCGAAATCTTCAAGTTAGGAAGAACGTATCCTACCATCCAATCATCCATCTACTCAAAACATCATCCACGAGCAATCATTGTCCTTACAAGATTCTAAATGCTGGATGAACATATGCAGAGGTGTGTGTATATGTACCTATCTAATGCAAATATCATCAATGCGAATTATGTTAGTGAAATGAATCCATATGCATGCAGTTCCTAACATAATGTATATCATCTATATGTGTGCACATAACATACACCCATATGCAACATCCATGTGATAACACATAATTTTCATCCATGAATAAGCATAAACACTCATGCATATGCAATATGAGGAGTGTGCGAGCCGATCTAGTGCCTAACCGTGTATAATGCATCCACGAGCAATCACTTGCAACCACTTGCAACCACCAAACATAACATGTCTCAAACACATGTTTACATCCATAGGATTCCTATCTCCACAAGGTACAATCGAGTGATGGGAGCGAGTACAGATAAAACAAAAACTTGGCACATATACTTACAGAATACCATTACAGATCAGATTTTTCCCCAAATGATTCTTAGGAAACCAAGCATGGTAGAAACCCAGAATGTATTCGTCATAGTCACAGATGCTCCCAAATCCCAATTTATCACAAACAGATGAATTATAACTCTCAGGGAGTTTGAGACTATTACCAGATCAGAAGCAACACTAGCATTAAAATACTGAGTTTCCATTCAGAATCAAAATACCAGAAAAAGAGTTTCATACTGAAAATCAGACAAGAGAATTAAACATCCTACAGACAAATTATTCTAGCCCAAATCTATTCGCCCGCTATGCGAGTATTCATCGTTCCTTCCGATGTAGTCCCTTTCTTCTTCGGGCAGTCCCTAGTGAAGTGCCCCATCTCTCCGCAGTTAAAGCAAGTGCCCTTCCTCTTTCTGCAATCCTTGTTTAGATGGGTTGAACTCCCGCAAGTAAAGCACTTCTTTTCCTTTTTATCTCCAGACTTCTCGTCCTTCTTTTTCTTGCTCTGGTTCCCCTGACTGCCTTGACCACCTTGATTGCCTTTGCCCTGAAAATCAGTCTTCTTTGCTTGGGTATCACTCGTCTTGACCTCTTTCTTTCCCTCTCCCTGAAGTAGAGCCATATCGACCAAACTCTCGAAAGTAGCTCCATGCGGAATATGCGACATTGCCAAACCCTGCAGCGGCTCATTCAACCCCCTAGCAAATCGGAGAGCCTTCTTCTCAGGAGTGTTTACTATATCCAGACCAAAACGGGCCAGCTGATTAAACTTATTCACATACTCCTTGACAGTCATATCATCTTGCTTTAATGCAATGAACTTCTCCATCTGTAAATTCGCCTCAGCAGAGGATAGAAACTTAGTCACAAATCTAGCCCTCAAATCGGCCCAAGTCTCTACGGGTCTCGTCCCATTGGTGACCTCCCACCAATAGGCCGTTTCGTCCTTCAAAAGCCACACTGTCAATAAGATCTTCCTCTCGTCATCAATCCTAAAGATAGCAAACAAGTCCTCCGTGTCTTTCAGCCAATTCCTAGCTTCAACAAAAGATTCCGTGCCTAGGAAATTCTTGCCTCCCATCGCCTTGAAGTCCTTACAAACCTTCGTGAACTCAACTTGAGGATGCTGAGGGGGAGGAGGGGGAAGAGGAGCCTCAGCAACTGGCGGAGGAGGAATAGGAACCACCGGAGGAGGGACATTAGGGAGAGGATTCTCAATTACAGGAGGAGGAGTGGGAGTAGGGTTTGCGGGGCCAGCTGCCGCCCTAGCGTCTAGAAGTCTCCTATACCAGAGTGGTACGTTTACTCCATCTGGGATGGCAAGATTCTCAGCCATACTGAAACGAAAGATAAGATAAGATTAGGTCAAGGGAGCGAAGGATAACGCTAATGGCTTTTTGGGGAATAGCCCTTTTTAAAATACTAGACTTTTCTTTGGAAAATACTTTATACTTGTTTTGAAAATAGTTTTCAAAAAGTTTTCTAAAAACCTTTTTGTTCCTTCTCGTAAACCATATGCTCTGATACCAAATGTAACACCCCACCTCCACCAGTACAACTCTTGCAAGGGCACTGACTTTGGAGGGGCGTTTGAATCGGGTAAACATGCATAATGGTATGTCAAGGCAGAACAAGAACATATGTATATATGTAAACAGAGTAAATAACATGGATAAAACAGCGGAAGATTTTAAACCATTTCAAAACACAAGTCTGGTACATCAAAATGTCATTTTCCCAAAATTACAAGTCTAGATAAAAACATCATCTGATAAACTGAAATACATAAGTACTATCCCCAAATAAGAGTGATAAACCATAGCGAGCTCAAGTCCAAAGCATACATGAGCTATCCAGAAAAGCAGCAAAAATCCAAGCTAAGCTCCTGTATTCCCTCCCTGAGAACCTGGGGGGGGGGAACGGAAGAAAAGAGGCGAAAGAAAATAGGTCAGTCAAAAAGACTGAGTAAGCCCTACTACAATCAATGTAAACTGATAAAGTTAACTGACATGAGCAGCAAGTATGAACATAAGGATAACAAACATACTGACATGCTGACTGACTAACAAGGCAGATCATGGTGTCATCGCATATTCAGGTTAAGGTTTTTCACCACGGGTGCACCAACATTCTAACATGTCATGTATAATCCAGAATTTATCCCTTGGCCTAAACTTGGCCCAGTATCAGGTGTTTGACTCAAATCAAGATCCAATCTCTTGGTACCAATACTTAGTATAGCCGTATTAGGTGTTACCCAAAACAGAACGGAACAGAATGGTCCATACAGAAGTAGGGTTTGGAAAAAATGGGCTTTTACCTCTCCTAACAGGTAAAGTACAGAGACAGAGTGTTGACAATAATGGGCCTTTATCACCCTAACAGAACGGAGTACAGAAACAGAATGCTAACCATAATGGGCCTTTACCACCCTAACAGAACGGAGTACAGAAACAGAATACTAACCATAATGGGCCTTTACCACCCTAACGGAACAGAGTACAGAAACGGAATACTACAATAATGGGCCTTTACCACCCTAACAGAACAGAGTACAGAAACGGAATACTACAATAATGGGCCTTTACCACCCTAACAGAACAGAGTACAGAAACGGAATACTACAATAATGGGCCTTTATCACCCTAACAGAACGGAGTACAGAAACAGAATGCTAACCATAATGGGCCTTTACCACCCTAACAGAACGGAGTACAGAAACAGAATACTAACCATAATGGGCCTTTACCACCCTAACGGAACAGAGTACAGAAACGGAATACTACAATAATGGGCCTTTACCACCCTAACAGAACAGAGTACAGAAACGGAATACTACAATAATGGGCCTTTACCACCCTAACAGAACAGAGTACAGAAACGGAATACTACAATAATGGGCCTTTACCACCCTAACAGAACAGAGTACAGAAACGGAATACTACAATTAGGTGTACACTAGTAGTGGGCCTTTACCACCCAAACAGACGGTACCACGCAGAAACAGACGGGTGTTACCACCCAACAAAACAGACGGTACCTACAGAGTCAGACAGAGTTAAGTGTACCCTAAACCCTACCCAAGCGATCGGCTCCCTAATTCATAAATACCCTGTGTCGGTCCCACGACAGGATGTATCACTCCCTAAAGTGGCAACCAATTGGCACAGGCATATTTACAGATGTCACGGCGTCTTACATCCTCAGAGGCAGACCGGGATCCATGCACGCACATGACCCGGTTGGAACGCACCATCAACACCCATCGCCATTATCAGAATGAACCACTTATAATCAGTTCAGTAAGCGTGCCCGGACCCTACCTACAGTTGGGTCAAAGTGTTGATACCAGAAAGGGTTACTGACTAATATGGGTCCCAAACAACAGATGACACAAGTATTCCCCCTTGTGTCCCCAGACTATCAGATTCAGATTAACTTATTAACAGAGTTCAGACATACAAAGTTCAGACGATCAATCTTCAGATTAACGGGTTCGGATAACAGATTACAAACTTGCCTAACTTGATGTGGGTCCTACAGATCCGCAAAACAGGTTCGTTTAATTTGTCAATCAAGTTAGTCTATCCAGACCAGATATCTAATCGGTTCTCAGCCTTATCAAATTACTGAGTTGGATTGGTTAAGATCAACTCAACCCCGTTAATTTACCGAGTTCAGATTGGTTAAGTGTAGGGTAACTTAACCCCGTTAATTTACCGAGTTCAGATTGGTTAAGTGTAGGTTAACTTAACCCCGTTAATTTACCGAGTTCAGATTGGTTAAGTGTAGGTTAACTTAACCCCGTTAATTTACCGAGTTCAGATTGGTTAAGTGTTCCAGCGGTCCATGACTTAACCCTAATCACGAGGCATTAATTAATTAATGCGCCTTAACCTCTCACATTAGACCTTATTGTGGTTACTAGTTAAGCCGGGCGGGTCCGGGTAGCTTTACACCACAACTTGGTCTAACCTCGGGTTCAAGGTACAATATGACCAACTTCTCACATTGGGTCCTATTGTCTGTAGCAACTAGTTAAGCCGGTCGGTTCCGGGTAGGTTTACGCTACAAACTCAACCCAACCTCGAGTTGGCCACACTTATCTTTTCTAAGTGTCATGTCCATCATGTTTCAAAACATATTACACATTTTCAAGCAATTGGGTAGACCTAACTTAATAGGTAAATTCCCAATGGGTAGACCTAACTTAATAGGTAAATTCCCAAGCTCATATTTTTATGTCTTTTAAGTTTACCCAACCCCAAACGCAATCCCATCGCTTACACATCGCAATAGCGCATAAAGGATAGAAAAAGGGAACTTGGTATAGTCATGACATAAAAATGGTTGGAGCCACAAATTCAACATGGTGGCATATGCAATATACATATGTTCATATACTTGCATTAGGCCTCAAAAAGCATGCATAACATGATAACATGAACCATATGTCCATCACAAACTTGCATAACATACTTGCATAAACAACTTGCATAACATATGTCAACTTGCATATCATACTTGCATAAACAACTTGCATAAACAAACTTGCATCAACTATGACAACTTGCATATCATATTTGCATAAACAAACTTGCATAACTTATGACAACTTGCATATCATATTTGCATAAACAAACTTGCATATCTTATGACAACTTGCACATCATATTTGCATAAACAAACTTGCATAACTTATGACAACTTGCAAACCAAACTTGCATAACAAAACTTGCATAACATTTGTCAATTTGCATATCATACTTGCATAGCAAAACTTGCATAACTTATCATAAGAAACTTGCATAACTTTTCATAAGAAACTTGCATAACTTTTCATAAGAAACTTGCACAACACATCATAGAAACTTGCATATCATACAATTAACTTTAAAGTTCAAGTATGAAAGGAATAGGGCTTACAATGCTTATGCGAACTCAAATGAGTGTAGCAAATGTAAGCAAACCCTTATGCAACCAAAAACCCCAAAAATGCAAGCAAACTTAATCAAAACTCCTTCTTTAAGATACCAATAGAGAATCAAGCCTTTAATGCAAGCTAAAGAGGATCATACAAGCCTAAATATACTTGTATGCATGGAAATCTCTTAGGAATTTGATTTAGGAATTTATGAAGAGGGTGGAGGCCATGAGAGGTTTGATTTTGACATAGTTTAGTTGCTAGGATGAATAATGAGTGATTTAGGGTAGATTAGGGTCTTATTTATAGATTAGGCTAGTGATATAGACCATAGGATTAAACCCTAGTTCTCATCTAAGCCCTTCAAATCGAATCTGGCCCCCTAGCTCAACACAAAACCCAAAATGGTGCACCAGGCAGACTGGGCGCCAAGACCCAGTCGACAGCCAAGTCGACAGGGCTGTCGACCTGGTCGACCCTGTCGACACCCAAGTCGACAGGCCTGTCAACTTGGGTACTGTGGCGGGATATTTCCCGCCTTGGCCCAGCTGGCCCAATTTATTTAATTTAAATCTGTTTTTAAACCTTGAATTTTCAGAAAACTTCGACGGGCCATATCTGGGCCATACGGACTCCGTTTTTCGAAAACTCGGACTCTATTTCGCGTATTTTTCCGAGACGAACGCAATGGCATAGCCCGTTTCCCTTGATTCACATTTTATAATTAAATTCTGCCTTGATTTATATTATAACAGATTGTTGAAAATACGGGTTGTTACACAATCCCTCGGGAGCTCACAATGAAGCCTAGAAACTTTCCCGATGCCACTCCAAATGAACATTTCAAAGGATTCAACTTCATCCGATACTTTCGCAGGATACCGAACATTTCGGCCAAGTCCTGCGTATGGCTGGAGGACTGTTTCGATTTGACAAGCATATCATCCACATAAACTTCTATAGTCTTCCCTATTTGATTATAAAACATCCTGTTCACCAAGCGCTGATAAGTGGCTCCAGCGTTTTTCAATCCGAACGGCATGACCACGTAACAGTATAACCCCAAATTTGTAATGAAGCTCGTGTGTTCTTGATCTGGCACGTGCATAGGAATTTGGTTGTACCCGGAATATGCGTCCATGAAAGAAAGAAGTTCATGTCCCGCTGTCGAATCTACAAGCTGGTCAATCCTGGGAAGTGGGAAACTATCTTTCGGGCAAGCTTTGTTCAAATCTGAAAAATCAAAGCAAGTCCGCCACTTTCCATTCGGCTTCTTTACTAAGACGGGATTCGATATCCAGTCGGGATATGTCGAATCTCTAATAAATCCGTTCTGTTTCAGCTTCTCCACTTCTTCTTTCAGAGCGGCCGACCTCTCTGGGCCCAACATACGTCTCTTTTGCTTTACAGGCGGGTGTTTCGGGTTTACATTTAGTGAGTGGCTTATGACGGATGGTGATATCCCACACATGTCGGCGTGGGTCCAGGTAAACACGTCCAAGTTTGCCTTCAGGAAGTCAGTTAGTTCTTTGGCCCGACGTGGATCCAACTGAGATCCAATCTTCAAAACTTTTGTTGGATCAGCTTCATCAATGGGAATGTCCACTGTCGCTTCATTAGGAGTTGCATTTCTAGTCTCTGGTTCCTCGTCTTTTCTGGGATCCAGGTCTTCAGGCGTTCCTTTGGGCAACTCCTTCGGGGCCAATCCCTCTAATTGCTACGCCGAGCCCTCCTATGGAGAAGGCGAGGCACCTTTACTCTCGATGTTAAGTCCCTTCATCAACATCTTTAATTCGGCAACATAGCAGGCCCGTCCGGAGACTTGATCTCCTCTCATTACTCCAGTTCCAGCTTCAGTTGGGAACTTAAGCAATAAACAACAAGGGGCGATGCAAGCCCTGAACTCAGCAAGGGCAGGTCTTCCCAAAAATGCATTATAAGGCGAATCTACGTCCAATACTATGAACTGAAGCATCCGTACTCTTCGGCGTTCTCCTTGCCCCAAGGTTACGGGCAATTCTATGTACCCCATTGGAGCTGTCGATGCTCCGTTGAAGCCTCGGATCCAACCTTCGCATGGCTTCAAATCTTCAGATTCAAGCTTCATCTGATCGAATGACTTTTTAAATAAAATATTAACAGAGCTTCCATTGTCCACTAACACCTTATGAACCAATGTCGGCCCAATGGTGGTGGTAATGACCAACGGATCGTCGGTGGGTGACTGGATCCCGGTATTATCTCTACTACGGAATACCACGTCATCAAACATTGTCTTCTGTTGCTTTATGGGGGCGATATCTTCCAAATCATCACATTCATCCACATCTACGTGCTTAGCCGCGTTTACATATTGATCCATCGCTCTAAAACTGTGGATCGCTGGGTGGGGTCCACCCACTATGGAGTTGATAACAATTCCCTTGCCTTTCTGCTGCGCTGTAGGCTTGGGAGCAGATTGGATCTGTTTTGGAGCCTGTTCTCCTTGCCCCCTGTCTCTCGGGACAACCTTATATTCATCCAACTTTCCTTCGCGCAGCAGCTTCTCAATCATGTCTCTCAAATGTCGACATTCATTGGTTGAATGCCCATGAGTTCCATGAAACAAACAAAACTTTCCAGTTGCCATTTCTTTCTCCGTTGAGTCGCGAGGTGGCGGTCTTTTATATTGCAAAACATTGTATGTATCCAAATAAATGTTCTCCAGAGTGTCGTTCAACGGTGTATAATTCTCATAAGTCTGGAACCGGGGTCTTTTGTTAGGATCACTTCCCCTATTTCTATTTCTTCTGTTACCATTCGCGTTACGGTTGTTGTTGTTGCCCCCGTTTCCATTATTGTCATTTCCACTCTTGTTTCCCACATTCACCTCAACTTTTCCGGAACTTTCTCCAGACTACTTCACGGCGTCATTACTCTGAACATTCTCTTTTGAAGCCGCTCCAGACTTTCTCTTTCGGTTTTCCTTGGCCTCCTCTCGTCTTAACTGAATATCGGCCTTTTCATAAAATAACTCTCTCGTGGGGGTGGCTTCCCAGAAAGGTAATCTCCAAACTCAGAGTCAGGATCGACTCCTTCCATCAAAGCCATCAAGATGGTGGGCTCGTGCGGGTCACTAACTTCAGTCACAGCTAAGTTGAAACGGTCGAGATATGACCTCAAAGACTCTCCCGGTGCCTGCTTAATTCTTGATAATTCAATAACACTCTTAGACTTTCGGGTATGGAGTCGGAACTGATTCATAAAACGTTCGCTCAATTCCCTATAATTTGATATCGAACGAGGGGGAAGTCGGGTAAACCATAGCAGCGCCACATCTTCTAAATAGATCGGGAATGCTTTACACTTCACTGCGTCAGGAGCAGCAGCAGCATTCATGAGCCATGAGTATCGCATCAAATGCTGTCCCGGATCGGTTCTCCCATTGTACTTGTCCATCTGCGGCAGGTTAAAACGTCGGGGAAATTGAAAGTTGAGGATGTCATTAGTGAAAGGAGTATGGCTTCGCTCAATGCCATAATCTTCATTGGTGTAGTTCCGGCTTTCGGACATAATCTGGCGTACCATTGCCCATACGTCAGCATTAGTCAGGGGTCGTTCAGGCTCCCTGGCCCTGGTATCCGGGTTCCTTCTGGGCTCTTGCTCAGGAGATGCCCTTCTTCTGATGTTTGGGTTTCCTCTGGGCTCTTGCTCAGGGAACTCCCTTCTTCTTTGAGCTGCTTCTGCTCTGTTTCGTTCCCTACGCTCCCGGTCGATCTCGGGAGGAAGGGGCTGGAGCATCTGCCCCTGAGTGGGATTGGTAGGGTTAGGGTCTCTAGGTAATACATGGGATCCCTGCATCGGCAACAACATAGGCTCTCTCAAGCTTGGATCATTGGGTCCTAGTACTCGTGCAGCATCCTCGCGGGACCCCAAAGATCCGAACGTCAGCTGCTCCAAATTTTGAGGTCGTTCGAGCGGCCTTCTTTCACGGGGCCGTTCTTCCTCGGAAGAAGAAGACTGATCCATTGGTGTGTGGAGAACCGGGAATGTGGTTCTCTGTCTACGGAGTTCGCTAATTTCCCTGCTCATGAGTCTCATGTTTTCTTGCATCATGAGATTGGTGCGCTCGTGGATTTTCATAGCCTCCCTAGTACTCTCAAGCATGTCAAGTAGGCGCGAGAAATCTCCTTGAGTAATAGGCGCGGATGGATTGACCTGATCATTGACCCTGGTGGCTGGAGTCGGAGCATTTGTAGGGGCTCGAGTAGAGGTTCCAACATCACCAAGTGTCGGGTCGGTTCGGAGATTTGCAACCAGTTCGGGTCGGAGCTGGGAGACTGGTTCGGGTCGGAGCTGGGAAAACTGTTCGGGTCGGTGTAGTGCGAGTTGCTCGGGTCGGTTCAGGTTGGGGGAGTGCACTGCTTCAGATTCTCCTACCCGGATCGGATCGGAGCTCTCCCCTTGATTGCGGTTCGGATTTCCTGTATCAGTTCGTTCCACTGCCGAGCTCTGCCCATGGGACCTTGTCACAACCGCATTTTGCTGATCTTCACCAACTCCGTTTCCTCGACTAGTTTGAACTTCCTTGCCTTTTCCTTTGGCCATAGTTCTTCAACAATCAATCAACAAATATTCAAGAGCGTCGAAACTTGAGGATTAACTTCTTCGAACTCAACGGTCCAAAAAGTAGAACGATAATCCCGAAAAACAGAGAATTCAGATGTTCTCAGTGAAAGCACCAAAATGTTAGACCAAAAAGTGGTTCTAACACCCAACTTGACTAAAATCAGACTAAAATAAGATCAAAAGTAAAATGGAGACATAGAATTTATAGTGGTTCGACGTTGAAAAGCCTACGTCCACTTGTCAATCACTATTCTCGATGATAGAGTTGCAATTACAATGAGATATTCACTCAATTTCACTCACAACTCACATACATTCACTCAATTGTCTCAAAACAAATGTTGAAAGACGATTTGGATTATCTGGGAGTGCTGGAATTTGGTTTATGAAAGTGGTTGAACTCTCAAAGAGCCAAAAAGAAGATCCCTTTAATTGTCTCCAGGCAAGGTATTTATAGGTGAAAATTTAGTCAGAACCCGATCCGGATCGGAGCCACGTGTCTTCCATCCCATCGTCCTCGGGTTCGGATGGATTCTAGTGCTGACAGCGCATCAGAGTAGTGGTCGTCGTAGGTAGGAACTGGTCATAACCGCTCCGAATAATCAGGCGACCATGGGGGAAAGTGATATGGAATATGGGTTCGGATCGGAGGAGCAGGCAGAAGGGGTTCGGATCGGGGCATCCGTTCCGACCCGAATTAAGCTGAAACTAAGTTCTTATTCACTTTGCTCTGCTCCGTTCCGACCCGGTAGTAGGTGGTCCCCCGATCCGAATAGCATCGTCTCTTCAATCCAAATCGTAGCAGCTCTCCGATCCGAACAACAATATCCCTCCGATCCGAATAGCATCGTCTCTTCGATCCAAATCGTAGCAGCTCTCCGATCCGAACAGCAATATCTCTCCGATCCGATCCGCTATGATCTTTTCTAAGCTTTTCAACGTTTCACATTTCGACTTTGTGTTGCCCAGTTCACAAAGTGGGCTAACAGTGTGAAAATGATAAATGCAGCTCAACAACTCTACAGAAACGCTGTGATATATTTTGAAAACGCTGTGATATGTAGAGAGTAACAACTTTTCTAACCAGAAATAAATGCTATAATATATGATGGAAAACGCTGTGCTATATGGACAGTCATAACATTTCTTGACGTTATAAAACGCTGTTATATATGTTGAAAACGCTATAATATATGGACGTTGACAATGGTTATATCCATTTTAAAATGTTGCTGTATATTCATACCAACGCTGTGGTATGAAGCCGATAACACCGTTTCTAACCCATATAAAACGTTTTTATATATATGATAAAGGAGGGATAATTTGTGTTAGCTATGCAAACACAACTACATAAAACGCTGTATAAACATAATGACAACGCCAATTAAAACGTTGTACAAGACATAACAACCACACCAACTAAAACGCTGTAGTATCTCCTTTTTCTACAGCATTTTCAAAGTATTGTGGTAGTCACCATGACCTATAACTGCGTGTCGTTAGAAAACCTTCTTCGAAACGCTGTAAAATTATATAATAGCATTTTTTCAACGCTGTCAATGAACATATTTCTTGTAGTGCAAATAAGGAAATTAAGAGATTTCGTAGTGATACTGGAACAGAATATGAATCTACTTCTATTTTGGACTTTTATAAATTACATGGTATAGTACATGAGAGAACTGCACCCTATTCACCTGAAATATACAGTAAAGCTAAAAAAAAATAGGACCATTACTGAATTAGTAGTTCCATTTTATTAAATCCTGGTGCAACAAAACATTGGCGGGGGGATATATTATTAACTGTATGCTATGTTTTGAATAGAATCCCTAAATCTAAGACTCAAATTTCACCTTATGAAATTTTAAAGAATTATAAACCCAATGTGCCCTACTTTAGAACATGGGGGTGTTAAGCATATGTTCGCATTCCAGACCCTAAGAGAATAAAATTGGCAAGTAGAGCATATGAATGTGTATTTATAGGTATATTGTTAATAGCAAAGCATACAGATTTTATGATCTAAATATACATAATATAATTGAATCAATTGATGTTGATTTCTATACAACAAAATTTCCTTTTAAATTAAGGAATAGTGTGGGCATTTCAAGTATGCCTATTAGAACAGAATTAATGAAAATTCTGAAACTGAACTAAGAAGAAGTAAAAGAGCAAGAACTGTAAAATATTTTGGTTCAGATTTTTGTGCTTTTACTACAGAGGAGGATCCCTCAAACCTCCAATAGGCTTCATCTTCTTTAGATGCCATTTGGCAAGAAGCTATAATTGATGAGATGGATTCTTTGGAATCCATTAAGACTTGGCACTTGCTAGATATACCTCATGGCTGTAAATCTATAGGTCGTAAATGGGTACTTAAAAGAAAATTAAAACCCGATGGCACTGTTGATAAATATAAAGCACGATTAGTAGCTAAAGGTTTTAAGCAAAGAGAAAATGTAGAATTTTTTGATACATTTTCACCCGTAACTGGAATTACATCCATTCGAGTTGTGATTTCACTTGCTTTTATTCATAATTTATTAATTAGCAAAATGGATGTTAAAACTACTTTTTTAAATGGTGAATTAGAAGAATAAATTTATATGTACCAACCTGAAGGTTTTGCAGTTCGTGGTCAAGAACATAAAGTTTGCAAATTAGTTAAACCATTATATGGTTTAAAACAAGCCCCTAAGCAATGACATGAAAAATTTGATAATTTAATAATCTCAAATGGTTTTAAAGTTAATGAAAGTGACAAATGCATTTATTATAAATCTGAAAATGACATTTGTACTATCATATGTTTGTATGTGGATGATTTACTTATTTTTGGATCAAACATTCATGCCATAACACAGTCAAATCTTTATTAAGTGCCAATTTTGATATGAAAGATTTAGGTGAGGCGAGTGTAATCCTTGGTATTAATATTACTAGGTCAGAAAAGGGACTTTTTGTGGGTCAATCTCATTACATTGAGAAGATACTAAAGAAATACAATTACTTTGACTGTAAACCTACATGTACACCATATGATCCCAGTGTAAAGTTATTTAAGAACACTGGTGAAGATGTAAGACAGTTTGATTACACAAGCATCATTGGCAGCCTTCGGTATGCCACTGATTGTACTAAACCAAACATTGCCTATGTCGTGTGATTATTGTGCAGCTTTACCAGTAGACCTAGTATAGAGCATTGGAATGCTATTAAAATGGTCATGAGGAACCTTAAACGAACTATGAACCTTGGATTACATTATGACAAGTTTCCAGCTGTACTTGAAGGATATTCCGATGCAGAATGGAATACTTTATCTAATGATTCTAAAGTGACCAGTTGCTATATATTTAGCACCACTAGAGGAGTTGTTTCTTGGAAATCCAAGAAACTGACTATTTTGGCTCAATCTACTATGGACTCTGAGATGATAGCACTAGCCACAACTAGTGAAGAAGCAGAGTATTTGACAAATCTGCTAGATGAGATCCCTTATGGGAAAAACCAATTCCAGCTGTGTTAATCCACTGTGATAGTACCGCGGCTATTACAAAAGTTCAAAACTATTATTATAATGGTAAGAGACGAAAGATACGTCGTAAGCACAATATGGTTAGAGAGCTACTCTCTTCAGGTACTGTCAGTGTGGATCATATACGCAGTGATGGAAATTTGGCAAATCCTTTGACGAAAGGACTGTCTAGAGAGAAAGTCCTTAATACTTCTAAAATTATGGTATTATGCCCTTATATTGTTGAGTCACATACAATGGTAACCCGACCTAATGACTTGAGATCCCAAGAACTAGGTTCAATGGGTAAAAAAAGTTGTGTAGTGATAGTAGTTGAGCATGATATTTAGTATACCAATAAGCATGTATTCTTGAAGTGATTAGAGGATGAGTTGATAGAAACTCTTAATGAGATCTATACTGTATTTGGAATGGAGTACCTATCTTCGGGAGTACCCATGATAGACTCACCTATGTGAATGTGGAAATGTGGTCGTTTCCTATGGAGTTTTGCACAAAACTTGTAGAGCATTCACTAAACTGGGATAGACGTGCATAACCATAAATACATGTGCTTTTTTGATTGCACTATAGAAAGGGTTGTATTTGGCCTGATGTTAGGAATGGAGTTCAAGATCATGTGTCACTCTAGTAAGAAATGAATCTTATCACTATGCAAATGTTCAAGTCGGAAGACACCTTTGTTTATGCACAATCTTATGTTTTTTATTGAAACTGCTCGAAATTTTTTAGAAGTTCAAGTGGGGGATTGTTGGAAATTGTTTTCAAAACAAAAGGATGAATTATTAAAAAAAATGATTAAGTGTGAGATGGCTCTTATATGTGAATAATATCACATCTTGAGACTATATGAAAGAAACAAGTATTTATACTTGATTCTTAGAAACCATGTTAGGGCCTTGGGGCTCCCAATACATGCTTTGTTGTGAGAAGGGAGACCATGCATTACCACCACACACGTGCATGTATGACTCGACCCGACCATACCCGGCTTGGGCTTGGCTTGGTGGTGTAGACACTTATATTTTTGGTTTGAAAAACCTTACGTTTTCTGAACCGTTTTTTTATTTGAGACGGTAAACATTTGATCCATTATTTCTGGATTAGACACTTTCTCCCACTCTCCACCAACTATTCGGCACACTCATTTTCGTCTATATTATCTTCAGTTTTTAGATGAGAAAAAACACTGAACGACATTTTCTTCTTTACTTCCACCATAAAAATACGAGCGGTTATTTTTGTGTTCGAAAGTGCAAATCTAAATTTATTTGTTCTGCAAGCAAACCAATTATTCTTCGAGGTTGTTTTATCCTAGAGACGGAGGTGACACGTAAGAATTGGTTTGCACCATCGACCATACAACCGAATTGTCTTCAAGAGAGTGACAAAGTCCCTGACTCAGCCATTGTTTCCAAATTAAACAGTATTAATTCCCTACTTTGGAGGAACTAGAGTCCACGTTCCATTATGAAGTAGTGCATTGATTTCAACTTCTATAGCTTGCCTCCATTCTTTATGTCTGAGAGCTTGAGTGTAGCAGTTTGGTTCTTAGAGATGAAGAATAGGAATTGGGTATTTGGTTGTTGTGTAAATCTTAGGCTTGAATATGCCATCTTTCGAAGGTGTCTGCATGAGGTATGTTGGCACAAAATCTACTATTGGAGTTGGTGCAGGTTGTGAAGATTCTGTTTATGGTGATGTATTATCCAATGAAGATGTTGTATGTTCTGGTGGTATTAAGGTAGTTGATGCATGTGAATTTCGTTCTGGACAAAACACTCCAATAGACATATTTGGAAGAGGAGGGCTTGGAAGACTTGTATTAGAGGAAGTAGAAACTGGTGGTGGTGTAGGCATAGGAGGAGGACCAAAGATAATTGGAATATTCGTGGAATTGAAGTTTCCATCGTGGGGTGTATTAACAGTTTATGCAAAAGGGAATATATTCTCTATGAAAGACACATGTCATGAGATGTATAAATGATTCGTGGGGAGGTGAAATCAAATATAAACTTTGTATGCTGAATGATATCCAATAAACATGCAAAGTAGTGACCTGGGTGCTAGTTTGTGTGTAGCATATGGTTTCAAATGAGGGTAGCTAAAACAACCAAATACTCGCAATATGTTGTAGTCAGGAATGGTACAAAACAACATACGGTTTGAAAAGCTTCAACCCATAATCATTCGGGAAGGCTAGATTGAGAAAGAAGAGTGGTGCCAGTTTCTCGAATGTGTTGATGACGAATTTCAGCCAGTCCATTTCATTCGGCGGTGGGTGGATAAGAGAATCTATGATAAATGCTATTTGCTTCAAGAAGTGTCATGAATTTTCGATATTCTGTACCATTATCAGATTGAAACACTTCTAATTTTGTGTTGAGTAAGTTTTCAATCTTGTTTTTGAAATTAATAAATATCGGTAATTCTTCAGACTTTCGACGTAGAGGAAATTTCCAAACAAGATGGCTGAAAACATTCATTAACAGTAAATAATAACAAAATCCATCTTTAGATATGATAGGTGAAGGTCCCCATAAATCAGAAACTATCAAGTGCAAAGGAGATGAATAAGAACTATCATGGAAAGGAAGTTTTCGACTTTTATTGACATGGTATGGATTGCATCAACTGATTTTATTACTATAGACTGGAAGCGAAAAATTAGAAACAACATGTTTCACAAGTCTAAACATAGGATGTCCTAATCGCTGATGCCAAACATCAAGCGTACATTTATTCGACAAAAAAGCTGAAGGAACAAAATTCGAGCATTAGTGAAATAGTAGAGATCATCTTTAATCAGCCTTGCAACACTGTTGTCCCCATATAACGATCCTTCACAATATAATAAGTAGAATGAAATTCAAAAAAAACATTATGTCAGTAGAAAATTGAGAAACAGAAAGTAAGTTTGCTTTAAGAGAAGGAACATAATGAACTGGACTCATGTTAAATGTACGAGAGTTTGAACGATAGACGGTCTTACCAATATTGCTTATAAGAAGGCTTAAACCATCACCTAACGAACTTGGTCGGGGTCCATCATAAGGGCTATGAATATGTAGATTCTGAAGATCCCCGGTTACATGGGTAGAGGCGTCACTGTCAGGTATCCACTTACCACCATGATGGGTATTTGAGTGAAGAACATAGGATGTATTTGAGTATGGTTGTTGTGTACAGTTTTGACTTTGTTGGGGAGGTCTATAGTCTTGGCCAGTGAAGGTTTGATCAAACCGATACCAACATCATTGAGATGTGTGATTCCTTTTACAACATATTTGGTATAGTCCTTGTAATGAAGTATTGGGTTGACGATTTACGTTTGATCAACCACCATTTCCACGTTTTCCTTGACTGAAGCAACCGCCACGTCCACGAGATAATTGACTGGTGGTGGCCATGTTGACAACAACTTGATGGGAAAGTGAAGCTTGCTATGCTTGAATGCGCATTTCAAAGGCTTGGAGATGCGCTTGAAAATCATCCATGGAGTAAGTAATGTTATCAATAGTGGCAGATACGGTGGTTACAATTGGATCATAAATTAATCCCAATCCCATGAGAACGAGTTGTTGAAATGCCGGATCTAGTATCTTTTGTCCAGAGGCAACGAGGAGATCAACAATGGAACGAGCACGAACTAAATATTCAGTCATCATCTTGTCTCCTTTGCGCATATGTCATAACTCGTTCTGTAGCTACATAGTACGTGCTTGAGATTTGAATGTACATAGTTTTTCTATGGCAGTCCAAACTTCTTGTGAAGTTTCATACTAGGCAACACTGGCTAGGATGGGTTCGGATCGAGAGGACAGAAACAAACCGAGTAGCATTGAATATTTTTTAAGGAGAAAGAGGGAGTGAATATGGGAAAGAAAAAAATATATTTGAAAATATCCTTTTATTGATGTTTATTTCTTTCTTGATACAACTTGATTAATACAACAGATGAGAGAGTTTCTATATATAACATGACAAATGTTCTAGACCCTCTTTCTCTAGATAATTCTATTACATATTTGATTGCTCTAAATTTATTTTCATTTATTTTGGCCTTTCCTGAAAACAAGGATTGAATTTATTACATAATTGGTGTTTACTTATAAAACCAAAATTATTTGTTTCCTTACAAAACAAAGTTTAATTTTCAACATCCCCCCGTAAACTTGGTATTATTACTCCAAGCAAATTCCTCAACCTGATAAAGTCTTCATACTTGAGCGACTTGGTGAAGATATCAGCTATTTGATCATTGGACTTCACATACTCTAGCTGCAATTCCTTTCAGGCGACACACTCTCTAATGTAGTGATAGCGTGTATCTATATGCTTGCTTTGATCATAAAAGACTAGATTTTTGGCTAAAGCAATTGCTGACTTGTTATCCGCGAAAATCTTGATTGGCTCCTTTTGTGGCAAATTTAATTCTTTTAGCAAATTCCTTAACCAAATTGCATGGCAAACACATGAAGTAGTAGCTGCATACTCTGCTTCACATGTGGAAAGCGTGGCGTTGGTTGTTTTTTCGATATCCATGTGAAAGCTGTGTCTCCCATGTAGAACATGAAACCACTTGTGCTTTTCCGGTCATCTATATCTTCACTCCGGTAACTATTGCTATATCCAACATGATTATAATTATCAGAAACAGAGTAATACAAACCAAAGTTTATTGTCCATTTAACATGGCGAAGAATCCTCTTTGTCTCCTTTAAATGTGTTGTTGTTGGATTCTCCATGTATCGGCTCATAACTCTAACTGCATATTGAATGTCGGGCCTTGTGCATGTTAAATATTTCAAGCTGCCAACCAAGCTCTTGAAAAGTGTAGAATCTACTTTTTACCCTTCTTCATGCCATGACAATTTGATTCCACATTCAATTGGCGTGCAAACTGGATTAAAGTCATCCATCTTGAACTTTCTCTCCTTAGCATAGCCTTCTTGAGTGATTAAATTGCCTTTATATTCTTGTTTTACTTCAATGCCAAGATAATAAGACATGAGCCCAATATCAGTTATCTCAAACTTCTTCATCGTCTTTTTCTTAAACTCTGTAAACATACTTGGATTGCTACCTGTGAAAATCAAGTCATCTACATACAAACATACAATCAATGTATCACCATTTTGGATTTTAATATAGAATGCATGCTCATATGGACATTTAATGTAGTTTCTCTCTTTCAAATACTTATAAGTTTGAGCATTCCAAGCTCTTAGAGCTTGTTTCAACCCATAAAGCGCCTTCTTTAGCTTTAAATCTTTGTCTTCTTCTCCTTTGACTTCGTAGCCTTGTGGCTGCTCGATGTAAACTTCTTTTTCAAGAACTACATTTAAGAAGGTAGATTTCACATCCAATTGATGTATCTTCCAATTGTTTTGGGCTGCTAAAGAAATTATTAATCTTACAGTTTCTACTCGAGCAACTAGAGAAAATATCTCTTCATTGTCGATGCCAGCTCTTCGAATATAGCCTTTTGCTACCAATCTTGCCTTGTATCTTTCAACTTCCCTTTGGCATTCTTCTTTACTTTGTGCACCCACTTGACACCAATCGCCTTGTGTCCTTTTGGAAGTGAAGCTAACTCTTATGTGTTATTTTTCTTGATTGCCTTAATTTCTTTGTTCATAGAATTTCTCTAATTCTTCTTTTGCAAAGTTTCTTGAAAATTTATAAGCTCGGAATCTGCAAAAAGACAAAAGAGAGTAAGATTGTATTGGTTTTCTGTTATATCATAAATTTCTTGAAGGCTTCTAAAATGAGGAATCCTTTCACTAGAGCTCCCATCTTCTTGACTGCTCGTTGGTGACGAGTGGGGAGGTAGGCTCTTCACTGGATTGTTCGCTCCTCGGTTGTTGTATTTCATCTCCTTCAAAATATGGAAAGAAGTTGTAATTTTCATCATACGATTTCCAATCCCATTCTCCTTCTTCATCGAATACAATAATTATTATCTTCTTTGTATTAGGATTGTAAAGTTTATAGCCTTTAGAATGTGTGTCATAACCAATAAAAAAATACTTTTCACTTTTGTCATCCAGTTTGCTTCGCTTTTCATTTGGTACATGTACATGAGCTATGCTTCCATAAACTCTTAGATGAGAAATGGCAGGCTTCCTTCCGCTCCATGCTTCTTGTGGTGTCTTCCCCCACACACTTCTCATTGGAGATCGGTTTGATAGATAAACAGGGCAAGCCATAAATTCCGCCCAAAATTCCTTTGGTAGCCTCTTACTTTTGAGTATGCTCCTCGCCATCTCAAGAATTGTCCTATTCTTCCTTTCTGCTACTTCGTTTTGCTGAGGAGATCTAGGCACTGTTAGTTGGCATCGAATTCCATTATCTTCACAGTACTTCTAAAATTCTCTTGATGTGAACTCTCCTCCACGGCTAGATCTTTTATCATAAGGCCATTTTCCTTCTCAACATGAGCTTTGAAAATCTTGAAGTTCCCAAACACCTCTGATTTCTCCTTCAAAAAATACACCCATGTTTTTCTTGAAAAATAATCAATAAAAAGAAGGAAATGATTACTTTTACCTGGTGATATTGGCTAGGGCTGTATATTGGACAGAACAGTTTGTTGCCCGGCTCGGTCCGAGGCTATAAGGTGTCCGGTCCGTGTCCGTATGATTCTCTTATAGGACAGAGCTTGGACACCATGTTCTGGTCCGATCCAAAATATTCGATGTTTTTCTATTGTCCGAACGTTGTCTTCCCATTGTCCGACTCATCCGAGCGGTGTTCGAACTTAATGCTTGTCCATTCCGCCCATTTTTCACTTTTGTCATCTAGTTTGCTTCTCTTTTCATTTGGTACATGTACATGAGCTATGCTTCCAAAAACTCTTAGATGAGAAATGCTAGGCTTCCTTCCTCTCCACGCTTCTTGTGGTGTCTTCCCCCACACACTTCTCGTTGGAGATCGGTTTGATAGATAAACATGGCAAGCCATAACTTCCGCCCAAAATTCCTTTGGTAGCCTCTTACTTTTGAGTATGCTCCTCGCCATCTCAAGAATTGTCCTATTCTTCCTTTCTGCTACTTTTACCTGGTGATATTGGCTAGGGCTGTATATCGGACAGGACAGTCTATTTCCCGGCTCGGTCTGAGGCTATAAGGTGTCTGGTCCGTGTCTGTACGATTCTATTATAGGATATAGCTTGGACACCATGTTCTGGTCCGATCCAAAATGTTTGATGTTTTTCTATTGTCCGACCTATTTACACCCCTAATCTTGGCTTGACTGGCCCACACACATCCGTATGTATGATCTCTATTGGTTTCTTGGCCCTTAAGTATGACTCCTTTGGAAATCCCATTTTGACTTGCTTCCCAAGAAGACATCCTTCGCATAGTTGTTTAGGATGACTTATGCAAGGCAATCCTCTCAATATTTCTTCCTTGAAGAGTAATTATAGTCCTCTGAAGTTAAGATGTCCAAAACGAAGATGCCAAAGCCATGAGACATCTTAGCAACATGCCTTAAGACATTGGGCGACATCGTGTTAAATGTTGAGCACAAACATTTTGTTTCTTGACATTGATACCTTATTAATGAGATCACTTGCACTGTCTCTTAAGCAAAGACTTTTATCTTTTAATTGAATATCATAACCTTTCTCTAAGAGTTTTCCTAAGCTCAAGATGTTACTATTCATGTTTGGCACATAGTAAACATTAGAAATGAATTGATTTCATTCTTCAGTCGGATAAGAACATTACCTTTGTCTTTCACTGCTGCTTTTGATTCATCTCCAAATGCCACATTGCCCTTTATTGTTTCATCAAGCTCTGCGAACATATCTTTTCTTCCGCATATATGGTTGTTTGTGCCGCTATCTAGGTACCTTTGATTATCTTCCCCTTTTTCATTTTCTTTATGGGCCAATAATAATGTACCATCTTCTATAATTCTTTCTTCAACATAATTGGTCTTCTCTTCAACTTTATTGTTTCTTGGAGCTCTACATTCAGAAGCATAGTGTCCAAATTTGTCATAATTATAGTATTTGATCCATGACTTGTCATTCCTTGAATTTGAATTTCCTCTCCCACGACCTCGAGTTTTTCTTTCTCCTCTTTGATTATTGTTGCTATGGTGTTTTCATTGTTGGGCCTCCAATCTCGTCCATGTCCATATCCACGTCCTCTTCCTCACTCTTAACCATGACCCCACCTTTGTTGGCTTTGATTGTTTTCTTCCTTTTTTGAATCAATTTGTGTCTATAGAACATGCTCCATGGTCTCTTCCTTCTTTGTTTTCTTTTCTTCATAAGCTTGCAGTGAGCCTAAAACTCCTCTATAGTCATAGTCTCCAAGTTTTTGTTTCTTCAATGATGGCGACAATTTGTTCACACTTTGGATCTAATGATCTATGAATCTTCTCCATAATTCTGACATCATCTAATTTTTCACCATTTCTTTTCAAATTATTAGTAACAACTAAAACTCTTGAGAAATAATCAGAAACAAGTTCACCTTGTTTCATATGTAGAGATTCAAATTCTCCTCTTAATGTTTGAAGACACACCTTTTTGACTTGATCAGCTCCCTTGTAAGATATCTGAAGCTTTTCCCATGTTTCTTTTGCTGACTTTGCGTCCGAAATTTTTTCAAAAGTGTCATCATCCAATGATTGATAAATTAGACTAAGAGCCTTCTTGTCTCTCGTCCTCAAGTTTCTCAATTCATCCTTTTGGGTTTATGATAGACTTTCTTCGTTTTCTTGTTCAGTATGGCCTTTCTCCACAATCTGTCAAGCATCATGTGCTCCAAGGAGGACCATCATCCTTATGCTCCAATTATTATAGTTGGTCTTGGTAAGCATTGAAATTGGTATGAGAACGCTGTTATTCGCCATCTTTTAGAATCTTCAACCTTCTTCTTCTTTTTTTGAAAGGATCTTATAGCTCTGATACCACTTTCACTACAGGAAAAACAGCAAATAGCAGCGGCAAAATCTGCTTCAAATCCGTCGCTAAATAGGTCTTAGCGACGGATTTCCTACGTAACTGTATGGTCGGTAAAAACCATGACGATATTTGTGTCAGATTTTGCGACGGAATTTTGCAAGAGGTTTCCGATATTTTTTCGTCATTTTTCTAATTTTATAATAAAAATAAATTTTGTTTATTAATTTAATTTAATTTAATTTATATACCAACTATTTACCGACGGATAATTAAATTATAATAAAATATTACTTACATAAGGAGTTGGTAAACCCTTGCTAAATACCAAGGGATTAGCGACGGATAATTTCAACTTTTGATCATCACCTTGAATTTCTGTCGGAAATTCGTCACAAATCACTACAACAAAACTTGTAAAGATCTATAATCGTTCTAATATAAAATATTTGCGAAAATTAATATGTTTAACTCAAAATTTCTAATTTTAAATAAATATTTTATTATACATTTGAATAATACACAATTATGTTTCTCTTTGTTACACAATAACTATACAAAATGCCTATTTGTACAAACATTTGCTCGCTACATAACTCAGTTACACTCACTCACTTTCACACTCAATATCTTCATCTTCAGTGATTAATCCATAATTTGCCATATTGTCCGTTGTACCTGTCAAAATAGAATAACACAGTAAACTGAAAATGAAATTTTTTATAATTACTTGTATGAATATTATAATTAAAATATGATTTCACTTAGATTGCTGGTATTGTAAAATAGCAAATGCAAAAAAAGGGCAAATAGATAACTTTTTTTTTTACAATATAATGCAATCTTTATTAAAAAAGAAATAAGGAAAAGGTTCCACGATTTTGGTTCATATGAGTCATATCAGCTAATATACTATACACCGTATATAAGTATAAACTCAAAATATTCAGTTCTTCTGTTGCAGTATAGTTACCAGCTAGGATGCAGCGAGTAGTGGTGAAACGGTTGACTCCACTGCAGTGTTATTCTAGCGAGTAGTGGTGAAACTAGAAAGAAAATCTTCGGACATCACACCATGTAGACCTTTGACAACATCAAAGTTTTTGTATGTATACCCAACAAAACTCAAGTCCTTAGGTTGTAGCAATGTCTGCATATATACAAGCAGAAGAGTTAATCATCCAGTTGGAACGACTAATCAAAACTCAATATAGATATTTTCCTTACATGCAGAAACCGAATGTTAGCCATACAACTCTGCATGCAATATTATAACAAATCTAAAATGGTGCATATACATTAAACAGACAAAAATGCGTGTGTAAGAATGAATATCAGTAAATTCCAAGAAGCTGCCTATTTTGGATGGCGAAAAACAAATGATCACTCAAATATCAAGACATCAAATGTTCATTACCTTTCTGCTATTCAATCTTAATTTCTGTGTTGGACAACAAAAAGCAGCGATTTGAAGAGCAGCACTTCCAGAAAAATCTTCTGAAAATGGAACTTCATACTTGAATGAAAAAGCTGTGCAGATTTTGAATTCTTCTACTGAACATGAAGCTAAGTTCAAGATACATTTTGGATTTTAAAATAAGCATCAAACATGCTCATGAGTCCCAATTAACTGTTCTTAAGATACCTGCATGAGGTAAGTTGTACATAAGTCAAGTTGTATATTTCATATTGGTTTACAAAACAAAGGCCATTGTTTATGAGCGGAACATAAAAGGCAGATATACAACATTTACTGCCAACAAAGTTGTAACACCCCGTAATTTTGTAACACTAAGATTCACAAATCAAGGTATAATTAATTCAAAATGGAAGAATTAAGGGAAACGGGTTACGCCTTTGCGTTCGTCTCGAAATTTTGCTTGGAAACGAGTCCGAGTTTGCGAGAATCGGAGTCTGTATGAGGGAGATATGACCCTCCGAAGTTTCAGGAATTTTCAGAATCGAAAACAGCTCGAAATTCGAATTCAAACACAGAAGCGGGCTGGGCGGGAAAATTCCCGCCAAGGACCCAGGTCGACTGGGTAGTCGACCCCCCCTGACCAGGTCGACTGGGCAGTCGACCTGGGTGTCGACCTGGGTGCAAAACCCACTTTTGGGACTGGGTGCATTCTGATGTACCTGGTCTCGTTTTCTGCCTAGATTCGTCCGCCTAATCCTATATAAACAGCCCCTAGTCTCCTTTATTATTCACAATTCTTCTCTAACCTTATGCTGCAAACATTCTTGGTGGACATGGCTTCTTCTCCTCCACTAAATTAAATAATAAATAAAATAATATATAAAATAAATCAAGACGAGGAAATGCTGCTCAAGACTTTCAAGAGGAGATTCAAAACAAGTTAGGATTCAAGTGAAGATTCAAACGACTTCAACGACTGTTTTTCTACGAATCTAATATAATCTCTGTAAGTCGGTTACTTTTTGGATTTGAACGTTTTCTCTATTCGTGACATGAAATTAAAGGAATAAAAGAATATGCCAAATCTTTCACTTCGAATCAGTGCTTATATCTTTGGACCTAATTAAGAACTGTTATGATTCGATGACCAATAAGATTGTGACTATGAAACTAGGGACCTTAAAACCATATGCCTTTTTGACTATGAACATTGCCTATGACTGAGACTCATGACTGTAAGAATTATTTTCCTTTGACTATGAACATCGCCTATGACTGTGATTCATTAACTGTGAGGATTTATTGCCTATGACTATGGATATAAGATTATTATTTATGCAAATGACACTGTAGTTACAAAACCATGTTGTACCCCAAACTGGCATTATATTAGATCTAGGCTTGACTTTCTATTTCAGTTTATTCTTAGTAATCCTTAGATCTTGATTTGGGAATTTACCTATTAAGTTAGGTCTGCCCATGTTCTTGAACCTATACTATTCAACCCTTTTCATGTCGTAATATTAGCAGATCTATATGCCTGTGAATTATCATCTTATGCCAGTTATTATGTCTATTCTTTCATGGCATTTTGGTTCATTCCCTTTTTTTCCATGAATCTAGATTTATTTGTAATCTAGGTTGAATCACGATTATACGAACGATGGGAATACGTTTTGGGAAAAACATGAAATTGACTAAACTTGGAAATTGGCATAATTTGGGAACACGCATTATAGCATGACTATTAAGATGAAAATTAGAATAACAAGTCTAGTTTTGACATGAACTGAAATTAGAATATTAAATCAGAATTGGGTGGCTAAATTAAGCATGATAAGTATATTAGCATAATTGTGAATAATTTACATACATTGGGCGTAAATGGTAAATGGTTAAATGGGCCACATAGTAGGTAGTTGGTGTGCAAATTAAGTTTTGGGCATAAACGGTGAACTAGAATATGAAATCTAGTTTGGCATAAACTATAAACTAGAATATAAAATCTAGTTTTGGCATGAACTGTAAATGAGGATGTTGGATCTAAATTGCTATAAACTGTAAGATAGGCAAATCAAGATTTGGGTCTAGAATATAAGTCCATTAGTGGGCATGGCAAATGAATATGGTATAGGCCAAATTTATTTAAAAAGGGAAAATGGACTTTGAGGATAAATGGTTAAACTTTGAGGATAAATTGTTAACAATTTATATATATACAAAAGAAAGGTTTATTAATGACATCTCTTTTAATAATACATACACCAGAAAGTTCTAGGGTGACAGAGAGGATAGTGTCTAGGCTTGGGTTTGGAAAATACAAGTTTCCTGCTCCCCCTGGCTATCCCTAACTGATCCGACGGACATGATGGTTACTTTCAAAACCTGATTTGAAAATTAATCAAAACCCTTTGAACTTAGAAAACACGAATATGCCTAACCCGAGGTTAGACTGAGTTGCGATATAAACCTGCCCGGAACCAACCGGCACATCCAGTAATCGCAACAATATCTGTCTAATGTGAGTGGTCGCGGCTTTAATTTATTAATTAAAGCTAGAACAAGAATGGTAGGGTTAAGTTAACTAAAACACTTAACCAACTCAACATGTTAACTAAATCCGATGAGTGGGGTTAGGCTAATCTGGACACTTAACAACTTAACATGTTAACAAGACAAGACTTGTAGGGGTTAAGTAAGTTTAATACACTTAGCCAATTTAACATGTTAACTAAGACTAGAAGGTGGGGTTAAGTAAGCTTGGAACACTTAGTCATCATAGCAGGATAAATGAACAGGGTTAAGTTAAAAACATGAAAGGACAATACTTAACCATTAGAACATGTTAATTAAATAGATGTTAGGGTTAAGTTAGCTAAGGGAACACTTAACCGCTATAACATGTCAGTTAAAACAGATGGGCAAGGTTAGGTTAAAGGGAACGTTTAACCAATACAAGATGAATGGGTAGGGTTAAGTAAAAAGAATATACTTAACCAATATAACTCGGTTTGTGGTAGGGGTTAAGTCAACATGAACTACTTATAACACTTAACCAGTTTTATATGGCAAACGAAAGGGTTAAGTTGACTCGAATTGACTAATGACACTTAACCAACCCAACTTGACAAGAACAAGAACTAAGTAGTAAACCTTAGTTAATATGAACTAAGTCGTAATCCTTAGTTAAGAAAACGATGATTCAACAAACTAAGTGGTAAACCTTAGTTAGAAAACTAAGTAGTAATCCTAGATATATCACAAGTAGGAGCGAACGTCCATCTGATCTTAAAGAGGCCTCCAACGAATTGGGTTACGAAGCCCGAGGCTTCGAGGGGACTTGAGGGTACTCTTGGTATCCCTCTGTGAGGTGGCAGATGATCCTCCTGGGCTCACAGAGGTTAAGGTCTGCGTTAGAAGAACCAAGGGTATGCCTTGGTTGCAATATATGGCAACCTAAAGACTAGGGTGGATCAGCGTGATTCGGCGAGACTAGTTTTTGCCCTGTGATAGCAACTCGTCGTCTACCTACCATCTTTAGTCAATCGTTGTGCGTATGCGGAAAGGCAGAGAACTCCCAACATACCATATACTTGCTATCTAGTTATGGGTGAGGCTGGCCAATAGGAAAGTAGGGCATAGGGCGGCAAAAGTACAGTTCTCGCGCTTGATTTTCTTGATTGCCTTTCATTAGTTGAGGGAGGGGTCACGTGGGACCATAACCACTGGTAGAAAAACAGACCTTAGCATCTACACCGGCAGATATCTGAAAAGCTCCCGAACGAGTTCCGTGTTTCTAGAGTAGCCCTGCCACGGGACTCGGGTCGCACATTTCAGGACATGTGCATCTAGACAGCGATAAACGATTCGCGACGCATACGTAGAGAACGTCTAGGAACATATACCACTCTAGGTATTGTGTCCTAGACTAGGGGCATCGTTTGACAGGTAGCGTAATCCCTAGTGGACCTAGGTGGCATAAACCCTGAATCTGTGAAGCATTAGATAAGTCGCGTAAATCCTAGTTGAATCTAGGGAGCCCTCGATAGATAAACCCTAGATTAGATCTAGGTAATAAATAATAGATGTACATCTGAAACAACCACAACTTAGGGGATTGAGACCACGTTATCATTTTATACAGATTTCTAGTTGGGACACTAGTTAGGTGGTGCAGGGATATAGAATCCAGAATAACAGGGTAATAGCGAAGCAGAGAAAATAGGGAAGCATATCTCATCTTGCCTTAGCATCTTGCATAAATCTTATGTTATCTTGTTAACCCTATCATTATGGTATTATCTTATATTCAGTTAATTCATGTCGTGTTGCTTTTTCCTGTTCACATGCTGAAAGTTACTGAACTTACCAGACTTAATGTCTGACTCTGTTTTCTTTCGCTCTCTTATCTTCCGTCTTCCCCCCCCCAGGTCCGTAGGGAGGGAATGTTATTACTTAGGCTCAGTTCTCTTCCCAAGCTTGAAGACTCTTGGATATATCGCTTTAGACTCTCCTTTCCGCTGCTATGGTTTATGCTACATTGGGGAATACAAATGTTATTTTTATGCTTCTTTATTTTGTAAGACAGATGATACTCTGGTATTGGAAAGCAATTGTTGTACAAACTATTTTATCAATAAAGTAAAGTTTTATTTCCCGCTGTTTTAATTTTGTCTGTCTTGTAATTTATCTGCATCTTTTACCTTAAATGCTCCACAGAACTTAGTGCATTCCCTTTGTGAGTGACACTAACGGACGTGGGGTGTTACACGTGGTATCAGAGCTGAAGGTTACCAGATCAGATAAAGGATTTGAAAAATTATTTTCAAAATGGTTTTAAAAGAAGCATTTTCAAGAGAAAAGATTTGTTTTAAAGGCATATTCCCCAAAGCCATATGCACCATCTTTTGATTCTCTGTTGAGTCCTCGTTTCCTTCTTTCTTGAGTCTTTGGGGCTCCTGACTTTCTGGGATGTAACCTCATCGAAGGGCGAAGTAGTGCCCGACTTCCATCTATAGCTGTAGTTGTTTCACTTACGGCCAGTTTTTCTTTCAAAACTTATAGGGTTTTCCGTACGATGGAGGCAGCTTTCGAGAGATTTGTCAACATGGTTACACACGGAAGGGGATGAGGAGTTTGGCTATGGAGCACAACCCAAGGATGAGGAATTCATGGATGTAGATTTAGCTCACGAAGGAGGAAGGAATTATAAAACCTAAGACAAGAGGAAGTATCTTTACTAGGGTATAATAGGGCATATAATTAAGGACAAGGGCAAGAACAAGGAACAAGATTTTCAGAAGGGAAAGTACATACTTTCACCACTAAGCGTACCTAGGAGAAAGGTAGTAAAGTTCTGTTGGAAGAGTCTAGTTTTTCTGTTCGTACTCTTTCGTTTTTAGCGCTTCGCATTTGTTCATATCCACTTCCATAGTTGAGTCTCTACACCATAGTACTTGTATAGTCGAAAGATCCCACTAGAGTCTCAAATCCAATTGGTGGTCCGACCAGTTTATTTTTGGTTAGTAAGGATTTGAGAATAGCTATCGAGTTTGCTTATATCATCTTACGTAGATCGTCTAAATTCGGAGGAGATATTCCTTGGGTGCTTGTCTGATATTGGTTTAGGCCTTTGGGGCTTGTACTTGAGGAATGTCGAGTTCGACTAGGATGGTTTGCGTGAGAGATGAATAGTTGTGGCAGGCACTCTAAAAAGCACGTAGTGACCTTTTGACCCTTATAGTTATGGCATGGTGGATAAGAGGGAGACCTCTAATCATCTTAGTACATACACTTGGTACCGTGATTGACATCTGTTTATTTTGGAAATAGAGGTCAGAAACTTCACAATCGTGAAGTTAAATTAGTTAAGATACAGTGGAGTAAAGCTCAAGAAGGCTAGATACTAGCATCATACCCTTTTCCTTAAGGGTGCATCCTTGATTTCTTTTTTTTGTAGGAGCTTTACGCATAATTGTTTCCCTCTTTCCAAAGTATATCCTCTAGGTCGTATCTTCGATCCTTAGGTAGAAACTCTTTTGGATGTAAACATGTATTTGAAACATGTTATGGTTGATGGTTGCGAGTGGTTGCTAATGGTTGCTCGTGAATGCATATACATACGTATTAGGCATTAGATCAGTTCGGACGCTTTCATATTGCATTTACAGATATGTATTTGTTTGTAAGTTTAACTTGATATGTTATCATATGGATGTTGCATATAGATGAATGGCTATGCACGCATGTAGTATTTACATAACTAGGGATGCTTGCATACATGATTGGACGCATTGCACTGACATGATTCGCATTAAGGAGGTCAACTGAATCAGTAGACCGCCTGATTTTGCACTAGATAAAGACATATACACACACTATGCATATGAACATGAAAGCATTAGAAATCTTTCTAAGGACAATGAATGCCTGTGATTGAATGGTCGAGTAGATGGGTGATTGGATGGTAGGACACATTTTTCCTAACTAGAAGATTTCGGGGAGGAAATCCTTTTAAGTGGGGGAGAATGTAACACCCCGTAATTCTGTAACACTAAGATTCACAAATCAAGATATAATTAATTCAAAATGGAAGAATTAAGGGAAACGGGTTACGCCATTCCGTTCGTCTCGAAATTCTACTTGGAAACGAGTCCGAGTTTGCGAGAATCGGAGTCCGTATGAGGGAGATATGACCCTCCGAAGTTTCAGGAATTTTCAGAATCGAAAACGGCTCGAAATTCGAATTCAAACCCAGAAGCGGGCTGGGCGGGAAAATTCCCGCCCAGGACCCAGGTCGACTGGGGAGTCGACTGGGTAGTCGACCCCCCCTGACCAGGTCGACTGGGCAGTCGACCTAGGTGTCGACCTGGGTGCAAAACCCACTTTTGGGCCTGGGTGCATTCTGATGTACCTGGTCTCGTTTTCTGCCTAGATTCGTCCGCCTAATCCTATATAAACAGCCCTTAGTCTCCTTCACAATTCACAATTCTTCTCTAACCTTATGCTGCAAAGATTCTTGGTGGACATGGCTTCTTCTCCGCCACTAAATTAAATAATAAATAAAATAATATATAAAATAAATCAAGACGAGGAAATGCTGCTCAAGACTTTCAAGAGGAGATTCAAAACAAGTTAGGATTCAAGTGAAGATTCAAACAACTTCAACGACTGTTTTTCTACGAATCTAATATAATCTCTGTAAGTCGGTTACTTTTTAGATTTAAACGTTTTCTCTATTCATGACATGAAATTAAAGGAATAAAAGAATATGCCAAATCTTTCTATTCGAATCAGTGCTTATATCTTTGAACCTAATTAAGAACTGTTATGATTCGATGACCAATAAGACTGTGACTATGAAACTAGGGACCTTAAAACCATATGCCTTTTTGACTATGAACATTGCATATGAACATTTCCTATGACTGAGACTCATGACTGTAAGAATTATTTTCCTTTGACTATGAACATCGCCTATGACTGTGATTCATTAACTGTGAGGATTTATTGCCTATGACTATGGATATAAGATTATTATTTATGCCCATGACACTGTAGTTACAAAACCATGTTGTACCCCAAACTGGCATTATATTGGATCTAGGCTTGACTTTCTATTTCAGTTTATTCTTAGTTATCCTTGGATCTTGATCTTGGGAATTTACCTATTAAGTTAGGTCTACCCATGTTCTTGAACCTATACTATTGAACCCTTTTCATGTCGTAATATTACCAGATCTATATGCCTGTGAATTATCATCTTATGCCAGTTATTATGTCTATTCTTTCATGGCATTTTGGTTCATTCCCTTTTTTTTCCACGAATCTATATTTATTTATAATCTTGGTTGAATCACGATTATACGAACGATGGGAATACGTTTTGGGAAAAACATGAAATTGACTAAACTTGGAAATTGGCATAATTTGGGAACACGCATTATAGCATGACTATTAAAATGAAAATTAGAATAACAAGTCTAGTTTTGACATGAACTGAAATTAGAATATTAAATCAGAATTGGGTGGCTAAATTAAGCATGATAAGTATATTAGCATAATTGTGAATAATTTACATACATTGGGCGTAAATGGTAAATGGTTAAATGGGCCACAAAGTAGGTAGTTGGTATGCAAATTAAGTTTTGGGCATAAACGGTGAACTAGAATATGAAATCTAGTTTGGCATAAACTGTAAACTAGAATATAAAATCTAGTTTTGGCATGAACTGTAAATGAGGATGTTGGATCTAAATTGCTATAAACTGTAAGATAGGCAAATCAAGATTTGGGCCTAGAATATAAGTCCATTAGTGGGCATGGCAAATGAATATGGTATAGGCCAAATTTATTTAAAAAGGAAAAATGGACTTTGAGGATAAATGGTTAAACTTTGAGGATAAATTGTTAACAATTTATATATATACAAAAGAAAGGTTTATTAATGACATCTCTTTTAATAATACATACACCAGAAAGTTCTAGGATGACAGAGAGGATAGTGTCTAGGCTTGGGTTTGGAAAATACAAGTTTCCTGCTCTCCCTGGCTATCCCTAACTGATCCGACGGACGGGATGGTTACTTTCAAAACCTGATTTGAAAATTAATCAAAACCCTTTGAACTTAGAAAACACGAATATGCCTAACCCGAGGTTAGACTGAGTTGCGATATAAACTTGCCCGGAACCAACTGGCACATCCAGTAATCACAACAATATCTGTCTAATGTGAGTGGTCGCGGCTTTAATTTATTAATTAAAGCTAGAACAAGAATGGTAGGGTTAAGTTAACTAAAACACTTAACCAACTCAACATGTTAACTAAATCCGATGAGTGGGGTCAGGCTAATCTGGACACTTAACCACTTAACATGTTAACAAGACAAGACTTGTAGGGGTTAAGTAAGTTTAATACACTTAGCCAATTTAACATGTTAACTTAGACTAGAAGGTGGGGTTAAGTAAGCCTGGAACACTTAGTCATCATAGCAGGATAAATGAACAGGGTTAAGTTAAAAACATGAAAGGAAAATGCTTAACCATTAGAACATGTTAATTAAACAGATGTTAGGGTTAAGTTAGCTAAGGGAACACTTAACCGCTATAACATGTCAGTTAAAACAGATGGGCAAGGTTAGGTTAAAGGGAACATTTAACCAATACAAGATGAATGGGTAGGGTTAAGTAATAAGAAAATACTTAACCAATATAACTCGGTTTGTGGTAGGGGTTAAGTCAACATGAACTACTGATAACACTTAACTAGTTTTATATGGCAAACGAAAGGGTTAAGTTGACTCGAATTGACTAATGACACTTAACCAACCCAACTTGACAAGAACAAGAACTAAGTAGTAAACCTTAGTTAATATGAACTAAGTCGTAAACCTTAGTTAAGAAAACGATGATTCAACAAACTAAGTGGTAAATCTTAGTTAGAAAACTAAGTAGTAATCCTTAGTATATCACAAGTAGGAGCGAACGTCCATCTGATCTTAAAGAGGCCTCCAATGAATTGGGTTACGAAGCCCGAGGCTTCGAGGGGACGTGTGGGTACTCTTGGTATCCCTCTGTGAGGTGGCAGATGATCCTCCTGGGCTCACAGAGGTTAAGGTCTGCGTTAGAAGAACCAAGGGTATGCCTTGGTTGCAATATATGGCAACCTAAAGACTAGGGTGGATCAGTGTGATTCGGCGAGACTAGTTTTTGCCCTGTGATAGCAACTCGTCGTCTACCTACCATCTTTAGTCAATCGTTGTGCGTATGCGGAAAGGCAGAGAACTCCCAACAGACCATATACTTGCTATCTAGTTATGGGTGAGGCTGGCCAATAGGAAAGTAGGGCATAGGGCGGCAAAAGTACAGTTCTCGCGCTTGATTTTCTTGATTGCCTTTCATTAGTTGAGGGAGGGGTCACGTGGGACCATAACCACTGGTAGAAAAACAGACCTTAGCATCTACACCGCCAGATATCTGAAAAGCTCCCGACCGAGTTCCGTGTTTCTAGAGTAGCCCTGCCACGGGACTCGGGTCGCACATTTCAGGACATGTGCATCTAGACAGCGATAAACGATTCGCGACGCATACGTGGGGAAAGTCTAGGAACATATACCACTCTAGGTAGTGTGTCCTAGACTAGGGGCATCGTTCGACAGGTAGCGTAATCCCTAGTGGACCTAGGTGGCATAAACCCTGAATCTGTGAAGCATTAGATAAGTCGCGTAAATCCTAGTTGAATCTAGGGAGCACTCGATAGAAAAACCCTAGATTAGATCTAGGTAATAAATAATAGATGTACACCTGAAACAACCACAACTTAGGGGATTGGGACCACGTTATCATTTTATACAGATTTCTAGTTGGGAAACTAGTTAGGTGGTGCAGGGATATAGAATCCAGAATAATAGGGTAATAGCGAAGCAGAGAAAATAGGGAAGCATATCTCATCTTGCCTTAACATCTTGCATAAATCTTATGTTATCTTGTTAAACCTATCATTATGGTATTATCTTATATTCAGTTAATTCATGTCGTGTTGCTTTTTCCTATTCACATGCTGAAAGTTACTGAACTTACCAGACTTAATGTCTGACTCTGTTTTCTTTCGCTCTCTTGTCTTCCGTCTTCCCCCCCCAGGTCCGTAGGGAGGGAATGTTATTACTTAGGCTCAGTTCTCTTCCCAAGCTTGAAGACTCTTGGATATATCGCTTCAGGCTCTCCTTTCCGCTGCTATGGTTTATGCTACATTGGGGAATACAAATGTTATTTTTATGCTTCTTTATTTTGTAAGACAGATGATACTCTGGTATTGGAAAGCAATTGTTGTACAAACTATTTTATCAATAAAGTAAAGTTTTATTTCCCGCTGTTTTAATTTTGTCTGTCTTGTAATTTATCTTCATCTTTTACCTTAAATGCTCCACAGAACTTAGTGCATTCCCTTTGTGAGTGACACTACTGGACGTGGGGTGTTACAAAAGTCAGCTACTATGCACATATACTAACGTCACACAAACCATTGACTAACGAAGCACAACTACTAAAGGCCAAAATATTAACTGTATAAGCAACAAAAAGCATCCGCAAAACTGCACAATCTTTGACATCGACTGCAAACATCAAAATGCTAACTATACAGAGATCGACGTATTGTAAAAGGCATAACTAGTATTTTTTATATTCATTCTCATCATTATTATATTTATTCTCATCATTTTCTAACCACGTTTTGATCTACTGAAACATATTTACAATCTTCACATCGGTAAAACCGACCAAAAATTAATTGAAATTAACATTCAGAATATACTAAAAATGATACTACGTTAGTATAGAAGCAGTTACATATTCTTACAGTTAGAATAGAAGCAATGAGATATTGTTACAGAAGAATTACCTTTTTCTTACACTCTTCATCAAGAGTCCCAGGCATGGACATGGTAACATCAAGCATATTCATAATAACCGTCACTGTTTGTAAATCCAAGCCTTTCTCTGTATCTGTCGCGCCATCTTGTGAAGCAACTGTGTTGGTATCTTGTTCATTCTCTGAATTTTCCATCAGTGTCTCGCCTAAATCTACTGAATTTGAACTGCTTACTCTGTTGCCTTCTCCATGAGAAAAATTGTCAACATTTGTTTATGCTATAACAAGTTGCACTGTATGATTATTTAAAAACTGTTTTGAAGAATCACTATTTTTGGGGGTTATGTTTGAATCTGTATTCACTGGTTCACCATCAACGAAAGATTTACCCTTTGGAGGACGGATGGCAATGTCTATGTCCTTTAATAAAGGATGTCTACCCTTCATAAGGGTAAGCTCTACTGCTGATAGCCACTGAATAACAAGTTGCTGGCACCAAAGAATAGCATGATTCGCAAATTTTTCCTTAATGGAAAGGTCACATGAGAAGATGATCATGGTATCATGTTTCCACACTACACCAGAAATGACATATGGTAGCGTTTGAAAAACGCTACCAAAGCTTTTGGTAGCGTTTTAATGAACGCTACTACAGGTCCCGCAACTAAAAGTCTAATTTTTTGGTTGCGTTTTAATAAACGCTACCATATGGTAAGTGTAGTTGCGTTTTCCAAACGCTGCTGAAGGTCTGTACGTAGGTCACATTTTGCTTTTCTGTAGCGTTATTTTATGCAACTAAATATTCAAATGGTATATTACATTTGTTTCTGTAGCATTTCTAAAACGCTACTAAAAGGTATTGATTGTTTTGTAACATATTTTAAATGCTACTATATATTGTTAATGGCTTATATTATTTTCAGCAACTAATTATATAATAGTCATATTAAAATCAGCAACAATCATATAAAAGTCTAATTTAAAACAACAGCAATCAATCATATAATCATCATATTAAAATAAATGAGAACACACAAATCACATAAGTATTTTCCATAACCATTTAGATAATAGTTATTTGACAAAATCAACAAATTCACATACCACATGCATTTAGAAATAAATTTACACAATAAGTACTAATAAATACCATAATGCATACAACAATTAAAGTCATATCCATTGTTGTTGACGGTCTTCACTTCAGAAAAGCTAATTACCTATAAACAATATTAATTGGTTATTATTAGAACAAGCACATAAACAATATAAACAAAGTGTACTTTTTGTTGCTTCAACTAAAATAAAAAATTTCTTATGACATGCATGTGATTAGATATGTATTTTTCTATCGCTTTATCTACATCATACACCACATGAAAATAACCAAAAATATCAATTGATAACAACAGTGGATGCAATTATGCATAAAGAAGCCAAAGAAAGAAGTACAAGACGGATCATTTATATGAATACCTTTCACGGTTCTGCAATGTTCATACAAAGGAAGCTTGGTTATTAGAATTAACAGAATTGTTTTCATCCAAGATCATGAGACGGAGTAGCAGTTGCTCCTCCAACAGGAGCAAGAACCTAATTTTTAGAGTTTGCAAAATCAAAGCTTCTTCGTCCTTTATCAAGAAATTGGTAAGAAGGCCCTCCAACTACAATAACAGAAGACAATGAACCAAACTTCAGCTCGGCTTTCCTTTATGTGTTCTATATTAAAATATTGAAAAGGTGAGGGCAGTATGATCAAATCAAAAATAATGGTGAGGAAGACAAATATTGGAGTGAGAATAGGTGTTTCTTTAGTACTATTACTGCTTTACTTTGTAAAAGCATTCACTGAAGTTACTCATACATGAGGAGGTCTAGATTGCACCTTATCTTATATGGGTCGGAAATCTGGAAAGAGAGGTCCAAAAATACGATGATATTCAGTGTTTCCAATAGCCAAAGGATAAGCATATTAGAAAGTGTGAATATTTGAGGGAAAAACAGGCATTATAGAAAAAATATCTTTAATCATCATGTATTCAGTATTTCAACATGTTATATATTTGGACATAATTTGATTAGCTTTCTTTGTTATTTTTTTCTACTCCCACGTTATGCATGCATTAAAATACAATGCACTTGTGCTCTGCAAGTCTGCAGTAGCCAAATTAATCTAGTCCATAACTTTTTTTTGGTTATTATTGATAGAAGTACCAAGAAGCCTATGGATAAAATTAATCTAAACAATACAAAACAAGTTAGTCAACCATTTCTAATTCAATACAAATATATTTATCATAGTTAGTACCTGCTATGCATGAATCTATGGAAGTGTAATAGTGTTATGTAGACCACTAACCATTATTGTATAATAGTACATCATATGTTTTGTATTCATAATTTCAGTTCGTGTTCTCAACTGATGTTAGAAAAAAAACAAAATCAAATACCTCACCATTGAGTGATTTTTATGATGAAATCTATGTGCAACGCACTATTGCACAAGTCCAATTAGTTAGACAAAAAAGAACAAACCTTTCCTGTTGCTTCGAAATATTCCACTCCATTCTCTCTGTAGCTACTCATTTTGTGAAAAAAAAACACATGAATCCACTAACTCATGCCCACAAGAAAAAAAACCAGGTCTAATGTCTACTTGTTTATCAAGTCTAATAATGACCAATTAGTCATCCATACTTAATAATAAAAATCTCTCTTATGTAACTATGCAACCAAATACTATAGGTAATAGTTGATGTATGATATCAAATCATCAAACTTCTGCTCAAATTTGGGTTTTTTTTTCTTGTTACTAAAGCTGAGTAGAATAAAATCCATGCAACTGAAACGTAAGGCAAGGTGGAAATTGAAAAACCTGGTTTTTTTTCTTGTAATCTGTACGGTGCATATTGGAACTGCACAATTTAACTTTTTGACAGTTGGACAAATGGTTTTTTGCAGTTTGATTTACGTGGATTGAAACTGTGCCATACATAAAATTTCCACTGTCCGACTGCATATATTGGACTGGATCTGGATATATACACAGGCGCAGACAAGCAGCCTTAGATGCTGATATCCATTGAACCTAAATGGTACAGCATCCAAAATATTCCATGAATTCCAATTGTAGCTCCCTACTACAATAATAGTTCAACTGAGAATATCATTTAAATATAATCAGGTGGCGTAAAGGAGGAAACATTTTAAATGATTAAAATCAAGTTACTTTCTCTTTTGTTTAACACCATTTAAAGCCTTTGATATCAGACACAAATTTCTATTCAATATTCCTTTTTCCACTAATGTGCTATGGACCAAACATTTCAATACAAAAGCAATATTGGGATTTACAGATAACGTCAAATAATTGGGTACACACACACACACACAAAAACACGCATGCGCGTGCGCGTGCATTCACGTCCTTTATTTCAATGACATGTTCCTAGTTAAATGTATGTTTTATCTCTTCTAAAGCGATAAAAGGTAGAATATATATTATTTATTCGGAACATGCAATTGAAATTAGAGGTGATTTTAAGGGGATGTTGTGGTGTACCAAAGAGAAGGCTTAACAAATAATCACCTGCACACACAAAGTATCAATAGCCCTCCCGTAGTCATCCAATATCAAATAAAAATAAAAATTTAACTGTTTGATTTAAGACAAAAAAATTAAATAAATTCAACAACCCTTGTAAATTCAGCTCCAAAACCTATCCATTAATTTTAGACATCCATTCCCATAATTACTTTATTATTTTTATTGCATAGCGCAATTATCTAAATCGGGATGACTAGTTAAAATTAGAGTGCTCCATTGGTGCTTTATTGAAGGCTATGGTCTACTACTCCAGGAATATATGACATTCATTTGCTGTTCGGAAGTGACAGCATTTAAGAATAGGGCCTTAATGATCAATAGTTCTAACGTCATTTTCAATATTTCATTTTCACATCCAAGGACAAACTTTGGGCTACATTAGCAAAGCCCAAGTATGTTATCCCGATGGCTCTTTATTAGTGTGTGGTGTGCTGAACGTGCAAAGTACATAGCCTACGCACTTAAAGGAGATGCCTTGCTTGTTAGGCCAGAAAAAACACAAGTAAAAAATGCTCATGGTTATAAACTATGAATGATATATACATACACCACAATTTGGGTTGAAACTTTGAATGAATGGTATTGAACTGTTATCAGATAGAATAGAAAGCTACTTAAAACATAGCTTAAGGAACTGACCTGCCACTACCGTAGGACAAACTGGTGAGAGTTTGCATATAAATCTTGATCTAGACGAACTGCTACAAGAACCGAAAGTACTTTTCAACCACATGGAATGTCATAACCTACAAAATTATACATTCATTTTCACACAAACAACGTTTTTTTGCATATTATGTTGAGTTATAGCGTTAAAAGTTCATGCCTTTGTAACGCACATATCTGGTCACCTTCTGATGAAGAAAGTTCACAACATTTCTGAATCGAAAAGCCTTGTTCATTACCTACTTCAGAATAATGTGAAAGGATTATAAATTTATTTTGTATATGTTACTGTTATACATTTTCCTACTTCAAATTTTAGAGCTTACACATTGGCTAAATTCAATTTGCTTATAATCATCCAATTCAGTCCACATTGTCCTTTTTGCTTCTTGCTTGCAGCTATTTTAGAATCTTCTTCCTATGAATAAATGCATCAAAATATGAATAAAGCATCAATTTTTACTACCCCTAACTCTCCTAACTGATGAATTAATGTCGAACCATATCTTGTCACTATGCATATTTCTTGCTTTCTTTTTACATATTAAAGAAGGACTACTGATCGAAATTGAGGCAATCAAGCCAACATATCAATCATTCAGTAATCTACCAACACAAATAATAAGATGATCGAGCCTATTTAAGTTTCATTAAACCACACACATATTAGCAGCAAAAAAAACAAAAAACAAAAACAAAAAAAAGTTCAAAAAAAAAAAAAAATAGATTAGCAGCAAGATATGTATACAAACACCCAAGAAGTAATAGAATATGCTTGTAGAAGAAATTCAGTTTTAACTAAAATATGTCATGCTCTTAGTTTAAAGCTAGTGACTTTTGCAGGTGTTGTTTCTCTAAGAGCTACATTAGTCAGTTGAAATGATATTAAGTTTTAATCGGTCCAAACTTACTTTCAAGTGAAATATAATGTGTAATATCTTAACTCAAGTAAAGGTTGTGGAAGCCTCCATTGCCGTGGAGGCATACCAGAAGTTAAAACACTACTTTTGGCCATTGCACCATTAATCTCCCTTTTTTATGATACACACCACACTGAACTCAAGTTTTAAACATCAGGTTTCAAAAATTTCTTGCAAGATTAAAAATATCTAATATCAATTCAAATGGATAACATGTGGTTAAAAGGTAAAGAGTAGAAAATCCACTTGGTGGTGATGTGATTATCTGTTACAAAAGAAGTGGTATCCTGAACTGAGGTTACATTATAATCTTGTGGGGCATCTAACTATCTTGTTTTTCAAATTGACGTGGATGCAAATCCTGGAAATATTGGTGGTTTAGTATTTCATGACAAAAAGGAGTTTATTGGACAAGCATTTCTGGTTCTCCAGTCTGAAGATACTATAAATATTGGATAAGTGATTCCAATTACAGTTGTAAACCATTTCTCAATGTTTATAAGCGAAATAGAAAATATACAGACTTTCCTAGCCTAGGCATTTCACTTCAAAAATTAGAGAATCTGTCATTGCATTCATGCAGTTCTTTAGTGAAAATATATAGAATTTCCTAGCCTAGGCATTTCTTAATGCTACATTTCACTACATGAGCCGAAAATGAATGGCGACGCCGGGTTGGTGTGCAGCAGCAGCGGAAAGGAAGATAGCAACATAGAGTGGAGGAAGGGCATAATTTCAGTAGTCACTTCCCACTCAAATGGCCCTAGCATCTAAAAATCTAACTCAACCCAAACGAACGAGACGTCTTCCGAATCTATCCCAAATTTTATCAAATCAGGGTAATACCAATTCAATGTTATGGTACTTTCTGTTGATTCGCAAAACCTTTCTGAGCTGGAAAATAAACCATTGGAACCATCCAAACAGGACGCGAAGCATGATTTACTAAATAATCAATCAAAATGCATTGAATATTTTCATTGGACAGCCTTTCGTCTTTTACCAATGTATTCCTAACTCAGTGGTCAGTTAGGAGGCCCAGATCGGGAGGTAAAGAAAGTTTGGACAGTGATGAAAATTAGGGAGAAGTTCCATACGTTTAATCTTTATACTGACAAAATGACACAAATGCTTTCAGGGCCTTTGGTATTTTCCAAAGTACTGACAGCCATTAGCACCACCACCAACTGACATGTGGAGTATCACAGCATTAGATGTTCAAAATTTAATTTGATGAATTTATATTTTTGTTCAATTTTGGTTCTGTATTCACAATTCAAATGATTTAGCGATTACATTTCATAAGTGTAATTTAATCGAGTGACATGCAGTGGATGACATTTAATTTAGCTTTGTTTTATGAACCCAATTTAATCATACTGTGCAGTATAATTCTGCACATTTAATTTACATAATTATAGAATTCAAGAATAACATATTAAAATAAACACATGATACGAAACCAAAATAGCAAAAAAAAAAAAAAAAGGTTTGGATAACAATGATTTCCATTATAATAATGGCGGCTCCATTTCTCTCTCCTTTTTCTCGTGACTTTAGATTGAAGAGTTCAGATCCTTTACAAGCGTCTTATCCTTCTTCTTCGCTATCTTATTCAAAGAACAAATCTCAGAATTATGTGAATAGGCAGGGTTTTCTTGAGTCTTTAGGTGCTTCTAATCGGTATTCTTTACCGAGAAAGCGGTCGAGTAATTGGATCTATTCAAGAGGACGCTGCTTCAGATGTGGTGGGTTGAATCATATTGTGAAAGACTGCAGATACAAGAATCGATGCTTCTTTTGTGGTGGTCTAAGGCATCGAAAAAACTCTTGTTCAGAGTTTTACAGAGGTAAATCAGTCTATGAACTTTTGCACTTCAACTGTTCGAGATTATGCCTGAAGGTTATTGCTTTCATAAATCTTTATAAATTGTTAAGATCTGATCGAAAAGATGAAGGTGCGTATATGCTATTATTGTTGATTTGGCACGTCGAGGGTATAGTGGATGGAATACTGTGGCAAAAGAGGGACCATAGTGATTCAAGCAATATTGTTTATCCTCCATTACCTCGACCGCTTGTGAGAGAGGAACATGCTTATCGGTTTTGTTTTAATTTCTTGAAATTGTGGAGTATATTCACTGGTTCGGTTTCAGAGTTTAAGAAGAAGGGATTGTTACTTTTGAATGAGATTCTAGTGCATTTTGCTTTTATTACTACTGCTGTTAATTTCGCTTGTGGTGATGCTGATTTTCTGGGTTCTTCGAAAGGAGTTGATTATCTTTCTATTAGACCGAAGTGTTCTTTTTTCAAGAAGGATGTCATATTAAGGTCTGATGGTGATATGGTAAATGTTTTTTATGAGGGTTCATTGTTATATGATATGGTGGTATCGTCTGATAGATTCTTGGTGGCAAAACGCTCAGATCCGTTGATCTTTGATCCTTCTGTGCAGAATTGTATTGGAAATTCTGAGATATTGTTAGCCGATGGTGGGGATTTGAATTGTCGAGGGTTGGTAAGGGAGAGGAGATGATAGATTACTCTTCAGTTATTGCCAGTTCGTCTAAAATTGATGAGGAAGAGTGCAATGCTTATGTTGATTCAGATGGGATTGTGATGTTTTCTTCAGTACAGGATAGTAACAACATTGGGCTGAGTAACAGCTTTGGGGTGCTGGATGAATTAAAGGGAGATGATGACGTTGAGATTTTCAGTTCTGTTTTAGTAAAGTCCGCTTCTGTGAATAATGTAAAGAGGAAACATGTAAAGGATGGAGACATTGTTATTGTCCGATCTGGAGATCCACAACAGAAAGGGAGATTGGGATCTGACCACATGTTGGGGGAGAATCATGCTGTTCTAAATAAGATAAGTGTTGGTTCATTTTCAAAGAGAAATGTTGATGCTGTTGATGTTTATTGTTCTTCGAAAACTGCTAATTCTTTCAAGTTTGATGGTATTAGATATGCGTGGTCACTAGATAAAGATTCGAAATTGTTTAATAATTTTGGTGTTTTTTCAAAGCATGGTTTTAATACTCACAAGATTAAGAGGAGAAGAAATTTCATGAATAATGATCTTTGGTCGGGCATGAATAAGAGAGCATGCAAGTGTTTGGCGTTTTCAGGGTTGGGTATCTGTCTGAACTCTCACTCTCATTGTGTTTCATCATCATCATTATTCAGTGATCAGTTAAGGCCGGATCAGTTTAAGGATCTGGTTGCGGATGGATTGAAAGAGGACAATGAAGAAAAATCTCCTTTCGATGATATGAATCTTACTTCGACTAAGAGGAGCAGGCGCAGGCGAGTTTATCCTAGAGCGGGTTTGTTACGTCGTAGCAAACGTATCAGATCGTATACCGTTTATCATGATAAGTTCCCGACCTAGGATGCTGGGTCGCATTGATGCTGGTTTGTATTCAAACTTAGGTCTCGGGTAAGAAGTTTTCTGAGGAGCTTTCTAGTGTGTGGATATAGGCTGGTGATGGATTTAGCGATGGGTTTTATGGTGGTTGGTCCTGGTATTGCTAGGGTTGGATAGTATTGATGTTTCTGTTGCTTATGGTTTGGCGAGGCTTGTCATAGCTCGAGTCTTAGTTTGTGTTGTTGTTTCTTGTTTTTTTTTTAAGGCTGTAAGTCTGCTGCTGTAATCTTGTAGTTTTTCTTTATATATATATATATATGTGTGCTCTCTTCTTCTTAGAAGATCACACATTTTTCTTTCAAAAAAAAAAAAACACATGATACAAATTATGTTATATGCTTAATTTACATCATTCACTACATTCATTTTATACAGATGTATTACAATTTGTTGATACTATTTTTTAATAACCACATAATGATATAGAATCCTAGTTTCAGAAACACATCTAGTCCACCTAGTAGTGAAATAATGGTTCAACTATTTATTCAAAAAAAAACACTTTAGGCAATGTATCCATGTATCTAATAATTGTTAATTGTAGCTTTGACCTCCACCACAATTATCTATTTACCCATTAAGATACTAACAACACTGGTATAATGCATCATGTCTAGTATAAGCTCTGAAATACTCACTGTTCCATATTAAGACAGCCTAAAATTCAGTAAATAAGGTACACAATAAGAGAAACCAAAGAATTTAATGATTATATATTAACCACCAAAGAATATTTACTGGAGAGTTCGTTGTAGTTGTCAGCTAGGTGAATGAGATTGGGTAGAAAGTGTAAAAGATAGGATTGAAAACTAGGAAAAAAACAACACTGATCCTCAAAAACTAAATGAAAAACAGAATGCAGAACTGTAATAAAGCAAGATCTAACAGTAAACATAGCAGAACAGTAAATAGTGAAATGTAGCAAAGCAAGAATGCAGTTTAACTGAGATGCATAAGGTGCAGAAATAAAAATGAAATAAAATGCAAAGTTTATTTTTGAGTGATAGTTTTGAAGGTTGACGATAATGTAATACAAAACAAAATGATATTTTTAAAAGCACCAGAACAATACAATTGAAATGGATAAAATGAAGCGCACACAAGCCAATGAAGCGAACAGCAAAACTACTAATAGCTATATGTCAATTGTAAGATGGTATATGTGAATCATCCTTGTTAAGACTTAGTATCAAATAGGGAAAGAAACAAAGAGGAAAAACAAACTATCAAATCTACCTCTTACTTGTTAAGACTTAGGATGTAGTTTGTGACATCAAAACAAAGCAAACCATCAATCCATGTTTCAATAGGATCGCCCGGTGCATACGCGGTTGACTCATTAAATTCTATTTTCTTGAAGTTCCAACCTGTTATGTACACAGTAAAAAATCAATTTACACATAAGCAATGTACTTCAAACTCAATGGCTGTCCTATTTAACATTAACTAACTGGGAACATGTGTAAGATATAAATTATGCAAAAATGTGCAAGGGGCTCCCATTCAGAGATGTACATTTCAAAACAGTTCAATTATTTGGTGTGAGTTAGGAGTTTGCTTTGTTGTTTCTAGTTATTCTTGAATTAAGTCCGACTCGATATTTAGGTAAGATCATTTACTTATGATAGCTGGCAAGAAGCCATTGATTGAATGTTCATGTTTCAAGCACTTCATTTTTTGTTTTTTCCCATTAACATAACCACAAGTAAGAGTGAGCGTGTGTGTATATGTTTCAATATACAAGTTTTAAATCTACATAATCATATTCTCAGAATTGCATTCACTAAAAATAACACTAATATATCCATGGGCCAAAATGTATAAATGTTCCATTCTCAAATATTTTTTTTTAAACTCATGTTATAACATATGTATACTACTGCAAACACACACATATGCATCAAAATGTAATAGCAGTATCAGTATACAACTACCTAAGCATATATTCACACTTATGTGTTCCCACTACTTTGGCTTGGTTACTAATCTCTTGCCTGTAATAGTAGAGTTTTTTTTCCAGCCCAGGTTTTAATACCTCCATTCCACTACGGTGCTTTTCCACCATATGAGGTAGTCCCACTTCATGCATCGCATCCATAGCGCTGCACCATCTTTCTGTTTTCTGCCTTGTGTGACTTTTGCAACTCCCTGCAATGCCACCTCAAAGACTTTCCCACTCTAGCATTGTTCTCTTGCTTCCTGTGCTAAATTTTTACACATCCACTCTTACATCACATCTCTCTGCTCCTGAACCTATCTTGGAGCTTCTCACGTTCCTGGCGGTATTTCAAACAGTTCAATTGGATCACAAACAGTGTAAAACGTACAATCTTATTTCAGAATGAAAATAACGAAGTCCGATACTGAATCACAATTTCAATTTAAACATCGAATCAGAAAAAAATAATCAAAAGTGATTTAGGTCTACATCACGATCCCGATTCAGCAATTTGAAAGAAAGCAAAAGGGGAGAGAGCCCTGGGGGTGGAGAAGGAGAAGATCGAAGAAGAAAAGTAGGAAGAGGCAACATCGGCAAACCTGAACTGAAGACTCTAGGAGGCAGAGGTGAACTTGGCACCACGTGAGAACTAGGTCGTGGGAGAAGAAGTGAGAGGGAAGCTGAAATAGATAACGCGGAAATGAAAATTATGCGGGAACTAAAAAAATTAAGGGCGGTAGTCTGCTAAGTTCAATCTTGGTTGCGTTCCTTGGTACAAGCAAAGGTGTAAAAATGTAAATTGCTGCACTTCAGTAACAAACGCCGCCATGTTGAGCAGCCAAAGCCTATTTTTCTTGTAGTGCTAGTTTGATCTCCAGTTAAAAAATTGTCTAGGCATTAATATATTTAGTCATAGAGCCAATTTATACTCATATCCTTAACAATAAAAAACGAGTTATGCCACGTTATCAAAATAAATAAAAACACTAAATTGATTGTGGTTCCTCTCAGAGACCCAGACACGAACAAGTTCCCCCAAATCAGTTGATTCAGTTCACTGTTCCTCCTTCGAGTTCGAGTTCGAACCCAATCAACGAAAAAAACATGAACAAATTCCCCCCAAATTCAAGTACAGCAGCTGAGCTTCCTATGGACCTATCATACAAAGAATGAAGATGATAAGAATAACTTTTGTTACTTTCAATTTCGAGATTCAGTGTGAATCGCTGTCGCTAATTAAAATCAAAACTCATAGTATAAGGTGAATCGCTGATTGAATTGATTTCCAAATTCAAGTGCAGCAACTGAGCGTCATCTTTTTCTTGCCTCCTGGTTTCGCAGATAGCAAGTAACCAAACCCTAATCGAATTCTTGCGCGTCAGTTTCTTCCTGGCTTTGGAGTTCGTCGTTTCTGTTCGCGGTTCCTGATTTTGAAATTAGGAAGAAAAAAATTTATTGAACAGGGGATTATGTTGGTGGAGCGCGAGTGTTATAGAGGTGGATGCGAAGGAGAAACAAGTGAGAAATGAAATTGATAGAGATGAAGTATGTGGCGGCTGAAAAGAAGGAAAAGTAAACCCTAGTGGTGTTAATTAAAAAAAAAAGAGACGGGCTACGAAATTTTGGGATAATAAATTAGAGATAGTTAACAGAACACGGTAGGTTAATTTTTTAGCGTAGGCTTGCGGATTCATATTATATTAGAGATAATTGCAATACTTATTAAATTTAGGAAACATGTATACTGAAATCACATTATACATCAGTATAAAAGAACATGATATTATATATGTATATATAATCTTACAGTTTAAATTCTGATCTTTATAAACTGAAAATGAGTTGTCTCGTAATATATTAGAGATAAGTGCACTACTTAAATCTTATGCTCAGCTGTAATTAATCACTAATTAAATATTTATTATTAATTATAGATTACCAACAACTAATTATTAATAGTAGATATTAATTTATAATAACTATTATATACTTATATTAACTATCACATATCAATTATTAATTATTTAATAGTACATTAATATGCATGAAAATAATAACTTGTATGGTAATGTTTGAATTTTTTGAATTTCGAAATTCTTTAATATTTATTTAACTTCTTATTTTTAAACTTTGACCATTTTGTTTTTCTTAATTACTAATTATTCATCAAATAATATGTACCAATCAATTTCTTAAAAGCAAATATGTATTAATAATTTCTTGATATTAATTTAATTAATCGTATTAAAGACTATTAAATAATCATTGATTATCAAAACAAATTTAATAAACATCGAACAACAATGTATTTATTAAGTACTATTACCTCTTATTTATATTATATAGTAATTAATATTTAATCAGCATTAATTTTCAAAAAGAAATTAATCAGCATTAACTATTGAATTTTATTTACTTCTAATAGTTATTATTTATTATTAATTACTAATGTATTATTAACATTAAATATTTAAAATTTAAATTTACTAATTAATTAGTAAGTAATAACACAAATTTAATTTTTTTTATAAATAATAAATATAAAAGTTCGTTTCAAATCTCCTGGAAAACAGCACGAAAATAGCTTCAAAATTATGTCGACGGTAATCCGACTCTATTAGCAACGGAATTTAGCGTTAAATATTATATGACGGTAAAGAGCTGCAATTTCCATTGATTTAGCGACATAATTAGTATTCGACGTTAATAATTTATAATAAGATGACATAAAATCCAAAATATGTTCTCTTACAAAGCCCACGGAAATCCGCCGGTAATTAGCGATGGAATTTTCCGCTGCTAAAAATCTGTCACTAATTTTGGTTTTTTTTTGTAGTGTTTGTTGAATATTTTTAAAGAGAAAGAGGGAGAGAATATGGAAACAAAAATTTTATATTTGAAAATGTCATTTATTGATGTTTATTTTTTGCTTGATACAACTTGATTAATACAACAGATGAGAGAGTCTCTATATATAACATGACAAATGTTCTAAACTCTTCTTTCTCTAAATAATTCTATTACATATTTGATAGCTCTAAATTTATTATCATTTATTTTGGTCTTTCCTAAAAACAAGGATTGAATTTATTACATAATTGGGGTTTACTTATAAAACTAAATTTATTTGTTTCCTCATAAAACTAAGTTTATTTTTCAACAAGTAGGACTTGATCTCGTTGTTGCCAAGCTTCATATTCGCTATTACAGGAACCACCGTCTTTGGTGGTGGACGTGGGACATGGATGGCTGCCACTGACATGCTTCATTAGTTTGTAGCCACGGAGAAGAGGGAGGAACTGAGACCACGCCAGAGCACATAGTTTTTGCCATCAAGCTTCATGAAACTATATGGTGGTGGTAGTGGAGATGGATGAAAAGGAGGAGGATGGGGAAGAAGATAATGACATTTTTTTTTTTAATTTGAAGGTATCATTGCTGCTCCGATACCATGAAGGAAAAATATGATTTGGTCTCTCTTCTTTATTGAGGTTTAACCATGGCTGTATATATAGCCTTATAGTCCATGCACATGTACAGAGAGTTCGAATTTAAAAAATACATGACCGCTTCAATAATAAAATGTAGAATAAGTAAAGGAGAATAAAAGGTTTGACAAATTATTGCTAGCTGGCTTTGTGTTTGCTGCTGACAGGTTTGACGAGTCTTTCTAACTGACTTTGTATTTGCTGTTGATAGTTTACTTGATGTTTTGTGCATTCGATGGTTGGGAATGCCCACACACACTGAAAGTACTCCTTTGGTATATAATGTCATGAGAATGTTGCTGACTGGGCGTTTCATCAAGCAGCGTTCAACATGTACGAGAGCCTGTTCTCATCCGGAAGGCTTTCTCAACTTTAGTATAGTATTCAATTATTATAAATCGGTTTTCATGCATCCATATTATTATACATACATATAATAAAACATTGTATCCTGGAGCTTATATAAAGTATAAACATCCAAATTAATTCCATAAACATGTAGCATGTGTTAGAACATGACACGTTTACAAGCTAGAGAACATCCCTTAAAGAATACGTCTGCATGTACTTCAACCACGGTTTCATCAAATCTGGGCAAAAAACCAAAAAAGAAGGTAGGCACCGTAATATGCATCTGAGTGACAAAAACCTAAAATATGCATGAGCAAAACAGCAACGACAACATGTAAGAGAAGTAAGGGGACCGTAGGATACATCGCTTGTGGGCAAAACAAAAGAGGTGTTATATATGGGCATACATTATACATTACATATAGCTGCACATAGTCCATAGAGAGAAACTGATTAGCCAAGAAGAATGAGCAGCAGAATGAGCTCAAATATTGGTAAGAAGACGGTGTGTGTGACTGGAGCGTCAGGCTTCGTTGCTTCGTGGCTCGTTAAGCTTCTGCTTCATCGAGGTTATACTGTCAGAGCAACTGTTCGGGACCCTGGTATTTTCTTTTTATTTTACAATCCGGTGTTTCTTTCCTTCTACAGTCATTGAAGCACTACTTCTACTTTCAACATCAGAAGTACTACTGTTAACAAATTACTTTTAGAACAATCAAATAGTAGACTGCTTTACTTGGTATAGTAGGTACCTTCTACATTATGTCTTTTCCTTTACAATTTTAACTTGACTAGTCTTTTTAAATTATTCGATTCTTTATCCAACAAATGGAGTATGTTTTAACTGTCAATTAGGAATTCTAAAAGTGAGTTAGATGGTTAAGATTTTATGGACAAGGAGTGATACCAATGCGTTGACATAGATAATCCCATCCCCTTTTTACTTGATCTTTGTCTTGTAATCTATATGCGAGCATGCATTAGATGTTCACCATTATATGTTGGCAATTAATAAACTCGAAGAAAAAAATATGAAATTTTGGTGCAAATATAAACTTATACACTTATTTTAAAACTTATTATCTTGATTAAACAACATATATTTATAATTTTGTGTATTAGAATAGATGTGATCCCAAGCACGATCTTGATAAAAATTGAATACCCTTTTCATTTGACCACCTTTTCATTTTCCAGCTATAGACACGGTCAAAATTCAAAAAAAAAATTGAGGTTCTATAATAGCCTACTCCGTGTAATACATAGATCACATTCGAGAATGTCTATAATGATATGTTCATAAAATTTTAAAATCATGAAATCTAACAATGTTTATAAGATAAACAAGCTACATCAGAAGGATGTAAGCTATGTCAAAAGCAATGTAACCTGTACGAATCAGGGTAGACAAGATTTGTTCCGATACCCAATGAAATTGTGCACTAACATACACTTTCATCACTAAATAATAAATTAAATTCAAATATTATTTTGTCCACAATTTTTATCAAAAAAAAAAATCTATAAATATATATATATATATATATATATTTTTGTAAAACAAAAAAAAAAGTATGTTCACAATAATAAGAGAATGTAATGAAAATGAGATGTGTAACAACAATTCCAAGGATGTGCATTTCCTATTTTATAGTTAATACTATGAAAAAATTGTAGCTTATTCATTATAAGTATATAACATGCTATTAGGGAAAGTCTATTCAGACATAAAATTTTGACATAAATTTAAACATATAAATATTTGACATAAATGTGAAAACACAAGATTTTAACAATTGGATGTGCCCCTTGATTTCTATCTTATATGAGGACAAATTGATCTATCAACTAAGAATATGTGTCCTCTTATTTGTGTTAAATTTTTGTGCTTAACTAGCCGCTCCCTTAGTTATACCTTAAAATATTAACAAATGATCATTATAGTAATAAAGTAGTTTAATGTGTTCTAATAATGCAGATCAAGTTGGGACGGATCAATGTTACCCTGATCTGATTCGACACGATCTTAGATCCGACACTCTCAAAAAAGTATCGTCAATTTGTTCGCCTTGAAAACCCAATGAAATGGGTCTACATGATCCAAACTGAGGCGGAACAACCGAGTTTGAATCCTAAACTCATTCCACTGATGTCCCTAAACCCATTGTATAGATTGGACCATGAAAACTCTGTTGATATGGACCCTTGACAAACATGTGAAAAAGATGACTGGAGTTATGGACGTTTGACATACATGAAAAAAATGGTTCTGGACAACTTTATGTAATAGGACTTGGACATACACCAAAAATATAAAAATATAAATTAAGCACCTAGGTGAGATCCAAACTCATTGTTGCTTTGAGATTAGTCTTTCTATGCTAATATATAAGCACTTGCAGGATCATGTTATAGAAGACATGGGTTATTCATATTCTGATCTATGCGGTCTTTTTTATAATTCCTTATCCACTCATTTATTTTTGCAACAATGACAAAATTGGTTTATCCATCTTGGAATAAAGATTATATTGTCCCATAGTTATGTTATGTGAAGATGGTTAAATTAAACCTTTAATTTTAACCTGTAAAGTGTACATATGAATTAATATAAATTTTGTAATAACAAATGGAATCAATGATGTTGTAGGGTTAGCGATCCATATTCATACAACCCCTTTTTAAGTTATTTATGTACGTAAATACTCTACATCACTTTCCTGAAAAGAATAAGAATATACTGGTAAAGGGTAAATAAAATAACTCCAAATATCACTGTTCATTTTCCATTAAAACATATTTCAACGTGTTTTCTTTAAAAAAAGGATTATTTGACTTTGGAATGGTTGAAATGTAGCAGCAGTTATAGTTGCATTTATTTTCATTGATTCCAAAAACGTTTTTGACTAAATAATGAAAACCAGAACGGACCATCAAATGCTAATCGAAAACCAAGTCAGTTGGTTTAGTTTTAAAACAATAAACAGTGCCAGCCCCGTGCACAGCAGGGCCCTAGGCCAAAAAAAAAATTCAAAGCCCTAAGCAGTATGCAAAGGGAGGAGGCCAATTCTTCTGTGTCCAAAACCCCTGTTCTCGCGTGTGCCCACCAATCAAATCTCCCTATTTCCCTTTTTTTGTATTTAAGTCCCCAGACAATTGAGAGATTTAACTGCAAAAGACGGAAATCAGGGAACTATGATTAGCTGGGGACACGGGGCACAAAGAAAACAGGTACAGAAGAATTCACGCGCAAAGGGAGAAAGCAAGTGCAAAATTGTTATTGATTGAGCTTTTCTGATGCTGGAATCAAACAAAATGTCATGGGCATGAGAAATACTTATTGGTTTTTATAAAACGCGCTGCACAGCTATTATGATTTCATCATGTGGGTTTATTTGTATGCTCATAAAATGATGTAAGGCAAGAGAAACTAGATCAGGGAATATGTATACATGCATATAAACGTACAAAACTTCATGTAGTTCAAATAATACAAACATGTCAAACACTACGTTTTATGAAACTTAATACACAACAAATACAACAGATTCCTAGATCTAAGAAGGAAAAAGGTCAACTATACCACACCCATTTACTTCTTCCAGATCATCCAGTGGCGCTTGAGGCTCAATAACAACAGACATTTCAAGAGGAAGCTTATCATTGACAGTGTTTTCAATAAAAAAAAATGGGTCAACAGTATATAGATATAAATACACATCACACAGCAAACTAGCACTACAAGAAAAACAACATATAGCATCGGCAAAATCCACTTCTAATCCATCGCTAAACAGACCTTAGCGACGGATTTCCTGCATAATGGTCTGGTCGGTAAAAACCATGACGGTATCTATGTCAGATTTAGCGACGGAATTTAGCACGAGTCTTCCAACAGTTTTCCATCATTTTACTAATTATATACTAAAAATAAAATTTTATTTATTAATTTTATTTTAGTTTATATACCGACTATTTACCGATGGATAATTAATTTATAATAAAATATTATTTATAAAAGGTGTTGGTAAACCTTTACTAATTGCCAAGGGATTAGCGACGAATTTTAATTTATGTAAATATTTAAACTAGCATCATTTGTTAGTAATCTGTCGCTGTTCCCCTTCAAATCTGCAAATATTAATATATATATATATATATATATATATATATATATATATACATACATACATACACACATAAATACATACAGGTATATTTCAACTTTACGAACTAATATTATTCAACTATAAATACTTATATAAAAAGCTAACCAAAAAACAATATAAATTTGCCTCTACGTACAAATAACACTATATCATAAGCAACAACACAAGAATAATTTTAATATGTCACATAAAAA